>JAWMAG010000013.1:15010000-15732500 GCA_037013455.1 Ceratitis rosa | reverse complement strand
CCAGTCATGAAAATGTTCAGTGCTACTTCCATCTCAGTGACTCTAGAGAGGACAGTAGTCACGTGAAATGGATGGTGGATAAAAAGCTGTTCAATAGAGGCTTGACTATAGTTGTGTAGATCCAGCACCGTTAACTCAGGTTTCCTACAGACCTCCAGATTGCACAAGAAAGCAAGGCGAGTGGTTCATTGTGATACCTATTTTGGTCCCGATAAAGAGAATAACTTTCACCTTTCCAAATCTTAAAACCTCTTGGGGTGTTTTATGAAATTCAGTAGAATAATAACATCTACCGAAGCAAACTCTGCGTGGCAAACGATGAAGAAATTTCCGAGAAAACACTAGCGGACCGCACTGAGAGCTGGCCAGTGAACGAGGTAGTGTTCCACCGATTCCTCATCTTTGTTCCTGCAGCTGCGGCAGAAGTCGTTTGGTAGCAGCCCATCCTGCTACCATAAGTCAGTGCCCGTTCGTCACGTCGGTTGTTATGGGAGGTCCGGTTTAAAAGGAGTAGAGATTTAATTCTGTTTATCTCAATTAATGTCATGATTTGTCTTGTCACATTGCCGTGCAGAGTTTACCGTGGTTAGGAGTGTTCCCGCTCTGGCCAGTTCGTTGGCTACGAAGTTCGCTGGGCTGTCCCTGTGACCGGAGACCCAAACCACGAACATTTTGCATAGAGTATAGACTTTGCTTTAGATCTCTCTACATTTTATTGTAATCTTTGCAATAGTTAAATCTTTCCTCTTTAGGATTTGCATTGAAAAAGTATTGTCGAAACAGAAGACGAAATTGGTATAGTCCACCTCTTCGCCTAACGTCCAAAGCAACAACTTAAGTAGGCAAAATTAAAGTCCACTCTAGGCGAACAAAGACCTACACCTTCAAAGATGTTTATCATACCAGTCCTCTTATATGGTTCACAAGCATAGATCCATTATGATAACCCAAAGCGCAAGAGATCTTCACATACGATCCGGCCCGGCCAACCATCGACATCCACGGCAAAGGCGAATATCCATGGTGCCAAGGTTATGCTATGTATTTGGTGGGACCACAAGGGTGTGCTATATTATGAGCTATTGAAATCGGGTCAGACGACCAATGAGGACCTCTACCGAAAACAATTGATTCGTTTGAAAAAGGTCATCGCGGAAAAACGACCAGAATATGCGAGCAGATACGAATCAATAATTTTGCATCATGACAACGCTCGGCCACATGTTGCAAGGCCAGTTAAAAACTATTTTTATTTATTTATTATAAATGAAAAATAATAATACAATTATCATTTCACAGAGAGAGAAGCACTAGCTGCCAGGGCTTACGGCTCACTGCTCTAATAAAATTATATCGTCTAAGAATATTAATAAATTAGCCAGTCAAAAGTAGAAAATAAATGGTAAATTTTACTGTCAGTACATGGATTAAAATTAATCTATGTTAGTAAAGAAAAAATTTTTTATGTAAGATAACTTAAAATTAAAATTAAATTAGCTTTCTAAGGCCGGTTTTGCGCAAAAAATCAGCTACCTTGTGGATGTTTTCATGTGAAGGTTCCTTAAGCAATTCCGAAACGGGCTGGTTCCCAAATATTGTTTTCCTAATAGCACTGAAATTCGTGCATTCATCTAGAAGATGTTTAACTGTAAGCGATGGTGAGGTGCAGTATACGCAGTGGGGTGCGCTTGAACCATTCAGCAGGTACGAGTGCGTGGCAATGGTGTGTCCAATCCGAAGTCGAGTGAAGGCAATAATATCGTTCGTTCGGCAGATCGGCGGAAGGTGTGGTTTTGAGCCAGTTTTATTAATGTTCGAATATTGGTGTTGCACTCTGTTCCAAGAGTCTGTTTTCTGGTCTTCGAAGTAGTTATCGATGAGTAGGAAAATATCCCCTTTCACCATATATATAAAAGTAAATAACGGTTCGTTTGCAACGGCTTTTGCTTTCTGATCCGCTAACTCATTGCCGTTAATACCAGCGTGACCAGGAATCCACATAATTTTGATTTTCTTGCGGTTTTCTATTAGGTTGGTCCGTATTTCAGATATTAGGGGTAACTTGTTGGTCATATTCATAATTCCAGAGATCGTTGACATACTGTCTGTGCAGATTATCGTCTTGTTGTTAGATTTTGTGGCTAAGAGTATTGCATTGTATATTGCCACTGCCTCCGCCGTATACACTGAACAGTAATTTGGCTGGTGCCCTGCGATTACTGTTGTCCCATCAGCTTGAACGACCGCGAATGACGTGTGGTGCTTAGACTTTGATCCATCGGTATAGTACATTTGCCATTCGTTCCGGAAAGGTGCTCTGTATTCCTCAAAAAGCCGCTGGTATTCTATTGGACTTGTGGTTGATTTACTAAAGTTTGAAAGGCCGAGAAGAAATGAAGAGTAGCATAAGTGCCAAGGTGGAGAATTGGCAGCAGCCACTAAAGAGGGTGGCGAGGTTATTCCTAGATTTTTAGCATACTCAAGCACTCTATATAGCGTTGGCTTACGATTTGGTACTTTGTTAGCGTTCCACATTGTTGTGATAGTGTCGTGTAGTATACTATTTCTGCAGAGGAAGACTTTTGGCATAAGCCTCATGGTAGTGTATTCTAATCTCTCCTGTAAGGTAGGCATTCCAGCCTCCGTCAAGATGCATTGAATCGGGGATGTTGGAAATGCACGAATGCTCCTTCGAACAGCAGCTTGATACGTGGAAAAAATCATTTTTATGTTGCTCTTTGCACAATGGCCGTATATTGGTAAACCATAGTCAATTTTCGACAAAATTAAAGCCTTAACAGCAATTATTAAGGTATTTGGATGAATTAGACAATGCTTAGAAGATAAGTATTTAATAATATTTGGAAAACTGTGGGTGGGAATTTCTACCTCACCCGCCTTATAGCCGAGACATGGCACCTTCCGAATACCACTTGTTCAGATCAATGCAGAATGCCCTCACCGGAGTACGCTTCACTTCAGAACAGGGTATCAAAAATTGGCTCGATTCTTTCTTGACCTCCAAACCGGAGAAGTTCTTTTGGGATGGGATCCACAAACTGCCAGAAAGATGGGCAAACATTGTAGCTTCCGATGAGCAATGCTTTGAACATTAATTGTATAACAATTTTTTCACAATAAGTCCTAATTTTCGAAAAAAAAATCCGCACGAATTAATGCATACACCCAATATATTACAGTTAACGGCTTGAGAGACTACTTAAATACCAAAGTAATCTAGTTAATGGACATTCATTCTCTTTTTTAAGTTTATATCTTATTTAACATATATTCAAACTACTATTTCACCTACAAACAAGTGTACATATACACACACATCCAATACTCCTTTGTGTATTTACGAGTTTACTATAAAATTTAGCGCAAAAATAGATTTAACTCGGTGATAAATATGGTCATTTGGTTAAATGTGTCGGCATAAAAACAAAATCGTAAAAAATACAGGTACTGCTTTTACCTTAAAAAATCAAATATATGTACATACATACATACCATACATATAAGACGAATAAATTTCTTGATTTATGTTTCCTTTTTGTGTTAAAGGAAAATGTGGTTGGTCTGAAGGGAAATTACTAGAAAGCTACTGTTTGTATGTATGCATTGCAACCCCTTTCTCTGATTTTTATGTCTATGAATTGCCGTAAGATAACCTCTAGCATATTTCATTAACATAAAACGTTGACAATAAATCAAAAAGTCATAAAATTTGCAAGAAAACACAATCAAAATGAATGAGAATTCTTAAAAACAAAGCAAATGCATTTTCGTAAGGTGAAGTGAAATTTACTCTGTATTTGGAAGAAATTTGGTTAATGATGAAGCAGATTACAAAGTGAGACAAAAGCAGCAACTATTAAAAGTATTTAAAGTTAAAAAAAAAAAACAAAGTTCAGAAGAAAATTCAATTATTAATATCATATATAAAAATCTTATGTCCGCATGGAAAACTCCAGTAATTTCCAAAAATCTCCAAAAGTAAGCGATTTTGTAATATTGCTTCTATGATACCTGGGAAGGGTTTCATGAGATTTAATGAATTTTTTGGAAGTGGACCAGGGACTGACCGACTCGAAAAAAGTTTATTTATGGCTGGAGTTACTTGAAATTTGGTACATAGTGTAAGTGGCTTTTTGTTAAGATTACTTTTCTTCTCTCCCAAAAATGGACCTTTTCGAAAAACTTGGAATACTACACTTCTTTCCGGAACGATCTGACCACAAGAACTCAAGCCGGCTGATCATCACCAACGTCGTTTCTTTGCTGTTTGAGTCCTTGAAATAAATGAAAAGCATGTGGAGTTCCACCAAAAAATCATTTTGGCTGATGAGGCCCTTTTTCCCCTCGATGACTACGTTGCTACTAAAGACCTTTCGTTATAAATTTTTTCAACTTGTAGAAATAACCAGAAATCACAAGGAGCTATATCCGGAGAATATGGTGCTGAAGGTATTTCTTCGATCCCAGAGAACACAATAAAATGGCTCCTTATTTCAGCAGTGTGTAATGGCGCGTTGTCATGATGTAAAAATTAGCGATGCAAATCCTCTTTCTTCCTGTTTTCCAACACATTTTTTAAAACTTTTGGTAAACACTCTTCCGTGTACCATTTTGCAGTTACCGTCTGACCCTTTCCCAGTGGAATAGCAGCTCCAATTTTAGATCGGGTGAAGTAAACTGACACCTTTCCTTTGCTGCAGATTTTTGTTGCTCAAATTTTACGGATGGGTTTGCTCCTGTTGGGCTCCGTACCATGGACTGCTGTTTGGTTTCTAGATCATACTTATAGAATCAAGATTTGTCACCAGTAACGACTTTACTAAAATTGCTAGACTGACCATTTTTGAATTTGTTTAAGGAAGATTGAGGAAAATGCACTCGAGCCTCTTTTTGGGCCTCATTTAAAAATCGTGGTGCCCATCAAGCAGATTTATTCGTGTGTCCCACATGATTAGTTAATATTCGCGCTACAGCAATCATTGTTTGTGTCAATCGTGTCTACAGCGACGTCATCAGTGGAAGATTTTGGTCGACCTTCTCGGGGCTCGTCCTCTAAGGGAAAATATCCGATCTCAAATTTTCGAAATCACTTAGAAATATTCTTAAAGGACGGTGCAATCGTTCTGTATGCAATTTGGCATTCACTAAATATTTGTATTGGCTGTAAATTACGCCGAAACCCGAAGAGAGTCACATGGCGAGTTTGCATTGATGGTGGAAGTTCGTCTGACCTATCCTCAGCTATCTTACGTTTTCTCGTCCCCTTTTCAGCCGATCGTTCTAAAATTTGAATGGAAGAATAATAAAATAATTGCTAAGGTTTTGGTATTTTTAGATTTAACAAAAACAAAATGAAAGTCACCAACTGACTGAACGTTTTTTAATCCCCTCATATGTGGCTTTTTGCTTCGTTTAGCAGGAAGTCTCTGGGAAGTGGACTAGAGGCCCATTTTTTCGAAATAACTCAGGTCTTGTCACTTTAATCCAGAAAACTATATGGCAAGGATAGTCCCGTGGTCTGGCTCTCGTTAGCAACCATGTCCATTCGATTCACTGTCTAAACTAGAGTCTACTATGTATATATCTAGGAGTATGCTTAAGAGCCTAGGTTCCCTTCTATCTTTCGTCCGACCATGTTCTAGAAAGAGGCTAATAAATGCACATATTTTTCGGTGCTTTGAATAACCCAGACGTTGTGTTCTCCACCACCGCCCTTTTGTGTTGTTTCAAAGTTCAAAGTACAGTTATGGAACTTTTATTGTACCATCATAGATTGGAAATACGGGTTCATTATTCCTGGATGTTTAGTGTAATTAAGCTAGCTGGAACAGTGTTCCATAAACTCTTTGAACATCGTTTACCAGATTAACTCCTTGACTAATATATGAGTATGATTCGGTCTTGAAACTACCTCTAAGTGGACGCCTTTTGTAAGTTCCAACTCGTAGTGGCGGAGCAGACAAACTCTCTCCCAGTAGTACCAGCTCCTTCATAAGAACAATGCTGGTGGAAACTTCATCATACATGCAAACATAAACGATCGATCAACAGAAATTTGTAAAAATAAACAAACTTGGCACAGCATCCAATGGCTCAGCGACAAAACAAACTACGTAGGCGGGGGGAAATATTGAAAAACGAGCCAATGAAGCTCATATGGTCTATTACACCAGCTAGAGAATATTTAGCAGGAACTGAGGAACTGAGGAACCTTCAATCCACTACAGATACACTCCAGATACAATTGCCTATATGCATTTTGATTCCAAAAGTTTCAGCATTATCTGCTAAGAGACTTAAAAACTGAGTGGTTTAACCAAAAGTGTGATGGACAGTATGATATGCTGCATCACAGTCACACAGGTTAGAATACCCTCTAGATAGGATCGGAGAAGAGAGCTAACAGAGGAGGACGAAACCATCTCAAACTATATCGATGGATTCAGCGAATGGACTTCGGAGTGAGGAAAGTAGTATACTCCAAACATCTTGTCATCTCTCTCTCTCTCGCTCTCTCTCTATTCGTCTCCCCAACTCAGCTAACATCTTACAAGCGGAGGTAGGAGTACTAATCATAGATACAGAAAGCACCTATTTACACATGGTATTACTGCGTACTGACATTCGGACGGCTCGGGTTCAAATCCCGGTGCCACCAACATCCAAAAGTGATGGAAAATTAAGTCAAATTTTCTAATTGCGGTCGTCCCTCAGCAGGGAATGTCTACTCCTCCGAGCATATTCCGGACATGAAATAAAGGCTCCTCGTAAAAAACTATCAGCCGTTCGGAGGCGGCTTAGTATAACTGTAGGTCCCTCCATTTGTTGAAAAAACATCAAGACGCAAAAACCACAAATTGGAAAAGAAGCTCGGCCGAAAATCGCTTCAGCGGTTACAAAAAGCCAATTATTATATATGATAAAACGAAAAAACGGACGAGTTTTCCAAGTTAGGAGCCTCTCTTGACGAATCCGAGGCGCAGGTACTACCAGGCCCCCTTGGAATAATGGAAAAACAAATAGCTCAGTACAGATCAAGACAAATCTTTCTGCTTTACTTTGAAACCTCTTACCTGGCACGTTCTAGCGGCCATACTCTAGTCCTTGTTATGTACTCTTATTGGCAATCTCTTGGGTAAATGGAATTTCAAGCTTCATTGTCTTAACCTCACATTTGTTTTGCAAATTAGAATTACAAAAATAACTGATTATCTAAAAGCAAGTGTAGAAAACAACAACAACAACAAAAAATTAGTTTCATATTTTCTCCGGCAATTATCCTTTGGCTTCTATGCACTGCACTGTATTATTTTTTCTTGCCGCAAATGAATTTTTCGGACAAACTGTTAAATAAATATAGAGCAAGTAAAGTTAAAAATAAACAACAACTACAACAATAGCAATAACAATAATTTGGTCAAAATTTTGCCATTCATTCCATTCGTAACCAGAAGTTCAAATTTTAATTGGCCTTTGAGTGGGTGCACATTGCTTGCAACAAGCTGTCATCAGCAAGCAACTATTCGTATATACATATAGGTATATAGACACAAGAAATCGTATATATGTGCGGTTGTGTATCACACTCAGTGCCCCCAACAACTGCTTACAACTCCCGGCTGAATGCTAGAAAATACGAGCGTAATAAAATGGAAAACAAGGCATGTCGAGAGATGCCTCCGCAAGCCGAAAGACAAATGACAGCTCCGTTCGAAAGAATATGCTCACCCGCTAAAAGAAAGATCTAACTAAGCCGAAAAGGTACTAGTTTACAACTAGAATTTTTGTATAGTAATCGTACTAGTACGAAGAAATTGTTTGGCTTGCTGCGTGGAAGGGCACCACATCAGCTGCACTCAAACGGAGCCTGCTAAATACATACCGGGTCGCCTCGGCGCAATGACGCTACTAGCGCTGACGTAACAGACTTTTTGGGTTCCCATAAACAATCACACACATTAAAGCATGCTAGCGCTTGTAAGACTAAAAGAACCTAATAGGAAAAGCACCACATTACTTAGAAAGCATAAGCCCCTGAGCTAAACGTTTAGAATGTGTTCTTGCAGCGAAAAAAGGGAATAGCGTGAAAAAAGAAGAAACAACAGCGACGCGGAGACGAACAGGCCGCTTCGGCCTTCGCAGTAGGAGAAGTAGTCATAGGCAAGAATGTAAACACAGCCAACAGAGGGAACGTCCATAGTCTAGAGAGCGAAAAGTCACTGAAACCGCAGCTTTTAAGGTGGAACAAGAGAGGAAATAGAAACACTCTGGAAATTAGTCCAGATGGTTATAGACCTCCGCTGGTAGACAGAATTAAAAGTAGTCAGCTGCGTGATACTACGAAAAGGAACGAGATACAGAGATGATGACGCCACTATTCGAGAGAGAAAGCGGAAGCGAAAGTTTGAAGAACATACAACAGACCTGCAGGCAAACAAACCCCACCAACCAATAGAAGTGAACGCAGCAGAGAACAAAGAGAGTATAGAACTTTGCATCCAAGGAATAAAATAGAAACTAAAAAGGAGCACAGAAAACAACGGGACGCTCTCCGGTCTAGTGGGAGCTGGTATCGTGGAGCACACTTACGACGGAGTTTAACCCCCGAATTCATCCGAAACCGAGGTGAGAAACAAAAGAACTATTACAGCGTACCCCGAAATGGTCAAGTGGTCAAAGCAGGCCAATCCACACACAACCGTTGAAGAAATTAATAAGAAAGAAAACAATCTAACCTATGATAATAAGCAAACTCCAAAGGCAGAAACTCTTCAGCAGCAGGTACACTATCCAGAACAGGACCGAAGCTGCGCTAAAGCCATCAAATCTGTCTACGCACTTTCCTAGAGTGGACCTTACGGCAGGTCAACTTACCAACATCCAAGGCGCTATAATGAACGAAGATGTCAGAGATTGGGTGAAGTCACATAGTATTCAATGGAGTTCCATTCTCCAGCCGGCCCGACATCGAGTAGGCTCCGTTCGAAAACAGCTGATGTGATTTCGCTCCTAGCTGCATAGCAACCAACAGGCTCAATTCGCGTAACACTCTGGCTTAGGTAGAACCTTAGTTCCTGTTCGTCTAGAGGTTGACCAATAGGTTCCTAAAAACTTAACAGTCTGTGACTATGCAACTGTGAATGTGGGTACAGCTGAAAAGGCTAACTAAAGTAGCTCCAAAATCATGAGGTTTAACTGATCTCAAGAACTGGTGAAGATATACACCCTACACACAACATCACCAAATTTTTCACTAGGAGTGCCGATAAGGATGTCAAGAATACGCCCTATGCCTACTTCAAGCACAGAAAGAAGGTCTGAAAACTACACGCTAGAGGTACGGATGGAAATGAAGATCATCAAGCTGAGCTTAGTGTTGATGAGAAATTATTCAAGACCACCAAAATCATGGCTATTAAACACACACGAAAATGATGCTGAAATGACCTCTATGCGCCTGAACTGAACTAATATTTTTATATGTTTGGAACTAGTATGAGACTAGTCTATTTTTCACTAAAATTTGTAAATTTATTTTTTCTTTAATCGTTTTTCAAACCAAAAAAATGAAATGTTTTTTAATTTGAACTAGTAATAATTTTGTTCACTTTGAACTAGTAATAATTTTGTCCACTTTGAACTAGTATAAAACTAGTTCACTTCAATCAAATTGTTATCTCCTATGACATCTCCATACTAAAAATAATTGCTGCTTGTGTACATAGAAAAAAGTATATTTGACTGACTAGTTGTGTTTGCTTCGCATACTAGTACCGAAGTAAACTAGTTCATTTAAATGCAGCTTACTTGTGTATGTTATGTATATATGTGTGCGCGTGTGTGCTTAACCCGAAATTGAGAAATTATTATTATATTGTATTTCATACAAATTTTCATATAAACAATGCTCTCTCACACACACACACATACAAAAAAAGGCAAATGCAAATGCAAAATTCAACTTCAACCAGCAACTCAGCGTTTGGGACGAGGTCAAAGCGCACAGCATGTTGTCCGTTACTGGCCTAAGGCAATATGTCAATTGTTATTTTTAAAGGGCACTTGCTGGGGCGTTTGCGGTATGCATGTAAATATATTTGTAAATACATATAGACACATTTATACTTACATGTAGCCACACATAACTTCAAGGCAGGATACACGTCAGCATAGGCCAAGTCAATGGGCGCTACTCGCTCGACTGACCTCTCTGCTTGGTTTCGGTTTTTGACTTCAATTTTCTAGTTTTGAATTTTGTTTGTTTGCGTGTGTGTATGTGTGTGTGTGTGTTTTATATTGCATTCTCTTTTTTTATATTATATTTATATTAAATTTCGAATTTAATTTCATATTTATTTAGAAAATTTGTTGCTGTGAAGAAATAATAAATAAATTATATCTTTGTTGTTAGCATCTCGTGTGGCATGTAATTACATACGAGTACATAAGCATTTTTGAGTATATAAAAAAATATTTACACATGAATTCGCTGCACAAATGCACACATATACATACACGTATTGTACATATATTTCAATTTTTTTTGTACTTTTTTTTTTTTGCTTTTTTTGTGCAATTTGGAAACAAGTTTGTAATTTAGTTGCAACATTTTCTCGTTGTTAATTAAAATACTCTTTTCATTCCTTATGCTATACACATACATATGCACATTGGAGGCCAACTAAAAGTAGGCCATTAACCACAAGGCGAAATGAAAATACAGGCAAACATACATACTGTGGTATTCCAAAAATTTATTCCGAAATATTCAGCAGTATATTAGTTTTCAAAATTATTAGGGAGTAAACGAAAGAAACAAAAAATGATGAAGATAGAATTTCAGTTCATTATGCAAACAAATTAAATAAGGATTTTTATTAAAAAGACCGGAGATAATGTTGTTGATTTTACTCTATTACAGCTGTACTGAGAGGTCATAAGCTATCTAAGTCTGAATTTCATATCGAAGTGCCAAAGGAGCTAGACTACATCACCTCCTGTATGTGCTTCGAAAATCGTTTCTCCACGAGAATCCCAAACAGTTGCGAGTGGGAAACTACCAACGCCCCCGACCAGGGACCTATAGGCATCTTCACAGATAGTTCGAAGCTTGATGGAAAATTGGGCTCCGGAATTTATTGAATATGAGCATGAGATTACCAGACCACTGTGGCGTTTTCCAGGTGGAACTCTTAGCAATCATGCAGGCCGCTGATTAGTTGCATAAATCTACCGCAGCAGGACAATCGATTATAATATACTCCGACAGTCAAGCTGCAATCAGATCCCATAAAATATATGAACTTTCTTAACAAACTCTCTACTATAATATAGCACTGCCTTTGTCTGGGTACCTAGACACAGGGACATCCCAGGCAACTGCATGGCGGACGAACTAGCAAGAGAAGGAACCCTTCTGCCCACGATAAAGCACGCACACGATGCCGGTTTACCTCTGCCCATGGCAAAGTACATGCTTAAACTGGCTTTTACCAGAGAAGCTGACTCAAGATGGTTGAACGAGATCACATATAACGTGACCAAAGCGCTATGGCCGAAGCTGGAAGCGAAAAAATCAAAACATCTTATCCTTCTAGACCGGTTCTCCATTAGCATAACGACGGCCATAATAACTGGACACTGTTTAATGGGGCTTCACGGGAAAATAATGGAATATCATTCTAATGGTTTTTGCCGCAGCTGCAGGGACGAAGAAGAGGAGGAGACCATCGAGCCCTACCTATGCCACTGTCCAGCCTTGACATCAGCGTGACACAAGTTCTTTATAAGGCACACGAAATGATTCGATCATCTGAGAAGGTGAAGGCAAGAGCCTCAGTGTTATTACAATGGGCCTATTGGCTTTAGTGTGCTGGTAGTAGCAGCCGTATCAAGTCAACTCTCCCTTGATGTGGAGAGAGATCATACGTTGAGTGCTTTGTAGATTACTCTTAAAAGTAATTTCGTCTAGAGCCGGTCACGGTAATGCATCGACGACAAAGTTCTTTCCATTTCAGCGATAAAGATCTTGTTTCCTAATAGAAATTCTATGAGTTGTACTAAGAGCTGTTTAAAAGCATTTTTTTATAAGGAAACTGTGAATATCTCACTGAACTGATATTAACGCCTCCTCATGGCTCGGAAAACCCAAGAATTATTGTTGAAAGGACTCTCCATCCCCAATGTATCGAAAATGAGGCTGGAACAATAGTTACGGTGAATGGATTGCCCTAACGAGTGATGGTTAATGATTTTTTATAGGCGGAATTGAATGGTATTGATCTGGGCAACGTTTACTTTCAACAGGAGGCCGAAACGTGCCACACATGCAACGAAACCGACGAGCTTTTAATGGGGAAGCTGGTCTAGAACGCAATAAAATGAGCATTTTTTATGAATTTATTTTGACTCAACAAAGGACTCAAACGAAAATCTGTGAAATAGGTTTAATAATATGGGTTTCATGGTACAACTACAAAATTTTTCGTTTGAATTAATTTCAAAATGGTAGCCGTGCAGCATTTCTCTGAAGATGCTTTCTTTCAATGGGTCTGAAGACGTGAACTCATTAATTTTTGTCCTGGCGCTCGGGGCTGCTAGACATTTTTGCCGGCATCCTTCTTTTGGTATGTTAGTTCTGAGACCCTAAAGCACTTTTTAAGACAAAAAATTATTTTTTTTCATTTTTTCAAAATTCTAGATCAACTGCATTATATTATATATAAACTGATATAAAAACAAAAATTCGTATGACAAAAACCGGCAATTTGCATTATTATCTCTTATTCAATAAAATATATTTATATTTACATATATATGTTCATATTATATCATATAATTATTATTGTAGCCAGATTAACGTAATTAACAAAAAAAAACATTATGTATTACTAAATCTGTCCTTAAAAATGCTTATATAATATAAGGTATGGGAATCTCTACGAATATAAACAAACTGATAACCTAAAGCTGACTCACAAAACTTGAACTTTCCAACCGAATTTCACGGTCGATGTGCTTAAATAATAAATTTTATTTTCAAAACGAAATAAAAACGAAATAATTTTTATCAAAATGTATCTTTTTATGAGGCTAAGCACTTGTTAAATATTTATTTTAAATGCAAAATTATGAAAAGTAGCGTTTTTCTGTTAAACTAAAATGTAAACACCGTTAAAGGTTACCGCCAAATAAGTAGTAAGCAAATTTCGCATGCTTAGTAAATAAAAGAAAGTCGTAAAAAGATATGAGAAGAGCCTTCAAGTTAGTTTTTTAACACTACGAGTATTTTACCGTAATTTATTTGCACACATGCACACAGCAAGTGGGCGTCTCAACGCCAGATAAGAGATAAGCATTAGCGGAGAGATAAGGCGTGTGTGAAAAAGTATAAAAAGTAATGAATTTTTGCATAATTTTATCATTTAAATCACAACCAAGCAACAAAATACTTTATACAAATTTTAAAATTATTTTTCAACTTGTTTTTCACCTCTTTTTTTGGTAAAAAATGCGCATCTTTTGTACACTACTGATTTGCAGCCTTTGTCACAGCCACTACTCAAGCCAAGCAACGCCTGTGGCAAAGCAATTACAAGTCGCAAGTGATACACCAACCAACGCTGAGTTCAATGAAAACACCGTCGCTGTTGACACGAACGATGATGACTGGTTCAACTATGACGGCCGCATTGTCGGCGGTTTGCCCACGTCCATAATCAATTTTCCCTATCAAGTCTCCGTGCAGTACAAAGGCCAGCACATTTGTGGCGGTGCAATCATACGGCCGAATGTCATCATCACAGCAGCCCATTGCGTGGAGCCAACAATGACGGCGAGTGCGTTTAAAGTGCGCGCTGGCTCCTCACAACACGCTTACGGTGGACAATTGCTTGCCGTACAGCGTATACACAGACATGCTGGTTACTCCTCTGCGACAAACAATCATGATGTGGCGCTGTTGGAACTCAGTCAGAAGCTACAGTATACACAGGCGGTGCAGCCAGTGGTGTTGGCAGCAGCGTATGTTGAATTGACGACGAAAGCGAAACTCTTTGTCAGCGGTTGGGGTCTCACCAGCGAGACGGGTTATGTATCGGCAATGTTGAATTACGTGGATGTGAATCTGATACGTCAGGAGACTTGCGTAAAGAATTATAAATATGTGGTGCCCATAACGACGGAGATGTTCTGTGCTGGCTACAGCAATGGTGGTAAGGATTCGTGTCAGGGCGACTCGGGTGGTCCGTTGGTCGCCTACTATCGTGGTGTCGCCACGCTGTATGGCATTGTGTCGTGGGGTGTTGGCTGTGCACAAAAGGACTATCCGGGTGTCTATGCGAAGGTGTCTGCGTTGAGGCCGTGGATTGATGAGCAGCTGGCGGGTATTGATGCGGCGAGTGGAAGGATTTGGTGAAAGAGTAGTTTAATTTTTTTTCTTAAATAAATGTAGTTACTTGTAATAAAATTTAGATATTAGGCAAAATTTTTGTGTCTTATGGTTGTATTTTTATATAGTAAAGCATTAGATGCTGACCTTCATAGCAAATAATTGCCGTCTCTCTTCTCTTTAGTAGCTACTTAGTAAGCTTTCCGCCACTCTTAATCACTCTGTTTCTTTACCATGAGCTAATCCAGGTATGGAACCGCCTCTAGGGGAAAAAGAGGACGTTTGGCGCCCAAGTAACACATCATGAGTGGGCCGTAGGAGGATATCCGTGCTGAAGCGGATGCTGAAAGCGAAACGCTCTCGGTATGCGTATTCGGCCGGACGGTTTCCGCCCGCTGGGAAAAAAGAGAGGAGGACCTGGACTCCGATTCCGAAGGGGAGGATATCGACACAACTGTCATAAACTTTTTCGAAGCCTCTCAATCTCTCAGGATGGTGTAGATACTTCAAATTATTCTGCACCACTCCATTAAGGAAGAGATGGTAATCACTTGGTGCCAGATCCGGACTATAAGGTGGGTGCATTAAGACCTCCCATCCGAGCTCCTGGAGCTTCTGACGCGTCACCAAAGACGTGTGTGGCCTGGCGTTGTCCTGATGGAACACAATTCGGCCTCTGTTGATCAAAGATGGCCTCTTCTGGATGAGTTCTGCCTTCAAGCGGTCCAATTGTTGGTTGTAGGCAGTAGAGGGCCGAATTGAGCGTTTGGACAAAGGGAAGCAGCTCGTAGTAGATGATTCCTTGCCAATCACACCAAACACACAGCAAAACCTTCCTGGCCATCAATCCTGGCTTGGCCACGGTTTCCGCTGGCTCACCGCGTTTCAACCACGACCGATTTCGCTTGACGTTGTCATCGCCAGTCACCAAAGGCTTCAGAAATTGGTCGATTTTATTGCAATTCAGCAGCGATTCGCAGATGGAAATTCGGTCTATCATGTTTTTTTTTTGCGTTAGTTCGTGTGGCACCGAAACACCGAGCTTCTTTTTGAATCCAAGGTTATGCAAAGGGTTTCAAACGGCTTTCTGGCTTATCTTTAGTTCCTCAGCAATGAAATAAGTGCTCACGTGACGGTCTGTTTCCACTATTTCCATGATTTTAACTCAATTTTCGACGACAGGCCTCTCTACGTGTGGTGCATCTTTGACATCGAAATTACCGGAACGGAACCCAGTAAACCACTTTTATGCTACACGTTCGTTTACAATATCGGACTCATAAACTAAATTAATTTTTTCAGCCGCTTTGGCTGCTTTTTCGCCTTGATCGAAGAAAAATTGTAAAATATAGCGAATTTTCTCTTTGCTGGTGTCCATCTTTGACGAGCGCTCACAACGTACTGAGTCAATCAAGCGAAAAACTGTCAAAGACCAACTTTTAGCGCGAATAAACACATTTTCAGCGCCGTATAGTATGACATGATGCGACACGTAACACTAGTACTATGCACAATAACGCCATCTCTTAGATAAAAACCGTACGAACTTTTTACTTGATCTAATATAACTTCTTTTCTTCTCTTTTCCATGCATCCAGATACCATAGGAGACTATCATTTACCACTGAAGGCTTTCCTAGCAAATTTGCAAACATGAAATTGTATAGTCAATTTCAAAAATATACAAATAACGACATATCAATTACAGGCAAACAAGATACAATTTTTTTTCTACTCAAAATTGAAATAATTACTTTTATTTACATATAGAAATTTACATATACAATATTGTACTTTCATATATTTATTTCGCTGGCAAAATGTAGCACAAATTCTATGCAACGAATATATATATATATATATATAGATATATATTTCACTTTTCTTTACTCCTCTAAAAGTGCAGTATGTGTTTAGAGTAGCAACAACAAAATAAATGAAAAGTCTAACACACTTACATACATTTAAGTTGTCTTCATTTATATTCATTTACCGAGTCATATCTTAATTGTATTTATAATCTCAATTGGCAAACGAGTGAACAACTCAAACTATTTGCCAGAAATCTAAATACACGTAAATATGGTAATACATATAAGTGTATGTTTATCTATATAAATTTGCATATACAAAATATACACTTATACTTCTCTACTGTCAACTCTCCGCAAAGGATTAATGAAATGATGAAGCGATATGCATGTTATGAATTAAGTTTAAGTAAAGAAGCAGGCGAATGTGAGTGAGACAACAATTTACGGCAGAGTAAGCTATTTTCAACATACATACATACATATATGATGACAATATTTACTAAGAAATATAAAGAATATATGTATATGTTTGAGAGCTCAGGTGTTAGCAATGCACTTTGAATTGCTGCACAAAATTGCATTTGAAGGACATACGTTGCGTATACGTAACATTTTTTTAATTTATTTTTTTATTTTATTTTTCAAAACTGTTTAGTTCTTTAGAATATAATAAACAATAACTTAAACCATTTATGACAAGCAAAACAATTAGAAAATATTTAGATAAATTCGAGAAAAATCCTTACGCAGTGTTAGAAAAATAAAACAATGCATTAAATTTGTCAGGAGCTTGTGTGCTAGCGGTGGAGGGAGTGATTAGAGAAATAGGTAAAGACGATGCTTAATGGTATTCTTGAATGTATTAGTTGAAGCTCGGCGGTGAGCTGCAGTTGAAAAATCGTACATAGGTGCTGTGGGATTGCCTTTCCTCCGCTGATTGGTGAAGGTGCCGGATAGCTATTCCGCTGTTGGTTTGGGATTTGATCAAAAGCTGTGGCTCTTCAGAAATGTTTGAGCTAGTGAGTTTCCAAGTGGTTTTTAAGTCAAGCTTACATCACTTTACAGCTGTTATCCGGTAGGGGTAATGCTCGAAAATATGAATTCAATATCACACTCAGACACACTATATATTTTTTAGAAAGTCTAGCGTACACTAAGGAGAAGTATCTAAGTTATTGCAAATGAATTAAAAACTCGACTTGAAAACATTCTCAGCTGCCGCATATCGGTCTAAACTTATCTGGATCTGGAAAAAATTGAGCATTAGAACCGCTGAAACTCAAACTTTCATCGACAATTAATAAATCTACCCATACATGCGTATATACGACTTTAAAATCTTTAACAAATATATATAAATTTTTAAAACCATTTTGTTTGAAATAATTTTATCGTTTTTTTGAAATAAATGTTTTTGGCAAAAACATAAAAACTTTTGCTAAACTACGCTAAAATGTGGGTACAAAAGTTGCTGCTGATAAAAACAAAAATTATGGAAAAAATAGTAGAAACTTTTTATCGTAATATTTTTACTTAAATGAAAAGTAAATGGCAATACATACATACATACCCACATGCCAGCTGGAAAGTTGCGATCTTTGTTACGCATAAACAAATATTGACTATTGCCAGATAAGCTTACACACGCTTAGGTGACTGACTGTGTGTTATGCAGGTGATGTAGTACACATAAAAAATGGATTATGCAGGTACTTACATGAATTTTCTCAATATACAAAAACAACAATATTTATAAAAAAAAAACTATTATGCCATTAAAGTTGTCTAAGCGTTGTATAAGCTTTTGAGGTTGGTTTTCATAATATTTTTTTTATTTTATTTTATTTTTTTTTTGAAAGTTATGCAAAAGCAGATATGTGAATTTATTTTTTTAGGTATAGTGACGCCATCATAGTTATTGGCTAAGTTTTTGTTTGGAAAAAAAACTTATTCTAACTTTTTTTGAAAAAAGTCTATCAATAATAAAATAAATAAATAATAATAAATATGTTAAATGCCTATTGATATACAAGGGGATTAACAAAAGTTAGATAAGTTGATCAGAAAAAAATTCTTTTTTCTTTATATTTATACGTAATCTCTGTCCTTTTTTACCTTCTCAAAGAAAGAATTTAGGTATCAATCCTTACATGGCTGCACGCAAAAATTCTATCTAATTCAAATAGTTTCTTTGTGATATTCGGAACTTTTTTTATGTCAAAAATGGTGCTGATTCAGCCCGCAGCTCCCACAAACACAAGTTCGTGCTGTGATTTAACCATTTAATTATTTTTACCATTTTATTATAATAAACGAGTATTTTTTTCTGAGAAAAATTTTCAAGAGCCCGGTGATCCCATAAGCAATAAACCCCATACAATATTTTCATAATGAGAGAAAACTGGCAACGTTGCATCATGGCATAGTGTAGATAAGTACATACTTAACTCTTCTCTCAAACAGGAACACTACTATAAATGCTACCCAAGTTCACAATTACTATCATTATTGTTGCTTGAAGTTGCTTTAAAGAGCATCTATTGCAAATCTCTTCATTTGCTTACTCATTTGTAGTATTTTAAGCCCTAGAAGTGCTCTATTATTTATTCATATTGCGCTTTTAGAAAATAATCACTTATACATTATATACAATACATATGTATGCTTGTACATACATACGTACGTATTAGTCACATATCATTCTGCATACGAGTTTTACATTTTCTTCTTATTATTGTTGCCATTCGTTAAGTTCGCACAGTTGCATTTTTTTAGTCGCATTTGTCGCACATCACCTGAGGAGTCTTTACTTTGCGCTGCCTCTTTCAGTCTCTAATACTTTGCAATGCATTAAATGTTTGCATTCTTCTATAGAGAATTGTATATATTTGTATAGGGACATATTAACATATACATACATACATATGTTTCCATTTACTAGCTGGTTGGGCTGTAAGTGAGTACAGGGAGTAAATTTCTTTGTTTATATTGACAGGAAAGCCATTAAAGCACAGGTTAGAATAAAGCTTTTTAAAGATTTTTTACTGCCTTTCGAATCATGCTTTATGGTGGAAAATTCTGCAATTTCCTTATAGGTATTCCTAGGCTTAAAGAACCTGCTCGGCGCTCTCTTCTTTTTAATCACTTATGAATATTATTGTTTCTCTCCGATCTCTGCTACATTGTGCAACTTTCCTCATTTATCTCTCTCTCTATCTCTCTCCCTCTCTCTCTCTCTCTCTCTCTCTCTCTCTCTTCTCTATCTCTCTTTATCTCTCTCTTTCTCTTCTCTATCTCTCTCTCTCTTCATCTCTCTCTCCTCTATCTCTCTTCTCTCTCTCTCTCTCTCTCTCTCTCTCTCTCTATCTCTATCTCTCTCTCTCTATCTCTCTCCTCTCTCTCTCTCTCCCCTCTCTCTCTCTCCCCTCTCTCTATCTCTCTCCCTCTCCTTCTTTCTCTCTCTCTCCCCCCTCTCTCTATCTCTTTCTCTCTCTCCCTGTCTTCCCCTCTTTCTTTCTCTCTCTCTCTCCCCTCTCTCTATCTCTCTCTCTCTCTCTCCCTCTCTTCCTCTGTTTCTTTCTCTCTCTCTCTCGTTCTCTCTCTCTCTATCCTCTTCCCTCTCTCTCCCTCGCTCTCTCTCTCTCTCTCTTTCTCTTAATCTCTAATCTTCAAGCCGCACATATGTATAAGTAGTCTGCAACTGTAAGAATATTGTCTTATGGTAGCATCACACGCAATGGATATTGCTACGCTGGGTAAGCATATGCATCCTTAAGTATTTGTTGTGACTTTTTTTGCTGGTAACTAGTGAGTAAATAAATATTTGCTTTTTACTCCTCCTCCTCCTTTTCAGTTGCTACAAAGTGTTGCTCTAAATGCCAGTAGCAACTGTTGCTTCGCAGTGTGTTATGCGGCATAACCCGGTGGAGAATTCACTTACTCACCGGAGTTTGAAGTATTTGTTTGCAGAAGAACAAGAAATTGTCTACTGAGAGCATCAAAATGTTCCGGGACTATAATACAAATTATCCCTTCTGCACGAAAATTAAAGTATCAACTCATCATTGATACTTCTCCAACTTGAGTTGATCATGTAGAGAAGATAAAAAAGTAGAGCGTGATTTTGCTTCAAATGGCCACAGGACGCATGAAAGTACGCCTTCATGCCTCTCTAAGCTAGCTGCCTAGTGCTACTTTGGACTGAGTAGGCAGTTGAAGAGTAAAGCTCTCCATACAAGTCTGATGAGATCATCAAACCAGACTTGCTATACCATGCAAAGACTTTAACGATGAGAACATCTCAATACTCGGAAGCAAGGATTAGCACTTGTTGGCAAGAGTGATTCTTCTTTGGATAACATCGATGCTAAACCAGAAAAATCTTCTGTGTACTCAAAATATTGTATCAGGGAGTATGTAAGGAAGTATGTAAATATGTATGACTAAAGCAAACTACATACGTAAATATAAGCTTTCCGCGGCCTACTCTTTAGAAATATCTATATAAGTCGATGAGAATAGTCGCATGGTGACAGCGAAGGAGAAGCAACAAGCGCTGCGTTGCGTTGCGAGGGGGGCTGATTGACAGGTTCGCTCATATGCATGCACCATCACCAATTCACCTTTTATTTTTGTTTATTTTATTTTCATGCTACCCAAAGGTGCAACACTGTTGCCAACATATGTCAAGTGCGCTTCAAGCAGAGGCAACACAAAGAGTAAGCACAGTAGTAGTAAGGGGTGAAAATAGTAGAGGGAGTGAGAAAAAAGTAAATTTAAAATGTCAGCAAAAAGCTTAACAAACGTTACGCCGCGCATTGTTTGCTACAATTGGCGGCGCCGCGACGCTGATTACGTTGTTACTGCTGTTGTGAGTGAAAAAATAAACACCAGCAGCCGAACGACTGAAAGTCCCACAGGCCTACAAGTATTGCCTGTGGTTGTAGTAAAATAGTAGCAGCTGCCACCAGCGCAGCACAATAAACCGTTAGCGTTTGCATTAACGCTTGCCACTTGCAGCTGACACGCTGAGACGTGCCGGGGGTGTATGCAGTGGAGTGGAGTTGGAGTGAAAAGTGCGCTTTATTGCGCTTTTTTAATTTTTTAAAAGCCCAAGCGTACTTCTTCCGGCTTTGGTCTTTTTTTCTTTTTTTTTTTTTGTACAATAACTCCTTGCAGCAACAATAACACCAAATGACTGTGCAAATGTCTAACGTTACAATGTTTCCTGCATACCTATGTACATAAAGCATGTTGTAGACTCTTCAGTACTTGCAAATGCCTTGCAATATGCAGCATGCAACATGTTGCAAGTAGCATGACAGCATGACACATGCCTTCATACATGTATGTGCATGTGTGAGGTGGCATTCGAAATGCGCTTTGTCAGGCGAAAGCTTGTCGTTAGTGTTGGTATTATCAAGCATTTTGTTTTTCTAAGTCTAAATATGTTTTCTTGTTGTTGTTGTTGTTATTGTTAGGTAAGTGCCGCCTTTAGAAACAACATATGTACATATTCTATATTAAGCTCTTGTTCCTTTTTGCCTCGAACTTCCGTTGTACTTTACTTGTTTGCGGAATCTGAAGGACTGAGCACCAGACATTGGTATTTTCTGCAAAAAAAAAAAAAAATTCCTAACATTTTTTATATAAATGAGTATAAAATTTATGAGGCTACAGAAAAAAATATTTAATTTTTTTTTTTTAAATGCGAATCTCATGCGATATTTTTCTTTATTTTATGAAATTTTCCATCCCCAAATCGCAAAATGGCTGCTTGATGCCCTCAATAGCTTCAAGAATTCCATCTTTGAGATCTTGAATCGACGTTGTCTTGTTACCGTAGATCTTTTCTTTCACGTAGCTCCAAGTGAAAAAGTCCCCAGGTGTTAAATCACAAGATTTCGCTGACCAATTGCGATCACCTCTTCGAGAGATAATACGTTCCGGAAATTTTCCCTTGAAAGGTTGATGGTTTCGCAGCTTATGTGGCACGTAGCGCCGTCCTAATGAAAGTAAATGCCTATCTAGATCAATACCATCCAATTTCGGACATAAAAAAGACATTAATTATCTCCCGATGCTCCTGCCTGATTTGCAAAAAAGTAAAGTATAATGACACCGTCGAACCATAAGCCCCACCAAACAGTTACACGTTGAAGATGAAGAGGCTTTTCAACAATAATTCTTGGATTTTCCGTGCCCCAGATGCGCTAGTTTTGCTTACCGAGGTGGAAATGAGCCTCATCAGTCAGTCAGCCATTTCAAGGACCCAATCAGCAAAGATCCGACATTGTTGATGATCGGCCGGCTTGAGTTTTTATGTCAACTGAACTTCATAAGCCTTAAGACTCAAATCTTTATACAAAAAAACGACGAGAAATATACAGCAGCAATATTCTCAGTTGTTCTTGAACGACGTGTACGTGTTTTATTCTTCACATTCCAACAGCTTCATTTTTTTCATCTTTTTCGGTCCGACGAACGGAAAATCTACCGTCTCTGCCAGGTTTTCATCATTTTTATAGTGAATACAGCTTCAAAAGTGACAGCGTAGCAGACTATTCAAAATATCACCAGTGAAAAGCTTCAGTGGCGCCACTCTGACAAGCATATTTGCTTTAGAAATCCGCTGAAGCTCTATAGACCTAACTGACACTCAGTGCTCACAAGATAAGCTCTATAGGAGAAGATGTGTTTCGAACCGACAAATCCTAAGGCAGAGTCAAATCTCCGACTAGGACTGAAATTTGTGAACTCGGCTGGCTGGCTGTTTCGTTGATGACCTGGTCTCACCAAAGCCATTCAGTAGACTTATTGTGCTCCCTTGTTTATTCTATACACGATTTAATAAACTATTTCCAAATCTTTCAGCCACGTGCTCTCACTTCCGTAAGGTTGGAGCTGACGCATCGTGGAAGATGTAAGTTTCACGCAGCTGAAAGCCGCACACTTTCAAAGGTTCACACTCTGCACATTGCGACTGACTCGGACCAAAGGAAGAGGGGTGTTAGATGAACTGGTCTTAGAGGGCATGCAAGGAGGTGGCTAGTCCCGTGCAAGGCTCTTAGCATGCTGGTTATATTTTGCATATCTTGGAGTATAGTCTGACTTTAACTGTGCCAGTATTGCTCAGATCTCTCGACCTCTTGGTCTGCAATAGATGATAGTTGGAATCAGAGAGCGGCAATCATTAAAATTCGCACCCTTCACGTGTTACCGGATTTGGTAACGATTTGAATGTGGCCCAAAACTTGGTTTCGCCGGAGAAGAGGTTGCAGAACCTTAAGTTTACCCACTTTTTCCATTTCTGATGATTGACCATGTGCAGTTTTTGACTACCATTCACCTGGGAGTGGCCAGAAACGATTCTTTTGCATATGGTTCAAGCAGCTCACGACTTCCGGTCTCAGACCAAGTATCCCCTGGGTAGCCAACAAACATCTGTTTGGAGGCGAGCTAAAGTGAAAGGTGAATCCCATGCGGTTGTGCATAGGGTTCGGGACTGACCACATGAAAAACTAAATTCCAATGAAAAATCAATTCATTTCAGCCTCGGATGGGAAACCCCTGTTTTGATGACGACCCCCGCAAATATTTTAAGGATTACGATTTGAGGGCGTGGAATGTCCGGTCCCTTAATTGGGAAGGTGCCGCTGCCCAGCTGGTTGATGTCCTCATAAAGTTAAGGGCTGACATCACCGCCGTCCAAGAGATGGACGGAGTAAGGATGGAAAAAGGTGGTCCTTGTGAAATTTATTACAGCGTCTATTTAAAGGAGCGCAAATTTGTTGTCGAATTCGTGGTGGGAGAGAGACTCCGTCGCCGAGTACTGGCATTCACTCCGGTGGATGATCGTCTGGCCACAATCCACATCAAAACCTGCTATCTGAGAGCACCCATCAACAACCCGGTATAAGGGACGGGACTTCACCAAGCTAAATGGCTCTCTTCGGATCGAGAATTTTGCTGCTGCATTGAACACACGTTGTGACAGACAGAATGCTCCAAATGTGCGAAGTTCTAACATCGATTCACCAGTCTCTGCGCAGTAAAGAACGTCGATCCAGGCAAGTTCAACCCTCTCGCCTCACACTCATGCTCTCTACGTGCAGTGTGAGAAGTTTAGTGACGGCAAAAATATCGAAATCTCTATGAAAAGATGCAGTTTCAAGACGGGCACATATTCTTGTGGAAACCCTAAAGACCAAAATGCCATTTAAGCCGCTGAAGCTGACAAACCCGTACACGTAATCAGTAATAATGGAGTGGAGCTCCCTTCATCTCACTATTGAAGGTCAAAAGAGGAACGATGCGCCAAAAGTCGTTGACCTACCCGGGGAGCTTCTGAAGGACGCCTGCTATATATAAATTTATACTGATGATCGAAAACTCAATATGTCTTGCTCAGTTCATAAGAAGGTGGAACTTATACATGTAAAGTACACCTTTACTCCAGCAGGAATGTGCAGCAATACATCACACACTCATACACTTTGCAGGAGCTTAAATTACATCGTCCACTCGCAACTTACACTTTTTCACTTTTTAAATCCTTTCATCAATTTCCAGTTATTCCAACACTTTTATAAAGCACCAACATTAACTTTGTTATTCTCATGTACTTACACTTAAACTTCGGCCAAAATTTTGTAAACAAAAAAGGTTTCGTGTGAAAGCTTCAACCATTATGCTCGAGTGCTAAAATGTTTAAAAGAGGACTTAAGCAACTGAAAAATGTAAAACATTTTGAATACTTAGAGGGAATTAGAAAAGGCAAACAAAGTTGAAAAAAACAAAAAAACAAAACAAAACAAAAGTCTGACCATTAATAAAAAACTCACTAAAAATAGCTTTCGGTATAACAAAGATTCACATAAAGTTTGTCTTTTCATTCTTTTTTTAACTGCCTGCAAATACCCATATACGAATATATGGTAGGAGAATTTGCTGAGTTGACTATAAGTATTTGTAAACACAAGTTTTTAACAAAGACTTTGAAGAACTTCTACTCCACACAAGTTCCAATAGTGCTCCCTGTGGCCTAGTAAGTTTAACCCTTCGAATGGCCCAGCCAGAGTACGGAATGAACTGTTAATTTTTTCGAGCCGCGAATGCGATGACTGTTTGTTTGATGACAGGAGATATTTCAGAAGATTGTACCTTTTCTAATCAGCTCTACCGCTCTTATTATTTTCTCCCCCAATAAATTAAAGAAGTCATTCGATAAGGACTCACTTTACCTGCAACGTTACTTGATATCGAACGTCTCGAAGCGGTTCCTCCCAATCCTAAAGGAGCTTCAGTGTGTTGCTTAACGCCAGTGTACAGAGCCGTATAAGTTTTTCGGGGATACCAGAGATCGCCGCATAGAGGCAGCTCCTTTACGTCCTATCGAAGGCTGCTTGAAAATCTACGAAGAAGTGCTGTGTGTTGAGCCAATTTTAACGGGTCTTATTTACCTGGTCTAAAGCCAACCAATACGCTCGTTAGGAACTTATATGCGATGTAGAGGAAATTTATATAATATTTAATTGGCGCTTTATAACCGCTGAAGTGATTTTCGGCCGATCTCCTCCACCAATTTGTGGTTTTGCGTCTTGATGTATTTTCCAACAAATGGAGGGACCTAGAGCTTTTGCTAAGCCGCCTCCGAACGGCTAATGGTTTTTTTATGAGGAGCCTTTGTTTCATGTCCGAAATACACTCGGAGGGGTGGACATTCCCTGCCGAGGCGCAACCGTAATTAGAAAGTTTAACTTAAATTTTAATTAAAATTAATTTTCCTTAACTTTTGGATGTTGGCGGCACCGGGATTTGAACCCGAGCCTTCCGAATGTCAGTACGCAACGCTAACCACTCGGCTACCGCGGCCGCGGAATTATATCTCATGGTAATTGGCGCAGATCTTCCTTTTTGTGGATTAGGTAGAGCACACCTAGCTCGGTCAACAATTCATCGAATTTTTGTTTTCAAGCGGATGATTGCTATTCGATTTTCTTCATAATCGGGCAATGAACCATCTCTCTTCCACCGTCATCGTTTAAACAGTCGGGCTGGTATCATGTTCTAGTGTTCCATTGTTACTGCCAATCAGTAGACTGAAGAAGTGCTCTCTCTTCATAAATTCAGTATGCTCTGGCCATCAGTCACTAAATCACCTCTCTGGTTCCTACAACGGTAGTACAACTACACCGATACCTACATCCGGCACATAGAACTTTGTTTGCAGTCCACATTTGTAATCGACAGTCTATGACGCAGAGTCTCAAATTAAGAAGACTCCAAAACAAATGTATTGAATATACACTTCCCGAAACATAAAACAATAACCCATCAAACACTCCAGTAAGACTGAGATTCTACTGTTGTTGTTGTTGTTGTTGTTGTAGCGGTTCACTAGTCCCGCTTAGGAATAAATTCCATCAATCTAAGCCACCGAGTTCATCTAATGCGAGATCCAGGAAACGTGCTGTTTCGACGGGATTGAACCAGAGGGAGAGGGGGGTTAGATGTGTCGGCTATAGGGGGCATGTGAAGAGGTGTAGTGGCGGTGACTCTCCACATGCAGAACATACGTTGGGTATGCTAGGATCGAGTCTGGATAGGTAGGAGTTTAACCTGCTACAGTATACAGACCTAAGTTGTGCCAGAGTTACGCGGGTCCCTCGAAGCAGCTCGATCTCGTTATCAGCAATGGATGGTGCTTTATCTCCGAGCACGCCATTCACGTGAAGGGAATCTTTGAAGGTGTTGACTGACTCCTGGTGAAAGGCGTTCAGTATATATCTGTACGCCGTCCCGTTAAGCGGTTATTGCACATGTTGCTGGATGGTGTCCTTCATGTCGAGTACTCCCTTTCTTATGTGCCTTCATGGCGGTTCAGCTCCAGTAAGGTACCTATTGAGATGCTGCCGTAGAGAACACAGAATAAATTTTAAAACTTGTGCACAAGGGCTGACTATTCCTTAACCGACAGCATCATTGTATCCTAGTGATGTATTGAAATTGTAGGTAAAGGGAACGTACTGGGAGCGATGGAAGTAAAAGGTTCCGGAATTCTATGATGGAAAGTTAGCTTCGCCCATGTGTGATAAGACCTGAGGTCGGCCCTTTCATATTCCGATGGATCAAGTATAATACTTCTGAATCAGTTTACACAGACATATAAGTTTTCCATGGATCCAAGGCTCTACATTGTGTTTATATGCATAGATTTCTTATAAGATGGACTTCGCCCATCTTATTCTATTTCGGCTCGCTTTGAAAAGTATATTTGTTAGTTACTCAGAGGCAGAGGATACTTAGTCTAAGAGTGGAAATTGTTAACTGCTTGAACCATAGTGAAAAAATTTTCCCCAAATCCATATACAATCATCCGAGGTGAATAGAGAAGGTACAATCTTCTATAAAAGTGAACAGCTGCTGACGTACGCCGATGATATTGACATTACTGGGCTTAACGACCAAGCCGTAAGTTCTGCTTTCTTCAGATTGTATAAGAAAGTGCAGAATATGGGTCGGGTAGTGGACGAAGGCAAGACGAAATATCTCTCTCCTGCCATCAAACAAACAGTCTACGCATTCGTAACTCGGCTGCCACGTCATTATTGATAATCATATCCATGAATTCGTAGATAACTTTGTCTCTCTAGAGACCAGCATTAACACTAATAAGAATAACAGTCTTAAAATCCAACGCAGAAGCTCGCTCGCCTGAGTTAACAACGGCTGGACAATGGCAACCTCATGTGATGAATCGGCCTTTGGCGCTGTCTAACGAAGAAGACGAAGAAAGATGTTAATAAAAAATGCGTAGATTTCTAGGAACTCTTATCCTCTTTTTACCACTAAATACTCAAAATTAATTGAAATTTATTAAATAGGTATATTAAAAAATGAAATAATGCCAATAAGAAATTTGCACTCTCTGTGTAAATGATGAAAGCAAAAACAGTCCCCTCAGATCACAAATAATCCAACAGCAAACACAGAGGACAAAAATAACCTTACCATTAAAGAAAATACAACAACAAACAAATAACAAAAAGTTTCCTAATATCCCAATATCCTGGCGAAAAGCTACAGCAGCAGGCAGCAAATGACTCCCGCTAAGCAACAAAAAGCCTCACTGACTGAGCGGTCACTTCACACTCAACTAATTCACCCGCCCACAAACAGCCACAAATAACTACCAACTTAAATATACTTTGATAGGCATAAAGTAACTTGTGGAAACGGGAAGTGCTATAGCAAGCAAGCAAAGTTATTACAGTGTTTTTTTTTTGTTTTTTTTTTTGTTTGTTTTTGTATTTTTGTAATGTTTGGTTTGACTCCTGGGGAAATCCTTAATTACTTATGCAGGTCACGTAAATTTAATTGTCAAGTGACTGTTTGTACTTGTTTGCTACTTTTACCATACTTTGTTACCGTTACTTTGGTGAAATGGTTCATTGAACAAGCGTTAAGAAGAAAGTAAGCGAAATGAGCGCAATGCCGTTACATTCATTATATTATATATATATATGAATGTATGTATGTGTGTATGGTATATAACTCAGTGTAGTCGAAGAAAAGGCAAAGAAAACTCATCAAAGATTACAAAACTACTACGCTCAGAAGTTTGCGAGCAGCGAAAAAAATGGTTGTTAAGGACTGACTGTTGTCTGTATTAATCTATGTAAATATGTATGTACCATAAATATGTATAAACTCGTTCAGCTGTTGAAACTCACAAATCTACAAGTCCCAAATTCAGTTGACTGCAAAGCTTTTTGATGCTTTGATTAAAATCAAACTTTGACCTCTGACCGCTTAATTTCACTGTTAATTTGTGAGTATACAATGAAATACTTGTATATACACGTATGTATGTGTGTCGTATACACAGTAGAACACAGTCAGCTGTGCAGCCAAGTAAGATCTCTATGTTTATATAAAATGTATGAATTCTCTCAACGCTAAAGTCTGCATAAATTATTAAAAAGGCTGCCTTTTTGTACAGCAACAACAACAACAAGAACAACTCACTTACTGACAAAATAGCAAAATAACAAAATTACGAGTTAAGCATCCACACACTTTAAGGAAAAGGCTTTGAATGTGTGCGCGTGTGCGTAGGGCATCTAAAGGGACACATTAAAGCGCTTAGAATATAAAAATCGCCAAAAATTATAAAATATTCAACCATTTATTGTACATACGCATTCACATATTTCAATTGCAATACGTTTTTGGCATTATGATTTACTTTACTCAAATATTTCTGAATTTTATTGCCAACCGCAGTGGCTTGTCGCAGATGTGACCGCCGCCGCCGCGTGTTTAAGCTGATGAGAGTATGACAAACGTGCGGAACGTCGGTGTAAATGGAGGTATGGAGTGGGTGTTGTGTTTAAGTGTTTGATGCTTGGAGCTTTAAGTAGAGGGAATGCAAAATTTTACGGTAACTCTTTCAGTTTGATATCCTTTCTTACTGAATACTCAACTGTTGGGTAACAAAATCACGTTCAAAAACTTTTGAAAAACATCTGTGTAGTATTTTTATCAGTAAATGAAAATTAATCCGACAAAAATCGGTTAATTTTTAAGGAAGTTACTAATGAATCCATGTCAGATTGAACTCTACGCCGTCCACTGTGCAGTGTGAGAAAATTTCTGTTGCTTATGCTGTTAGTTTTATTATTTTCTTATTTCTTAATTGTCAACCTGATGAAACTATACTAAGAAACTACATCATGAGATAAGTAAAATATGTCTAAAAGAAAAATGAAATTTACACTCTTACCAAAGAGTTTCTACTCTTTTATCTCAGTTGCATCTCTTGAGGTATGAGGACATGTCATATCGCACATAGAAGAATATAAATAGAATACAAAAATAAATATATGTTAAAGCATCTGCCATAAATTATTTTATTTCTTTACGCTTTTTTAATGCTATCTTTCATTGCGTGTCACTTTCTCTTATGTTTTCTTTTTATCTCTCTGCTGGTTAAATGAATTATTCATATCAAACGGAATTGAAAATTTAATATTTCATACATATTTTAACTGTAGTTTTTGATTCACAATCTACATTTGTACATACATATTTACATATCTACATTTTTAAAGTTTATTATAAATTTTGTTAAAAATTGTTATTCTGCTTATATATACATATATATATGTACATGAATTTACTCACTTTTTCATACGATTTTTTGGTGAAAAATTGTGAATAAAAAAGTGATAAAATAAATCAATGGGAATTTCAGCATAAAACAAAAGCCTACAGAAAATCATCTTACACAAAATTAACCGTAGGTGTAAGTCCAAGTTCCCACTCTTGAAAACGTCGAGCAACAGACACATTCGTGTCTTCGTCCACACTTTCACTTACAGTATTTGTTACAGTCCAATCTCCTTAAATTTCTATAAAAAAAAATCTGTTCTTTTTATGTTGTCCGCAATTATATAATATTTTCAGTAGTAATCTAATAAAATTGTTTGTGTAACTTTACAGTAAAAATATTTTGAACATTTTCAAAATATTTCCTCGAAAACATTATTCACTGCACCCAAAAATTTTTTGCTAGCCCAACAACAGAGTAGCTGAAAAGCGCATCAGAGAGTGACAGTGCGTATGAGCAACGTGAAGTAAATATTTATATACCTATGTATTGTAGGTATACATACATATGTGTCTGTAGGTATATACTTTTCGGTATTTGCGCGTGCGTCACGTACTTTCTACTGTTGCACGCGGTCCTTTCCTACTCCACATCGACCGCACCTCTCTCTCTCCCTCTCTCTCTCCCCCCTCAACATTCCTCCTGTCCATATTCAATGCGCGTCTGGATTTTGTTTTTTTTTTTCATCACTCAATGTTGAGCACGTCCTACATGGACAGCAGCAAATGTCAATAATATGACATGCCCTCAGGGGACTTGTTAACGCAGCGAAATGCCAACAACAACAACAACGGCAATAAAATACGCTCATAAATACAAAAAGAAGCTTGAAAAAAAAACAGCCATCAGCGAGCAAACAAGTACTGAACCGCAGTAGCGGTATGAAGATGGACGGACAAATGGAGGACAGACAAAAAAAAAATATTTTTCAACAAAAATCAGCAACTTTTTATTGCTTTTACTTTGCGTTGTAGTCATCTATATATGTGAGGCTTTGCGGGTGTATGTGTGTGTGTGTGTGTTGTATGCGCCGCAGCGGCATTTATTGACAAGCATGTGGAGCAGCAACAACAATTTGTAATAGAAAGCGCAATTGAAATGACAGCAATAAAGCAAGCAAATATCGCCACAACAATAACATATTAACAACAACAACACCAACAACAACAACAACAACAACAACAACAACAATAGCAACAACTGCAACTACAATAATAACAACCTATAGCCGTCATCGGTGTAACGGCAATAATAATATGTCTACTTGGACATTTCATCGTGTTGTCAAGATATCAGCCATTATTATTATTATTATTGTTGTTGTTGTTGTCGCTGCTGTCAATATATTTCAACTGATGTTGCGTTGTGTTATTCTGCTTAAAAAAATTGCTTTACGTCGATAGAATTAATAATTATGTTTACTTTATCCAGAATATTCGTATACGAGTACGTGGAAATCATACGGTTTAGGGGCAGCGTGTGTTGTTTCGTAGATATAAGTGTACATGTGTGTGTATGTGTGTGTGTGTGGGTGCATAAAATTGTGTCCTTTCCAGTGTGTATCATTAAATGTAGCTATTTCTATTTACACAACCCATACACTACAGTAATATGCTGCTGTACTCTCTACTCCCAGTGGTCACGCTGAAGGCTTCAATGTCAGGTTGAAAAATGAAGAAAATTTCAATGCTGAAACATACCCACGTGTCCTACGTGCTGAGGAGAGGTGATCTGACTAACTAAGATTTGAAACGTATCGAATTTATGAAGGAAATACTTCTCAAGTTTCTGTGTATGGCAGTGAAGTCGAAATACCAGGGTATACCGAACCTAAGTTCCTAATGAATTCCAATAGAACAATTGCTCATTTGAAGAATAACAAAACGAGGGAATTAAACGTTTACCGGCTGAGCTACTTTGGACTAAGTAGGCAATTGAAGAGTAAAGTCCTCAAAGTCCTACGCGTGTAGTCTTCGTGAGAAAAGTTTTGCAAACGATTAATGGTCCTTTGTGCATTGGCAACGGCGAATATCGCAGACGACGGAACAAGCTATATGATGATACTGACATAGTTCGACGAAAGATGGGTAGCTCATGCCGTCCGAATGGATGAAAGCACTCCAGTTTTGAAAGCATTCGATTCAGTACCAGCTAGTGGAAGCAGAGGAAGAGGAAGACCTGCACTTCGTTGGAAAGACCAGGTAGAGAGGGACCTGGCTCTACTTGGTAACTCCATTTGGCGCAAACAGCGAAAGGAATGGCGCGTTAATATTCGGCTATAATCGCGTAAGCGGTGCCAACGCCAATTAAGAAGAAGAAGAATCTTTATATTCACCGTGGAGTCAACGAAGTTGGCTTTTGAATACTTAAGTCTGCTATAGTAATACTCGTAGGTATCCAAACGATAAAGCACATTAAGATTCTGTGTAAACTATAAGCGAGCTATGATAAGAGACGGCTCTAGGTCTCCGCATACATAAATATTCCAATTGGCTACTCAATAGATGAGCTAACGAGAAGAAAAACCAGCTTAAACACCGAAGAATTCAGTTTTCAGTCTATGTGGGCCTAGATATCAATTCAAATATCTCGGAAAAATCTCAGATAGCATTTATTCTCTTTACGGGAGATCTACTGTCGTCTCCATCAAAAGTCTTAGAAACTCTCCTTAGTTTTCTACCTCTGGATTTGTACGGCAAACTTTAAGCTTCGAGCTGCAATGCTATTAGATTGGAAGTGGCTCAGCCTTGGAGGTATCGCGCTGCAGAGCACGCCTGGTCATTGGTGGCTGGGGTCTCTGGTTATAACGGATTTGGCCCTATGCGACTTTTTTTGTTTCCAAAACCCAACTTACCACTCCGTGAAGCCCGTTTCGACTCGATTGAGGCCGTAAAAGAAAATTCGCAGAGAGAGTCGACTGATTTCAACAGTTGCTGCAAACAATATGGTTGACAGATCGCGCCTATTTTTGGCCTTGTAATTAAGGACAATGCTACCAACTTAACAAAAAAAAAGTGCTGAAAAATATGCAACGCGGGCAGTTTAAATGACAATTTCCGGAAACTTTCTGGTCTTAATGTATATCACAAAGGCGCTGGCCTCTCTGATCAGCAATCGCATGAACTCAACTCAACTCATTTTTGTACGAATACGAGTATATTGAAGTATAAAGAAATTATCTCTATGAAGCGCACAATCTACTACCGCAACACAGTGGCAGCCACTTAGTGATTCTATCGCCAAATTCAAGATATCACAATGCGTTATCGGACACAAAGCATATTTTTTTTTTTATTTTTTACTTTTCTATTTCAGTAAAACATTGAAGCGAAACGCTTTTTCTCAACACTCAGTAAGGCCAAACCGCAGTCACAGTAGTCACATTTCTATGTCGGCTCTCAGTGGAGACATATTTATTTCTATACCTTTCACGTCAGGCCTTCCTTCGTTGACCAAATTTACTGAAGTCACACTGAGCCCAGCCAGATTTGTTAATGAGTGAATTTGATGTAAAACTTAGATTTTTGGTTAAAAAACCGTGCTTTAGTCTGTAGCAGACACAAGCTGCCTCTTTCTTACTTTCGTGGTCTGTTTGGCGTTTACAAGTCCGAAAACGCCTGATTGGTAGGTTAGGCTGGTTATCGGTGTGGGAACTTTGATGTATTCAAGCCACGGTTTGTACGTTTCGTTACGACAATATTGTTCTATCCTTAACATGCGCCATTCACTCGGTACCTTTATATAGGCCAAACCGAGTAGTAACTCCTGGGTTTCTTAGTCTGTGACTTTTACATTCAGGGCAGTCGCATACTACGTGGGGTACTTACTGTCTCATTATCCTTATAATTCTCATAATTCCTGCAACACCTTCGTAAAGTAATCTTAACCCATACTTAGGTCGTCTTTGATCCACCCAGCCACTTGGTATACAATTACGGACTTTTCTTATCCTGCTTTCTCAGTAATTTGGTATAGCCCATCCAGAGAAGAAACCGCTGAAATGATTTTCGGCCGAGCTCCTCCTCCAATTTGTGGTTTTGCGTCTTGATGTTTTTCCAACAAATGGAGGGACCTACAGTCCGCCTCCGAATGGCTGATGGTTTTTTTTACGAAGAGCCTTTATTTCATGTCCGAAATACACTCGGAGGGGTAGACTTTCTCTGCCGAGGGGCAACCGCAATTAGAAAATTTAACTGAATTTTTTATTTAAATTAATTTTCCATAACTTTTGGATGTTGGTGGTACCGGGATTTGAACCCGAGCCTTCCGAATGGCAGTACCTAACCACTCGGCTACGGCGGCCCAGAGATGGGCATGAGATCTTAGCACGGGTAAAAGTAATCCTCCGTAACACATAATGGTCTCACTCATTTTTTGTATACTTTCTGGACGAGAGCTGGACGTCAACCATGGTCATATTCAATTTTCGAGGACTAATGAAGTAAAGCTTCAGCCATTGGAAAAACCACTTAAGCGGCTTGTAAGAACCCGCTCACGGCTGAGCTGTTGATTTAGTTGTGGTAAGCATGCCTCAGTAGACTCAAAACAAAGCTTGTAGGAAATCCTGCAATGGTTTGGCATTTAACACACCTCATGTGCAAACCGAGAGCAGGTCTGAAGCAACACTGGCACATGGCTCAGATTAGTAGCTCTGATGTGCCAAAGCTAATGGGTGTTTCACACACAGAGATCTGCGAGCAGTTCCCTAAACTTTAGGAAAGTTAAGCGGATTTCTTGCCACAAAGCTGCACCATTTACCACATAAAAATCAAATTTTTCTAAAATCGAATTATTATTTCATGAAAGGTATAAATCCATTGTCATGGTCTAAGAGCAGGGATTCCTTCTGCCATCTTTTTAGCTTACAATTAGAACATTTTGACACGAACTCATAATTTGTTTTGGCCTGCGACCAAGCCGCAAAGTGTAACTCAAATAAATGTTTGCGGAGGGGAAGAGAGAGAGAGAAAGGGAGAGGGTAAGGGGAAAGACTATTGAAGTAAACGAACTCGATGAAAAATCAGTTTCTTTTAGACATATTTTGTTTTTTGCGCCTGCTAATAACTTATCTGCATCGAACACCAGCCAACAATGCAATGCACACTTTGAACATATGCCAGATTGTGGTGCTGATTACTAAGAGTTCTTTTTGTCCCCTCTCACTCTCCCCTGCACATACGAGTACTAACCCTTTTCGGCGTCAAACAAACTGTCTCCCTGTGAGTCTGTCTGCTGTGAAGTCTGCATTGCGTTGTGCGTACTACGTGTACTTTATCTGAGCAAATATTTATAGCTGAACCACTTAAGCGGCTGTCATCTTGTATCAGTACGTATATCTAGCGCTCGCTGTTATCACTGCTGTCTGATTTTGGAGAAATCCAATATCCCAAAACGAGCACAAAATAATACACGGGACTTAAAATCTTTTATTTCATTTCATTTCATTTCATTTCATTGGCGCTGGGATTGACAGTTTATTGTTGGCCTTTAGCGACCAACAAGCCATAAATAACAACGCATCTCGATTGCAAATCTGTTTACCGCCAACGGTAACTGGGTAGACTGACTACACAGTTGTCTGTTTTCTTTCTACTATTTTTCAATTGCAAATAACCACACACACGCACACACACTCATGCTCGGCAATCGCGCGTGGAAGTCGCAGTTAAAAATCAAATAAATAAAAATCAGAAAAAATTAAAAAAAAAATATAAAAATTCGTCGAAATTTAATTCCATCACCTTCAGCCACGCATACATTTGATACTGTTGTTTTTGCACGTGTGCTTGTTTGTTGTTGCAATTGTTTTTGTTTTTAAGCCATTTATGTATGTCGCTCGGGGGGAAAAAAACTGCACCTGAAATGCGGTCGGATTTCCTTTGACGCACTTCGCCACCATCAACAACCAGTCAGCGAGACAAACAAACAACCAAATTGAGCACCAAAAGTCAGCAGCAATAATACACCAATACACTCTGTAGCTGTGTGCATGTGTGTGTGTGTGGGTGTTAGGCGTTTTGAAGCGCGCCTGTCTTTGATATTCAGTTTTGGCTTATTCCCTTTTTTTTTGTTTTGTTTTTTTTTTCTTTTCAGGCGACTTTTACTGATCTCCTTTGTTTTTTTGTTTGTATTTCGGAGCCACTCAGCTTTTCAGCATTTTTGGTTGTTTGCATATCACGTGTTTGTTTACACACTCACCAGACACATACAGGTACAACCAGCAGGTGCAGCGCCTTTACACACCTTTAAAAATACGATTTACCTCTTTATACATACATACATACAAGTACATGCATATATATACCATATACTAACTTTATCCGTGTTGCCTGCTTGTGTATGTGTTAGTTTAACGGTTTGTTTACATTTTCATTTAAGTAACAATGTAAATAGCTTTGTAAGGTTAACCGTGTGTGCTAAATTCGAGTTTGAGTTGGGGCATGCGGCTTAACGTCTGGACTCAATTTCACTTCTGTCACTTATCTCCTCATTTTCCAGATCTCTCCATATACGCTAAGGAAAATATTATTTTCCGTTGCCCAAGATATCGATATAAAAAGATACCGCGACTAACAGAAGGGTTCAAGACCGGACTGACGATTGGAGTCTGAGTGTGCTCTTCCCAATTCACAAAAATCGGGCAGAGCACACTTAGGATTGGGCAGAGCAAATTAGGTTCCAATCGTCGGGCATGCTTTCATCCTACCATATTTTGCAAAAAAGCTGATGCATGCACCTGATCAGTTCTTCACCGCCGTATTTGAATAGCTCGACCGGTAATCCATCGGTCCCCGCCGTTTTGTTGTTTTTTAAGTAATGGAACAACTTTTCCATCGTCATCAATTGGAGTTTCGGGTTCACCTTCTCCAGGTGTTTCATTTTCACTGCCATTCAGCAGATTGAAGAAGTGTTCCATAAGTTCAGTATACTCTGGGCATCCGTCACTAGCTCACCCCTCTGGGTCCCACAAGGTTTTGCTCCGGTCTGGAAACCTTCCGTAAGTCGCCGTATATTTTCGTAGAATTACCGAGCACTATCCTTGTCGGCCAGCTCCTCTTACTCACGCATGTCAGCCTCTTTCTTTTTTCCCCCACAAATGCGTCTTGCTTCCCTCTTCAGCGAGTATCTTCAGAGTAAGTGTGTTCGAGGCGCTCGTAAAAAGTATCTTTGGTCAAGTCATCCTTCTCTTCCATCGGAGCGTGGACGCAAGTTAGACTGGTGTTGAAAATTTTCGTTTTGATGCGGATTGTGGTGAGACGTTCATCCACCGGAGTGAATGCCAGTACTCGGCGACGGAGTCTCTCTCCCACCACGAATCCGACATTTGCGCTACTTTATATGACCGCTGTAGTAAATTTCACAAGGACTCACCTTCTTCCGTCCTTGTTCCGTTCATCGCATTTCTTGGACGGCAGTGATGTCAGCCTTTAACTTTATGAGGACATCAACCAGCTGGTCAGCGACACCTTCCCAATTAAGGGACCGGACATTCCAGGTGCATGCCCTAAAATCGTAATCGTAATCGTTAAAACATTTGCGGGGGTCGTCATCAAAAGAGGAGTCTCTCGTCCGAGACTTATTTAAATTTTAATTAATTTACGGCATAAAGTTTGGGAAAATGGTCGGGAACTGGAGAGATGCGACGAAGGAAAGTGATGTCGATGAAACATGGTTAGTCTAACGAATGTATCGAGGTCTATCTAACCTCTGCCGTACTTTGGTTGCAATGACCGAGACTCTACTCTCAACTCTCCCCAAAGCCCTGACTTGTCACCAATTGAGAATACATGGGCAATGCTAAAGATGCGTATAGCTGAAGAGAGACCCCAAAACCTAGTTGATTTGAGCGACTGCATCTATAACATTTGGACAAATTTTCCTTAAAATGAGAGTTTCAAACTTTGGGTAAACTACAGGCTGCGCCAGCTATATGTGGACAATGGAAATGTTAAATAACTTCAACAATTTTCAATGAAATTTGATAAGCTTTTTTTTATTATTAAATTCAGAGTCTTACAATTTGTTCCAGCTAGTTTCGAAAAACAATGTCCATCAAATGACCCCCTTCAATGCCCATACCAAACTTCGCTCTTTTTTCGGTATTTTACAACACATTTGCCAGCAACTCGGGCGATATCGCAGTGATTTCAGCTCGAATGTTGTTCTTCAGCTCGTCCAAAGTCTTCGATTTGTTGGCATATACTTTGCTTTTCTAAAAGCTCCACAAGAAAAAGTCTGGTGCAGTCAAATCGGGCGTTCTTGGTGGGCAGGCCGATATCCCCTCCTGTCTATGGTATACATCACTTCCGGGAAACTTTTGCCGCAAGAATTTCACCATTATTTTTTCTACATGAAATTTACTGTTTGCGTTTATATTTTCTTTTTATAAAATCATTGAATTTCTTTCTTGTTTCGAAAACAGTTGAATTTGATACTTTGAAATCATGATGAAATAATATACAGGTGTAGTAAGTAAGCAATTGTCCCTTTCCCACACGCTGCCTTAGCAAAAGATGTTGCTTTTATAGAATTATATTCCAATATTTAAATAAAAATCTTAGAAAAAAAGGGAGAATTTAAAGTTTTTGATCACTGAGAGGAGTAGGCATTATTGGAGGTATTTCAATGTTTGTTTTAACGACATTCCGTTGTAAATAAGTTTTGTTCAAACTTTTTGTTTAAAAAATTATAGTAGGAACAATTTAACACGTTAAGAATTGAATATAACATACATTTTGTTAAATACAAATACAATAGTCGTAAAGCGATGTTTAATTGAATTGATCATCTAGACCCCTTTTATTGTGCTCGTGCAAAACAAATGTTTGAGCAAAGATTTTAATACTCATTCTACCAGCTTTAATTCCTCCAAGCCTTGCTTCTACATCAAGAACTAATTACTTTAAATAAATAAGTAATTTCCTTCCCCTTTTTCAGTGTAGTTTATAGCAGCTGGTGAGTAATTCTGTAGCTGTTTAGTGTAAGAGGCATAAGTATAACCGCGACCTTCCGTGATCGATCTCGGATTCAGAGCAGTGCAGACTGTCACTGGGTCTTAGTTCTGGCCGGATCAACATCCAAAATTATAGAAAATCCAAATAAAAAAAATTAACTTAATCTTTTCTAGTTGCGGTCGTCATTCGGCGGGGAATGTCACGCACTTCAATTGTGTTTCTGGCATGAAATGAAAGCTTCTCATAGAAATTTGTCAGATGTTTTCAAGGTACCTTAAAATTAAGTCTAGGTCTCTACATTTGTTGGGAAAACATCAATACGCACATCATAAATATGAGGAGGAGCTCGGCCGAAAAACACTTCAGCAGTTATAAATTATAAAAATAATTTTTGTATATATACATGTATAAATTTCAAAACATAATTTATTATTTTCAATATTTATATAAATCCCCCTGAAATTCCCGATTTTTGTTTCCTCCCCTTTCTCTTCAAATTCGAAAATACAACGTTGAGCTAAGGCAGTGTCAAAGTCTCTTTCTACTCTACTTACTACACCTGGTAATTATTTCATCATGTTTGAAATATGGTCTCAATAAAAAAAAATAATTATTTTGTTTGAAAAAATATAAACTTTAAAATTTTATTCACCTCGTTGCTTTATATTTCACTTTAATAACTCACATTTCCTACCCACTGTACATATTTTTCTACATTTCATATATGTATGTATGTATGTACATAAACTCCAAGTATTTGCAAGTCCGATAAAATCTAAAATACTGCACTCTACATATCTACACACCACATTCGAGTAAAAGGGATAAATGTTTTTGTGGCGAAAAGACACAAGTCGATTTTTAACCTGCCGCAGACATATTTCTTTTGTTTAATAAATATATGTTAGTATATAGGTATATATATAAGACATGACAGCAACACGATTTCGGTATTTGCATTGACAGGATAAGATTAGTTGTCGGTTGTGTTGTAAATACACACATCAGATATAGCTGTTATATTATATTATTTTATATTATACACGTATATACACACAAGTATATTGACACAGCTTGTTATTCTAAATCCTTTACAACACAAAGATCTTTTTGCTGGTAAGGGTTGAGAAGTTTTAAAAGTTTTTAAACTTTTGAATTTGGCAAAAGAAAGTTGAAAAGATCAAACTCACACCCATTAAGGACGCAACTGAAATTATGTATATATATATGTATACGTGTATATGCCGGCGAGGATTAGAATAGAAACTTCTGAGTTCCATTGATTGTGAATAGTTTGGTAAATATCTTAAGTGACGGAATGAAGTTAAATATTAAATAAAAGCAAATAACTATATTTTACCAACATATGGAGGGACCTACAGTTTATACTAAGCCACCTCCGAATGGCAGATGGTTTTTTTACGAGGAGCCTTTACTTCATGTCCGAAATACACTCGAAGGGGTTGACATTCCCTGCCGAGGGAGCGACCGCATTAAATTAATTTTCCATATCTTTTGGATGATGGGGGCACCGGGATTTGAAGCCGAGCCTTCCGAATATCAGTACGCAATGCTAACCAATCGGCTACCGCGGCCGTCAAAACAACACAAGAGACACAAGTTCAACGTTCTCCAGTATAAAAACATTACATGTTTGTTAATCTAGAAAATTCAACTCAGAGCGATCGGCTAAAATGGAGACGAGAGTGATTGGCTTGGGTTTTATTCCCCGACCTTGAAGCATGAACTCTATAAATACATATAGAGTTCTGGCGTACAGTTAAATATTTTAAAAGTCTAGTAACTTTCGACCCTCTTTTATCGCGCATCTGTCTTCCAATGTATATTCTCTTTCAGAACTCGATGAAGACCGAAATGAAAATTTCATTCAAACTACGACAGGATAACCGTTAATATAAGAAAGAAGCTACCAAACATTGCACTTAAACATATGCACTAATCGTAATATTTGTCCCTTTTTATCTTCTCTACATAATGGCCATTGATTGCAAGGCATTTCTTAAGCCTATAGATCCAGTTCTGAAAACCGTCTATAAAATCTTGCTTTTTAAGCTCCATACCATGGACTGCTGTTTGGTTTCTGGATCGTAATGATAGAACCAAGATTCGTCACCATTAGCGACTTTACAAAAATTGCTAGACTGACTATTTTTTAATTTGTTTAGGAAAAATTGAGCAAAAAATTGAGTATTAAACTGAAGAGAACAAAAAAGTAAGCGTATAGTAAGACCCTCAAATGGCATCGCTAATTGGACACCCCATAGGAACGAATTCAACTATGAATAAACTGAAAAGATGGTCAAGTCCAGGACAAACCTTCCAAAATGACGTTCTTCTTCTTGTCGATTGGCGTAGACACTAGCACCGCGCCAGTTATTTCTTCTCTTAGTTCTTCCATCGTACCATTTGGATACAACAGATCTGTCTTCACCTGAAGCTTCTGATTCCACCAGCGACGACTGCATCGAATACTTTGAAACCTGTAGAGTTTACACTCGTACGGACCAAATGAACAAGCCAATGTAGCCACTGTCTTTTTATTCGTTGAACTACATACACGTATGTCAATATCGACGCGTATCTCGTACAGCTCATCGTGTCATTGGTTGCGATAATTGGATCAATTCAATGGTAGATGTCAACATTCAGGCTCCTGCATCATGCAATAGGGCGGCAGTTGAGCGACTTGTAGTGCTCGGTCTCTAAAGTAACATCTGTTGGCAAGAAAGGATCTGAGGCCGAGGTTTTAAAACCGACGTAAAGATATGGTTTGTCGATCCTATTTCCACCAGTCACTTACTGGCGATGCAGTACCCGCTGGTGGAAGCAGAGGAAGAAGAAGACCTCCACTCCATTGGAAGGAGCAGGTGGAGAGCGTCGTGGTTTCACTTGGTATTTTTAACTGGCGCCAAAACGACGCGCTATTGTTGAATCGACAATAAAAGAGACCCCCCTGCGGATTAGGACTTCAAGAATTTACCCGCGGTAAGGCATGTCTGTCGTCAGAGGCGACTAAAATCCAATAGTTCCTGGGACAGTCGGGTCTTTACACCGGACCAATACGGATTTTTATCCGGCCAAGGACTGTCACTCCCGCAACATTCCCCAAAAATTATTTTCAGGAATATTTTTGCGGTTACAACAACAACAACACAATAAAGTAGAAGAAGAAAAAGTCAAGAAAGGCAACGCTGTACTACAGGCGGTTTCGCCTTTTTACATGAGCTGGCTACCGTAAGACCAGAAGTGCTGAGTTGGGTCTTGAGCCATATGTAAAAGAAGCGTTCTTGGCCACTCTCAGCTGAAAGGCAGTCAAAAACTTTGCTCTTCCAAAAGAAAATCTATTACTTACTCTATTTTTGCGGCATTTGCGTTTGTCACATCTCGCTTTATCTCGCTCTTCTTCTTCTTCTTCAAAACCTCATCTCCTCTTATAATTTATAGCATTTTTGAGACTTCCTCCACACGAATTCGATTATGAAAATGTCAAAATAGTTAAATTAGAAAACCGAAATACGCCATTTTTTGCGTATTTACAATATTTACACTCGCCAAATACAATTTCGAGATACGAAAATGAAGAAGAAAAAGCAGATATGTAGTTGAAAGCGAAAATAATGAGATAAAAAGTTTGATTACGCACGTAAATATTTGAAAGGTTTGACAATTTATAGAGAAAAGTAATGTAATTCATGTGTGTGTGTATTGGATGAGTGCATAAGTTCGTGCTCGATTCCGCTGGATGCCGTACGAATCGTTTGAGAGTGGCGCTCGTGAAAGAAATATATACATATTATATATCGTTGGAAAGGTGACAGTCCGAACTGTAAATCAAGCATAAAATAACTTCATTTTGATTTGAGTTGCTTAGTGAAAAGACGCATGGAAGATGAACAACGAAAAAGATCATATGCGTCATATTATGTTATACGAATTTCGCAAAGGAAAAACAGTGGGCGCTGCAACTAAAGATATTCGCGAAGTTTATTTGGACCGTGCTCCAGCACTCCGCACAGTAAAGAAATGGTTCGCGAAATTTCGTTCTGGAGATTTTAACCTCGAAGAACAACCTAGCAGTGGACGGCCTTCTGAGCTTGATGACGATGTTCTAAGGACTTTAGTTGCGAATAACTCACGTATTTCGAGGGAAGAGGTTGCCAGTGAATTGAACGTCAACAAATCAACTGCGTTTCGTCGTTTAAAAAAGGTTGGGTACACTTTGAAGCTCGATACATGGGTGCCACATCAGTTGAGTGAAAAGAACAAAGTGGACCGTATGTCAACAGCAATTTCTTTGCTTCGACGGATCAAAAACGAACCTTTTTTGGATCGGCTCGTGACTGGTGATGGAAAATGGGTCCTGTACAACAATGTTTAACGCAAAAGAACATGGAAACAGGCACACGAAGGGGCGGAACCGATGTCGAAAGGTGGATTGCATCCGATGAAGGTACTGCTGTGCATTTGGTGGGATATCCGAGGCGTGATCTATTTTGAGCTCTTGCCAGCTGGAGAAACGATCACTGCCAACAAGTATTGTCAGCAATTGGTCGAATTGAAGAAAGCAATTGATGAAAAACGTCCGATTTTGGCCAATCGCAAAGGAGTTCTTTTCCATCATGACAACGCCAGGCCACATGTTGCAAAACCGACCCTGGCCAAACTGAAGGAGATGAATTGGGAAATCATGCCGCATCCCCCATATTCACCCGACATTGCACCTTCTGATTATCATTTGTTTCGATCGCTGCAGAACAATTTGAATGGAAAAAAATTTAAAAATGTGGAAGACGTCAAAAACCACCTTGACACCTTTTTCAACGAGAAACCGCGCGATTTCTATGAATCAGGCATCCGTAAATTGGTTGAACGTTGGGAGTGGATTGCCGAACATGATGGCGAATACATAATTGATTAATAAAAGCGCTTTCTTCAAAAAATTTCAATTTTAGTTTGCACTTGAAATCGGGCACGAACTTATGCACTCATCCAATATATGTGTTACGACTGTAAATGAAGTTATGAACAAGGCAAACACCCCCCTCCACCCCACCCACCCAACTTACATACGTGTATATGTATATGTTTCGAGCTTGTCAATTTTTAATAGCATTTCATGCGCCAAAAAGCTGCCATAGACACGCCAAAAAACACATTTCATCAAAGCCAACCGCACAGATACACGCTTTATTTATTATGCATGCATGTATGCATGTATGTGTGTATGTATATAGTTATCTGCATAAATAAATATACTCATCCAAATACTAAACTCGATTTAGTAATAATCCAAACACACAAAACCGATAAATTACCAGGCATTAATGTCATAGGCACGAAATGTTGTTTGGTTGCGGCGGGTGGCGACTGAGCGGCTGAGCGGTTGGCAGCAGCGTGTCATACCATAAACTATGCCGCACCCATCAATGGTCACACACACACACACACCCATACACAAGCACAGTGTTCACACTTTACCAAATGATAATTTGCCATGCCAACACACCTACACAGACACATAAGTACACTCACCCACACACGCGCACACACACCCGCACTGTCGACACACACACGAGTACACGTGTCCTTTTTACATTGCAATGCGAAGTGCGTGGTTTGCTAGCGAAAAATAACAATAAATACGAATAAATGTCAAAAAGTGAATGTCAAATTTTCTATACAACATTAGCGGCAACAAGAACAACAACAATAATATAAATAATAAAAACAATAAGAATGAACTATAAATAAAATCGAAAAAGTGAAATGTTGAGAAAAGCACACCAAGCAAAGGAAATATTTAAATCACCCCTGCAAGGATATGGCAAACCAGCAAATAAATTGAAATATACCAACATACACATAAACATATGTATGTATGTATGTTACACATAAGCAAAAAGAAAAAGTAAAAATAATAATCTGAGTGTTAAGATTTGAAAATTGTGTGCCATTAACATTGATGATCTCATCACCTGTCTTGGCTACGCACACTTGCCTCAAAAGTTCATTAAAATAATAATAAAAAACTCGGAGAGCCCATTTTCACAGGCCTCTCTTGAGGCCAACTTCTCACCATTAAGTGCGTTCGCCATGGACAGGAAAAGATGGTAATTACTTGGTGTCAGGTCCGGACTATAAGGTGGGTGCTTTAGGACCTCCCATTCGAGCACCTGGAGCTTCTGGCGCATCACCAAAGACGTGTGTGGCCTAGCGTTGTCCTGATGGAACACAATTCGGCCTCTGTTGATCAAAGATGGCCTCTTCTGGATGAGTGCTGCCTTCAAGTGGTCCAATTGTTGACAGTAGAGGGCCGAATTGAGCGTTAGGCCATAGGAGAGCATGATACCTTGCCAATCCCACCAAACACACATCAAAACCTTCCTGGCCGTCAATCCTGACTTGGCCACCGTTTCCGCCGGCTCACCGCGTTTCGGCCACAACCGATTTCGCTTGACGTTGTCGTAAGTGATCCACTTTTCATCGCCAGTTGCGATTCAGCAGCGATTCGCAGATGGAAATTCGGTTCATCATGTTATTTTGCGTTAGTTCGTGTGGCACCCAAACATCGAGCTTCTTTTTGAATCCAAGGTTATACAAATGGTTTCAAAAGGTTTTCTGTAGGTTCTCAAGTGCTCAATAGTTAAAGGTTTAGCCGCATAATCACGGTATTTCGCGCTGCCCCACAAAAGAAACTCTCCAAGGGTGTCAAATCACAGGATCTCGGTGCCCAATTGATAGCTGGGAAATTACTCTCGCAATACAAAGCTCTTCTCTCGTTCGTTTTGTATGGCATGTGGCACCCACCCACATCTTGATGAAACCACAAAAGAAGTCATGTTCTTCAACTGCAGGCCAAATAATTCGCTTATCATATGACCATAGCACTTCGAATTGACAGTGACAGACTCGCCGTAGTCGTTTTCAAAGAAATAAAGTCCGATCACACCCACACATCAAAGAGCGCAACAGACAATGAGTTTTCTTGCAATTAATGGCCTCTCTTCAATTATTCTCAGAGTCTACGCTCCGAGTGAAAGATATGCATACCTCATCACTGAAGAAAAATCATCCTCCACTGCTTGTTGGTTCAGCGCCCAATCGTCGTATGTACGGCGTTGTAAGTGATCAGCAGGCTTCAGCTCTGTTGTGGGAGCTGAATTTTATGTGGTTGTAGGTGTTAGTCGAAGTACAAAAAAAACACTTTCACTTACGATCCAGTCTCTTCCTAGCCTATCCTGTCATCGAGCTTAGAGCCCTCACTAAAAAAGTACTAAACTCTCTATTTTCATTCTTTCCTTTCTAAAATTCAAAGCGGAATTTGGTTTTTTTAAATATATCGCCATGTCCAGCGGCTACATTTTAATTAGTGCAGTAAACCGGAGGTGGACTTTAATTATTCAACTCAAACAGCTGGCTCGTTGGCCAACTATTGAGATTGGACCTTTCGCTGGCCACAACAATGGGAAGATTAAGAGCAGTGAAATAGAAACGAGTAACGAGCCGCAGTTGTCTCCAGAGTTGGACCGTAGATTCGAGACTCTACTCAAATACCATCGTACACCCCCTGACTGGTATCCATCCCATGAACACGGAAATACATGACACTGTGTACTTGCCATACCCCCCAGGCACACAACGACAGTAAGCCGGTAAGCAATGAACGAGAAGAATTGAAGAATATAAATCGTTCTAGCAATTATTATATTAGAGTGATCATAGCTACTTTGACATACATATTTGGTATTAGATTTGTGAGCGAAGACCGACTCTGTTGCTGAACGGCAATTCGCGTCAAAGCGCAATTCTTTAAAATATCAATGATTTTGAAGCACAAACCGAGGGTACACATTTGGAAAGCTTACAAAGCACTTGCAGCCGTAAATCTCAACCCCTCTGCATCAGGCTTCAGGTAGAAGACTCTCTCTCTATCACACTACTCTGAATACTCTAATATTATGTGAGTCTGTGGGGCAGGGAATGTCCACCCCTCCGAGTGTATTTTAGAGATGAAATAAATGTTCCTCGTAAAAAACCCATCAGCCGTTCGGAGGCGGCTTTGTTGGAAAAACATCAAGACGTAATACCACAAATTGGAGGAGGAGCTCGGCCGAAAATATCTTCAGCGGGGGGGGAGTTTATGTAACCACCCTAATTGTAGTGAAAATGAAATCCACAGAGCTTGGGTATGTGTGGTCCTCACAATCTACGCCAATAAGCCTGTCCTCTGACACATATAAGGTCCAAACTAGCAGAGATTTTAAAGACCACTTTTAAAAAACAAATCGAGCCGTGTCAGTGAGATTTATTATTGGCAGTATTTGGGAAGCTCAATAAGAAATGGTAAGTGTCTGTCAGCTGTGACGATTATAAAGCAAAACTGACCCTAAATAGCTCCAGATGTTTTGGCAGAAGTGAAATGAGTCGTTTTAAGGGTTTAATCGAGGCTTCCATGATCCCTTTCGTGTGAATTTTTAAACTTATTATTGAAGAATACATTGAGGGGATTATACCTCTTTCTTCTACACTAGCCTCAACAACCACAAGGTGAGTAGGAAGAGAAGAAAAGCGAATTGCCATAGTAGTGATCGAGGTTATGAATAATTGTCTGCCATCATTAGTCGACGCACTCGTGGTCTGCCTCCATCAGGACTGTTGACAGCTGTATATACGGACGCTGACAACACCGCGTGACTCAACATTAGGAGCTTTCGAGATAGAGGCTGGACGGAGGATTTAGTGTACTCTGCGGTTGAGTGTCGCCGAATTCTGCGGATGATGGAATGATAAACTATACGTATGACAACCTAAATATAACGAGTAAAGAAACAGTGACTACAGTGACTGGGTCAAGCGGTCAGTATGAATGAAAGCATTGCAGTTTTGAAAGTTCTCCATGGAGTGTCTGTTTGAGGGAGCAGAGGGAGTAGAGGAAGCACAGGAAGCAGAGGATGCAGAGGAAGCAGACGAACTCCCCTCGAATGGAATGGATGCTACGTAATAAAATAAATAAATAAAACAAAAAAAAATACTCAAAAATTCTTGCGCCCCCAACTCAATAATATCCAGCGAAAACTTTCAATGGTGCACCAGGGTAACAAATATCCCATTAGCCAAATCAACCTGTTAAATAATAACTAAAACTTTTTAACAACATCTTGCAACAAAACAAGTGGAAAGCAATTATATAATATACTATATGAAATATGAGTTGTTGCAGTTGAAAGTATGAGTGTTGCAAGTTAAGAGTTAGTTAACAAGCCAATTCCACGCCGCTGCTGCTACTCTTGCACTTGCTACTCCCTTCTTAGTGTTGATAATTAATGTTGCAACTTATATAGAACATACTACATGTTGGCGACACACACGCACACACACATGCACACACACACAGATGGGGGGCACAAAACATTTGGACACAGAGCAAAGTGAAATTATCTCACACGAAATAACAAGATAAGTAAGTGTAAGATACAACAACAAAAGCAAAAACAACAACAACAACCAGAACAACAACCACAGAAACAACAACAACGACAACAACAACAACAACAACGATAACAACAGAAACAACAACAACAACAACAACAACAACAACAACGATAACAACAGAAACAACAACAACAACAACAACAACAATAACAACAACAGCAACAATGAACACAAAAATGTATCATGGCAAGGTGCTTGAGAATTATGTATTTAGTTGCACGTGTTGATAACTACACTATGTTGCACAAACAAAAAAAAAGTACAAAAAAATATAAAAAAAATAATAGAAAAGAAATGAAAACAGAAACTTTTCGCAGCGAGTGAAAATAATCAAGTGGCAAGTAGTGGCTGTAACGGATTAAATACAGTTGTTTTGTTATTGCCTCAACCACATATTCATACCTATATGTATATGTGCATACCTTGTGTGGCAACCAAGTCACAGTCAGACAAACTCTTGAGTGCTTTTAATACAGTACAGTTGAAATTGTCTCTTTTCCCTTGTCTCCCTTCCTCTCTCTCTCTCTCTCTTTCTCTCTCCCGGTTGCAAGAACTATAAAGTTTATGACACTTACTCGCAGGTGACATATAAAATAAGGGTATGTTTGTATCTACTTACATGCATAATGTACAATAGGTATATAGATTGGAAGCCAGCCCTGGTTGTGGCCGTTTAAGTGGGTGCAGCGTAGAGGTAATAAGTGACAGGTACAAGTGGCAGGTGGCATGTCGAGTGCAACAAGAGACTGACTTTACTTGGCCGATTTTCATTATTAGATCTTTCAAAAAGTTGAAACTATGGTCTCTCTATGGACGCTCTCTCTATGCACGCTCTCTCTATGGACTCTTAAAAAAGCCAGTCCTTAATTTTAGATTTTTTCCATTAATATATAACAATATTTCCACAAATTTTACCCAGTTACGTCGTTATGTGATTTAAAGTTAAGTTTTACATTAGTGCATCTTAGCCAAAGTTGTTCCAAAATCATCATTATGTAATCTTGTATTGGGTCCAATGAAAGCATCATTCGGCTACTTCTTACTGTCAACTTTCAAAATCGTTCACAGTTTAAAAAGGCGCTTCCTTCACCCAGTGCCCGGTGGCCGAGGGGATTCCTTACTCATGTAGCTTATTGTTAACAACCACTTCAAGAGGTAGTCGGAGGCCGAAAGATTGGAGATCCTTACTGCTGTAGAGAAGAAAGCGCTTTTTTCTAACCTGAGTAACAAAAGAGCAGCAAAAAATGAGCACATAAGTTCCTTCAGATACTACGGTTTGTGGGAGCTAAAGAAGAAAGAAATATTTGTAAAAGTTGTTATATATTACTCAACAAAGACTCCTTCAAGCTTGATAAATCTAAGCGAGCGAAACTCTAACTTCATTACCCAATGGGGAAAATACAATAGGTTTCTGAAAAACACTAAAGAAGGCTGCTTATGAACACTAAATTCTGCTCGACGAGTGGGTTTTTCAGATTTGGAGACAAGATACGGAAGTACCGGGTCAATTGTGGTAAATATTGCGCATAGGGCAGGCAGTAGTAGCTCAATTTAAGCAAATCGTACGCTGGAGATAGAGACCGGCACTTTTTTCTACGCCTAATCAGATAGAACTCGTGCCTTGATCTCAATGTGACTTATGGATAATATCCTTGAGAGCACTAAAGAAGGTATATGCAATTTTTGCAAACGGGATAGTAGAGCCTGCGCTGACTTCATCAACGTTTACCAGATGAGGTCTACTACACTCTCTCAATAACCAGAATTTCATGCAGTTGCGACTGGGCGCTTGAGATGCGGTATGCTTTAGCTTGCTGTATCTCACCTGCTACCAAAGTTTTGCCTGGTTATAATACATCAAAGGCCGACGGGCAAAGGCATTAGGACTCGTGAAATAAATTTTTTCTGACTATAGCGATCGGTGTACGGCGGATACCGAGAGTTGAGAGATTAAATTGACACATTGCCGACAGAAGAAGTGAAAGTCTGAAATCCGTGAGTATGAAGAATTTGAGGAAACGGCCAACAGGGGAAACTCTCGAAAATTCGACGAAAAAATTACTCGTATTTCAGAAGGTATCAAGACTGGCGCTTCATGCTGTAGCAACGAGAAAGGTTATCTGGAAACTGAGATTCAGAGTTTAGTGAGTTTATGAAGGGAGTACACTTCTCCAACATTGTGCTCGACTGCACTGAAAGTGGATTTCAATCTCGGTCCAACCAACATTTAAACGTAGAGACAATTTATTTGCACTCCACGGCAGGATCTTCCGAGTATTTTTCTCACATTAAATAAAAAAAGTCATCGACCGCGCGGAGACGTAGATCCTTCGATCTTGTTAGGAAAACATCAAGACGCAAAACACAAATTGGGAAGGGTACTCGACCAATAATCGTTTCAGCGGTCGCTTAGTGGGAATTATATACATATTTATTTCATCTGAAGTTGTGTTATAATCCTCTCATGGGTGGTATAACCGCTGTTAAGCCAGTGGAAGAGTTAAAAAAAGTCAAGCATGCTCTTTAAGGTTTTGTTTTTAACTGCTTATGTACACCCAACGGAGTGTTAGACCACTCAGCGGGTGCCACTTATGCATACCTACGTGTATGCCCAAAAGCTTCATTGCAACCTCGGACCATTTGCTGGCCTGCGTGCCATGGAATTTCATACAATTTACTACTACACATGCACACCTCTATGATTATGATGTTAAAGGTGTTTTTTGTTTTGTTTTTGCTTAGTATGTAATGTTTTAATTTTTTTTTAACTTTTTATTTTTTTTTGTAAAATTTGCCATGAGCTTTTAGCTCTTCTTGTATTCTTTATGTACCCACACCTGCGGCGCTGCCTTACAACATAAGTGCATGGAATTAACAAACATTTGTGTGAATACACTAGGCAAAGTGTAAAATAGCTAAAATGTCAACTAAAAAGTAGACACACTCTAAGCTTCTATATAAAATGCAGAGAAAGAGCACTCTAAAGCCTACAAGCAAGCAAAGTCCTTTCAGCTTCACCAAGAACAAATAACATACAACTAAAATGCATTCATAACTTTTTTTTTTTTGTTTTATTTTATTTTTTATTTTATTTTTTTTTTGTATGTCTTCTCTCAGGTAATTTGCATATCACCTTGGCTTTTACTACTGTACTTACCATACACTCCCACACATGATGCACTCAGTGTACAGTGGAGGTCTTTCACGTGTGTCGCTGCTGCACGCAAATTCTATGTGCCACATTAAGTGACCAAATGAACGGCCGTACAAATGACCTTTCAACTAAATTAAAGTTCTAATCTCTTCCGTAACAAGTTATGAGTGTGGAAAGATAAGCGGTGCGGGTTATTTCGAGGTTATTCCACTACATTAAGCTGCTATGGGTCAAGCCGAGGGAGGTGCGTAGTGGAATTCAACTGACTTAGTTCCTAAAACATTTAATTCAGTTCCATTAAAGTGAGAAAAGTGCTTTAGAATACAGCAGCTGCAGGCCTTCAAATGACATTCAGCACAAAGTGCATCCATTTCTATCAATCAAAATAGCTCTACCCTCCACCTTCAATAGAGTCAAAGAAACCTGAGCATTACAAGAATGTGCTTAGCAAGGAGTTTCAATTATGCTAAGCAATTTTAGACTTGTGTTCTCAAGAGGAAAGAAAATTTTTTATAAATAAAAGTGTTTGCCATTATCAAGTGACCGTCGAATAAATTCCGGCGAAGAGGCCATATTTTCGAACCCTTTTTGCATCAACTGTAGTCGTATGTCAGCAACAACACGCCGTATACATGCTCCAAGACAGCAATCGTCTCGGGTTTTTCTACGTAGACAAGCGACTCACAAGACACCACATCTTAGTGAAGGCTGAACCTCCACCCAAGCTCATCAGAAAGGAAGTACTAGACTTAAAAGACACCATTAAGCAACACCAGCAAGGAACTGAACGCCAATTAGCAGGAGTCAGTTAACACCTTCAAAGATACCCTTCCTGTGAATGGCGTACTCGGAGTTAAACCAACACCCACAGCAGACAAAGAGCTCGAGCTGCTTCGAGAGAATCGCGTAGTACTAGCGCAACTTAGGTCTAGATACTGAGCAGGTTAAACTCATACTTATCCAGACTTGTTGAGGGTCTCCGCCCTACACTAACCACCTCTTTAGATGTTCCCTGAAACCGACACATCTAACCACCCTCTCCCTCTGTTCCGAGCCCGTCGAAAAAGCTCGTTTTCTTGACCTCCGTTAGAAAACCTCGGTGACTTAGATTGATTGGCCTGTCCCTGAGCGGGGTTAGCGAACCGCTACAACAACAACAAAAACCACAAAACAAATTGTACGCCAATGATATGGATCTCAACAACCGCACCGTGAGTTCTACTTTCTCCAGACTGGATAAGGAAGCGAAAGATATGGTTCTAGTAGTGAACGAGGGCAAGACGAAATATCTTCTGTCAGCAAACAAACAGTCATCGCAATCGCGACTCGGCTCCCACGTTACTGTTGACAGTCATAACTTCGTAAGGTCGTTAAGTAATTTTGTCTATCTAGGGGCCACGATAAACACCAATAATAATGTCAGCCACCTTCGTAACGCCTATCCCATAGATCCCCTAATCAGGAATTTAAACGCGGAGATTCGCAAAGTCGTAAAGAACCATAAGCGGAAAAAGTGGGTGGTGCACTTAAGGTCCTGTAATCTCTCCTCTGGGGCAACCGAGCTCTGGGCTGCAGTCAAATCTTTGTCAAACCCGACGAGACGCGATGACCGAGTGGAAATTTCATTCGGTGACCGCACCTCGTCGTACCCGAAGAGATTCGCGAGCTATTTTAGCCCGCTTTTCACATTGCATCCTTCGGTAGACAAAACGATGCGACAAGTAACCCGCCGCCTACGCAAACTGCCAAACACCAGCGCGGCGCTTGATTTTTACAGGGAAGAGGTTCAGGGCGTCATCGGGAATGCCTGCCTTCAAAGACTTCAAATCCAACGGCCGCGACGGAATAAGCATGCTGATGCTAAGACATCAATTTGTCTTTGACCACCCTAATGATTCCCGATGTGTGGAAAATGGGTAGGATGGTCCCGCTACTCAAGCTGGGGAAACCAGCCAACAAAGGAGAGTCTTATCGTCCGATAATTCGCCTCTCCCCACTAGTTAGGACACTTGAGGTCCTGCTGCTCCCGACTTTCACTCACCACCTACGTCCAGCAGCACATCAGCATGACTTCCGTAAAATGCACAGTACCACAACAGCACTAAACGCCATAAACACTCATATAGTCAATGGCCTTAACCAAAACCGACCCTGCGCGCGAACTGTCTGGATCTGTCAAAAGCTTTTGACACTGTCGGTCATTCAGTGCTACTATCGGACATCCAGGCATCCTGTTGTTGTTGTTGTAGCCGCAAAAATATTCCTCAAAGTAATTTTTGGGGAATGTTGCGGAAATGACAGTCCTTGGCCGGATAAAAAATCCGGGTCGTTCCGGTATAAAGACCCGACTGTCGCGGGAACTATTGGATTTTAGTCGCCTCTTACGACAGGCATGGCTTACCGCGGGTAAATTCTTGAACCCCTAACCCGCAGGGGTTACAGAGGTTACATTACTGCCGGTGTTGCAGAGGTGGATGATGGGCTACCTGAGTGTTCGACAGTCAGCGGTAATATTTCGAGGAGAAACATCGAAACCTAGGAAAATTAAACAAGGGGTTCCGCAGGGTGGTATCTTCTCCCCACTATTGATTAATTTTTACATTTCGAATCTCCCTCCTACACCAGAAGGAGTTTCCCCAACTTCGTATGCCGATGATTGAGTGTCTGATGACCTTTGTTCGAAGGTGAACTGCTATCTCGCCGATCTGTCCCACTTCTTCACTGCAAGACAACTTAAGATACAATCGACGAAATCCTCGGCTACACTCTTCACCAGCTGGACGAAGGAATATAGGCTCGAATTAGATGTGAAGGTCGATGACGTGAAAACTCCGACCATAAATAACCCCAAAATACTGGGAGTAACACTCGACAGCCTGCACTCCTCCACTCCGCATACGACCGCAACTGCCGCAAAACTCCAGAGCCGCAAAAAAATACTCTAAGCGCTAGCCGGCAGCACCTGGAGTAAAGATAAAGAAACCTTGCTGGCAACCTGTAAAGCAATTGGCCGGCCGGTCGTAAACTATGCACGCCGGGGACGAGTGAGACGCAGATGAAGAAGTTACAGGCTTGTCAGAACACTGCCCTCAGGATCGCGACAGGAGACCTCCTGATGTCGCCGGAGGATCACTTGCACAACGAAGCATAAAATATAATATTTAAACTTATTTCTATTAATTTTAGAAATGAACTGAAAGCCAATAAAAAATTATAAACTATAGCACTAGTTTTTTATAGTTTAAATATTTTTTCCATTATAATGAGCAAAAACAGTAATATTTTATTGTTCGATTTTATTTCATTACAACCAAAATCAAGTGGCAACCACAATTTCTTATAGTGCATGAGTCATGCTTGAAAAACAGCTGAAACTCCACTTTTGACACTAGTAGATACATTTTATTATACATATTCATTCAAATGTACACATGCAAACACATACTCATGCACATTTGTATCTATGAGTATGCATTCGAGAGCACTCCAATTACGCTACAGCTAAATGGGGTATTCAAACAGTGAAGTGAAAGTGACAAAGTCACATATGTTGTATATTTTTACATATATAAATGGCTCATCAAAACTCACTCACTATAATTACCTTAGTATACTACATATGCAACAACATGCATACATGCATATGAGAGCATCTTTGAGCCTTTATTATATTTTTTTATGTATACATTCCTACTTACATACTCGTTCGTCACTTTTGGCTAAATACAAAAAACTCTCAATTACTTTCTTACTTCGTGAATACCCTTAGCAGTTTAGCAATGAATTGAGGGTTGACTGTGCTGAGCATAGCGTTGAGAAGAGAAAACTGGTTTTCAAATTGAGCGCTCGCTACTGCCGTTATAGCTAGTTGACTCACAAAATTACTTAGCATATGTATATATCCTTGTACAAGACGTCTGCACTTCGTTGAAATTTGTTATACCCACCGCAAGTATGAAAAGCAATATAATATAATAAGAGGCAAACCATTATTTTTCCATTAAATTGAACGCTTTATTTAGCATGGTTAGAATTATCCGAAATATGTCAATAATGCACCGTTTTTTTACATAACTATTTGCCATTTGGCAAGTAATGTCTTTGGGCCTCTCTCAGAAAACCTCTGGTCCCTAATGGCAAAATATTGAGACAATTGAATTCTAAACCAGCCAAAGCAACCTTGGCACTTGTTTTTAGGTTACAAATCATTTTAAGATCTTGGCTTAAATATATGTTAATTACGTCATCAATTTTATAAAAAATATTATTATTATATTTATTTTATCTAAACAATGGGATCCATTATATTAATAAAAAAAAAGTTTTTGTATGATGACTTGTAATACTCTCATTTATTTTAATATAGCCTAAAAAGCTTGATTTATTTGTAAGTTATTGCCCTCGAACACAAATATATATAAAAAAAATTATCGTTATACATAAATCTATTTTTTTTTTTTTTGCTTAAACCATTGTAGAACTGATTCATTTTTTCCAGTAAATGGAATAGAAATAAAATCAATTATGTATTCTGTCCATCCATTACACTTTCATCCCTTGTTAAACCGTCGATGGGTACAAACTATTTACAAACAACACACATCCATACAAACGTTTGCTTCAACCCAGCCAGACATTATTGATCGCTCTCTCGCTCTTTGTTATCTGCTTCTCACTGCTCATAAGAATGCTAAACAAAGCAATGTTTTCAATGAATTTATGTGTACATATGGATATGAGATTCTTTTTTCACTTAATATCTGACCAAAAAATGAAGAGATGTATTCCCAATGAATGTTCAAAACATAAACTTATTAGAAATAGAATTAAGAGTCTGAGAGCAGCTGGAATAATCAATTGGAAATTCACTGAGTATCTGCAAATACAACTAAAATTCACACGAGTGCATTTTACATACAAGCTTTTGTATTTGTGTACACATGCATATGTACAATGTATGTAGAAATATTACTCAACCGCTCAATGCATTATTAGGCTGGGGCAAAATCTTAAGGAATTCAATGTTAATTTTATTTTTAAATAATTTCCCCAATTTTTTTAATATATGATTTTTATTTATTTCAGTGTAACGTAAATAATTTTTTATCAATTTAACAAACTTAGCTAATCTTAAATTTATTTACTTTGATTTAATATAATTTTTATTAATAATATTTTATTTTAAATATTTCCATTATTATATATTGAGTAACATAATTTAATCTCAATAAGGTGAATTTAACTTATTTTGTTTACCTATAAAGACTAATTTAATTTAAGTCTACATAAAACCTATTTAATTTTAAGTTAACATTAAATAATTTTATCTATTATTCATATATTTTTTTATTAGCTTCAATTTAGGCCATTGTTTATAGTTCTATTTCTTATTGTTTTTTTATTCACCTTTTATTTCATTTCATTTCCTTTCACTTAATTTAATTTTCTCTATTTTAATTTATTTAATATCATATAATTCTTTCGTTTTATTTTATTCAATCCCATTACGGTTTTTTATTTCAATTTCTAATCTTAAAATATTTGAGTGTGCTAAAAGTTTAATTTATTTTAATTTTTATATTAATTTTTTATTTTATTACATATTATCTCGTTTCTATTATTGTATTTTATTTTATTTTATTTTATTTTATTTTATTTAAATTTTTTCATTTCCTTTCATTTCATTCTATTTTACTTATATATTTTTATGTATATATTTGTATATATTTTTATATTTTTGTATAATTTTTTTTTTCAAATATTTCTTCCGTATTTCTTGTATAAACATTTGTGTATACATTTTTTTATTTCAAATACTTACCCTTACGGAAGGTTATTTTAATTTAGATAAATTTTAATTTGTTTATCTCATTATTTAAATTCCCAGTTTCCTCTCGGCCAAAGTGTTTAGTTTCCAGCACCAAATCAGTGTTCCACCATAATGCACGCTACCTGAGAGCCACTGTGAGAGTGTCAGTTATACCCATGCAAAGATACACAATCTTTTAACTTGCGTTTGAGGAGAGCTCGTCTGCCAACTGGCCGGGAGTAATAAACGAACAACGGACGCGAATTCATTTCGGTGTGGCTGCAATTATTTACGTGAACGTATAGTAAATTTTTTGCTTTTACAATAAGTAAACCAACCTAGATTTTGTTTATACATATTTTTTTGCCGTTTTATACACATTCTATCGCCTTCGATTACTTACTATGATGGGCGTGGTATCAGACTTTGGGCAGATAGCTACTAAATGGGATTTAAAGAATTTGGAGATTCGTACAATGACCGTGGAGAAAACATTGGAGCCGTTGGTGTTGCAAGTGACCACTTTGGTGAATACAACAGAGCCGAGCAAGAAGAAGAAGGGAAAATCGAAACGTGCCAGCGCGCTTGTGGCATCCATTGAAAAGGCTACTGAAAATTTTGTCATCAAAGGTGAACAAATCGCATATGAAAATCCGGATATTACTCAGGAAATGTTGGCCGCTGTGGAAGAGGTACGTAAAACTGGTGATGCTATGAGTATGGCTGCCAGGGAGTTTGCTGCCGACCCCTGCTCTTCGCTGAAGCGTGGCAACATGGTACGTGCTGCACGAAATCTACTCTCCGCTGTCACCAGGTTACTCATATTGGCGGATATGGTTGATGTACACTTGTTGCTGAAATCCTTACATGTCGTCGAGGACGATCTGAATAAGCTGAAGAATGCCTGCAGCCAGGACGAGCTATTGAGTAACATTGAACAGTTTGGTGAAAATGCTGGTGAGTTAATTAAGCAGGCTGCAAAACGTCAACAAGAGCTGAAGGATCCCCAATTGCGTGATGATTTGGCTGCAGCACGTGCTATGCTCAAGAAGCATTCAACTATGTTATTCACCGCTTCCAAAGTGTATGTGCGTCATCCTGAATTGGATTTGGCTAAGTTGAATCGTGATTTTATATTGAAAGAAGTGTGCGCAGCTGTGAACACCATAAGCGATGTGGCTCAGGGTAAATCCTCACAACCAACTGAAATCTACAGTGGCGCAGGTGAATTAGCAGCTGCATTGGATGACTTCGATGAGGGTATCATGATGGATACCCTGACTTACAGTGAGGAGCATTCGCGTCAATTGCTTGAAGAACGTTTGGAAAGCATCATTAGTGCAGCCGCATTGATGGCTGATGCAGATTGTACGCGCGATGAACGCCGTGAGCGCATAGTTGCTGAATGTAATGCCGTACGTCAGGCGCTGCAGGATCTACTCTCCGAGTATATGTCAAATATGGGACAAAAAGATCATACACCTGGCTTGGACAGAGCCATCGATCAAATGTGTCGCAAAACACGCGATCTTCGCCGACAACTACGCAAAGCAGTCGTCGATCACGTATCTGATTCATTTTTGGAGACATCTACACCACTGATTGATCTTATCGAGTGCGCCAAGACGGGTAATGAGGTGAAATTGCGTGAGAAAGCCGATATATTTACCAGACATGCTGAAAAACTGGTAGAAGTCGCAAACTTGGTATGCAGTATGTCGAATAATGAGGATGGTGTGAAGATGGTACGTTTTGCAGCATCTCAAATTGAGAGTCTCTGCCCGCAAGTTATCAACGCTGCTTCTATACTTTGCGTGCGCCCAAACTCCAAGGTAGCACAGGAGAATATGTCAGCCTACCGACAGGCCTGGGAAGCGCAGGTGCGTATACTCACCGAAGCTGTTGATGATATTACAACTATCGATGATTTTCTCGCTGTTTCCGAGAATCATATACTCGAAGACGTCAACAAATGTGTTATGTCACTTCAAATGGGCGCGCCACAAGAGCTACGCAGCACAGCAGGCGCCATACAAGGACGTTCGGCGCGTATTTGCGATGTTGTTGAGGCTGAAATGGACAATTACGAACCGTGCGTTTACACAAAACGTGTAATGGACGCAGTCAGAGTTCTCAAGGAGCAGGTGATGGCCAATTTTGCACAACGCGTTGATACCGCCGTCGATGCATTGGTGAACAATTGCAGTCGTGATGTGGATGAGAATGACTTTATCGACGCCTCACGTTTGGTCTACGATGGCGTGCGCGAGATAAGACGTGCTGTGTTGATGAACCGTAACTCCGATGAGTTGGACACCGACACAGAGTTCGAACCAGCTGAGAATACAATGTCGGAAACACGCAGCAAATCGAGTGCGCAGGACGGCGGCCCAACTGTGGATGAGTATCCTGAAATTAGCGGTATTTGTACAGCACGTGAAGCTATGCGTAAGATGACTGAAGAAGACAAGCAGAAGATTGCCCAACAAGTAGAGCTCTTCCGACGTGAAAAACTAACCTTCGACTCTGAGGTGGCTAAATGGGACGATGCCGGCAACGATATCATCTTCCTGGCTAAGCACATGTGTATGATTATGATGGAAATGACAGATTTCACGCGTGGACGCGGTCCGCTTAAGACCACCATGGATGTTATTAATGCGGCAAAGAAAATCTCCGAAGCTGGCACGAAACTTGATAAGTTGACACGTGAAATTGCCGAACAATGCCCTGAGAGTAGCACCAAGAAGGATCTGCTCGCTTATCTACAACGTATCGCACTCTATTGTCATCAAATCCAGATCACATCCAAAGTCAAGGCGGATGTACAGAATATAAGTGGTGAATTGATTGTATCCGGTTTGGACAGTGCTACTTCCTTGATTCAGGCAGCCAAAAATCTCATGAACGCCGTTGTGCTCACCGTTAAGTACTCGTATGTAGCATCGACGAAATACACTCGTCAAGGCACAGTCACATCGCCCATTGTGGTTTGGAAGATGAAGGCGCCCGAAAAGAAACCACTCGTGCGCCCAGAGAAGCCGGAAGAGGTGCGTGCTAAAGTGCGTAAGGGTTCACAGAAGAAGGTGCAGAATCCAATACATGCACTCTCGGAATTCCAAAGCCCTGATGGCGCGGTTTAAGATATGAACATATTTAAGGAAAATCATACAACCTATAATGTATGTATGTAATAGGTATTATTATAATTATTATTATTATTATAAAGTAGAGGTATTAGAATTCATGTCTACTTGTAAAGTTTGACTGAATAAATATGAATAAAGACAGGAAAAATTTTATGAACATTTTCATTGGGAAATCTATGTGGCCAAAGTGAATAACAGAGAAAATAGACGAAGAAACATGACCGAAGCGAATTGTTTTTGTATCACTTCTCTTCGTATTCACATTTTTGTCCAATTCTTTGTATTTACGTATGTTACGTGCCTTTTAAGCCTCAACAGTGGCATAGTATTCCCTGGTGTTTGTATATATGTATGTACCAATATGTATGGTAGTCTATGCCCAGTCGGAAAAAGCAATGCTTTAAACTGGGAATGGATATATTTTTTTCTATATACTTTTTTATTTTATTTTTTCTTTTGATTCCTTTTTCATATTTTATTTGATTTTAACTTCAATTTGTTTTAATTTACATTGTTTTTACTTTTTTATTTTGTTTTAAAAAATTTAGTAATAATATATTTATCTCTTTTATTGTATTTTACTGTTTTTCGCTTTATTTTTTATAATTTGATTTAAATTTGTTTTTTTTTTATTTTATTTTTTACCTTTGATTCATTTTTCATATTTTATTTGACTTTTATTTATTTATATTTTTATAATTGTTTCTATTTGCATTACATAAATTTATTTTAACTTCAATTTGTTCTGTTTTATATTGTTTTTATTTTTTTTTGTGCGATTTATTTTAGCTTAGAATAACTTTATAATAAGATATTTAATTTTGTTTATTGTATTTTATTATTTTTCGCTTTATTTTTTATTATTTGATTTAAATTTGTTTTCTTACTTTTATTACTAGGTTTTATTTAATACTAATATCGGTTTATATGTTTTCTTTTTTTATTCTTATTATGCTTTAGTGTATTTTATTAATTTTTTTTTAATTTAATTTATTTAATTTCAATTCTTCATTTAAATTTTATTGTTTTATTTTCCTATTTAATTAATTCTGCTTAATTTTATTGGTTTTTTACTTTCTTCACTTTTATTAGTTCTATTGTAATTTATTTACGTTTTTTATATTTTTATTTTAATTTAGTTTTTTACAGTTTAAAAAATTTAGTTTACTTCGTTTTATTTTATATTAAGAAATTTTGTGTTGTGTTTAAAATTATTTTAATTGGTATTATATAATTTCAATTCTTTTTATTTAATTTTACTTCATTTTGTTTTATGGTATTTAATTTGCTTATGTTATTAAATATTTCTATATATTGTTTGATTTTGATTTGGTTCTAGTTAATTTATTTTATTTCGCGTTGGTGTTTTTAATTTTAAATTGTTTTTTTTTCTTTATTTTTTTTTATTTCATTTCCCTTTACTTTAATTAATTATAAATAGATTTCATTTATTATATTTTGCTTTATTTTTTATTTCTTTTACTTTGTTTTAATATATTTTATTATATTTAATTTAATTTTTTTAGTTTATTTAGATTTATTTCTTTCATTTTATTTCAATTTATTCTATTTTTATTTTGTTTTATATTATCTTATTTTATTTAAATTAATTTTTTCATTGTGTTTAATTTTTTAAATTTATTTTGGTTTATTTGCTTTTTGATCAATTTATATCACTTGATTTTTCCCTTTTATTTTATTTTTATTTGTAATTTTATTTTTTATTTTATTTAATTTTTTTTAATTTTGTTTTATTTTAATTAATTTTGTTTTATTATAATAAAATAATATAAAATATTTTATTTTAATTTAATTTAGTTTTTTTTTGCTTTATTTTATTTCCCCTAATATATATGTTATATTTTACATTCGTATATTGTTATGAATATTTCCTACTGGGCAGCTGAAGTAAGATATGTCATGTAAGCATTTACAACATACTCTGTTCAGAGAACTTGCTCTGCTTCTTTGACTGTCATTTTCGTGTAGTATGTACATATGTCACTTTTGACAGTAGACGATTTTTACCATCTGGGGTTGTTTGATTTTCTATCTGCATGCATTTGCATATGTATGTACATATGTACATATAAGTTTGATAAAAATCGTTTGTTTTAAATACCCTTCCATTGTTATAACTCTACAGCTATATATATACAGATATTTGTTATACATAGATATACAAACATACATACATACATAGTTGTCTTCTTTTGCTATATACATACATATATATAATTACACTAAAATATATATGTACACATTTTCATTTGTATGTAATTACGATGGTTTTACTTGACATCTGTTCTCCATCTCATTGGTATTGTAGGTGCATTTTGAGCATCGAGAGAGAATGAATAAAAGTATCTCCAGAGAGTGAGAGCATTGAAACTCTGACGTTTTGAAGTGATGCCACATACATATATTTTTGAATTATTTTGCTAATAAATGTTCCAGTTATGTTGCCACCATTTAAAAACGTTTCGCAAGTCAATTGTTGTAGTTTCAAAAATATTTCAGTGAGTGTGTGCGTTAGAACTTTTGAGCATAATCCATATTTTTGGTACATAAATTAAAAAATGAATCAATATAATTCTCCACCGGATCCTTCCAAAGGTCTGCTTCTTCATTTGCTTCGATCTTCAGGGTACTCCATCTTGTGCTTCCGAAGCAGAAATGTTTTCGAAAATACCAAATTTGGACGTAGCTTTTGGTTCTTTTGAAGACGGATTTCGAATCGACGAAGATGTTGCGTTTTCCGAACCATTTCTTACGCGTCTTTTTACGAACAAACACCAAATTCTACAAGTCGCTCATCATACCCGTCCTACTATATGGCGCAATGGCGTGGACGATTTCAATAATTGATGAGTCGGCCATGGGAGTCTTCGAGAGAAAAGTTTTTCGAACGATTAATGGTCCTTTGTGCATTGGCAACGGCGAATACCACAGACAATGGAACGATGAGCCCACTGGTGGACCGACTGGTGGAAGCAGAGGAAGAGGAAGACCTACCCTCCGTTGGAAGGATCAGGTGGAGAGCGGCCTGGTTTCACTTGGTAACTCCATTTGGCGCAAAACAGAGAAAAGAAAAGATATAAAGCGCTCTTTAATAGATTCGGCTATAACCGGCTAAGCGGTGCCAGCGCTAATAATGAAGAAGAAGAGGATTTGCTAAGTCTAAACACCCGACCAATGGGTTGGCGGTGACAAATCCACTGAAAAGCTGATGCAAACACCTTGTCCGTTCTAGTTCGTAATTTTTTAAAAGCCCAGCCCGCTTTGTTCTTCTTTAGGTGGGCAATTGCCATTCGGACTTCTTTCTAGTCAGTTCATCAATTGGGGAATCGGGTTCGACATTTTCTGTTGTTTCACATTCAGTACCATTGAGGGACATGTACCATCGAAAAATTTAGAAAATTCTGCGCATTTATCTCTAGACCACCTCTTTGGGCCCCGCAAAAGTATGCCCCGGTGTTGAGATCTGCTGTAAGTTACAGCGTTTTCTAATGGAATTTTCGAGAACTACACCTGTTAGCTTGCTTCTCAAGCTTTGAATAGTCACGCAAATGCGTCTTGACACCTTCGTTAGCTCGGTATCTATCTCATCCGGCATATGTCGAAGCCAATCGCAGCATTTCTAGATAGTTAGTCTGTCCCCTCTTCATTGTGGTTCGATATTTCTCATTGGGTCCGGCGAAGCCCTATCAGTTTCAATCTTTTTGGGGATGTTTCGTCGTGGAGGCTGAATTTTCCAACTGTTTTCAAGAAGATGCCTTGTTTGTCCACACTAAGCTCATCATGGATTGCGGCGCGGCGTTCTTACACCGGTGAATGAATTTCTCGGCATAAAATTTGGATTCTCTCATACGAGGCATTATTTTTCTTTTGATTGTGACGGTTTCCAGCGAGTCACTTACCATACCTCAAGACCAACAGCCAGACCTTCGGCTGAACAGATGCTGGACAAAGACTCTAGTGAACCTTTAAACCTGATATGTTGGAGTGACTTCACTAAAGCAACTTCTCTTTCAGCCGTGACTCAAGGCTCCAAGCGGGTTGGTTACTAAATCTCGAACAAAGGTTGCTCAATTTGTACAGTCTTACATCTGTAACTGCATACTCAGAAGCAGACTACATTTTACTACTTGGCCCTAAAGAGCTTAATTAAAACCTGGAAAGTGTGATCCGGCAAAAAAAACTTTGGCCTTAATTTAAATAATTCCTATCCACCTGAAGTCGAAGGTCATCAGTGTGGGTATATATATATGTATATATATTTTAATAAGATAAAAATAACACGCGCCAGTAATATCTCTTACAACAAAACGTTGGAAGTAACAGCTTCCGGAGATGACAGCAAACGGCAGGCAAACCGCGGCAAAGGCGGGGCTGGTGCTATCTGCAATTGATATTCAAAACGAGTGTCAAAGAAAGCGCGGCGCATCGCAATTACTTTAGCGAAATTTTTTTGCATTCAATATTCAGCAACGCCAAGTATTGAAATGCAACACACGCTAAGCCGGAGAGCATGCAACGTGCAGCATGGAAATAATGCGCTCACCCCTAACGCCAAGCCAGGACCTCATTGCCGGGAAAAGCCGCGATTGCCATAAACAATAGTGGAAAGGAAGAGCAGAGAATATATTTGAAAAAAAGTGAAGAAGCAGCATTAAAGCAAACGAAAATTATATAAAAAAAAACAGAGCCGCAAACAGCGACCGGAGTGTGGTGTGTGCCGCAGCGCTGAAGGTAAGCTCCTCGGCTCAAATGCTCAACAAATGCAACAAAGCGAAGTGACAACAGCATTTGAATGCGGCCCGCAGCAGCAATAATATCGACTTTAAAAGCAACAACAACAACCGCTGTCGACAATAGTTCCCAAACAATGGCAATAAAAGCAAAAAAAGAGGAGTACAAAACCAACAACTACTAAAAATTGTGGTAAAATGACAGCGGCGCGACCTTTGCTGCCAACACGTTCACGCAACGCCGCACCGTTGTAGCACGAAGTCATGAAAGTACAACGGTATATTTGTACGCTTATGGCTTTCGTAACAGCCGAGTGGTTAGCATTGCGTACTGGCATTCGGAAGGCGTTAGGTTCGAGTACTGGCGTAATAGAAAATTAAGTTTTCTAACAGCCCTTCGCCTCTCGGCAGGGCATGTCAAACCCTTCGAGTGTATGTATTTCTCACATGACATAAAAATCTCCTCATAAAAATCCATGCGCCGTTCGGAGTTCGCTTAGAATAAACTGTAGATCCCTCCATACGTGTATATTGGACGCACACCAACAAATTGTAGAGGGAGCTCGGCCGAAAATCGCTTCAGCGTTTAAAAAACACGCCAAATATTATTGCTATGTATTGGGAGCGCGTGTGAACTCTTCGCGCAACGCGTGCTTCTTCTTGAAATATTGCAAATACCCGCACGCAAATTGCGCTTCTTTGCTGGCAATTGCAAATGCAGGCGCGCCCCGAGTGCGCCAAAGCAAAGAGTAGTATAGCAATGCTCCAAGCATCGCATAGTGACTCATTCGTTTGTTAAATTCGGAATGTCGCTTATTTGTCGCCGTCGGCTGCCGCCAGCAATGAGCGTTAGCAATAGAAGGTGTGCGGTTTTTCTGTGCAAATTAGGAAACTCTCCGACGTGAGCATAGCCGAAACGAAATTGAACGAAACATTGAAACATTTTTCGATTTATCGAAACCGAGAACGGAAGTTGTATTCTCTTGAAAACGGTAGGACAGGGGAGAAAGTGCTGTGCAAGTTTCAGCTGTAGGGAATGGAAGGGTTTATGACTAAACTAAAGTCATCATCTTGCAACCAGGAGTACAGAGAAAGAAGGTATTGTGTGAGTTCTACCCAACGAGTTACAACGAAAAGGCTGAAGGTTTTATTGAAACCCCTTCCAAAGCTCTAAATGAAAATTCTATTCAGAGTTGCGGGAACCTAGTCAGAGATACAAAAGACTGTGCACAGAAAAGCTAAAAAGAATCGAGGTTATCAGTCACAATTAAAAAAAACAGATAACTTCGTATATCTTGGAACTACTATTAACACCAACAACAATGCCAGCCTGGAAATCCAGCGGAGAATCACTCTTGCCAACAGGTGCTACTTTGGACTGAGTAGGCAATTGAAGAGTAAAGTCCTCTCATCTTTCCCGCCTTGCTATGTGGTGCTAAGGCATAGACGATGACAACAGCTGATATGGAATTATGGTCCTCTAAGAGTTGGGAATGGAGTTAATAGACATAGTCCAACGAATGAAGAGACAGCGGCTGCGCTAGCTAGATCATGAGGTTCGGTTGGATAAGAATACTGCAGCTTTGAAAGTTTTTGATGCAGTACCCGCCGGTGGCAGCAGAGGAAGATGAAGACCTCAACACCGTTGGAAAGACCAGGGGGAGAGAGAGAGAGGGACCTGGCACTATGTGGCAAAAAGAAGGAATGAATGGCGCAGTGTTGTTAACTCGGCTATAATCGCGTAAGTGGTGTCTACACCAGTAGAGAAGAAGAAGTCTCAAATCAACTCATGAAGCCGAAGTCATATTTATCATGCTGTGTTAGGAACGAGGGACATATGCTTAATGTTTTTATGTAGATTTTACTCAGGTCTTAGCACAGGTTTTATGTGGAGGTGTTGACATTTCGTGCCGAGGGCTAACCGCATAACACAAAAAGTTGGTATGTTCAGGTACTTTCGACAGTACTTTGCTTTGTGTGAGTACAAATCTCGAGGCATAACTTGGAGCTGATATTATGGCTACATGTGTCCGGTACTGTTATGCTCGGTTGTTCCGGAGATTTTGAACTCATCTCCGTCTCAGCACTCGTTCAGATCGTATTGGTCGCGCTGCTATGTCAAAGAGGCAGGTGACAATAGTGCAAACGCCACACACATACACACACACGCAGTAACTCGTAGACCAACATGCATGGTGAAAGCGTGAGCTCAACAACGAATCCGACATCACGCTGCAATTTACTTTAATGAAGCTCCCCCACAGCTGTGTGGAATCCACCACTATCACCGTCAGCACCCAGCACCCAGCACCACCATTGACATCAGCGAATGCAAATGAATGACAAATGCGGCACAAACCAACTTACATACACATTACAATGTCATTTGAATGCAAAAATGTATGCTCTTGTATGGTATGTCATACAGTGTGACCCCACGCCCCTCCCCTCTCCACCTCACGCCGCCATTTGAAAAGTCAACTGAATTTATTTACAAATGTTTTTGTTTCTTTTGTTTTTGTAATTTTAGTCTATTTATTTTGTATGTGTACAAGAGTATGTTCGTGTGTGTGTGACTTTGGTTAGAAGGTTCAATAGAGTCGGTTACGTGGCAATTACCTTGCAGCCGTTCGCGTTTTGATAATAAATTTACCTCGTTTCGGTTTAACCTTGGACCATTAATTTGCCACTGCAGTGAATTTGCTTAGTAATAATGAGTGGTTGTGTTTGTGTGTGTGTGTGTGTAGCTCTTTCATACAATAGTGTTCATGTCGGCTCATTTGTAGTCGAAAAAATATGTGGTTAAGGTTACAATTTATCTTTTAATTAGATGCAGAGGGATGGAAATTAGTCGAATTTGTCTCTACAATTCGCGATCCGGACGTGTCTACCTGACTATGTCACTCACAAAGAGACGCCATTGCATTCAAGCTTTCTCTGGCGAATAGCTCAGAAGTTACTAGAGCAGTTGAGTTGCTTGATTTTTCGAGAACTTAGCAAGGGCTCTTTCGAGGACATACCAAGTGAAACCAGATCGCTCTCTACCTGACACTTCCAAAGTAAGGGAGGTCTTCCACTTTCATCTTTTAAAGCTGAAGTGCTTTCATCCAGACATATCCAAGCCAGCGAGCCACTGTATCTGCATTCGCTGAACTTTATCAATGCCACCGTATAACTCATACAGCTCATCATAGAACCATTGTCTGCGGTACTCGCCGTTGCCAATGCGCAAAGGACCATACATCGATAGCAAAACTTTTCTCTTCTAAAGTCTCAAGGCCGGCTCATCGGATGTCGATATCGCTCACGCTTCTGTAGCATATAGTAGGCCGGGAATGATGGGCGACTTGTAGATCTTAGTTTTGGTTCGCCGAGAGAGGACTTTAATGTTCAATTGCCTACTCAGTCCAAGGTAGCACCTGTTGGCAAGAGTGATTCTGCGTTGGATTTCAAGACTGACATTTTTATTGGTTTTAATGCTGGTCCCTAGATAGACGAAATTATCTACGACCTCGAAGTTATGACTGTCAACAGTGACATGGGAGCCAATTTCCGAATGCGATGACTGTTTGTTTGATGACGACACATATTTCGTTTCGTCCTCGTTCACTACCAGACCAATTATCTTCCCTTCTTTATCAAGCAGCAGTTGTGCACTCTTATTATTTTTTCCAGCACCAAGTTAAGGAAATCACACGATAAAGAGTCACCCTGTCAAAAACCTCGTTTGGTAACGAACGGTTCGGATAGGTCCTTTCCAAATTCTGACTGCACTTCTGGTGTTGTCTAGCGTCAGTTTACACAGTTAGTTGACAGTGGGCTTTAGTCTTTCACAAAATACGTTTGACAGTACCTTAATTGCGTGCGTCAAACTAACACAAGCGCCGGAGCCAGAAGAAGTTTGTTCTATTCCATTCTGAAAATGCAAGCTGTCATGAGATTGTGGAGGCATTAAGTATCACTCACGTGATAGTTTCGATAAGAAAATGCTGGCTACTCAAAGCAACACGATGTTTGAGTTCCACAGTTTAGCACTTCCGCATTTCAGCAAGTCGAACAAAGTCTTGGCCAAGCTCGGTGGCTCTCCACACATGACTACAAAATCTAAACTGACGTTGGGGTTGTATAAACAAGTTGGTGGAATGGTCTCTTCTTGGCTCTATTGCCAACACTTAATCAGCTTACAACAAGTTCTACAAAAAAAAAGCACGTCCAGAATTAATCTTAGGCTCATAACCAAAACCCGCCGTAACGTAAAAGACACTGCTGACAACCCAGCCACTGCTTCGTTGCTAAAATCTTTCCTCATTACCTAACCGCTTGGAAAAGCGCCAGTTCTTTAACTCAACACCACTGACGCTGCTCTCATTACCGACAACCTTGAAACTTTCCACGCTTTGTACATAGTCTAAAGTAATATGCCCTTGACCAACACCTCAAATATATGTATGGCATACCGATAAATTACTGAAGGCAGCCAGGATTTCAGACAGACCACATTTACATACACTTAGGATGAACAAAATTTATTATACTTTTAGATGTATTAATGCTGAGATATCATCTGCAAAACCTAGGTAAGAGCACCTTTGCGATTACGTCGCCTTCGGTCCACTGAGACTCCGACTACAGCTAAACTTTCTTTAGATAAATATTAAGTCTGAGGGCACCCATGGAGGCTTGATTTTAGTTATCAATTTCTGCTTGATATTGTGGACACGCTCAGATTTTAACTAGATACTCGTACGCTATATAGGTCCAAGCTGCTCTGCTACACTTCCTGTTGTTCCGCTTTGGCTTTTTGTTAGCTGATTGAAGATCTCTCTGCCACTTTCATCACAAATTCACTACATTTCCAGCACTTGCAATTCTCTGCCAGACCTGAAGTGAAGACAACCGACGCCAATAGGCAATGCCTCCTTAACACGCTGGTCTATTTTTCCTTAGAAAAAACTTAGTAAGTTTAATGTAACTTTATAGTTTCTACGTGACAAAGTACGTCCTTGAATGGGACTGGTAAGTTCATGGATAAGTTTTATTTTGAAGGTACGCTCGCTTTAGTCAGTTCTTCACTTAGGGTATGTTAGCAGAGGAACCCCACAAGGTGGAGTCCTCTCGCCTCTTTTATGGTCTTGGCAGTGAATTAACTGCTGAGATACATGGAGAAGAAGGGAGGTAGCAGGGTCATAGGGTATGCGGACGATCTGGCGGTTTTTTGAATTGAAATTCCCACAAAGCCTGAGCGATATTATGCAAAGCGGATTGAGGATGATAGAAAAGTGGGTCATTGATGCTAGGTTAGGCATCAACCTACAGAAAACTGAACAGAAATGGACATACTAGCATATTAAGAATATTCCGTATACCGGAAAAACAGATTACTGCATATCATTCACTGACTTTTTGACAGACTTCAAGGTAGTTATCCCGGATAGAAACCTGTGGGACGGGATAATACCAGCAAGCGCCTTTTACACGGGTGGGTCAAAACTAGGCAAGAGGGTCGGTGGAGGGGTTTACTCGAAGGAAGTTGGTATTTGTAAATCCTTTTGCTTACCGGATCATTGTAGTGGTTTTCAAGCGGAATTTGTTGCTATACATGAGGCTATCTTAGATCAGTGGTACTTTCGGAGATTCGTATCTATAGCCAGGCCAGAGATTGGGCGTGTAATTTTAAGATTTCTGCAGAAGTTGCAGACAGGAAAAAACACTAGAAACTTTAAGGCACTTTCTTTGCGAAGGCCCCGCACTTTGGAGGAGTAGGCTGAAGTCTCTAGGGGCGGCAACCTTTGGAGACCTGAGCGAGATAGTGGGGGCTAAGATGCGGCAATTGCTCAGTTTTGAAAACTCCAAACACTGGTTCGATTAGCGGGTAGGGGTCTTTGGGATCCTCTATGGGCCCGTTTGGGGCTTAGATGTGCAGACGCTCGGCAGCCACTTCAACCAACCAACCAACCAAGCGCCTTTTTCCGATGGCTTCATTCACGGTGTCTGTAAAATTTTTGTCTCTACCCAAAAATATCAACCAAACTGCGAGATAAACCAAACTCCGAATGAAAAAAATGGAAAGCGGTCATTATGACGACTCCTATCCTGGGTTTTGAAATGGACTTTTACTTCAGGTCAAGGTTAATATATAGATCAAGTAAATAGTCTAAACTTTAGAAAACTGCTCCGAAATAGCTAAACTTCTCAACGACTCGAAGGCAATATAATGGCTTTGGAATGTAAATATTTTGTACCGGAACTTGATTTTCTGCACCAATCGGAAAGTTTTCGGACACATTTAGAAGCAAAACTTCCCCTTATCAATCACTAAACTGGTATTGACATTGTCGATGAAAAGTCTCTCGTTATTTAAGGGTACGATCTGAAAGTTTTTCCACCAATTTGTGGTTGAGCTGCAGTTTATTCTAGGATGCCTTCAATCGGAAGCCAAATTTTTATAAGGAGCCATTTACTTCATATGAGAACTACACACCGAGAAATTTGCTGTTGAGGGGTAACTGCCTTTACAATTTTTCTGCTATTATTTCGTATGTTGGTCGGACCAGAACTTGAGCTCTGTGGTGGTGGGCACTGCTGACGCCTCAGCTAATACACGCCCCTTATAGAAAAGAAATGAAGAAGAACAAGTTGTGAGAAGTAGAAGTTTGTAGAGGGAGATATTGAGTGCACAGTAGTAGCTACGAGGGTATGGTAAATCAGCTGAACACCAATATTTCTACCACGAAAACAAAATTTAGAATCCATTCATGAGAGTTTTAAAGTCTTTAGAACATTTCTTATGAAATTCAATTTCCATTAAAATTATTTTCCCAAAAAAACGAGACAGAAAATTGTTAAATTTCCTCAGCACTCATACTTATGTATGTATGTATTTATAAATTATATCATTTGTATGTATGTATGTATCTGTGAGCTATAAAATTATGCGCAAAATTAATTCGAGCATTAAAGCAAATAACAGAATTATTGAATTGTAATGAAAGCAACAACAACAACAGCTCGATTCAGCATGTGTGTGTATGTGTGTGTGTGTGTAGGTAGACAAAGCAACAAATAAATGGAAATTCATCGCCACAAATGACCAAAGATCACACATACAAACCTATTTATATCACATAGACAGAGTTTATTAGAAAATCTCCCCAGTGTACCCTGTCCTTCCGAGAGCAGAGCGCACCGCCACCGAGATGGGTGGCAGCATCGTCGGGTGCATTGGTGTGGAATTGTAAAACTCAATTGGCTGGAAGTGGTGATGTTGTACGAAGAATTTCATTCAACTCATATGTGTACGTATGTATGCATGTAGGTATGTATGTGTCCACCCATTGGCAACTCATAAATTATAAATTCGAAAATCATTGGTTACGGTGTTTGCTGGAGCGATGTGCTCGTACGAGTCGGCGAGTTCTTGGTTTGGCTTTTAGCTGTGGTCAGTGTTTTGGAGTTTTCCTTTCTTTTGTATTTCAATTTTTTTTTTGTTATTTTTGTTTTAAGCATTCTTGCATTATTGATGAAGTTTTGATTTTTATTTTAAATATTTGGCATAAATTTTACCGTTATGATTGTAGTTTTTAGTGTTCGACATTCCAAAGAGGAAGAAAGTCATATATTTTTCTCCGTAAAGGCTTTTACTGCCACCCTTGGCTTTTATTGCTTTAAAAATAAATGAAATTAAAGATTAATTCACTATATCTTGATACATGTCATGAAACAAAAATTATATTTGCTAGAAAAGTATCCTGGATCTAAAGCACACCACAAATAGAGAGAAAAAGACTAAAAGTATAAAACTAAAATGAAAGAAGAGTAAAAAGGTTTCCAACTTTTGGGTTGTGTGTGAGAGAGAGAGAGAGGGAGAGAGAGAGAGTGAAAGAGAGAGAGAGAGAGAGAGAGAGAGAGAGAGAGAGAGGGAGAGAGAGAGAGAGAGGGTGAAAGAGAGAGAGAGAGGGGGAGAGAGAGAGAGTGAAAGAGAGAGAGAGTGAAAGAGAGAGGGAGAGAGAATGAGAGAAAGGGAGTGAGAGTGAGAGTGAGAGAGAGGAGAGATGAGGAGAGAGATAGAGAGAGAGATAGAGATAGATAGGTACATGGTACACATGCTTTTCACAAGTGCCGTTAGACCAGATACTAACATAGTATGTGCAATGAAGACTAGCTCACTTCTCCCTCTAGTAAAAGGATTCAAGAATTTACCCGCGGGAAGTCATGCCTGCCGCATGAGGCAACCAAAATCCAATAGTTCCAGTGACAGTCGGGACTCAACCAACGACTGACACTCTCACAGCTTTCCTTACAAAAGTATTTGAGGAATACTTTCGCTGCAACAACAACAATAACAACTAACTCTGCAAAGGCCTTGTAAGTCATCCTTGTCATCAAGTCGATTAATATACAGGATCCTAAAGAAAACTATATGACTGGTCCTTGAGGTGAAGGACATTGGTAGCATACAGAAAGTTATAAAGTACAGACCTTCCGCCGAGTCCATGTTGTTGTTGTTGTTGTAGCGGCCGAGTCCATCCCAAGTGTGAATGATTGGGAGGGAGGAGAGTCTAGCAGCAATCGTGAAAATATTTATATCTAAACTGATTGATCTAAGTGTGAGACAGGTACAGGAGCGATGTTCTTCTTTGACCTGGTTAATAAAGAAGGTAGCCTCGAACTCAATTTTTCTAATTCTGTCTTCGAAGCAAAGATTGTGGAGTTTATTGAAGATACGAAATGGATACTGGCTTTCATACACAACATAAAGTTAAAATGTATCAGAATGGGCAAAAAGTCGAGAAAATACAGTCATTGCACTCTCCGCTCAAATAGATGTGGAAGGTACGTGCGAACTGGCTCGAACTCTTGCCGACGATGCGACTGTTACTGCCGATTGCCTTAGATCTTTCAGCGTCTTCCAATTTTTTATCTAACACAGAGGGATAAGTAGTACTCTCTGAACCTGGTATGGGTACCACGACATAACAACCTGTCGGGTAACGAAATAGCGATTGAGCTTGCAATGAAGGGCACTACTATACCACTTTCACCATCATAGAAGGTCATGCTACTTGTAAGCAGATGCTTACTTAAGATGGATATGTCTGAACTCTAGCCATGTGGCTATGGTAATCTGACCGGTATAGAATAAAAGAGCACCGAGAGAGCTTTTCTTACTAAAAAGATACGACATATCTACAATGATTGCTCTACTTATGGGACATCTTCTATTAGGTAGACATGCTGTGGAGCCCTACGTACCATCAAATGACTCCTGCAGAAGTTGTAGAGAGTAGGAAGGACTGGAAATCCTAAGACACTCCCTTTGCGAATGCCTCGCACTTTTGAGGAATGAACTGAAGTCTCTAGACGCGGCAACCTTTAGAGAGAGCGGTTGCAAATATCTGCCTATTGATTTCTTTTGCCAACAGCACACGTTAGTTTGAATAGCGAGTAGGGTCTAATGGGATCATTAGTGGTATCATAAGGAGCCCGTTTGATCGCCTATGTGAGCTGATGCCCAGTAGCCATTTCAATCTAACTTGGAGCGAGACGGGCAAAGGAAGAGCAGGTTTGTCAGATTAATTTAGAACGTCTGACGCAAGAGCTGCATGACAATAGCTATTTAAATACCAGACGGATTGTCTGGCAAATTCATACTCAAGTTACAGTTGCAGATAGAAAGAAGTAACGCCGTTAGCTATAATTCGCGAAAGCCAAATTTATGTGTTGTTGAGTTTTATCTAAGAAAAGGAATTACCTTAACACATTTAAACTTTGAGCTCCAACTTACATACATACATTCCGAACCCCACACTTTTACACGTTTTTAATTTAACTACACCAAACAAACTCAAGAAAAACCTAATCTCCATTCATTCGCCACAACTCAAACCAGTCAAACACATACTCGTACATACAGGCACTGTTTCAATAACATTTACATCCTTTAAGGAAGAAGATAAGCGCATAGAGAGCGTCTTTGGAGTCGTCAGTCTGGCAATAAAAGACGCGAAATGTTTATTAACCGTGTTAGACACATAAAAAGAATTACAACGAATAAAATGATATGTGAATTTTTATTACGCTAATTGTGTGAAGATAAAAAGTTATGAAATACTCACGCGCTTACTCGACTCACCCTCCGTCCCCCTCACTTTTTCTCTCACCCTCTCTCGCGCGAGTCTTTTGTGCCAAAAGAGCAGAATTTACCATTTAAAAAGGGAGTGGCGGCGCTAGAATAGTGCTTTAAAGTGGAAGGGGGTTATAATATAATATAAATCAAAAGGATTCAGATGCATAAAAGGATGTGTGGATATTTTATGTGGCTTTTTTGCAAACATTTACTTATAAAACGGAATATGTTTATACCCATTTTCACTTAAATAAGCATAAAATAATGTTATGAGCTTTTCTACTTTTATTACTGCTCTGAATAGCGAGGTTATGGGGAACCACAAAATATATTAGGAGAAAGAGAAACGAACGAAGACCAAACTCTACAAGTCTCTCATCGTTCTCGTCCTGCTGCTTTGTGGTGCGGAAGCATGGATGATCACATCCCGCCGGTGGAAGCAGAGGAAGAAAAAGACCTCCACTTCGTTGGAAAGACCAGATAGAGAAGGACCTGGCTCTACTTGGTATCTCCAATTGGCGCCAAACAGCGAAAAAATGAATGAATGGCGCGATGTTATAAATTCGGTCATAATCCCGTAAGCGGTGTCTACGTCAGTAAAGTAAGGAAGTAAGAGGAATGTGTAAATTGATGTTGTTGTTGGTTTGCAAGGAATTTCGCGGAAGTCCTTGACCGAATAAAAAATTGGGTATAAACAACTCGACTGTTGCGAGAAATATTGGATTTTAGACGTCACTTACGACAGACATGCCTTACTGCGGGTCAATTCTTGAACCACTAACCGGCAGGAGTCGGGAATGTGTCAATTGTTAAGTAGTCGCTATTTCTGAGTTCAAATATTGATTATTTGGTTGGTTGAAAGCGCACTTATCGTGATCCTCTCCCAACTTACCATAGACCCAATTGGACGACATGTAACCACTCTGTGGACTTAGTTTAAGCTTTCTAGGTTACTTTCATATTAAACGATGAACAATGTGGATTGTATCGGATTTGTCTCTACTGCTCGAAGACCGCTTAAGTTACGTCAGCTTCACTGGCTAGCTGGTCGGCCTTACATAGACTTTTTGGTACTTTATAGTATCAGATAGTGCTTAAATGTAATCAGATGTTCATTGTAATCCGAGTTAAAGTCGTCGTCAACGCTATATGGTATATGAAGTTTAAGTCTAGTTTTGAAACTGCCTCTAACTCCTCAGACAGATACAGAGGGAGTGCTACAACGTTTCAGTCATTCCTGCCTCTCTACACTTCCTACACGTGTCACTGCTTTCAATGCCCATTCTGCTCATTAGGTCTGTAACTATTCTCCAGATCTTTCCAGACCGCTTTTGGAGGTCTTCCATGACATTCGATCTCATGAGTTAAAAATATCAGGACAATTGTTTCTTCTCTTAGCTGTTTGGTACCAATTTGAAACATCAGATCAATGTCGGCGTATAACCCATACATACCATTGTTCCATCGCTGTTGTTGTTGTTGTAGTTTCTTACTTACGCCGCTTAGGGCAGGCTTTGTCAATCCAAGTCGCCGAGGTCATCTAAAGGGAGGTCCAGGAAACGTGCTGTTTCGTCGGGATTGGACCAAAGGGCGAGGAGAGTTAGATGAGTCGGTTTAAGGGGCATGTTCCATCGTCTGTGGTGTTCGCCGTCGGATGTTGTTATCATCCATCATTCGGCACGACGGGAATGCTGAGGGACTTATGGAGTTTGTTCGTCGAAAGAGGACTTTACTTCTCTATTTCCAACAGAGTAGCACCCCTTAGTAAAAGTACATTTATGCTGGATAGCAAGTCTGGTTAAGAAAAAACTACTTAGATGTTGTTCTTGTCGGTACTCAAATACATGGCCAACCGGCTCATTATTTTTTCATATTCTCTCGTAGCCGGAGTCTTTATTGGAAAGACGTTTATAGGCGAATCAACAATATCGCGCCACTCATCTCTTCTTGTTTGACGCCCGTTGGAAATACCAAGCGAAAGCAGGTAGCTCTCCACCTGTTCTTTTAATAGAATGGAGGTTTTCATCTTCTTCCGCTTATACCAGTGATTTCATTCATTCATATGGACCACATGATCTAACTAGCTTAACCACTGTCACTTCATTTGCTGAACTATGTCAATATTATCATATAGTTCGTACAGATCATCGTTCCAGCGTCTGCGGTATTCGCCGTTGCCAATGTGCAAAAGACCATAAATCGTTCGCAAAACTTTTCTCTCGAAGACTTCCAGGTCCGACTCATCATAGTTGATCTCTCCAACGCTTCTGCGCCATACAGTAGGACGGGTATGATGAGCGACTTGTAGAGTTTGGTTTTCGCTCTTTGGGAGAGAACTTTACTTTTCAATTGCCTACTCAGCACAAAGCAGAACCTGTTGGCAAGAGTGATTCTGCCTTAGATTTCAAGACTGGCATTATTATTGATGTTGATGTTGGTCCCTAAATAGACGAAATTATCTACATGTGAGTTTTAATTAAGTTAACCACTGAATCTCCGCTTGGCAACCCTCAAAACTCGAATTTGCTTGAAAGAAATGTCAATACTTCAAAAAAAATTTTGCTTTTTCAACAGAAAAGACATACGTGTATATTTTTTAATTTAATTTTATTCCACGCAATTTTATAGAAAATAAAATTTACATATAAAAATTACTAAAAAGAAATTTCAGCAGTAATTCTCCTAGAAGTCAACAAAATGCCCGCCTCCAAGTGTGAGAGCCAACAAATAAATTTCCTCTCCGAACGTCTTAACATACCGTTACTGCTTGCCACGCGTGAGTACACACGATGCTCTTTATTGATGATTAGAATAGCTTAATTTCCTTCCTTCTTTATGTGAATTGCAGGAAATCGCTTTAAGGATGAAAGGGTAATTTCAAATTATGTACGCAGTAAACGCAAATTTTATAAAATGAATTGTGCTTTGGGTAAGCCTTTTTGCTTTCATAAATAGCACAGTATTATGCCACTTTCGTGTACAGAGAACAGCAAACAGACGCGCACGAAAGATCAAACTAGAAAGCTTTTGGGTGATTATCCCAGGAGTATTGGCGCTTGCCCCAGCAGAAGAATGGCCGACGCGGCGCGTTATGGACATACATCAAGCGCTTACCAACTGCCGCCGAATATTTATGATACGCGTTACACACCCTACGAGAGTCGACGCGGCATGGGAGGCGCATATTGGAAGAAACTGCCGAAGAAATTTGAAGTGAATTTCTTGGAATACATAAAATTTACGCCTAAACCGAAAGAGCGCAGCAAATGGCGTTTGTATAATATTGTTGTATCGAAATGGACGGAACGCTTCAATAAGCCGTGCAACAGGCACAAGGGTGTGTTCTTAAGCAGTAAGTTTTGGGTTGCCTTACGAAAAAGAGATCTCGTACTTATAAATTTATTTAACCCCCTATCGCATAGATGCACGCCTGCGACGGCCCACCACGCGCTGCATGTTAACCGATCCAGCTTTGGTTTATCGTCCATCCACAGAACCGTCACCGGCGCACTATAACGTTGCCTCGCATACGATCTCTTATAGACTGTATGTCGTTTGCTTGAAACTAACCTATGCAATCACTAAATCTTTCTCTTCTTCTCTCTTTCAGGCCGCACGCTAGATACACACCAAAACCCAACCCGCACTTATTTCTGCCCAAATCTTGTGTACCTGAGAAGCTCACCAGCATAATACCGCGTCATTTGAGCTTTCAGCTCGCTGTGGGTCGTTACGAAGTACGCTTTCCGAAACATTGTGCTTGTGGCAAGAAAATATTTACACCGGGTCTACCGCTGCTGATTGATCGGGAGAAGCGTAAAAGGTTTCGTCGTAAACCATATAAGAAGATAAAAGCGTATTTATACTGTGCACCCGATTTCACGCATGTACCCGGTCATGGGCATACGTACGTCTTTCGTTTGCCCGGCGCAAAGAAACATCAGCCAAAACCTCTCGAATCTTCTAATAAAAGAAACATCATGGAGAAACCGATACAGCAATTTCACGACTACCGATACATAAAGATGATAATTGATCCACGTCGGAGACGACTTTCAGATCTACCACGTTATTTTCAAAATTTACCGAAACCCAAAGTACGTTTCAATTGTATCATCAAAGTGGCGATGCGTCGGCAATTGACTCAGGGCAGCAGAAAACTTGGTTTCGGCGGTAGCGCGCGTCGTTTCTCTAATTTGGATTATCGTGCGGCAGTACTTAGTGCACAGCAAATGCAGGATATTAAAAGAACTCTACCACCGGAACGCCAACTTCGCGATCAACCCGTCACACGTCGTCCTTTGGCGGATATAAAGTCACAAGTTTACGCACAGCCCGTGCCTAGGCATTCAACGTTTGAGCCGCTTCATCGTAGAGCCATGAAATTCCCTCCACTACCTGGTCCGAAGTTATTGGTAACGCGTAAGGATTTGCTGCCAGAAATGAAGCCGGGTGTAGTTTACAAGCCACCGGTTTACTATAACAAATCAATTGATTTACGAGACTTCTTAAGTCCACAAGCGAATGAAGTGCTGTCCACTGATGATGAGGAAGAGGATTAACATAGCAAATTTATCAAGAAATACGAGTATAGAGCGAGACAAAAATATCCAATTTTCTCAGAAATAAACTAGTATACCTATGTCTTTTGTGAGCCTTTTAAGAGTTTCCAATATGATGGTTAAGTCCAGAATCTACTCCACCGTGGCTGATTTGATAGGAGTACTCACTCCCAGCTAAAACAGTCTAAGAATTTTTTTAAAGGGATTCTGTAAGTGCAGGGAGGCTACAGCGAGAGCGTCAACTTTTTCGCTTTTGACTTTTTGTCGGATCCTCGGCCTTACCTAGTATTGTCGAAAGCTCAAATGAATTAAACCAACTGTAGAAAAGTTGAATAAAGACGTACGTGTATATTTGATCCTTGTCCTTGGTGTTGACTGCAAGCCCATTCTTTTTGCTAACAAGTCTTGAGGTACCAATTAGATTGGACAAAATTATCACGCGCTATACCCCTGAAAATCGATATTTTCCATGGAACTACATGGAACTCTTACCAAATGACGATGAATGCTTTGGAGATCACTGTATCTTACTAGTGAAGCAAAATAGAGATGGTACGTAGTGTGTAAGAGATACGAAGGACTGGTTTACCACTATAATCGACACAGGTTTTAAAATTCTCTTTTTTGCGCTATCTATCAGTCCCCTCCACCACATTTGGATAGCTCAGGTCACTCTGTTACATAAACTGGAGGATCGCGGAAGAGGAAGAGGCAGAGGAAGAGGAAGAGGAATTGGAAGAGGAAGAGGAAGAGGAAGAGGAAGAGGAAGAGGAAGAGGAAGAGGAAGAGGAAGAGGAAGAGGAAGAGGAAGAGGAAGAGGAAGAGGAAGAGGAAGAGGAAGAGGAAGAGGAAGAGGAAGAGGAAGAGGAAGAGGAATTGGAAGAGGAAGAGGAAGAGGAAGAGGAAGAGGAAGAGGAAGAGGAAGAGGAAGAGGAAGAGGAAGAGGAAGAGGAAGAGGAAGAGGAAGAGGAAGAGGAAGAGGAAGAGGAAGAGGAAGAGGAAGAGGAAGAGGAAGAGGAAGAGGAAGAGGAAGAGGAAGAGGAAGAGGAAGAGGAAGAGGAAGAGGAAGAGGAAGAGGAAGAGGAAGAGGAAGAGGAAGAGGAAGAGGAAGAGGAAGAGGAAGAGGAAGAGGAAGAGGAAGAGGAAGAAAAAAAGGAAGAAAAAGAGGAAGAGGAAGAGGGAAATGGATGAGGATGTGGGAAACGGTCAAAACATGGAGTATAGAAAGCTCACACTGCGTCAAGCTGTTTGTTAACGTGTCCTTGCAGCATGGCCACGCTTTTAGACTGAGCTGTTATATGGGGACATTCCGAGGCTTGGAAAGAACACAACACACACAAAAGTCATCAAAGGTCAGAGTGGAGAGTAAAACTTTGGGTTTCTATTACACTAGAATTGTGAGAGTATAAATTTTTCGATTATCAGGTAAATGTTTCTTGTTACGTCGGAAACTTGTATTCTTTCGTGGCGCCTGGAACTGAGTCATGCATAGTCAAGTGATAACCAAAGCAGATTTCCACCAATTTTTAAAACTAAAGTCTATAAATTGATATTTCTTTCCATTGAATTCAAATGCCATCGAACTCAGTTAATACAATTAATTTCGATAAAATTGCCTTTAAATTCTACTCCTAAAATATTTGAATAGCCGTATGACTAAATCTTCTTGCCCATTACTGGTCATATATCAACTACTCTTTATTACTTACATGTATGTATGTATATTTATTTATTAACCTCAGCATAAAATACATACAATACATACTACATAAACCGACCAAGTATAACCATAAACTTCAAAAAACAATTTTGCACATTTCAGCCACTTTTAGAATTTAGTAGTATATGACTTTATGGCTGACTACAACGATGCAAGTAAAATGAAGATGTTGAACGTGCAGCCCAAAAGGCAGCAAATTGCATTGCATGCACTAAATCTTCGATTAACTGCAAATAAATATTTTTAAACACACTCAGGCACATACTCTTACTCATACATACACATATACACTTATTCATCCAGTGTTATTCATTCCGCAGGCTGGCTGCTGGCTGGCTGACTGGCGGAAGAAAGTACAAAACTTGTGGCATGTAAGGCTAGGCTATTCCAAGTTGCGGCACTCGAGTTTGTGCATTTGTTATAGAAAACTACAACAACTGTAAGTATTTATGGATAGGCGAATATTTATTGTATTGTGCTTTGGATAAAATGGTTTGAGGAGGTATACGAGTAGCATAGTAGTGTTTAAAGGGTATGGATTTATTATAAAACTAGAGTTTACCCGCGACTTCGCCCCCAGGGAATTTGAATATGACTTTAATAAAGAATTAAGTTGGTTTTTAAGATATCTACTTTTATATTAATACAAGAAAATTTTAAGAGGTTTTTTGAATACTTATAAAGTTTTGTTATAATGTAGGGATTTAAGGCCTGTCATCGAAAATTGCGATAAAATCGTGGAAATAGTGGAAACAGACCGTCACGTGAACACTTATTTAATTGCTGAGGAACTAAAGATAAGCCAGAAAACCGTTTGGAACCATTTGCTTAACCTTGGATTCAAAAAGAAGCTCGATGTTTGGGTGCCACACGAACTAACGCAAAAAAACATAATGGACCGAATTTGCATCTGCGAATCGCTGCTGAATCGCAACAAAATCGACCCATTTCTGAAGCGTTTGGTAACTGGAGATGAAAAGTGGATCACTTACGACAAAGTCAAGCGAAATCGGTTGGTGGTCAAAACGCGGTGAGCCGGCGGAAACGGTGGCCAAGTCAGGATTGACGGCCAGGAAGGTTTTGCTGTGTGTTTGGTGGGATTGTCAAGGAATCATCTACTACGAGCTGCTCCCCTATGACAAAACGCTCAATTTGGCCCTCTACTGCCAACAACTGGACTGCTTGAAGGCAGCACTCATCCAGAAGAGGCCATCTTTGATCCACAGAGACCGAATTGTGTTCCATCAAGACAACGCCAGGCCACACACGTTTTTGGTAACGCGCCAGAAGCTCCAGGAGCTCGGATAGGAGGTCCTAATGCACCCACCTTATAGTCCTGACCTTTCACCAAGTGATTACCATTTTTTCCTCTCCATGGCGAACGCGCTTAATGGTGAGAAGTTGGCCTCAAGAGAGGTTTGTGAAAATTGGCTCTCCAAATTGACGCAACCTTCTACGAGATGGGGTATAATGAAGTTGGCATCTCGTTGGCAACAAGTTTGCAAACAAAACGGTGCATATTTGACTTAAATCGGACAAATGTACACAAAGTTATCATATTTTGAAAAATCAATAAAAAAACCGAACGAACTTTTGACCTAATGTTTTACAGGAGTGTATACTTGCTGGCGAAGCGAATCGTTCTGGTATTGAAAAGACGAAATGTCACATGAGTAGCCAACTGAAAAGTAACTCATCATACCCGTCTCACAATATGGTGCAGAAGCGAGGACGTTTGTCGACAGCCGATGACTCTGCCTGGGGAGTCTTCGCGGGAAAAGTTTTGGTACTACCACTGGAGCTGTGAGCCGCACCTGTATAAAGGTCGAGATATTAAAATATATATATAAAGTAGCTTAAGATTTAAAATATGTCGCTTATGAAAGCATAATTAAACTTAATATAAAATATTAAAATATAAAAATTTCCGAAAAACTAACTCGCTGGAACTCCCGTTGAGTAGTATATAGATATCAAAGTACAAGAACAAGCAAAGCTTTTTAATACCAACTTATTACCAATATATGTAAATCAAAGTAGTTACAAAATTCTAGAAAGCAAAGATATGTACGCAAACCCTAAAAAAGATAAAATCAATTTTGCACCAAACAACTTAACGCTGCACGGCTTTCTCGCCACGAGTAAGTAGAAACTGAAGCTTTTCCACAGCAGCAAAGCAAAGAAAGTAAAGTAAAGTATAGCAAACTCCTTCCACCGCTCTTGCAGGAAACAGCCTAAAAAATAATACGAAATTCCTACTCAAATCTGCGGAGTTCTACAAGAAAGCAAGATGCAAAGAAGGTTTGGCTAAAGCGTTTCTAAATTTTTTTTCAACCAATTCTCACATAGTTTCATCACACCAGAAAATCAGCGAAATGCAAAAATGCGAAATATCTACGAGCAGCGGATCGGAAAATACCCATCAAATCCCACGCCCTGTATGAATTTGCGACACACGAAGTTGGATCGAAACTTATTCGAGAGCAAATCGTTTCATTTGTCGCCAACTATTTACGATACCACAAAAGTGGCCTTCGCCAGTCGTCGTGGCGAAGGTAGCACAAATTGGAGTAGTTTGCCTCGTAGGCACGAGCGCGCTAGCAACTCGACTGTCTACGATACACCGCGGAAACTTGAACCCCTGACGACACGAGCAAATGAACAAAAAGGGGTATTTTTATCAAGTGAGTATGAGGGCGTGGCATTCAAATAAGTTGTAAATATATAAAACACACTGTTTTACTACAGATATAGTCGAGACGAGCTGTGTGCCAAAGTGGCGTCCATTGAAAAAACACGAGCAAATAACACACGTTATGTTAAACCCACAACAGCACACTTTGGCCTATAATGCGTAAGTGTAAATTCAAATTTTGCTTGTCACAATTCACAATTTTTTCTGCCTTTCGCTCAACTCTCCTCAACAGCGCGCCACGCATTCGCACGCCGAAACCAAATCCGCACTTGTTTTTGCGTAGATCGTGTGTACCTGAGAAACTGATGAGTTTCTTACCGCGTCATCAAAGCTTTCTGCCAGCTGTCGGTCGTTATGACGTCACACAACCAGGCAGTCATCAATTGCCCAGCGACAAAGTGCCGAAGGCCCACAATAAACAAAAGCCGACTTCACAACGCAACACTGTGCTACAGCGTTCATTGCGCATGCCAGTCATAGCAACATACCATCGCAAGCCATCGAAACTGCTCGCTGACTCAAGCGCTACGAAACGCCGTCATAAGCCCATCTCGAGGCGTAAATATGCGTTAACTTTGGTAATACCAAATACACGATTAGGTACATATATTGTACCTCGAAAATCCAAACTAATCGCGAACGAAAAGGCTCGATGTCCCTCAACTACGCCGGTAACTACACGTCAGTTGGTGTCTCGTCTTGCCGAAGAGCGCGCACATCAGCAGGTCCAATCAAACTTGCAATATAAGAGAAATTTCAAATTTCTACCGCTGCCGTCCTCTGACTCCTTACAATAAGGGTCGGCCAGACTATATGAATTTTAATCGCACAATGGCCAATCGGAATCCCAACCAAAATCCAGATATTTGTCTCATATATAATATAATATAATTGGAGCTTTGTAATCGCTGAATCAATTTCCGTCCGAACTTCTCCTACAAACTGGGGTTTTGCGTCTTGATGTTTTTTCAACAAATGGAGGGATCTATAGTTTATACTAAGCCGCCTCCGAACGGCTGATGGTTTTTTATGAGAAGCTCTTCTTTCATTTCAGAAATACCCACAAAGGTTTTGACATTCCCTGCCGAAAAACGAACGCAATAAATACATTTTCTCTAATTTTTGAAGGTTGATTGAATCTCGACTCGAACTCTGGCCATCAGAGTGTTAGTACCCAGTGGCTACCACTCGGCTATTGTGATCGCCGAGAGAGAGATATGTCTTAGTGATTACAAAAAGAAGTCCTGATTTTCGCGATCCAATCCGAATACAGAAAGACATCATATATACTAATATTAAAGCATCAAAAGCTGAAGGCACTACCCCGATCAACTCTGATCTACTCTAAAGCAGTGGAGCTTTGCAACTAAAAAAATTATCGTGCCACTCAAACGATCGCCATTTTGATATTAGAGCTCCCACTGTAAGAAAAATAGTAGGTTAAGATTACTGGAGGTACCAGCGGAAGGGTAGTCTAGTGAGTTGTTAATGATTCTCACGAATTCACAAATATTAAGCAGCTTTGCTGCCAGAGTAAAATCTTACTTCCTCAAGCAATGCTCCGAAGCTGGAGAACCAACGCGTCTTTAATTCTCCTCCGCCTGGAAAATACCACGATGTGCTAGAATACTTAGCCTGAGGTACAAGAAGAATGACATATTACCTAGCCTCCACTTGGAATAGTTGTAAGATTAGAAAAATTCTAAGCGAGTGCAGTTGTATTTTTATGGACGATCTCTTAAAGAGTTTCGTATAGACGATGCAGCGTCTATTTATACTGACACACTTCTAGTTTCTTTTAGCCAATTAAAGTAGGCACTTTGACCTTTGTCCGAGAATTACTGAAGACCATTTCAAAAAATAAGTTTTATTGTTATTCCACTTCTGATTTTGTTCGTCAAACTCCGACACATATCAGTGCCAAGAACCAGTCAAGTGTTCTACAAAGTAAGGACTGTAAGATAGAATTTCCGAAGACTCCAAATGATTGCCTCTCAGGACCCTTAAAACGCTCTTGGTTTATGCGAAATCGAATACTTCAATACACAACTTCAAAGTGCGTCTCCCTCTCCAGAGCAAGCAGATAATAGCAGACTTATTCGTCCCAGTGCGTTGAGTACGTAAGAAAATTTGAGTTTCCTTACTCAGAGGGCTTGCTATATAGTATTTCACGCCAACTTATTAGGTAGCAGCTTACAATGCTTTTCGCTAAGATGATCATTACTCTGGAAGGTCAAAACTTGCGACGCGTTGGGAGCTTTTCTTGTGAATATTTTTATACTGGTTGTATGCCGCCTTTATGGGGAGTGCAGGTAAGATTTTAGTATAGTCAAAAGAAAGCGGTCTGAATTTGGTGGCACACATATCCTCTAAGCTGAACTCTTCCCATCCTCGCAGTCAGATAATAGATTACCTACTGGTTTTAGGTGAAAGTTGGTCGAAATGAAATAGTTTTTAGATAAAATTGACAGTTCATTCTCTTTAACCAATATTTATAAAAATAATTGAATTCTTTCTCTGTGCAGGTTGCGGACTTTTCCGGGCAGTATATGCCTTGGCATCTCATTTGGTCTACTATGTGACGTTATATTAGTATCTTTACAACTGCTATCTTGCAAAAAGTCGCTAGATTCGGACTGGTTGCCATATGCAACACCCAACAAAAGGACTCTTCGAAGTATTAAGCTCACACGGGGATTTCAGGATAAAGTCCTGTAAATGTTTTCCTGCAAAATCTAGGTGGGAAAATACATATTTAAAAGTAGAGAACTTTAAATTTTTCTAATGTACACTTAATATATGTTATATTATTCAAAACCATATATATTTTCATGAGTAAAATGCGTGCTTGCTGCATAAAAACGGCCATATTAACATACCTTCTCAGGCACATGCGTCCACATTCAGGCTGCAGAACGCGTACGTCATGCGTGGCATGTAAACAAATTAACATGTCGCGGAAATGATATATATAAAAAAAGTCGGTATACATGTGTGGAGATAAGAGAATTTGAAAATATTAAATATACAGCAAAACAACCAAAGATAAACGGTGAGTGCCAACAAGGACTCAACCGCATGCTTGCCACAGGTGCTACGAAAATTCTGACGCCGGCAAGCAAAGGAGCCAAAAGCAGGCACAGAATATAAAAGGATTTATACAATAAAGTAGAGTCGAACCAAGAAGAATTAAATCACGATATTTTGTAATTTCTTTTATTTAGAGAATTTGTGGTCAGATCTAACATTACTTTTAAAATGAAAAATTTAAAAAATAAAAGAAAAATAATATCATCTGAGCTAATAGGTGTTTGAGAAGTAAACTAGCTCAGTGCCTAAAAGTATGCATGAATCTTAAAAAAATGTAATTATTCTCTTAATAACGCTCAACTTCCACTCACGCTCACTACTTACTACTACGAATGGTGTAGGCAAGTACATGGAAGAGAAATGTCTTTTGCATAATTCACATAATCTCCGCTCACTTCAACTACCCAGCAGTGAAATGACTTAGTTAAAATCTGCGTCAAAACTTTTGTTTTCAGCAAGATCAACTAGACAACCAAGTAGCAGTCAGTTTACAGGAAAAACTACACAAGTAAAAAATAAAAAAAAAAAATAATAACAGTAAATCAAAATAATTAATAACTACAAGAAAGATCTTTTTAATTTTGTAATAAGGTTAGTATCTTAGAGTAACTCTTCTGCGGAAATTTCTGGATTAAATATTTGAATAGCTAGTTTTTCGCTCCTTGACTTGATGATAAACTGGTTTAATTACTATATGTCCTTGAGACCAGATGGCAACGTACCGGGGCAGCTGCAAACAGCTCTTTGGCTAACTTCTGTCTGCTCTAACTAGACTGGGTTATAACCGGAGGGCGTGGAGGAGAGTCAAAGTGGGTTTCATACTGAAGGACGGGAGACATGCTAAGGTCTCCTAAAGATTTTATACCCATTAGTTTATCATTCTCTCTTCCAAAAACCCTAGAAAGACTGTTTAACTCGTATATAAAGACTACAAACCCTCTGGGTCGAGAGCTCACTATGCACACTGAAAAGGTATTTCGGCGGGGCACTGTCTTGGTAGGAGATACCCAGAGGCTTGACCACACCCCATTACGTCCCAGTAAAGAAGTAGGGGATTTTCTTGCTACCATGTCCTTCACAATATGGGACTGGACCCAATTTACCAGAATATTTAGGCAGCCAGCTACTTCATACATACGTGTAGCTTGTATATTCATTTGTCTTATATCAAGGATGACTTCTTGAGCCTCAGTTGAGGTAGTCCTGATAGCGCCTGCTATAGCCTTATGGACGCCGTGATAGTTGGTGGGAAAATTTACCAGAAGGACGATAGGGTCATACGCATAACATAACATTTTCTGTCGTAAAGATTTGAAATTTTTCAATTCATGTAGAGCGGTATCAACTGATGTACTTTTGACGTATTGGGGATATTTGTTGTTTTATCCAATCATCACAGATTGGTCTAAATCCTTTTCCGAGTTATACTTCCTGCCAAGCTTCGGCTTAAAAATCACTTTAGCCTTTTGCCACCTGAGCGGGGTATACGCCAAGCGATTGCACGTAATGTAGATCGTCTTTGCGCCAACCGGTCTGATCCATTTTGCATCAATGTCGGCTGCTTTGAACGGCTTAAAGCTTTGGAGAGATCTTGTCCCGTCCCGATAGTTGAGGGGATTGAGGGTATTCAATAAAACCTTCATCAACTCTTCTAAGTTTGAGGTCCTGCAATCATGACTATCAGCTATAAAAGCGCCCTCTGCTAATAATCCTCCAATAAACATTTTGTCTATGTTATTATCAGAAAATTTATAAAAAAAAATAAAAATTAAAATTTTTATTCAAAAGTAAATAATTTAAAAATCAAAAGTTATTTGTTTAATATAATAAAAAAATATCAAATTACTCGTACTTAATTCCTAAAGTAATACTATTTTAACTGGTAGCAGTTAAGTTCATTTCGGACCAGTTCAAGTTTAGTCAGTAAATTAGAGTAGTAAACTAGTAATTTTTCGAACCAGTTTGATATTTGACTGTAGGGAATTACTTACATAAATACGATTATGCATATGTGCATACATACATATGTGCATACGAATATATATACATATGCATACCCACACTTAAACTCAACACCTCCATACGTACACTTTCAACTTGCCTCACCGACTTTTATGCGTTATTTCTTCTAATAAAGATGAAACGGAATTCGTGATCTGCCTTTTATATTTTCGCAATTATCATAATAATTTCTTCCATTTTTTCTTCAATTTTTTTTGAGGAGAAAAGTAATGAAAAAAAAAAATAAATAAAATAAATATACGTAAATGTATGCATTTGCATAAGAAGTGACTTTGCGGCTATGCTTTGCATGGTAAAATTCATACAAAATATGTATGTATGGGTGTGTGTGTGTGTGTAGTAGTAGTAGCGGCAGCATTAAAGTGTTAGCGTTTTTTACGTCTTTTTTTTCATAAAATAAATCTCATATTTGCTTATGTATGTATGCATATATGTACAGGTTTATATGACGATATTTACTTGCGTAATGCGCTGTTAGTCTTACAGCTTTAACTAAATACAACACTTTTTTATTGCACTTTGTTTTATTTATTTTATTTATTTTTGTTTTTTTTTTTTGCAAAAATAAATATTGTTTCTCTGGTAATGTTGTCATAAATGCTCACATTTAAATAAAAATGTCTGAGTTTCTCTTTTATTTGCGATTTACTTATTTTTTTATAAAAATGTCCGAGATATTTTCCATTCATAATTTGCTTCCTTTCACCCTGTAGCAGGTGAATTTTATTATTAGAGTTGGAATATTCATAGAAGGATTGAGTTAAAAATGCTGTTAATATGTCAAAGTATTTAAATACCTGTGTCTTATGTGGTGATTTCAGAAGAAGTTGGCATAAATATGTTAAGGTAATGAATAATATTTTTTGAGGGATGGTATTCTCTATATACTCGTATGTACATACATATGAAACCCCTAAAAAATTAAAAAGGTATTCAATAATTATTTGAAAGTCGACAAAATTGTTTTCTTAATATGAAAGAGCGAGTCAGACATTTCAAATGTGTAAAAAAAAACTGAAAATTCAAATTTGATGGCGAATGTTTGTTATCATTCGAAAGATCATTATTTGGCATTTACTTTTGGAAGATTATCTATTTTAACTGTTGGCCGCGGCTATGTCTCAGATGGACCACCCGTTGAGTACAATTTGGGCATGTTCGCTGAACAAAATTTGGCTCGAAAACGTCGGATCTTCTTGGAACTTTTCAAGAACCTATAGAGCACAAACTGTATTTTATGCTCAATTTAAGATCTCGACATAAAATGTGCCAAGGTGCTTCATATGTCAGTCCGAGTTGCTGCGAACGGCGCCGAATCGACTCTGCGCAATCTTCGTGTATACTCTCAGCTACGGCTGAGAAAAAAATATGGGCGGCCTAGAATAAACTGCAGCTGCCCCCATTTGCAGTAATAACATAAATATGCATACCACAAATAGGAACAAAAAAGTCTAATAAAGAAAGCTTTAGGAGAGGAGCATTTAGGGCATAGTAAAATGAATTCGTTCAAGCTCATTTGGACAGTCTGTAACAACACGTAACAATGTAATAAAACTAAATGAGAGCAAAGTTCAGCGATAAAAGAAGACAGGCTGAAAAAATGCAGAGAGCGGAAAGCAAAATGAGCATAAGTATTGTTTGCATTGTTGCAGAGTCAAACTTGGAGCAACTCAGTGAAGTACAGAGTGTCACTAGGGCCTCCGGATGAGAAAAGTTTGAGCAAAAATGTCAAATAAAAGACAAAATAGAGTATGTCTCAGCATTTTTGTAATTTAAATGGCTTTTAAAGAGAAACTAGGGAGACACACCATACTCCTCTTCTTTCTCATTGAGGGGGGCACCTCTTAAGCGATTAAAGCTGAATTAATAATAGCACGTCATTCGTTCTTTTTCTTCGCAGTTTGGCGCAAGTTTGAAATACCAGGTATGGTTGACCTCCTAATGATCCTCTTAATGGAGTGGAGGTCTACCTCTTCCTCTGCTTCCACCAGCGGGATGAATGATTTGTAGATAGCTTTACTGTTATCTGCCACGTAGAAATTTTGACTCTCAACAGTGATGTGCGAGCCGAGTCGCAAATGCGATAACTATTTTTTTCTATGATGATTTCATTTTGTTCTCCTTCGCTGTTCGCTTCCTTAACCAGCATGACGAAAGTAGAACTAACGACGCGGTTGCTGAGGTCAATAAGCTCGGCATACTCCAGCTGCTGTACACTCTCATAGAAGATTACTTCCCTATTAAACTCTGCAGCTCGTATTTGTTTTTACAGCAATAAATCAAACCAGTCACACGATAAGGAATCACCTTGTCTAAAATGTCATTTGGTATCAAACTGCGCTGAGAGGTCCTTTACTGTTCTGACGGTGCTTTTTTTCTGTTGCTTAACATCAGTTTACACCGCGAGAAGATTTATTACTTCCATAAGGCAGTTCACACACAGTTTTCCTACCTACACGTATACTGCCTACTCCTTCGAGGGGTTATTGAAGCCGTCATGACCTTACAGGAATTCTACTTTGCCATAGTGATCATGCAAGTTTGTGTGATTCACGTTTCTTTAAACTTATAAAAGCAAAAGAGAGTCCAAGAGCAGCTAGCGAGAGCATTACTGCGTTGGAGTACGACTCTTGATCTACGAGAGTATAATAGACATCCCATAATGCGATCTTAAACGAAGAATGAGTCTTCCGTCGACTAAATTATTTCCGAAAGAATCTGGAAAGTGGTATATGCTGTCTTCTATTCAGAATAAGCATGAAAAACTTTTCTGATTATAGACATCAGAGAGTGCCCTGCTAGTTCAAGGTCTAGATGAGAAAAACTCGAATCATTCACTGGACTTCCCTTGGTTGATGTCAGATGAGCATATTTCTGTCTTGGCTCTCATGTTAATGTCGTCGGCAAATATTGTTTTGGACAAGTGTAATTATCTTAAAATCAGCTTAGGTAGGGGTTTGAAAAATTAAGTTCTTTTCGTTATAAGATAACCGAACTTTACGGGTGGAAACTTACAATCTTCGGGCTCCTAAAGTTTTGAAGGCAATTATCTTGTGAAAAACGTGCGAGCAACTGGGTATATTATACACCATAAATAAGCTGGAGGCAGTACAGAAAATATATGATTCAGTAGAGGCAAAAGAGAGTCAACTTCATTTGGTTTCTTCCACCCCGATTTCAATTAGTACTTTAATACTTTCTTGCGAAGATTAGACCCATCAAAACGAATACCTTCAAATATGAATACTGTAGAGCATACAGATATTACTCAGCTTACCTCATTAGCTCACAGGTCTAATTCGACTCACTCACAAAATTTAAAAAAAAAAATATATATATTAAAAAAAGAAACCTAGTTCCAACAGAAATCTGAAATTTATAATGAGAAAAGTCAAACAATTTTGCGCTATTTTTAATTGAAGGCATGTTGTTCTACTTCTCCAACTCTCTGCATGCTTTCTTCCGACAAAACATACTCCAAAACAACTGCCAATATTTCCGCCAACTCCTCGCGCTGCCTGCTTGCAAAAGTTACGACTTTGTCTCCTGTAAATCTTGTTTTTCTTTTTGTTTTTTTTTTTTTTTTGTTGTTATTTATGCAACATACTGAAATGAGCATTACCAACACAAGACACAGCGTGGAAGCGCAAAAAAAAAATAAAGTAAAATTATGCGCACCGAAACACCGAAGAAAATGTTTTAATTTGACTTCTCTCTCCACCGCCCTCCTGCCGCCATTCTCCTTTAGCCGTGACCACTGCTGCTCCTTTAACCCATTTCGCGCTGAAAACATAAGCAGCAGGAAACTGAGAACACAGCAGCGAACAGGGATATTCCGGAAAAATAAATAGTACAACGGAATATGCCGAGTTGGGAAAGTAATGTCGTGATGATGATGTTGACAATGCGCGTACCTCTGTTGTCGACGCACTCTCTCGCTCTCCCCTCTCTCACTCTATCACCCCCCCTCTCACACTCTCGTTCTCCCTGTTAGTCCATGACAGCACTGTTCGCATTGTTTGATGCAACGGCAGTAGCAATGAGGCCAACAATGACAACAAAATGAACAGCGAGAACAACAACAAGAATAAGAACAACAACCGTGTTAAATACGAATACAACTCTGGCCGTCCGTAGCATAAATGAAGCGGCAACAGAAAAATATGCGTTAAAAGAAAGTGCAACAACTAAACAAAAAAAAAGCGGGAGGTGCACACACAACGTGGGGACCGTGGCGTCCAAAATGTGCATATTATATGCTGTTTTATACCAAACATCGGGTTTATGGGGTGAAATGAAGAAATGTCAGCAAACAATGTAAAATACCAACCCGCTGTTCGGCAACATAATGCACAGAATATGAGATGACAGCAAAAACTATAAAAACAAAAGCAATAATAAAGTAGATAAACATAAGATTTTGAATCAAACATGATTATGTCCAATGAGTCAGCAGAATGTATGACGAGCTCCTCGAGAAAGAGTAGGCACTGATATGGAGAGTAAGGACATCCGCGAAAAGCTGAGATGAATCCGATTTGCATCATCTCCTAAAGGCTAAATTCATATTTCGTTTACCAGAAGTCATCCCGAACTGGCCTGCCGGATGGGGGAATAGTTCCAACAGATCTACCAACCCCATCATGTACAAAATTTTCATTACTGGGTTTAGACCAACAAAAAACGGAGTTTGAATGGAAGTTAGGTAGGTTAGAGATGAGAAGCATATTAAAGAAAGATGGAGAAGAGAGAGCAGTCTGTTCGGTCAGGTGTAGTCATTCCGCGCTGACTCCTCCTGACCACGTTCATCTATTCGGCCATAAGTCTTATCTGTCTGGTCTACTGTACGCCCTCACGGCCCCTTTTCACCCCATTTGAAAGTCAGCTGTGTCCCTAACCATTGCCCGATGTTTGATTGCGTGCTGAGTAGTTCACGACTGCATTCTCAAAATAAAATAAAAAGTATTCATAAACGCTAATATCTATAAGTGACGTCACAACTTCGAATACCACTTCGTCGATACGTTGAAGTAACCAAGAAGACACTTCAAAGCTGTAGCGTTCACTTCCCCCCAGATTTGTCGCTCAGTCATAAGCTATTGTACTTCCGAATTCCAGAATAGCGTTGATTTTCAAACCTTCAAGATACCTTCTAAGAGTGTCTGAAACCCACCTAAAGGCGCTGGTCAGTTACGTGCTCGTCCACTTGAGCACCAGGGTGTGCAAAATAGGCATCTTTTTTCACAAAAATCGGAACGTGCAGCTGTCAAGAAATGACTTCCCCAATTAAACTGAGGCGGATCGTCCAGGGACCGAAATATAATTGTCTGTTACACCTGACTCCGAAACAAGAGTGACCGGAATGTGTTAAGGGGGAAACTTATAGAAGGTTTCATAATCGTAGCATACTCATGTAGAACTAGGAGAGCTGATGGCAATAAATCCGCCTATGATGAAGTTCCAATAACAACTGCCCACCCGAAGATCTACAAAGAAGACGTTGTACTGCCGTCTGAGGTTTTCAAATATGGTGATGAAGAACTGACAAGATGCATACCGAAGCTGAAAGTATGAGTGATAATTGGAACATGGGTGTGGTCTGTCCAATCCATAAGCAGAATCCATAAATAGAAGTTCCCTTCTACAGTCTACAGAAATTATCGTGTAGTTGTTCTAACGGCTCATGTAACCCGCTTCGGAGAATGCAAGAGCAGCCCAAGTTATCGAGATCATCTAATGGGAGGCCCTGGAAATGGACCGTTTTCACAGAATCAGAGGGAAAGGAAGGGTAGATGAGTTGGTATTGTGGTTAGTGTCGTACGGAGACTTATTACTTGCAGAACATATGTTAGTTATGTCGGAGTCAAGTATGGATAGGTAAGAGTATAGTCTATTTCAATAACCAGATCAAAGTTGGTACGGTGTTATGAGGGACTAACGAGGCAGTCCGAGCTCTTCGTTTGCAATTCATGAGAGTTCAGGAAGGTGTTGACGGATTCTCGGTGAATGACGTTTAATGCCTGTCGGTAAGACGTTCTGTTCAGCGGTTTCTGATGTACCCAAGTGGTGGTTCGGCTTCTAGTAAGTGTATATTGGGGTGCTCCCTACAAGTGATGCTCTGGCGACAACAGCAGATCTCCCGACACAACACTAAGGGCGGAGTTCTGGCAGGCTTGTAGCTTTTTCATCTGCATCTCGTTAGTAGTTCGGCGCTCAGATCGGAGTAACATGTCGAACGTGACTTCCAATAACTTCGGGTCGTTCATAGTCGGAATTTTTACGCCAGCAACTTTCACATCGAGTTCGAGCCGGTACTACTTCGTCGAGCTATTGAAGAGGGTAGCCGAGGATTCTGCTGGTTGCAGTTGTCTTTCAGTGAAGAAGTGTACAAAGTGGGCGAGATAGAAGTTCGCCTTCTAGCATAAGCCGTGAATATACCGGCCAGATACCAATATCGAGCAATCATTGGCATATGAGACCTGTGAAATCCCTTCCGGTGGCAAAGGCAGTTTCAAAATCATATAAAATCCTGTCGTGTGTAATGCTTGAGAGCCTAAAGCTCATGGCCAGCGAACTGATTGAAGCTTATGAGCATCAGCATGGCTGCAGACCTAATACACCCCTGGTCATATATTCATCATGCGTCAAATCTTGGAAAATATAGTTGAGGAAAAGATTGGCATCCAACACCTTTTTGTCGATTTAAAGGCAAGCTTCGAGAACACGAAAAGAAGCTTCCTTTACGCCATTAGGTACTAATTTGGTACAGTTGGTACGGCTGTATATAGCACCGTCAGCTGCGGGGGGTACCTAAACACTGAAGTTCGCTCTCGACAAACGAAGACGAAGCTTGCCAGCTGGACTCACCTATTATTCTTAATGATACAGTAGCGTGAACAAGAACAACACCAACCAACGATGAGTCTGCATTAAGTGCCTTCGGCTGATTTATGGTTCTTGGCATTACTTTTTAAAGGGTTTTCAAAACTCATGGGCCAAATTTGTAGTTTTAAAGTGAGCTTTCCACTCTTTCTCTTTCTCTAACTATAAACTGTAAATTGTATGAAAAATAAATCACAACAAATAACAACAACACGCCAATTTGTAAAGAAACATTGGCTCGCTGCTACTCACTGCCGCCATCTACGCTCATTTAACAAAAACAAACAAACAAAACAATAATAATGGGAATGCAAAAGGTGCACGGCATGCGACCAACAAACCAAAGTAAATATATGTACATAAACAAAAACAAATATGAACTGCCACATATATTGTAGTAACAACTAATGGCAGTTCACGTCACAGCGGGTGGCAGCAAAGAATTTCCTTATAGGTATTCTTCTTAAGAAGACCCAACAACAAAGGCGGCATAATGAAATCGCAACAGGAAGCGGAAAATGCCATATAACGGTACACAATGCATGTGAAATGCCGTACCACGCCACAGTACTAATGCGCGCCGTCTCTTTAGTTTCGTGGCATGCAACAAATGCTTTTGTTTCGCCTGCTGCATGGTATTAAACTACTGTACTGTAGAATAGAAGTACATAGAAGAAAGCTTTCTTCTAGTTGCTCAAAGGCCACACAAGAAAGGCATGCATCTTGGAAACACATGTATGGTGTGATGCCGCATTGTATAGTCCCCGTTAGAATGACTCGACCGCAATTTCAACACTCCTGCTGTGGGCCTGCCATGACAAACCGACCAGGCAAATTGTGAAAGATATGTGTTTTCTTGCATTAAAGTTGTGTAACGAATGCGACGGCAAGAATAACAACAACAACAACAGATGTTTTTGTTTACAATCCGGCATTGTTGCAATCTGAGCTGCTTACTTGCAACATTATGTTGCGCTTCACTTAAAGTCAACTTCTTTGCATTGCATCCATTCCAGGCTATTTTTTATATATTTTACTTCTCTTTTTTTCGCTGCTTTCGCATTTACATTTTTACATTGTGTGCCTTCCACGGCTGCCACCTCGTCCTTGTTCTCTCCATTTGCATTGCATTATATAATATTATAAAATGTCCGCTGAGACGTTATTACATAGACGATTTGGCTTGCACTATCAAGGAAGGACATGCAGACCTTTGTAAAGTGCGAGGTCTTGGGGAATAAAAAAAATATTTAAGCTATGCAAAATAAGAAAAAAATATTCAAAATAATAACAAAAAATTTTATTTAATTTAAACAGTGAGAGAGCAAGAGAAATCTTATTTATGCAGCATTTTTTTTAACATGTAGAACTTGTTCCAGAAACCAGTGAATATCTGCTGAAATGCGAGGCGTTTTCGAAACTAGATATGCTTGAGGCCAAAAAAAAGGTTCTCTATCCTCTTCTGTGGCCTTGCATGTGGGGAAAAATGGTGAAGACTTGTTGACTTGTGAGCAATGCCCTCATCGCGACAGGAAAATATCCTAAACACTAAGTTAACTCATTCATAATGCAAATATAATATGATAGCAACAGTAAAAAATATGATGAATGGACAGCAGCCCGTATGTACGTCCTGTTGTTGTTGTTGTTGTTGTAACCGAAAAAATATTCCTCAAAGTAATTTTTGGGAAATGTTGCGGGAGTGACAGTCCTTGGCCGGATAAAAAATCCGTGTCGTTCCGGTATAAAGACCCGACTGTCACGGGAACAGTTGGATTTTAGTCGCCTATTACGACAGACATGCCCTATCGCGTGTAAATTCTTGAACCCCTAACCCGCAGGGGGGTATGTACGTCCTACAACGTCCTGCTTGTGGATAACTCGTACTAACCGACAACTGTCTGCTGTAGCAGTCACGCAAACACAGGACAGTTCTATGGAAAGTGCTTGGGTGATAACAACTTTTCTTCCTAGAACAACTACAACGGTGGAAAGTCGAAAAATTTTCTATCTTTTGAATTCTCATCGAACAATGCTCGTTTGAAACTTCCACCATGTGCGAGAGTTCTGATTTTGGTATGCAAGGCAGCTTTCTAACCTGTCATTATCCACCTAGGAGGATCTTGGAACTGCTCATGTGGTGGTACTAGCACAGAGTTCGCTGAGTTGGCTCACGGCTACCCATTCAGAGCCTAAGGTGTAAGGCTACTTGACTCTCTGAATAAAGGTTTTGTTGGCAGAAACATCCGTCCGAAGCTAGAATTTGGGTGGCAAATACTCCCAGGTAACATTGAGCTAGCAAAAAGAGCAACCATTCCCAGGGCACTACCTCAGCTCCCAGTTAGATGATGACTGTAACATCAAGACTATGGAAACATCACTTCTCCCAGCCATGATTACATCTCTGTAAACCGTACAAATAGTATTGGTCTTTTTTTCTGAATCGCCTCAACCTTTTACGAAAATCTCTGTCCTCCTCTGATATTTAATAAAAAGTTCCTACAAATATTCATGAACCGATCATAGGCGGTATAAACCGTATGTCTCTCCATTTATTGGACAAACATCAAGACGCATACCACAAATTGTTAGAGGAAATCGGCTCGAAATCGCTTCGGCGGTTAGGTTAGCTTAAGTTGAGCTGGTTGACACAGTGGGTCTCACGAATAGACGAAATGCATCCATAGTGTTGCCAGTCACACTACGAGTACATGCGACCAAGCTGGGCTGCTACACTCTTATTGTGCCTCTAGTGTGAAGAACATTGCTGTGCTTTTCATGAACTTAAGTAGTCGTTGTGGCCCCTTGACCATTGCTGATTGTTGGTCTTGTAGTCTTTCTCCGCCAAAAATACATAGTCTTTGTCTTTCGAAAGCCGAAAATTCACAGACTGTTGCCCGCAGTCAGACCTACCTTAAGCGCATGAGACGCCAGAAACCAATACCGCGGTAACCGCCCTATCAGCAGCGGGTCGCTTAACTGATAGTACAAACTATGTGAGTTTAGTATTGTATGTTTTAAATATAGTCCGTGCGATTCTGCAGCCTTTAGCTCGTTCCCAGAGTATATTCGCCTGACGAAGTAGTATTACTTCTTGCTTCTTCTGCACCACCTTGAATGGAACTGTGTCCTGTTCTAAATGGGCACCCTCTTTAGCAAGTTTCTTATCTATCTCAGTACGTTCAATGCCTGTGTATCCTTGCACCCAGTAAATGTACACTCTTCTTTTTTCAGCCAGTGCTTGAATCACTTCTTTACATATTGCAACTACAGCTGACTTTGTGCTGTATGAAATTAAGGACTCTATGGCCGCTTGACTATCCACATGGCAAAAAGAGCTTTGTCTGTATATTTCAGATCTTTATTACATTTGCCTTCATTGTAGCTGAAAACAGCTACCTGAAACTCCGACGCAGGATTACGTACACTTAAGGGTAGCACTATACTACTATGCCCGTAGGTCCTGACTTTCAGCTGGGGGGAAGCATATAGCCTCGCAGCAGATAAGAGATTTGCTGGAGGAATGTTTAAAATCGCATGTAGCGCTGTAAATGATGTTGTTCTGAGTACCTCAGTGATGCTGATCAATAAAAGTCTGAATACTCATTGCAGCCTATCCAGATATGTAATTTTGTCCAAAACTTATTAAAGTCCGTAGAAGAGTATTGGCTTAACAACAGCAATGAAGATACAGTGGAGATAGCAGAAAGGGACATCAAGTGCAGCTCAACCATGTTATTGTTGTTTAGCGGCTTGCTATCCCTGCCTAAGAGCAGGCGAGACCAGTCTAAGTTATCCATTAAACCAGCTGTTCGGAGGGGTTCAAACCACAAGATAAAGGGAGTTAGATGAATGGTTTTAGGACACATGCAGAGAAGTGGTGCGGGGTTTCAATTCTGGATAAGCATGAACTAAGTCGAACAGATTTTAATTGTTCCAATATCACTTGGATTTCTCGATGCAGCTCAAGCTTTTGGTCTACAATTGATGGTGCTTGGAGAGAGCACTATTCACAGGAAAAGAACACTTGCAGGTATTAACAGACTCTCGATGAATGGCGTTCAAAGCCTCTCGGTATACTTTTCTGCCCAGCGGTTCTTATCTAAAGTGGTGTATTGGCTCGCTGTAGTCGCTGTAGTTGGGATATTTCCGACAATACCACCCAGCAGACATTATTAAGCACCTTAACTTGCAGCACAAATGTTTCACTTTGTAAGTGATCCATCGGTGACAGCATTTCCCTTTAGTAATTGTAGACTTCGGGACTGTGAACAATCTAAGCCAGTGATCGTCACTGCTTACTCTTTCTCTCTTTCTGTTTATTATGTTGTATGGCGAATTTTTACAAACTTCGATGCTTTTCTGGTAACTTTCGACCACTTTTTGGCACACATTGGACGCTGCCTCAGCGATAACTTGACGAATGTTGGTTTCCAAGTGCTCAAAAGTTAAATTTTTATCCGCATAAACATGGGCTTTCGGGTGGAAAGAAAGTCCGTCCGGTGTTAAATCGCACGTTCCTCGGTGGGCAATTGACATCGTCAAGGCAAAAGATTACGCGGCCGGGAAGTTTCTCTCGCAAAAAAGCCGTATTTGATCGTCTTCTGTGGTATATGACACCACTTTGTTGAAACCACATATTCTTTAAGTCGTGTTATTCAACTGCAGACCAAAAAAGATTGGTTATCAGACAACCATGATGCTCCGAATTGAGTGCGGCAATCGAATCTATTTGCTACCCTTTCTCGAAAACCAATCAACTTTCATTAACACTCATTTAAAACCAACGCACCGCACTTACGAATCAATCATTAGCTCCCAATACTTATGAGCAACCTCTGCAGCGGTGGAAATTATAACTTAAGTTCACTTGACACACTTGCCACTTACTGAAGTGTGCTTTATGTGCGGCTAATAACTGCACAAAATTAGATTTCTAAGGAAATTGCATGCAAAATACCAAATTGCACATGTGTACCTATATATGTGTGTATGTGCCTATGTGTATGTGTGTGTGTGTGTGTTTAAAAGCAATTGCCAGCTGAATATGTTTTCATTTTTCAAAGTTCATGCCATATTTCTGTAGTAAATTTATGCCAAGTAGTAAGCTCGTCTGCATACATATTTAAGGAGCTACATACGAGTATTTGTGAAGATGCATATATACAAATATTTATGTATATAGGTACATATGTATGTGCATATGCACATAAACATGCATTTAAGTGCATTTATTCATCAAATTCCGTTTTTCAAGCATTTCTCTTGTATTTACAGCTGAAATTCTAACCCTCTAACACTTCACTTGTTTATTTACTTGCACATGAGTATGTGTGTGTGTGTGTTAGCACTGAAGAAGATTGCCGAGAAATGGAGAACATTATGCCTTATTGATGAACTCCAAACCCAAATTGATGACCAGAGCCGCTGACTGTATGCTCTGTGGCATAAACCATAGCTGGGCATACCATACATACACTCGTTATTAAAGCTCTGTCATGTACTTGTCTAGGGACAGTAATATGTATGTATGTACACGCTGGTTGTATTTATTCGATATCATTGCTGTTATGTTTGTCTTCAGTTTTGCATTTCTATTCGTATTCAAGCTGTTCCTATTTTCATTTACTTTCCAAAATATAGTACTTTTGAGTTACTGTTTGGGGAGTTATGTTTCTGGGAGTCTATTCAAAATTTTCTATTACACCCAGACTATATTTCTTCATATTTTTGAATTGCTTTAACTGTTGTTGTTGTCGCACTTCTGTAACGAACGAATGTCAATTTAAAGGGAAATTCTGCGCAATGTGAGTTGCCTGTAGAGGGGCTTAATATACATATGAATACATATGCACTTATATACATATTTACATTAGGCTACACATAATTTTTTTTTTTTTTTTGAATTTTGCTTTAAGAAATTTATTTTAAAATGATTAAAAAGTATTTCTGTCGAAACATACAGTTTTGCCGCCGTTTCTGAGTGAAATTGTTAAGGTTACGTATACGCACTGCTGTACTTTAATATTGTAGAGAAAATTATTTCAAAAAAATAAAAAAAAAATGCTTTTTCAGGTCATTATTGTGTTGAATTGTTTTTGGGTTTTCATTTAAATGGAACTGTTTCAGACCATATATTTTTTTGGAAATAGTGAAAAAATGACCTGAAAAAGCATCTAGGAATTACGGAAGAGCCTTGCCGTGCGAATGAAATTTTCCAATAATAAAAAAGGCGTTGCTTTAAAATATTTGTTGGTAAATTCTTCGCAAAAACAACTACATCGCGTCAAGTTTACAGCTACAGAATATCTGAGCACTTGATCGTGGATATGTAGGTAAAAGGAAAAAAGTGAAAAACAACAATATGTGAAAGCGGCACACATGTAGCTTAATGGGATTACCATTGGCTCGTGCTGTGGGCATCCCAAGTTCGAATTCCATTCGAACAAAAGGTGTCTGGAAAAAGAAGTCTGATGAGGAAACGTGGTGGTTTCCGAAATAGCAGCTATAACTTCTACCGTCCAAAGCTATTGTTGTAATTTTTTCACTATTTCCAAAAAAATATATGGTCTGAAACAGTTCCATTTAAATGAAAACCTAAAAAAAAAAATGTTTTAATATTTAAATAGGCTTCGGTCCATGCAGTTGCCTTACATAGTTTTACAAATAAAATTAGTTTGGTACTTTCAGCTGGTATGAAGAGCTCAAGGCTGTGCCAAGGACTTTAGATCCATAATACATACGAGTACATCCGTCAGACTGTTACAAGCTGCCATAAATCCAGGCACACCTGGTTTATATGGGATAAAAAGAGTTCACGAGATATGTACTCCTTGTAAAGCGGGAACATGTCCAAAGTAATAGGAATTCTGACAGGCCGCTGTCTGATAGAACGACATAAAGAAGGACTAGAGGCTCCATATAGAAGATCTGCAGAAGTCGAGCGAATGATAAGGTTGAGGAAACGAGCACCCATCTCTTATGCAGCTGTCCTGCTTTGAGCAGGGCTTAGTTTTGGATTTTTGGCTCCCTATTGGATTTTTGGCTCCCTATTGGTTGGTCTATCGAAGATCAAAATCGAAATCATGGCTCTAATGAGGTTCATTAGAGAATCAAAATGACTGAATAATGAAGCCTGATTGTCAAGTTTTTGTGGCATTACAATGGGTATTAGTCAAATCTAAGGGAAACCGATACGATACTTCGGTAGCCACCTTAACCTAACATAAGTAAGAGTTTTCCCACCCAAAGTTTGAATTTCAATAGCTGCTTCAGGGTAAGGTTACCCTCTAGAAGGGCATGGTGAAGAAGTTTCAGCGGCAACTTAATCTACACCGATAGATAGAAAATGGAGTGCGTTGTAGAGACGTGAATATTCTGCGAAGATCTTGAAGAATCTCCCTTGCACTTTGCTCTATCAAATTCTGATTTTATTTATGATGCTATTAGAATTCCTGGAATTAAAATCTCTAACTAACGGTCAACTTAAGATACATACATATGTATGTATATACCTACATATATACAGTCACTATTTACCATTTATGTACGAGTATATGCCACCAACCAACCAACCAACCAGTTATGAGGTCGAAATTTGAATAGCATAAACTAAGCTTGAATAAAACGTATGCAGCCATACTCACAAACATACATACATACATACATACATAGATATGCACACAAACAAACATTCACTCCCCCACTGTGAATATTGGAATCGCAAACTTGTATCAATATGCCAAAATATTTGCCATCTACCATATGCGTTCTAGAAAAATGCAAAATCCAAACTGCAACTAACAAAAGATGAAATTTCAGATTCCGTATGCAAACTGGTGAAATTTTGTATGCAAGAAAAAAAGAAAAAAAAAGAAAATAAAAAAAAGAAAAATCAGTAGAATCAGAAATATATGAACTATGAATCGTATAACAGATTTTCGCTACCATTTTTCTCCATATCAAGTCAATGCAATATTTGTGTAAATATAAATACAGTCAGTCGTAGGTACATACGTGTACGAGTATATTGTATTTGTTTGCCATTACCAATTGTACGTATGTATTAGTATGTATGTGTGCATTGAATGCTTATTATTGTATATGCACTGATTTTACATATTTGCATAAATACAATTCACTAAGTATGCATAAGGCGAAACGATTGGTTGCATAATGCATAATATAATATTTTATACAGTTTTATTTATTATTATAAATTTATTTTATTTTTATTTTTTTTCAGGAAAGAGTTCAAGTTAAACAATAAAACAAATATGTAAATAAAATTGGCATTTATTTGCATTTTGTTTTTTTTTGTGTGACAAAGATAATAGAAATAACAGGAATTCAATAGGAAATTAAATGTAAGGGATATTTTTAAATGTCACTCATGCCGAAGACTTTATACTTTATATACGTAATCGACTTTTCATCACCAGTCACCAGCCGCTTCAGAAATGAATCGATTTTGTCACAACTCAGTGGAGATCCGCAGATGGAAATTCCGTACATGGGTTTTTTTCTAGTTACCTCATATAACAGTCCACAGTTCAAGTAGTTTCAAGTTGCTTTTGTGCAGTGTTTAGCTCAGGGAAAATCGCCACAACGATGTCCATTTCTTTATCGACATTTTCGATAACTGATCTTTCACACCGTAGAGCATCTTTTATATTAAAATTACCAAAACCATCATAATATTACGAGCATTATTCTCTCGAATATTCAATATATACTCGTAAATAAATACCCTACAGATCTGTTGATCGGACATCCACTCATAAATCGATTTTTGTTGAATTTTCCCAACCCCAAAACAAAAAAAAAAAAACCAAGCCTGAAAGCCCCTCGTCTATCTTGTAATAATGTTCAATTTTAGTGATTTTACCTTCGCCTTTTATTTATAAAATTCATTTTTCCCCTCTCCTACTTAGCCATTTTCTTCATTAGTCCAACTATAATTATGCCTGCGAGTTCATTAAGAACTCGATAAAGTAAGTCTACTAATTTGTAAAAGTGTGAAGAAAATATAAATAAGAATGTCGGGTGGAAAAAAAGAATAAGTAATGTATATACAGGGTTATACATTTTGCGGTTGCGAAATAAAAAAAGGTAAATACCAGGTATGTTTGTTGAAGTGTGCCGGTTTTACTAGTAGATGTCGCTAGCTATATTTATAAATTTCTATGATTTGGCATGTATGTAATTTTTTTCTATTGACATTAACCTACCAAAATACGCAAGTCACATTCCGCCAAAATAATAGCGTCATATTTGTTTATCTCAGTGAATATGTCGAGTTTCGTTCCAAGTAAATCGCATTTGCGGCATTCGTTTCTTTTCTTATTTCATCAAAAGAAAAAAGCAGCTGAAGCTCACCGGTTGCTAGTAGAAACTTATGGTAAACATGCTCCAGTGATTAGAACATGTAAGACATGGTTTCGTCAATTTAAAAGTGGAGATTTCGATTTGACAGACAATGAACATCCAGGTGCAGCGAAAAAATTCGAAGACGAGGAATTGCATGTTGATCCATCCCAATCGCAACAGAAATTGGCAGAAACACTACATGTGACTCGAGGAGCAATTTGCCAACGTTTAAAAGTCATGGGAAAGATCCAGAAGTATGGAAAATGGGTGCCACACCAGCTGAACGATAGACAAATGGAAAATCGAAAAACCGTTTGTGAAATGCTGCTTCAACGATTAGAAAGGAAATCTTTTCTGCGTCGAATTGTCACGGGGGATGAAAGATGGATTTATTTTGAGATCCCGAAGCGAAAAAAATCATGGCTTTCCCCTGGTGAAGCTGGCCCATCGACTGCAAGGCCAAATCGCTTTGGCCGTAAGACAATGCTCTGTGTTTGGTGAGACCAGTGTGGTGTGGTGTACTACGAGTTGTTAAAACCTGGTGAAACGGTGAACACGGATCGCTACCGACAACAAATGATCAAAGTTATCTTGCAACATGACAACGCGCCGTCTCATACCGCTAAACTGGTGAAAGACACATTAAAAACACTTAATTGGGAAATATTATCGCACCCGCCGTACTCTCCAGAGCTCGCCCCGTCCGACTATCACCCTTCTGCATCGATGGGACACTCCCTTGCAGAGCAGTGCTTCGCTAATTTTGAAAAGTCGAAAAATGGCTCGTCGAATGGTTTGCCTCGAAAGAGAAAAAGTTTTTTTGGAATGGTATCCATAATTTTCCTGAGAGATGGGCGAAATGTGTAGAAACCAATGGTCAATACTTTGAATAAAATTTTTTTTGAGATTCCTCTGAAAATTAAGTGTTTTCTTTATCGAAAAAACCGGCAAAATTCAACTAACACACCTGGTATATCTCTGGCGGCCGCGATAGCCGAGTGGTTAACATTGCGTACTGACATTCGGAAGGCTCGAGTTCAAATCCCGGCGCTACCAGCATTCAAAAATAATAGAAAATTATTTTAAATAAAAAATTAAATTAAATTTTCGAATTGCGGTCGCACCTCGGCAGGGAATGTCCACCCCTCCGAGTGTACTTCGGACACGAAGTAAAGGCTCCTCGTAAAAAAAACCATCAACCGTTCGGAGGCGGCTTAGTATAAACTATAGGTCCCTCCCTAGGCTTCGGCGCTTGGAAAGTGCCAGTTTTGCTTTGAAAGTTAAGTTTGATAGATGTTAAAGTACAGTCCCACACTTTTAAAACCACGAAATGGATTATACTATATGTGTATCTCTGCATTCTTTGAAGTAAAGAAAAAATAAAAAAAAATCAAATTCAACACACACACACAAACACAACAGATTTTCACCTTGAAACTGTCCAGCTCTTTGCCCTTTTTCAATTACAATCACTTTTCGTTTGTTTGCTTGTTTCGCTGAGTATTTTACCGTTACTTACTCGTATCTTCATTTCAAATATTTATAGGTATGTACGTGTATGTATGTACGTTTGTATGCATATAGCAAACACACTTCAATACAGTTTTGCTGATGACGCTTTTAGTGACTTTCGCACTTTTTCTATTAACACAATATACATACATACATACATATATACCATACATACATTCATTCATATATACAAACATACAAACATACAAACGACTGTTAGATATTTAAGGTGTCCAATGCTGGACTTTTGTATATCTGTATATTTGTCCGTGTGTTTGTATGTATGCGCAGAAGGACTTGCTAAGTTTCATTAGTCTTCGGTTGTTTTTCTGTTTTGTTTATTGCACATTCGAGCTGACTTTGAACCCTTTCTGCTTGCTTTTGATGCATAATTGATGCTTCAGTAGTGCTAAGTGTGCTAAAAAGCAGCATAAAACACTCACTCACTCACACATTGGCACAGCAGCCGAGCGAAGGCGTCTCAAGGCAATATACGAGTAGCTAAAATTTAACAAAAAGGTTAACTTAATTAAAGATGAGGCTGGAAATTTGGCGTTGAAAGGCAAAAAGAGCTGCTGAAGCATTATTTTATGCTCATGTGCATGGTCTATATATGTGTTCATACATATACACAATGTAAATGTAAATTAGTTATATTAGGGTGTGTCATAATTTGCTATAAGTGGAAATTTTCGATAAGTTCATAGCTGAGCAGAGGTACTGAATTCAGACTAAATTCGAGGAAGTTATCCTTTACCCCCCAACGCATCCAAGTTCAATAGTCTCACGATATTCTTGTTGAAATCCTAAGAAAAAACATTAATTGAACTCGACAGATGTCGCCACTGAAAAGTTTGGTGGAGTTCTTAAGTTATCTTAGAACTAAAGATTCTTACATTCCAAAGGTCAGAGCTCTGGCGTTGATTTAAACAAACAGCCAAAATTACAGAAAATTAAATTTTCTAATTGCAGTCGTCCCTCAGCAGGCCATGTCAAGCCCTCCGAGTGTATTTCTGACATACAATAAAAGCTCCTTATGAAAGACCATCAGCCGTTCCGAGGCGGTCTAGTATAAACTGTGTAGGACTTTTCATTTGTTGGAAAAATATCGAGACGCATATCACAAATTGAAAGAAGGGCTTGGCCGAAAATCGTTTCAACTAAGTAACAAAGCGCCAATTATTTATTTTGTTTTAATGAAGTAGGTAATCTTTCTTAAGGATGAGCATAATATTAACCATGAAAAATGATTTTCAGTACCATAGTATATCAGTCAGGCCCCACCTAGCGGAAGGAGTATTGTGGGTCACATTCACGCTGACAAGTTTCTAGAGTTCCAGAATAACTCGACTCAAGAGCCATACAGTGGATTAAAGAAGGGAATAAACTGTATAAAACTCCTTAAATCTTAAACTTAACCTTAAATGGATCATCGCCAGTGATCAGAACCTTAGAAAGTCTCTTTCTAGTAGTATATATATATATCTTTGGATATATTATCTAGAACTAATGTCTAAGCTTTGGAAGTTGGAGGGAGAGCATGTTCAGGAGTTTGGAAGATGATTTTAAATAATAACCTTGAATTTATTCTAAAGGAGTTCGGGCGTGAACTCCATATTAAAAAATTAGAGGTAGTGTGGGATGTCCATTTCTTCTTTTACACTGTGTATTTATTGGTTGGAGTTCGGTGAGCTCCTAGTGAGACATTTTTGGAGATTCTGCTGGGGAATTTATTCGAGCGCTTTGATTCTTCAAAATTTGTGGAACGAGAGAGTGTTCTGTGGAATTCTTGGAACTCCTAGTGCTGGCAAATATAAGTCCATTAAATGGAATGACGTAAAAAACTAATGTCTGAAAGTGTATAGAGGAGATTGGGCATTCGTAAACAACTTCCGTATATAATGATTCTATCAAGATCTTGCGTAGAATGAAGACAATGTTCTAGTGAATTTAATAGAAGTAAGTTCTTCTTCTTACTTATCTTATAGCAAAAGCTCGATTTCGCACCATATTTTCTTTAAATTTTCACTAAGTGAATACAAGTCCTTGCCATCGTTTCATCGACTGGGATAGTGACGTAACGTGCTAAGCAAGAAGCTAGTACGTCGACTGTTTGTTTGATGATAAGTGCTTTTCCTTTTGCCCTCGTTCACTACCAAACCCATTCACTTTGGGTTTGTTATCCAGTCTTTGCGAAAGCATACGTCAACATCTCTACACTTTTGTAGCAAATTGTACTTTGTCTATTTAGCTGGTCAGCTCGTATTGGTACCGAACGGCTCGAAGAGGTCCTTCCCGACTCTAACTGAAGTCTGTTCAGCGTGAGTTTTGCGGAGATTACAAACTCAGGCATATCGATATAAAGGCAGCTCTATTTTTCACTGTTAAAGGAGACTGTACATCGACGTATACTTAATAATCACGACAAATCGGCTACTACCTTATGTTGTTTCAACAAGCTGAAGCGATTTTCTGCCGAGCTCCTCCTCTGATTGGTGGTTTTGCGTCTAGATATTTCCCAACAAATGGAGGTACAAAGCGTTTATTCAAAGCCCCCTCCGAACGGCCGATGGATTTTTATGAGGAGCTTTGATTTTCATGTCCGGCATACACTCGGAAGACTTCACATTCCCAGTCGTGGAGCGATCGCTTTAGAAAAACTAATTTTCCATAATTTTGGACGTCAGTCGAACCAGGACCTGAACCCTGCTCTAGTAGCTCTTACTCAGCTCCCAAAAAAATTAAGACTCACCTTTATACTCAACCGATTACCACCCTATCCACTACTCGTCGCCGCAGGACGAGGCGATCACAAATGGTTAGTTATAGTGTTTCCATTGAAGTAGCAACATATTATGCACTCGGTCTCTTAGTCACTCAATGTTTTGTACATAAAATAGCAACACTGCACGGCCGTACAGCCTTTTAACAAATTTTGTGCAATTTCTGCCCACAGCCAAATTGAAAGTATTGCAAATTACAAGCACACAAGGGAGAAAGCAAAAAAAAAAACGGGAATAAAATAAAAAAAAAAAAATATTAAAAGAGAACTGAAAATGCAAGGAAGTGGAAGAAAGCAAGAGCGCAAAAATAAAAGGTAAAATGCACGTAAATTGCAAATTGATTGGCAACGCAACAGCCGAGCAGAGCAGAGTGTGTTGGAACAATTCAATCCCCTACGAACACACGCACACACACACACACACAGACAGCCTTCTCATTCATTCGGGCATTTATCGCTCGTTTGATGCATACACTTACCGATTTCACACTCTGATCACCATCATCAGTTGCTCACACACACACACATACACTCACACACATACACATACACACATAGCGAAAGAGACCAATTGATGCTGGGCAATCAATTAATTTTGCCTTTACGCTTTGGGCGTGAATTTACATGAAAAAGTTGAAATAAAAAAACCCGCTATGCAGTCGCTGCTGAGGAAAACCGGGTGTTGGGGGAAATTAGGCAATGAATGAATGAATTGAGCTGCTGATTGCTCGCACGATGGCATTTCACAGCGTTCAAGCGTTCAAGTGTCGACAATGGCAGCACAGGCTACAACAGCAACTACAACTATAGCAGCAGCAATAACAACAACAACAACAACAGTCATCAATAGTGTCGGTAAAACAAAGGCAATCAGCGATTTTCCAACGTTTTTTTTCTGATTTTTTTTTTTTTTTTGTTTTATAAAATCAATTTGTGCACACCTTTACGAACAAATCAGCAAACATTAAGGCACAAAAAAAAAAAACAAAAAAACAAAAAATGTTGGGCAGTCACTTTACAAGCTATAAAGCGGCTATTTGTAGTGGTTGCACAACAATTGGGGATAAACCCCAATAAAAGTTCTACAGGTATGCGAATGAATGAACATAATTTGTGTGAAAAATGGAGTTAATATTTTCTTTCAGGTAAGGAAATTCCTTAATTTATGGAAACAAGTGATTTAAAGTGCACTCATTGGCTTCGTAGCGAATGGACCGGCACCAATATTGAGTGCTGTTCACTGAAATGCTGGGAACTCTTAGTCAGTGAGTCTGGTTTGGATTGAAAGAAGCTTTTGAATAAGGTGGTAATCATAAGCAGCTTTACTTAAGTCACTCTCTGCTGGTTAGATAAGGCACTCAAGTGATCCTTTCCAAGATTCATACCAAAATGATCAAGAATAAGGATTCAAACATTGATTGCCGATTTTGCTAAATTTCTCAAAACTCCTCGGAACCAGCTTTAAAGATAGTCCAACTCCAAATTATTACTGAACTGTTGTCGATCTCTACAGCAGATGGCTAAACAGAACAGACTGTCTCTCACATGGGTCTCTGGCCACAGCGACATCTAAGGCGGATGAACTTGCTAGGCAAGATGCGACCAAGCAGTTTCTATTAGTAAAGAACGCATTGGTATGCCTTTTGCCACTTGCCAGCTGCTTCTTAAGGAACTTACATATGAATAAGCCGCGTCAAGGTGCAATGATACTAGAACCTAACGCAAATTCAGGCACACCTATAAGAAGAGATCACAAGATATCTAAACCTTAAAAGAAGGAGATATGCCCACAGTAATAGCAGCTCTGACGAACCACTGTCTGATAGGACGACACTCGGAAAGCCTGGGGTCTCCATATAGAGGATGCAGCGGAAGCTGCAAGGAGGATGAGGAGGAGAAAACAACGTCGACGTCAAAGTTATGAATCTTATGAGGTTCATTAGAGAATCAAAATGGCTGGTTGAAAAAACCTGATGGTCAAGTTTTTGTCACATCACAATGACGGCCAGGAAGGTTTTGCTTTGTGTTTGGTGAGATTGGCAAGGAATCATCTACTACGAGCTGCTCCCCTATAACCAAACGCTCAATTCGGCCCTCTACTGCCAACAACTGGACCGCTAGAAGCCAGCGCTCATCCAGAAGAGGCCATCTTTGATCAACAGAGGCCGAATTGTGTTCCATCAGGACAACGCCAGGCTACACACGTCTTTGGTGATGCGCCAGAAGCACCAGGAGCTCGAATGGGAGGTCCTAATGCACCCACCTTATAGTTCGGACCTGGCACCAAGTGAATACCAGCTTTTCCTGTCCATGGCGCACGCGCTTAAAGATGAGAAGTTGGCCTCAAGAGAAGCCTGTGAAAATTGGCTCTCCGAGTTTTTTGCCAATAGGGACGCAGCCTTCTACGAGATGGGGTATAATGAAATTGGCATCTCATTGGCAACAAGTTTACGAACAAAACGGCGCATATTTGACTTAAATGGGATAAATGTACACAAAGTTATCATATTTTGAAAAAATCAATAAAAAAACCGAACGAACCTTTTACTTGACCTAATATATATTCGATTACTATATACCTTCGAGGCCATACGTATTTCGAAGCACCGCTGTAGAATTTGTTTAGCATTCCTCTCGTCCAATCGGCACGCTTGACAAATGTGTGGGATCCAAGGTAAAAAATATCGAATTTATGCTGGCCCCACTAATGCCTATACTTTTCTCAATCTCCCGATAGATCTCATGATGATCTTGTAATATCGGTTTGCGTATACCATCAACAGCTTGCGGCACAACAACTAATTTTGGACGACCTGGTCCTAAACTGGTCTTGGAATGGTCTACGTCCTCGATTGAATTCACCTACCACTCCGTGTAGGAAGCACCACCAATTATTAGTTCTATATATATATTTATAAAAAAAACATAGACGCCGAGTGATGCCATAAAGTCCCTCACCCAAGCCATTAATGTTCTCATATGTAGGAGTAAGCCTTAAACCCCAATTTTAAATTCAATTTTTTTCCAACTTTTAAGCATAACTCAAACACATTATGTAATCCAATAAACGCTGAGGGAAATTTCCCTACGAAATTACCCACTTTTACATGCCAGTAATTTCCCATAAAATTCCACCATCATTAACAACAATTAAAAGGACTTTAACTTTTACACTCGCACTATGTCCAAATTTAACTTTGTTACTGTCAAATTGCGCAGCACTTTTTTATGGCACACGAGGGACGAATTAAGACCAATAAAATGGTGGTAATTTCGCTTGGGGGGGCTTTAATCAGGCCGGCAAATTTTTTTGCGATTTTTTTTTCAGCAAATTTTTGTTTTTTTTTTTTGTGCTAAACTGCAATGCGGATGAAGTTGCCGGCCTTTGGCAGCGCGAGTGTGAAAAAGGAGAAGAAATCGAAAAAAACAAAAATGAAATAAAAAACGTTCTTTTGCGAGTATGCGCATCGCTATGTGTGTAGTCTGTGTGTGGCATTAACACGAGCCGTCCTTAATATTTCATCATTAATCAAACCAATTCACGCTTCACGTTCTTCACACATTTGATTGCATGTAAATATAGTGAATAATTTTTGAAGTATGGCATTAATGAGCGTTGCTGCATAAACAGGCACACATACATACTAATGCATATACTCGTATGCGCCACTTGTAAATAATTATTTACTGTTGTTATTCTCATTGAGCGAACGGACGAAAATTAATGAGATCTCGCCGAGTATGGAGTCAATAGAGTCAATCGTGTTGACCAGCTGATTAACTTCATTCAGTCAATTAAAATGGTGATTTTCGATTGCTATTCGCTTGATTTCAGCAATTCAACAAGTTCTTGAAAACAGCCAAACAGCCAAGGCAGCCAAGCAGCCAACCGACAAACCAAAAGTAACAAAAACAAATGCCAGCGAGCTGTAAAACCAATCACATCCATCAAACGCCAGCAAAAAGGTAATCAAGCAACAGTAAAGGCGAGCGTGGCAGCTGTAGTAGGGAGCGTTAAAGGAGCTTGGACAGTGAGCGTGTGGCATATGCTGCTTACCACATATGTATGTATTTGTTTTCCTTACTTTAAGTGCAGTTCATTAAGAGCGCTCATTCATTGTTGTATCGCGGTTGTCGTGGAAATCAATGAAGCCACACAAACACTTACAGTCAAAAATATTTGGTAGATTCCCTATTTTCTTAAATTTTATTTAAAGAAAAATCACAGAAAATTCAAATTTAATGGCGAATGTTTATTATCACTCGAAAGATCATTTATTTTTGCAAGATTATCTCTTTGAAATGTTAGCCGCGGCTACCTCTCAGATGGTGCATCCATTGAATCTAATTTTCGATGACTCGTTCGAGCAATTCGACTGGTAACCTTCTGTTGTTTTGCTCCAAGTCCTTAATCGAAGTGAGATTGTCCGCATAGGCTTTAGACTTTACATATCTCCACCGAGAAAAGCCTAACGGTGTGATATAACACGATCTTGTTACCCAATGGAGCGGCCCAAAATGTAAAATTATCTGCTCACCGAAGTGTTCTCCCAATAAATCCATTGATTAATGCGTGGGATGTGTTTGAAATGGCGCCGTCTTTCTGAAACCAAATGTCGCCGAGATGACGAGCTTCAATATCAGGCATCAAATAGTCGGTTATCATGGCGTGATAACGGTTGACCTAAACGGGGTTAGATCGCCGAAAGGGTGACAGCCCTTGGCGGGGTGAACTCCAGTGCGTAGAACCGGCATCATTTTAGAAGAACTATAGACAGATGATCCCATCGGCCACAAGCCACACCAAACCGTTGTTTTTTCTGAATAAAATGTCAGTTCTTGCATCTCTTTCGGTTTCTCTTCGTCCCGAACGCGGCAATTTTCCTTGTTTACATACCCATTGAGCTAGAAATGGGTCTCATAGCTGGCCAAAATTTTACTGGAAAACGTCGGCTCTTCTGGGAACTATTCAAGAGCCCATAGAGTGAAGCGAATTCGCTTGGGAAGGTCGAGCAGCTTCAGTTCTTGCACAAACTGTTTTTGTACGCTTTCAATTTAAGATCTCGACGTAAAATACGCCAAGTCGTTCCACAAACCAGTACGAGCTGCTGCGAACGGCACCGAATCGAGTAGAGTTTAATGCTTAAACGTCCATTTTTCAACCCGCTCCTTGTACCTGAACTGTTTTGTACTCAGTAGAGAGAAATATTTGTTAAAGCATCTTAGCGAGAGCTTATCATAACAGGCGAGCCGACTACGTAATAAGTTGGCCACCACAACTTATTCAGGGAAGAGCTGCCCTTTCACTGTATATAGAGAGAGAGAGAGAGAGAGCTCAGTCACCAAAAATAATGCTAACGACATTTTTTTCTAAGACGTTGTTTGTCTCTTTCGGCAAACTATTCATCTTTACTCGTAGAGTGCAGTTCTGCTTCTTGTTATGTAGCTACTGTTTCATGAATGCACTCATCGAGAGCAATTTTCTTGAAATGAATGCAACAACCCGACTAAAGTCTGCGCTCATAACTGAAAGACAGGGAGCTTTAGTAGAGTTACCCCGATTAATTCAATGTAAGAGTTCATTAAAAGCTTATTGTAGGAAATACTACTCCACACTTCTCAATGGCAGAGATGGCACAAGAACTCGGTAGTCGTCTATGGAAATCGGAGAAAGTATTTTCCTTTCGAGCAAATGAAGAAGCAGGACCAGTTATCACGATATGAATTAAATCGATAGTAAATAGGAAAGTAACTAAACTCGCATTGCTTAAAGTTGATGACAGACAGACTTCAAAAATAAAACTTTGAATATGCAATCGTATCAACCAACTCACCTCAACCGCAGACAAGTCTCGTGTAATTTTCGTTCCTTTCGTTCTTGTCCTCCGCTATTCATTCACATCTTTAACGACCAAAAAGACAATATATCCTGAGTGTGTATACCATATACATATCTATTCCCACAGCTGGTTAACCACAGCGACCAACAAATGACAGGGTGACACAATAACCAATACGGCACTCTCCACAAGACAGACTGGCGCCTTGAGGGTGGATTTGTATACCGCCTCCAACTGCGACTAGCACAAATGTAATTGAAATTCGCTCGATATTTACATACAAAACTACTCGTACTTGGCACGGCTGCGGCGACGATTGAATCGCATTCATTCAAGTGTTGATGAGTTGTAATTATTGTGTTGCCTTTGAATGTTTAATTGCTTGAAAATTGAATTTAAATGCACTTTGGAACTGTCTCGACAAGAAATTGATGGAAAAGGTTAAGTTATATATATATATGTGTATATATATATATGTACTTTTAATAAGATACTCAGAACTCAGAGCTCTGCACCAGCACCGCTACTGCGCGAAGAGCAATAGCATAGCATCCTTCAAGAGGAGACCCTGTTTCTCCCCAACTGAATACTATGGATCTAGATCCGAAAGATGTCGAAAATACCCTTCTCTCTAAGCCAGGCAGTCATGTGATCACCTACCCATGGGATGTTTTGCAGTCAGGGGCATCCGACTGTGTTCGAACAGAACTTTCCACATACCGATCCACCACCGGGCGTAACGGCAATTTGCTGCGGTGCGGAGCTCTGCCGCAGTGGACCATACTTTTTCCACTTTTCCTTTTTTTCGTCCACCGAATGAAACCGATCAGGCCTATAGAGTAAAGGACGCGCCCAAATACTAAACTCTACATCATTCTCGAAGGATGTCTTCTGTTTCAACAACACTTTCTCAACCAAAAACCCTGAGAGGTACGAATGGAGAAAATGCGGCAGTTCTGAATTATAGATCCTCTCCACCGACGGCTCTAAGCTAGATGGCAAAGTAAGTTGTGGAGCTTACTCTGAACCTCTGGCTATACGAGTAGATTGAAGTAAAAGACTTCCCAACCATTGCAGCGTTTTACAAGGGGAACTAATCGCAATAACGCAAGCCGCTTCATTTTTAATACGTTAACCTAAGCTACCAAAGAGGTGGCAGAAAGATCTTAAACAAACTCTCGAGTGTACGCGAAATATCTGTGGTTTGAGTCCCTGTACATAGGGATCTCCTAGGGAACTGGGTAGCCGACGAATTGGCCTAAAAAGGAATAGTCTTAACCACGGTAAATAGTGGTAAACAGAACTAAATCTCTAGTCTCCAATCCTTCTTAACCGGACCGCCATAAGCTGTTAGGTAATAACCGGACATTGTTTTATGGAGACTCATGGGAGAAGGGTAGGCTGCTTCTCAAATGACTTCTGCCACAGCTGCAGGATCTTTATCTCATCACTGCCCAACTCCTGTCGACAGCACCTGTCAATAGCTGTGGTACATGAAATGAAGCTCGAAGGCCACTCAGATCTTCTGAGCTTTCTCGGTTTCAACGTTATACATAATGATCATATGCGAAACAATGCTGATTAAACAAATTAAAGGCGACCACAAACCCTAGCTGTGGAACTCGATCCTTTTTTTGGGTCTCATTTAAAATTCGTGGTACCACAACGAACAGATTTTTTCGTGTATCCCAGATGATTACTTAATACTAGCGATACAGTCATGGCATTCAAACCCACTTCATTAGCAATAATTTTTTGTGTCAATTGTGGGTCTTCGTCAGTTTTGAACTTCACCAGAGCTACAGTGACGTCATCAGTGGAAGATTTTGGTCGACTTTCTCAGGGCTCCTTCTCTACGGAAAAATTTCCGTTCAGGAATTTTCCAAACCACTTAGAAATAGTTTTTAAAGACGGTGCCATCGTTCCATATGCAATTTGGCATTGCTGATGAGCTGTACAAGACAGATGGCGATGGGAAAATCCTGAACACTAAAAAATGTATTTCCTTTGGGGGGGTGGAAGCAACAGGATGATTAGGAGTAGGAAAGATAGTGATAAATGGTATCCATACGTGTATATTCATCATGCTCAATGACTCTTGAAAGAGTTCGGGAATAAACTCGATATTAAAAAACCAGAGGTGAGTAAACCTCGGGGGTGAGCTCCGGGTGAAATTTTGGAAAGGGTACCTGATACCGGGTGACCATTCCAGTTGTTACGAGTTCAATTTATTTGAGCCATCTCAAAATGTATGGAGCGAGAGGGTGATCCGTGGTATTCTTAGCACTCCTGCTGCTGGCAAACATCTAAGAGTGCGAAAAATAAAAAGATTTATATTTTACAAGCACGAAGCAAATCTATTTCACCGAAAAATCTCCCTTAAACATTCACTACTTCAACAAGCAAAACATCCATGCGGCGAGTCTATCAAAGTCATTCATCAGTGGAAAATTAAAAGCATCTGCCAACGTGCAAAAGGCATGCGATACCAACAAATTTAAGCCAATTTCCAAAGCAGCCGTCCGCAGTTGCAAGCAATGTGTCGAGTTGCCACGAGCACTGCGTTTGTAGCATACCCCACACGCTGCTGCATACCAAACCCGAACAACTGCACTCTGAACCGCCAAATCATTTATTCTCGATAGCCGCTTAGCAGCTGCTATGCACTAAGTGGTAGGGTTTCTTTCGTGGTGGTGGTGGTGGTGGTGATACTGCTGCTGCTAGCTGCCACATTGCACCATTTTCGTGCACTCACCGACTTCCGGGAATCCACAACAATTTGTGTCTTTCTTTTTCGGCTTTTTCTCGCTACTTTTCTTATATTTTAACTCGTTTAATATTTGAAACAGTTGAGGTAGTCAGCAGATATCAGCTATCAGCCATCAGCTGAGGATTTGTGCAATTTGAGTTGTAGTTTGGGTGGAAAATGCTGCATGAAACCCAAAAAGCCGCGCTACTTACAACGTTGCATCGCTGCTGCTGCGCTCGCCAGCGCCCGCTTGCCGTTCCCCACAGTGCTGCACGGCGTGTTACTCAGCTTGCCGTAGTTCCGCTCGCGCTTGAATGTCTTGCATATTCGACGAGCTGCAGTCTCTAGCAATGCCAGTAATGCCATTGGTTTTCCCCGATATGTATCTGCGAGCTCGAGTTTACTACGTACCGTGGTCCCATTGGCGCAGCTTTGTTGCTGGTCTCCTGGTGGATCGCCCTTTTTTGGGTTTTCCCCGTTAACCATGCTTCATTTCCTTGACTTTTTTTTTATTTGTATGTGTCTGCTCATCTGCTCTTATGCTCTGCTGCGGCCGGTTTGCCGTATTCGTTGTTGTGGTTTTCCGGTTTCGTGGTAATTTGTAACACTTTGGCATTTTTATCGTTCTTTTGGTGTTTTAAAAATTCTTTTCTTTGTCTAGTGTATCTTCTTCTAGCGCCACTCGGTGTGTTTGTGCGTGGCTTAACGGTTGTCCGAAGTGCGAGTGTTGTTTGGGTTATTGCGCTGGGCGGGTTTGTAGCATTACCTTCCACATAAAAATCCATCAGCCCTTTGAAGACCCCCTAGAAAGAACTCAAAGTTCCCACACTGGAGCAGGACCTCGCTCGAAAATCGCTTCTGATGTTTCAAAAGAGCCTGTCGGTCATTCGCTCCGCGTTCCACACAAAATCGCGGCCTAAACCCTTCAGTGTTACCTGCAACATATTACATTGATATCTGTCCCTCCTTCCAAGCACTTCCCCCTGCATTGTCAGCTACTAACACTTGACCACAACAACTTTTCACATCAGACAAATCTCTGTACAAGTGGTGTGGTATGTGTTGCATGCAGTCGGTTGGGTACGTGTGCAAAAAAGAAAAAAGTTAGCGTGGTCACTGAAACCGCTGCAATTTTTGGTTTTGTATAAATTTTTACTTGTCGAACACCATTTTTCGACACTTCTCCTGCCAGACTTGCTAACTAACCGCCAAAGATTTCATTTGACTTGCAACAAATGCGCTTTTTACACCATTTGACGTTGCCTCAAAGCGCACATCGACACATCTACTTTCTATCGTTGGATTTGCTTAAAACTGTGGCATGGGCGAGAGCGTTCTTCTCTCTTTTTACAATATTTACTCACTGTCATTGTCTTGGCCGCATCTTTCGCTTCGATTCGGTGGCGCTTTTATGTTGATCTCTTTTTATTTAAACCTTTATGACTCTTAAGGGAATTGCTGGCTGATTTTTTGTAATGTAAAGTGGCTTTGTTCTCTTCTCTTCTTCTTTTTTACACTTCTGCAGTTTGTAATTAAGCTCTCTCTGTTTTAGAAGACAGTTGAATTTGTGAGTGGAATTAAAAAGTAATATAGACCAATGGTTTTTAAAGACGTGACCCATTAGTAATTGGTTATTGTATGATGGTATACAATATCTAGCCCTTGGCATGTACTGAAATAAGCCCCGTTCCGCGTGAGTCTAAGTTTAGTTAAATTAACAAGCTCTTCTCTTGAATCTTAAATACGGAAGGGGTAAAGACCAAAATGTTCTATTTTACTTTACGTTATCAGAAGCCAGTTTTCTGATATGTAGCTACGTTGGATGGCTTATCTACAGACCACAGTGCGGCCAGACCAAGAGCTCCTATTACCGCAGCAAAGGTGGCATCTTGAAGAAGGTTTCAAGACCGGAGAATACAGATGTACGACGCCCGTAGAGCAATAAAATGGCGAGAGCAAATGGCTTACCGGATGAACCATTCATCTGATGCGGTGCATGCATTAGTTTCAGAAGATAGTTGGATAGAATCATGCGCGACTTAAGTATCATCCACTCAATCAGGATGAAAGAAGATTAAAACCCTCCGCTAGTAAACTGAACAAACTGATCAGTGTGGTTTCAGACAAATCCACCAATGGCAAATATTCATCACGCGTCAAATTGTGAAAAATCCCCGGGAGAAAAGATGGGCACACACATGCTCAGAATCACTCTTGCCAACAGATACTGCTTTGGACTGAGTTGGCAATTGAAAAGTAAAGTCTTCTCCCGACGAATGAAAACCAAACTCAACAAGTCCCTCATCGTTCCCGTCCTGCTATATGGTGCGGAAGCATGGACGATGACAACATCTGGTGAGTCGGCCCTCTACGAGTTGGGAACTGTGAATACCGCAGCCGATGAAACGATGAGCAGTACGAGTTATACGGCGACATTGATATAGTTCAGCGAATCTAGAAGTAGCGGCTACGCTGGCTAGGTCATGTGGTCTGGATTGATACGAATACCACAGCTTTGAAAGTTTTCGAGGCAGTACCCGCCGGTGGTGGCAGAGGAAGAAGAAGACCTCCACTCCGTTGGAAACATCAGTTAGAAAAGGACCTGGCTGTACTTGGCCATATCACAAATTGATGGAGGAGTTCGTCCAAAAATCGCTTTCTATATCATGAACCATTAATCTATCTTTCATACTAAAATTTAAATATTTAAATTGAGGAAAACTCTTTCAGTCGTATTAGTCTTAGCTCCCATTTCACCGCCCTCTCACACATTCCTAACACATTTACCTGTTGTTGCAGTTGCAACGTCTAAACCTTTACTTATACTTATGCAGACATATCTTTGTCTATAGAAAAGTTGTGCAAACACTTTCAAATAAGGGCAAACCTCCAGTTAAAAGGATAATATGCATTCTTATTATGTTAACTGCCACAACGTTTGAACACGTTTAGTAGCCACGAGCAGGCAGAAAAGTGTTGCTATTTCCTGCATAAACAATAACTGCATCTAATAATAAGAATATTCCAAGAGAATTTCCTTTTTACTGCTGCCTTACTTAGAATGTTTACTCAAACAGAGTAGAATTTCTTGTCTTCTCAATATTACTATGTAAATTCCCTTAGTGTGGCTGCCAGAACGTAAAAACCATTGTGAGCAGGTAGTGGCTTTTCGTAGACACGAAGAAATGACAGTACAACGCTGGTCTTTGCTGGTTGGTGGTCGGTTAGCAAATTTCATTATGTCAATTACTCTCCAACAAAGTACCTCAGCTAATTGACTTTGCTGTTGTGGTGGTTCCATGACCAGCTGGAAGTGTATCTCTTAGTGTTTGAGCGGTCAACTAACAGTATATGCATCCTTTATGGCTGGTAGAAGATTGGTATGTAAGTATAATGGTACTATGTTTGCCTATCCGACTTATCTTTCTTTGTCCACTGTTCTCTACAGTCACAAATGAGTACTTAAAGACTTACCTGCGTCTACGGACAATGTTATTCAATTTAAATATTTAATATTATTAAATGTAAGTGTAGCAAAAATTGCAAGTTAGAGCATAGAAGCTAGATCGTATTTGTTAATGTTAAAGTCAGATTTAAATTTTATTTATGGATGTTTAGAGTTGCTCTAGACTTTTCTGTGCTCATCCATATTAATAGTTTATTTTTAAAAACTGTTCACACATGCACTTAATTAACTAATTGAGACTACTTAATTGCAATAAAATTAGTATTATAGACAAATTATATGGAATTTAGTAACTAGATAGTGAAAAAGTAGAAGCAGAAAAAAAGGAGGTTTGCCACAACGGTTAAAGGTTCTTCACCAGTCAAAAATTTCACCGTAGACAGAAAAAGATGGTAATCACTTGGTGCGTGGTCTGGACTATAAGGTGAATATATAATATTAGAATCTCCCAAACAAGCTCTCGGAGCTTTTGGCTAGTTACTGATGAAACACACTTCCCTTCCTGTTAGTCAAGCTGGGCACTTGTGGGCGATTGCTTCCTTCAGGCGGTCCAATTACTGACAGAACAAATCTGCGAACTGAGAGTTTGGCCATAGGAGAGCAGCGCATAGTGGATGATTTCTTGTCAATCCCAACAAACACACAACAAATCCTTATCCGCCGTCAATCCTGGCGCGAAGACCGTTGTTACGTTGTTACTATTTAACAGCTGTTCGAAGATGAAGATTCGGTCTATGAGGCTTTTTCCACACATCGACCTTCTTTGTGTATCCAGCTTTTTTCAAGCGGTTCCAAACTGTTTTTAGTGCAATGTTTATCTCCTGGGCAATCGAAACAGTGCTTGCATGACAGTCAGACTCAACGATTTCCATTTCTTATTGACATTTACTACACCGTAAAGTTATCGGAACGAAATCGATTAAGCCAACATAGAACATGATTGAGGCGTATTCGCCTTTATTGAAAATAAAGCCATCTATTGCCAAAACAATGGACTACTTTTTACTAAACATAAATAAACAATGAAATCATGATACGTGTGAAAACATGGATTCGAGCAGTACAGCTGGAGTTAACAGGCCAGAAGGACAAAGATGCTACTGATCACCACTCAGAAGAAAGTTCAGTGTTTTCAAATAAGAATTATTACTGCCTGCTGACTAATCTTCAAGGAACATTTGATATACTCTAGCGAGAACGCGAATAAAATCGGCGGCTCAGCTGTTGCAAGACTCTTTTCAGATATGCCCAAAGCATCAATGGTGGACACTATATGGGAGTGTCAGTTCGTTCATCCTGATTTATGCAGGTCCATATTAAGCATCCTTTTCCTCTCATTAAAGATTTCACTTTAAAAATATTCGTAAAATTAACCCTAAAAGTTCCCATGCCTCTGGAGCCAACTAAGAGTGAACAGTATTTTCATCAACTCTCAAGCTCACCCAGGAATTGAATAATCTCTTCTTCTTTTTTGTGCTGTCGCGAATTGTTTTATCACCAATTTCAATGGGAATCTAATTTACCAAAACTCAACCAAACTGTACATATTTCACTGAGTTATCATGAAATGTTTGCCATACAAAGCCACACAATGTGTAGAAAACAAAACAAAACAGTGGTAGCAAGAAGTGTAGCAAACATCGAAAAATATGGGAATCAAATGAACAGTGAGGCGGCCGCGGCAACCTAGTGGTTAGCATTGCGTATTGCCATTCGGAAGGTTCGGGTTAAAATCTGACACGAAATAAACGCTCCTCATAAAAACCCATCAGCCGTTCGGAGGCGGCTTGGTATAAACTGTAGGTCTGTTGGGAAAACATCAAGGCGAAAATCACAAATTGAATTAGGAGCTCGGTCGAAAATCGCTTCAGGGGTTACAAAGCACCAATTATATATATATATCATGCTTCGGCTAAGGAATCTGTGGCCATTCTACAAAAAAAATGTGCCTTAAAGCTCTCAATACTGTGACCCGTAGAAGATGAGAGCGAGTTAGGAGAAGACCTATTGGTACTCAGAAACATCAAACAATCATCGCATTCATGATTAGGCTCCCATGTCACTGTTAATGTCCACAACTTTGAAGTCGTAGATAACTTCATATTAACACCAACAATAATACAAGACAGAATCACTCTTGCCGACAGATAATACTTTGGATAGAGTAGGAAATTGAAAAATATAATCCTCTCTGGACGAACGAAGATCAAACTCTACAAATCGCTCATCGTTCTCATCCTACCATATGGTACGGAGGCGATCGACGATGTGGCACACCATACTTGATGAAACGGCTAAGTAAAATGAGTGCACATGAGGGGGTGAAATGTTTGAATCTTCTCTTTGTGAGCTCCGAGATTTCATACGATTGAGAGGTCAGATTTTGAATGCGACTTCAAGCTCCAGGTTTATGGAGATGGTTACGGGTTAGTGCTAGGAGTTAAAATAAGTAATTTAAGGGAGCAAACCATGCCTACAGACAGCCGCTCCCGGTCTGGTCCTCAGTAATCCCTTTTGACTAACAGTTTGATGCCATATCCATCCATTAGTTACCACCTTAAAGAAAATTTTAGCTGTTTGTCTGAACAAAATCGAATACACACAGCTCCACTCCTGCTACTATGGCCGATTTCTAGCACGGAGTTCCTTCGAGGAATAGTCCAAATATTTTATATTAGAAGAGATGACTTTAGTTGCTCGGCCTTGAAAAGAAAGTCTAAGTTTTGGAATTCTTTGTTCTATACTCCAGCAGATCGAATTACGTTTTGTTTTTTGTTAGTAATCCTTCTAATGGATCCATAGTATACGGCTAAAGCCCGTCTTGGTAAATATGGAGCTCCCTATTTACTCCGTTTAAGAGATCCTCCTGAAATAACTCGATGCCTATCTTCCCACTGTATGCAGTGCCATGAGCTTCCACAAAAAAGAAAGTAGCAAATGCGATATGTGTGAGCGGAGCTGAGATTTTAACGGTGAAAAATTGTCAGTACGAATTTTAGTAAATGTCGACACGATAGAGCCTACGTTAGTTTGACATTTTTTTTTTGTCATTTTACATGCCACAAAATGTGTACAAACATATGTACGAGTATGTTATATGTGAATATAAACTAACAATAATAAAAGTTAGATTTGAGTGTAAATTTCGTACACACATATACCCAGCTAAAACTATCCAAAACCAAATTATATAACTATACACCGGTGAGTGTGCAAGCAAAATGCATCACACAACTACAACTCGCCTCCACCTACTCACAATTCGGGTGCGGCATGTACACACACACACAGCAGATTAGGCTTTCACGGCATATCAGCCTCAGCCTCAGCCTCAGTCTCAGCTCCACCCACAGCATCAGCATCGATTGTGGAGGTGTTTTAAAATGATCGCTGACAATGCGTCGCTGCACGCCGCGGCCTCAGTCAGTACAGGCATTTTGTAACCAACTAAAAAAAATATATAACAAAAACATCGAGTGACGACATATCGCACCGAGCCACAGTTATGCGCTCACGACTATTTTCGAAAACTGCCATCGAGCAAAAATGTTCATGTGAAAAGAATTACTGGCATTGTGGCGCCGCAGATGAGTGGTGGGCGCGTATCTAATGGCTGTTGTGTATGTATGTATGCTTGAATGTATTAAAGGTAGCGTTGATTGGATGTTGCATTCATTTACAACGCAACGCAACTCAACGCAAACGCAATCCAAAAAACCCAAAAGGATGTCCAGTTGTCCGAAACGGAAATGGCCAAATGAAAATTTGTGTAATGGGTAATGGGTAATGATAGTGTAATAGAGAGACGGAAATTGTGTGGTAATTTTTGTTTAATTACTAAATGAAAATTCAACGTTGCGGAAAAAGCGACGGAAATGGGCGCAAATAAGAAGCTGCTAAGCTTTTATGCTACAAATTCATAGTAGCGCATGCAAGGATAGGATATTATCCCTGCTGCATGGTGAATGAAGAAAAAAATTTGTACTTTATTTCTGCTTAAAAATCATTTATACTCTTTTTGTATTCGCTTTTCGTTTTAGCCAATTTTTTTACGGTAAATTAACACTGATTTTAAATTCAGAATTTGACAATTTATTATGTCATAAATTTTGTAAAGAAAGACGAAACGATTAGTTCATGTGGAAGCGTGAGAAATTTTAGTAATTTAGTTAAAGAATTTTTTTGTTCCCAGTGTACTCCTTTCTCTGCTTACACTTGCTTTCCTACTCACTCTCCCCACAAGACCCAAACGCTACTGTTGTTTTTTAGGCGGGCAATTGTTATTCGGACTTCTTCATAGTCGGGAAATGGCACAACTTTTCCATCGTCATCAATTGGAGTTTCGGGTTCACCATCTCTGGGTATTTCCAGTATACTCTGGGCATCTGTCACTAGCTCACCTCCCTGGGTTCTACAAGAGTTTGCTCCAGTCTAGAAACCTTCTGTAAGTCGCCGTATCTTTTCATAGAATTTTCGAGCCTTACCCTTATCGACCAGCATCTCAAGCTCTTCATACTCACGCATCTCACCCTCTCTCTCTCTTTCTTTTTGTCTGGAGATGCGTTTTGCTTCGCTCTTCAGTTCTCGATGTCTATTCCACCCCGCACGTGTTGTGGCCGATCACAAGGTTGCGAGGTAGGTAGCCTGTTTTCTCTACACCGTGACACGGCAGTCCTCATCGTACCAGCTGTTTTTGCTACCTTCCCGAAATCCAATAGTCTCGTTTGCAGCTGTGCGTAGGGAGTTGGAAATGCAGTCCCTTTATACTGTCATCAGATCTCTACAATTTAACAGTACCGGAAAATGTAGAAACAATTTGAACAAACTTTCGACTAAATGATCTGGGTACCCGGAGAGCGTAGTATTCCAAGCAATTGCATGGCAGACGAACTAACGAGAGAGGGAACCCTTCTATCCACAATAAAGCATGCACAAGCTGCTTAAACTGGCATTTGCCAAAGAAGCAGACACTAGATGGCTGAATGAGTTCTAATGCAACGTGACAAGTCAGCTTTGACTAAAATTTGGAAGCAAAAAAATCAAAACATCTTATCCTCCGCAGGCATACCACTCTAATGGCTTTTGCTGCAACTGTAGGGCCGAAGAAGTGTAAGTGTCTCTGCCACTGTCCAGCCTTGAAATCTGCGCTAAATAAGTTCCTCGGTCGATTCCTTTTCGAATCTGAGAGGCAGTCCCAAGCCCTGGTGGTGTCTGACAGATATTGCCGGACGCGCATACTCCACGCACTCTGGACATATCGGTTAGAAGGACGAATTGTCTTGACAAAATCAGTTGAAATATTTGCGGAAAATACCATAACTCCTTTAAGATATTTCGTCAGAAAGAAGTCGGTGTCTCCGTATCTTTTTTCCATCCATCTATTTAAGCGAGGAAAGAGTTTGTAACTCTATCTTCCTTTTACAGAGATATTCCACCACAATCACATACCATAGATACCGACGTCTTTCTTAGGCCATAATCTCTTTTCATCACATAAATTTGCGACCTTCCTAACGGATCGACCAGCTCAACCTAACCTAACTCAACCGTCCTTAGGCATTACGCTTCTCGGCTATCAGCTTAGATATCCCAACGTCCTCTGCTTCCAACAGTGCATCGAATCAAATCAACTTTAAACATTCCTTTAACTACAAAAGCAAATATTTTCACAACATTTATCAAAAACACTGCCCTCAATGCGATTGAAATTGTTTTAAAACTTCAACGACAAAGTAATAAACTCAATAAAATTTGAAATCACTATTACGCTATACAAAAAGGGAAGAAATAAAAACAAATTCTTCAACCATAAGATTATACCAAACGAAACACTAACTAGATAAAATGCCAAAATAACGCAATACACGCACACAAACACACACACAAACACACACGCACACAGATGCATACACGAGTAAATCTGCGCATCAATGCAACTGTCCGAACGAGCAAATGCAAGCAATGAGCAAAGAACAAAGTGAATGAAGCGAAGAAAAATCAATTGAAAAGACAGAAAACTTTAACACAACAAAAGCCAGCGAAGAGTATGAGGGGGGAGGGGGGATAAAGAACGGTATTGGAGGTGAATTGAGATGACAGCGTCCATTTACAAGGATTTGTAAGAGACACAGAGTTTGAGTGGCTAAGGGCAAGAAGAGGTTGGTGGAGGGATTAGAGGGTGATTGTAAGGAGTGCAGCAAAGATTTTGGATGCAATTTTTCGGTACGAACGATTGAGCCAACAGACATCATAGCCAAATTCAATTGGAAATTGTTCAATCGCATTGCATTTTCAATAAATATTTATACAAGTAAATGCACCAAAACAACAACAACAACAACGACAATTACAACAACGGCAAGCAACAAAATATAAACTTATAAATACAAACAAAAACGAGTTGGATATTTATATACATACATACTCGTATGTGTGTATTTATGAGCGTAGTATACATAATTATGAGGTGACCAGAAAAAATAAAACAGCAAAAAGTCTTTTAGCGAGATTCTACTTCAATTTATAGTATGTATGGGCGGATATGTGGGATTTCAATGCTAGAAACGTACAGCTCTGCTGTTTTCGTTAGAAGTTTTCTTATTAGTTCTATACTTGTTTTAGAGCAAGTAGCTAATAATTTTTCTGCTTCATTGGTGGAAATATGGCGAGAAAGAGTTGGTGAGGCTGAAGATAAGACAAACCAAATCCATCATTTGCTGGTACATAGTAGTTCAAAAGACTGAACAACGTTTATAAATCGTTTAATGAAAATTCACGTTTTGTAAAAATATGAGTTTCGCGAGCTTTGCTCAACTTATGGTCAACATAATCGGCATACTGTGCATACTATTGGCAGCATCATCGACCATCTAGGGACCCAACATTCATTACTGGATAATATTCGACCGAATAGATCACATCCAGCTTGCAGTGAAGACCGTGGAGAGTCGATTAGGCGCCGTTCGCAGCAACTTGGACTGACGGACTGAGGTATGGGACCGCCCGACCTTCCCAAGCACCTCCCGAAAATCGTGGGAGAAAATAAAGCAAGGATGGTTTAGCCATAGAAGCAAAAGTGAGGACGTTCAGCACAAAAATGCTGAAAGGCCTCAGTATAAATCTACTGTATAACAAGGTGGCTTCAACCGCGCGTGTAGTCTATACAGGGGGAAGGTTTCTGGACTAAAGATAGTAAACTTATTTTATATAGCACTGAGGGCTGCTAAAATTAAACATCGTCGCTAACCCTCATTTGCGGTAGTAGCCATAGAGCCTAAGAGGGTATCATCATTCTACGTGTAGCTTTAAGCTATAAGACCGAAACAATCGATGTTGCTCTAATTGAGTTGTAGAGGCTGATAGATCCCTAGATGGGCCAAGGAGAACCGGTAGTCAAAAGCGCCGCAGCAATCGCACACTGCTTCACCTGGGCAATGGCGACTGGAATGAGTCTCTTTATGCTACTAATTACAGATGTAACATTTTCATCCAATAAAAGTATTCTATTAGAAGAGTAGGAGCCCCTTCTTTTTGTAAGGAAATAGGGTTTTCATACCACCAAATTATCAAAAGGGTTGTTGTATTATGAAGGCCCATTAGAAGCTAATACACATCTCACTACCACTTTAGTTGCTAGATAAGGTTATGTGTCCGCATTGCCCAAATAATAAAGTGCAACTTTGAGAGACTCTGTCGCTAAGTAGTTTCATTCAGCCCAGTGACAAACATACTTAGGAGTTCTGATCTCATTGCCATATCAAAATTCTGCTTGGCGGTTTGACAAAGAGAACAATCTTCGGCACAATAACCATAAAGTTCAGTCTGTGTGACGAAACCTCCTTATACCGGCTGTGGCTGTAGTACTAGATTCCGGCATACCAGAATCCATCAGCTTAATGACTGCCTTCAGATCGAAAACATTTGTAATGGACTGCGAACAACTCTCAGATCTACACACCGGTCGCCAAGTAATATCCGTCACAGCAGAGATACGTACCAACCTCTTGGCAGCTAAGAACGTCTATCAACAAAGTCAAGGAAAAATTTTCGTAAAAATTTGCGATCACAACAGGCAGCCAAAACGTTTTCTAGTCAATTAAACTTCTTCTCTCTGCGAACATTCCTCAACAACTCGATTTAAGGGGGCTGCAGGACGGCCTTTACAGCTCTCTACGAAACTGTTGGTGTTCGCCAAGATCGGAAGAAGTACTGGTATGGTAAAGACTGCCGCAGCGAGTTGGAGATAAAAAATTGTTCTTTAATATAGAAAAGAACACGAGGACGATATTTGTTGATGCGAAAGAGATGGGGATCTTAGCGTACTTGTGACGTCGAGTACCGTAGATGATGGAATGTTGAAATATTCGGCGACATTGATATCTCTTTACAAAAAAAACTTTGACTTCTTCCAAAACCCTGACTAAAACCCATTGTGATGCCACAAAAACTTCACCATCAGGCTTCATTATCCAGCTATTTGGATTCTCTAAAGAACCTCATTAGATACATTAATTTGGCGTCGGCTCGATAGACCATCCAGCAGTGGAGACCCAAAAATCCGAAATCTAGCTCTGCTCAAGGCAGGACAATCGCATAAGAGCTGGGTAATTGTTTCTTTCTCCTCAGCCTCTTTCGAGCTTGTGCAGCATCGTCTATAGGGAGCCCCTAGTTTTTCCGCGTGTAATCCTATCAGACAGTGGTCTGTCAGAGCTCCTATTACATTGAACATGCCTCCTTCTTTTAAGGAGTGCATATCCCGTGATCTCCTCTAATCCCATTTCGGTCAAGTGTGTCTGGATTTGCGGCAGGTTGTAGTATCAAGCAATGGCAAAAGGCACACCAATGCATTCTTTAACGAGAAGAATCTGCTTGGTCGTACCTTGCCAAACAAGTTCATCCGCCTAACAGTTTCACACCAGAGACCCACGTGAGAGACAGTCTGTTCTGTTTGGCTATCTCCTGTAGAGATCGGCGATATTCTAGCAATAATTTGGAATTTAGTATAAGAGAACTCAGTAGCTTCTTTCTTAGATTGAAAGGAACACTTTTTTTCTGCCGGGAAGTGGACCAAGGACCGAGCCATTTAAAATAATCGTATTTCTGGTTTAAATTCATTGAAATTATTTGCTTCTTTTTTATGAGAAAATGCATCAAACTCCAAATGATCTCAACTGGCAACTCTTCGTGCTAACATCGACATCTGGTCACCTTAATTTTGACTCAAAAGGCTTCAAGTGAAATTGTTTGTATGAAACGGAAGTTATTTTTACTTGAGCAATAACAACTAAGATGCAAACGGTGACTGCAACTGATTTATCAAAGATACACAGACAATGAAAAGCCCCACAAAAGCATATGTAGAGACACTCATACGCACACACACACACTTACATATGTGTAGTTAGAAATTGGGTACAGCATTTGTTTCACGAAAGTGTACATATGTACATACATACCTTTGGACACCGAGCATTAACTGGTGTTGCAGGGCAACGTGGCCAAGCCTTACTCTGTACCAAACGAAAATTGCGAAAACTTTTGCGTTGCACTCTAATTTCCTATTAGAATTCAATTTTCCAACTGATTCTAACACAAATACCAAAAAAGATATATATATATGTATAAACAACGGTACATACTCTTACACAACATCGAAAACATGAAAACTATGCTGCACTTTTAATTCAACAATATAAGATGGCATTGCAGAAGATGTAGTAGAAGAAGAAGAAGAAGAATTCCTAATCGTAATCGGCTCGTAGACAAGTTGAGAATGGACAAGTCTATTGCAGGCGACAGCAGCGAGCAGCAGTGACAGCATGAAATCGCCAAATGAAAAATATACTATGAGATAGAGAACCAAAAAAAAAAAAACAATAAGCATTTGATGCCCCCTCGAGAGAGAAATCTAAATTCAATGAAATGTAAGCGAAAAGTAGAAAAAGGGGACTACCCTTGGTGTTTAGCTTGCACACAGCACAATGATGACAAGTTAAGCAGCGTTGACATGTGATTGCTGTTGGCGTTGTCGACTAAGCAGTTCAATGATTTCGATGATACAAAGACAGGTGTATTTATAAGTGGGCGAATGCTCGAGAAAAAAGAATCCGAAATACCAAATAGTACAAGCTGTAAAGTATATTGCCAAGTCAAGCGTATGTAACTGCAGTTTTTTTTTATTTTTTTGTTCTTCACATATCAAAATGTTTGTGAAATGCCTGCCAGCCTGCAGCGATTGTAGCTCTCATTATGCCTTGGCCACCTGTTCCGATGCCACTGACTGTTGATATGTCATTGAGCTTATATTTTTGTTATTTTGTACAACTTCTAATATGTATTTTACAGGGTTGCCTTGTACGTTGTGGAAACTATTTATATTTTTCCTTCAAGACTCTACCCCTGCGATTTACAGCGCTAGCAATCACGTATCTACGCAAGCGAATATTAAATTGTGGTTAAATTGTAAGGGCCGATGTTGAATGTGAACCACACCTAAACGCCAAGTTTTTACCGAATTTAATTTGACATTCTCTATTTCAGGCTTACTCAATTTGAACCATGGAGAGATACACAATCCAACAACGTGTTAAAGTTATCCAGACTTATTATGAACATTTTCGAAGAAAATCATCTTCAGTGATGAGGCACATTTTCACCTCAGTGGATTCGTCAATAAACAGAATTGCCGCATTTGGGCGAATGAGAATCCAAGAGTGATTGTCGAAAAACCAATGCACCCACAAAGAGTGACTGTTTGGTGCGGTTTATGGGCTGGCGGCATCATCGGGCCGTATTTTTTCCAAAATGAGGCCGGTCAGGCAGTTACTGTGAATGGTGTTCGCTATCGTGAGATGATAACGAATTTTTTATGGCCACAATTGGAAGATATGGATGTGGGCGATATGTGGTTTCAGCAGGACGGTGCCACTTGCCACACAGCTAACGAAACAATGGCTCTTTTGCGCAACAAATTCAATGGCCGTGTTATCTCACGTAATGGCGATGTCAATTGGCCCCCAAGATCATGTGATTTGACACCGTTGGACTTTTTTCTCTGGGGTTATTTGAAAGAAAAGGTGTACGTCGATAAGCCAGCAACAATTCAAGAGCTAAAGGATGAGATAATTCGGCACATTAACGGCATAGAAACTCCATTATGCCTCAGCGTCATCCAAAATTTGGACCATCGTATGGAGGTGTGCCGCCGAGGTCGCGGCGCTCATTTGGCCGATATTTTGTTACATACATAAATGAGTAATACCAATACATTATAATAAAATAAAATTTCAATAATTTCCTAAATATTGTAGTTTGTGTTTTATTCAAAATCAACATCGGCCCTTGAAAATTTAACCACCCTTTATTACAGGCAAGAGCGGATTCTGCAGCATGACGTCCAGGATGAAGTTTGCCCAGGCTGCCTTCACTAAAATCCACTGCTCCCCAGGTATTGCTCTAGCTTAGTTTCCTTGGTCTAAAATTCCACTCAGTATACTATCTTTCGTATATGTTCTGCCAAAGCAAGAACGGAGGTCGCGACAGCCGAGTGCTTAACACTGCGTACTACCGTTCGGCATACTAGGTATCAAGTCCTGGTCCGAGTGACATCTAAAAATAATATAAATTTAAATAAAAAATTAAGAAATGTCAGTCCCTCCGAGTATATTTCCCCATAAAAACCATCAGTCGTTTGGAGGCGGCTTAATATACCATAAATTGTAGGAGGAACTCGGTTGAAAATTGCTTCAGCGGTTACAAAGTGACATTTATATATATAAAACATCTTTCGCCACCACCGCAATGCTCGGTTTCTGGGCAGAGCGTGGCTTTTTCTATATGGGTTGTTCTGCCACCAATCTTTGTCTTTAAAATGGCATACCCCGCTTTTCCACTGTTCTCCCGAAGTCGACCGGAAAGTTGGACAGTAGGGCTTTCTGCTTTCTTTGCACTTTGTGGTAGCGTTTCTGTAGTGATCGTGTGGTATTTCTTTAATGTCCTTACGACCTTACGTTTTTCGGTCATAGCTGTCTGGTCACGTTGCACGTGATCTCGTTCAGTATATTGTAACCGATTGTCCTGCTGTTGTAGACTTATGCAACCACTCGGTGGCCTCCAAGATTGCAAAGAGTTCCGCTACAGTGGTCTGGTAGTCTCATGCTCCTATTCAATGAAAGCATGGGAGAATAAATTCCGCAGCCCACTTTTCCATGAAGCTTCGAGCGGTCTATGAAGATGGCTATGGCTCCCTGATCGAGGGCTTTGGTGGTTTTCCACTCGTATCTGCTTGGGATTCTTGTGGAGAAAAGATTGTCGGAGCCCATACAAGAGGTGGTGTAGTCCAGCTCCTTCGGCACTTCTGCAAGAGCTAATATTTTTGTGAGTCCTAGACTGCAATTCTTCCAAGGTTGAGTTGCATTTAGTCTGATTGCATTGTGTGATTAGGTCCCCATTCTTAGCCGCTATTCTTACGCGAAATGTGTAATCATTATGGGGTCTCTTGGTTATATAGGAAAACAGAGAAGCCATACGATGTTGGTCTTCTCAATGAACGTACTATAGGCCACCTGAGTTTTAATGAGACAGAGGCGGTCATGACATTAGCCTGAAGACCATTTTTGCATAGTCCCACCCCTGCATACTCTGGTAAAAGATCACCCGCTCAGAAATAAACACTCAAATTGAAAAGTCATGAAAAAGTGCACGAACGAAAAGGGTCAAGCCAAGGGATCAGTTAACATAACTTAATCTGTGCATCGCTGAGTAAGGTTTACAGTTCCACAACGTAAAGAGAGCCGGGGGATTGATAGTGAAAGGTGAAAAAGCATAATATCGGAGATCGGCCGTTGAGTTGCACATCACCAACCTTTTGTGACACCGTATTCGTTTCTTTTTTTTTTTTTGGAGGACATTTAGAGTGTGAACACTGATGTGCTGTGCCGTGTTCTACACAGTTAGGTCCAGTCCGCTAAACCCTCTGCCAGCTAGAGGACACCTACCCCTTCCCTGGTAGGAAAGAATGGACTGAAAGCGGGCCCAACGATAACAATGAAGATATCTATATACTTATATACTGATGGATCTAAATGTGGGGCAGACACAGGAGCAGGACTATTCTATGACGACACCAATAACCAAGGTAGCTTCAAATTCAATGACTACATCTCTGCCTTCCATGCAAAAATTGTGGGCATTACTGAAGATACCAAATGCGTAAACGTTTCTCAGGAAGATCTACCAGGTTTTCGGGGAGACAGTCCAACCGCAATTAAAGCAATTGGGATCCCTGGTCTCACGGGTGTAGATAGTAGACAGACTTAACTGTTTGCATTAGGCAATAGAGAACTTTGTAGGTGGGTGGGTGTATTAACGAAGTAGCAACCACCATAAGCTAGGCAAACTGAACTCAGCGTAGTACAGAGCACGCACAGCGGATGACGAAATGTTGGAATACTACCTTAGCGAGTCTCCGGCCTTCAGCCAATTGAGACATCACATCTTCCACGATGCTCCCAGCAACAACCTTACGGAGGAGGTCATGCATGGTTGGTTTTCGCAAATGCTTATTTGGACTACAGGCGGGAGCACAATGAGCCTGATCAATAGCTTCGATGCTGCTACTTGCGATCAGGTCTCTAACCTTCCTCTTTCAACTAACCACTCAACCAACCAAGTCAAACAACTTGCAGCTGAAGGCAGCCGCTTCCTCAGTATTCAGATAGGCATACCTTTAAAGGGCCCTTTGGGCCCTTCACGACTTTCTATTAAGTGGCTTTCTGCTCGACTCATATCTTTATCCCCTGAAGGGAACTCTTAGATCACTACTTAAGCAGTGGATGACAATACTCCTTTTATAAGGTCTCATGAGGCTTCTATCCACAGTTAATTCGGAAGACGTGAAGTATGAAAACTCATAAGGAGTGAGTGTAGGACACATCGAACATTATGAGAGTATGCAAAATGTCCTATAAGTGCAGAAATATTGCTTAAGCAATGTCAGAAGTGATCCGCTTTTTGACCTTTAGATCACTCCAAGTATCTATTATATAATTTTATATATCCCATCAACATAACCAGGCACTTATAGTAATTAAACGTTTGGAAAATAGTAATAGATGTGAGGTTCGATGATTCGCGGGCTAAACTATCATCTGCTCGTCTACTTTTCCCGGACCTTTACCGGCCAGAGCAACATCTAAAGCTATACAAAATTAAATTTTCTAATTGCGGTCGCCCCTCAGTATGGAATGTCAAGCCCTCTGAATGTATTTCTGACATTAAAATCACTGCTCTTCTTCTTCGGCTCCTCGAAGAAGTCTAAAAATAAACTCTAGAAACCAGTATTTGTTGGAGTAGCTCAACTGTTAAGCGGTACCAGCTTTCCGAAAGCATTCTCAACCGCTCGCCTTTGGTAACCCTATAAAACAAAGCTTAATTTTATTCACTCAACGGAAGTCAGGTGGAGCCTGGCAGCATGTACATACACGTATCATTACAAAGTACAAACTACGCACAAACACTCACACAGCACACATACTCTTACGAATATGTATAGTTTCAGAATTCGATGGAATTTTTGTATTGAAACTAAAAGCAAGCCAAATGACTACAAAAGCAATATGAAATGCAGCAACAACACAACACAAACGTCACCAGTGGCAATATACGTGTATGAAGTTATCAATTCTATGGATATTTTGGTATTTTTGCTAAAAAAAACAAAAAAAAATATTTTCTTTGTTGTAATTCAATTGCAGAACGAATTTGCTTTGCCGAACAGTTGACCTGCACACGCACACTCACGTAGTATTGTCCACAAAGGCATATTTAGGTGGATGTGTATATATATTTGTATATGTAAGTTTGGCGCATAGTTTCAACAGTATTGATCACTAATATGCTGGCAGCAATTTTCGAAATTTGTTTAGTTGTGTGTGTGTGTGTTGGCCTGTACTAAGCTGTCGCACATGGCGTATGAGTGACTCTAACAGAATTATACTTGTTAGATGTTAGTTACATACCCATATACATATACATATGTACAAGTAACGCAAGCGACAAATCAAAATTATTACATTTTCTGCAAATTTGCCGAAATTAACTTTATTGAATAAAATCAAACTGGCTTTTACGAATTTTTTCTTTAATTAGTTTTCCAAACTGTCATTCAAGTGAGTTATTGATAATGTCATGTTTACAGTGAAAGAGTGGGGGTAGAGGAATTTTACACATCTTACTTATGTACGCTTGAATGTAAAGTGAAGGGACTTTAGTGAAAAAAATCTATCACCAATTCCAAATAAATATTCTAGACCTGAAAGCCCTTCTCCTATCATATGACCAAGAAGAAAGTGCGTTGATCTCCTCCTCCAATGAACTAATATCCTCATTGTTTACGTACGAATTTCACCCCAAGTTCTTTTTGTTATTCTCTGTTTGGCGCAAGCACCACTCACTCGATACACCAAGTGATTGCAATTAGAAGCACCTTAAACAGCAAACAAAAATATATATATTCCAGCGCAGTTCTCTCTAATGTGTAAATTCCTGATGAATACCTGCAACATTGCAACAAACATATTGATTTCAATCCATTATTATTTTTTTCTCCGCATCCGTTTGCATTAGCACGCAACGAATTTAGGTTAGGCAGCAGTAATGTAAATTCGCACAGGCACACCTGCATAGCTACATGTCATTACGCATAGTTCCCACAGCCGCAGGATATTTTCAATTCAACCGACAATTTGATGCTTGACAAACACTCTGATTTGCCACTCTAATGAGTTTTTACGCGCTCACCACTCAACGCTGCACTTATTGGAGCGCTGTGAGCGTTCGATTTTTTTTTTTCGAAATGAACGCGTTTTCGTAAATTTACGTATTAACAGGTGGCAGACATTTGCAACGCATGCTTTTAGTATTTTGCACCTGTTAGTTGTGGCGCGAACCCCAGAGCAAAATCACACCTTTTTTTGCTTGCAAACATTTGAACTGCTCACAATTATCCATTACAAAAGTGGAAGCTTTTAAGCAATGTTTTGAATAAAGTAAAATAAAAAACAAAAAATAGCATAAAATTAATAAATTTGATTGATGTAATTTAAACTAAAATAAAATACTTTACATTAAATTAAATTCATATAAATACAATAAAATAGAATAAAATAAAACGAAACAAGATAACCTAAAACAAAATAAAAGAGAATAGAACAAAATAAATAAAATTAAATAAATAATATAAAATAAAATAAAATTAAAAAATTACTTAAAACAAAATTAAATTAAATTGAATACAATACAATAAATAGGGCAAAATAAATAAAATTACATCAAAAATATAAAACAAAACAAAATAAAATAAAATAAATCAAAATTTAATTAAACTAACAATATAAAATTAAATAAAATAAAATAAAAAAACCAAAATGACATAAAAAAAATAAAAATAAAATTAAATAAATATGCTTAAACTAAAATAAATTACTTTGCATTAAATCAAATTAAATTAAATACAATAAAATAAAATAAAAAATTAAATGAAATAAAATAAAATACAATAAAATAAAATAAAATAAAATAAATTAAATTAAAATAAAATAAAATAAAATAAAATAAAATAAAATAAAATAAAGTAAATTAAAATAAAATATGAAATAAATATAATAAAATAAAAAATAAAATAAAATAAAGTAAAATAAAAAAGAGAAAAAAATAAAATAAAATAAATTAAGGTAAAAAATAAAATGAAATTAAATAGAATTAAATAAAAAATAAAAATAAAATAAAATTAAATAAAAAATAAAATAAAATAACATAAAATAAAATAAAATAAAAAAAATAAATTGAAATAAAATAAAATAAAATAAAATAAAATAAAATAAAATAAAATAAAATAAAATAAAATAAAATAAAATAAAATAAAATAAAATAAAATAAAATAAAATAAAATAAAATAAAATAAAATAAAATAAAATAAAATAAAATAAAATAAAATAAAATAAAATAAAATAAAATAAAATAAAATGAAATAAAATAAAATAAATTTAAATAAAATATGAAATAAATATAATAAAATAAAAAATAAAATAAAATAAAGTAAAATAAAAAAGAGAAAAAAATAAAATAAAATAAATTAAGGTAAAAAATAAAATGAAATTAAATAGAATTAAATAAAAAATAAAAATAAAATAAAATTAAATAAAAAATAAAATAAAATAAAATAAAGTAAAATAAAATAGAGAAAATAAAATAATTTAAAACAAATTGAGGTAAAATAAAAAAGGCAATAAAATTAAATTAAAATTAAATTGATTCAATTTAATTAATGCAAATAATTAATCAAAATTAAATTTAAATATTCAAAACAAAATAATTAAAATAAAATAAAATAAAAAAATCTGTGAATCAAAAAAGAAAAAATTAAATTAAATTAATTTAAAAAAATTGAATAGTGAAATAAAGAAAAAATCAAGAAAACTTAACGAAAATAAAATGAACTAAAATAATATAAAACAAAAGAAATTTGAAATGAAATATAGTTATGGGCTTATAGCCCCGGCAAGATCTGTCTTGTCCATTCATTCCTATAAGGTAAACAGAATTTAGATGTTGTGTAGACCACATCTTCTCCAATTTGTAGATCATACTTTGGTCTGTTGGGTTCAGTTTAGTTACAGCCCGCTTCTAGTTCGCCGTATATGTCCAGTGGAAGAAAGTTGAGAAGAGTTTTTAGTGCCTTTGTAGGATGCGGTGGAAGAGAGCCACGGACCGCTGAACCGTGCTCAGTTTGTTCCATAAAAGTAATCTTATCCAGTGGACTTATCGGACTACGCAGTGTATATTCAGTGCACATTTGCTATTTTTTTGGCTCCAGTAAAGTTTGATATCCAAAAATTGTTCCAATTTATTGTATCTCATTGTAGAGAAAGGGAGAGAGAGAGTGATCCCCGTTTCCTCTGTTAGCTAAGGTTTAAAAGAAAGTGGTTCATGTCCTTTCGATCATGAATAGTACCAGCATTCACTAGACTTTTCAAGCAAAACACCAATCACTTCAGGAACACTAAAAGCCTTGGGCGAATTTTTTACACTATACGACAGGAAAAAAGGAAAAGCTTACAATAAATGCAGAAAGTAATGTTCTCCAATGTTCTCTCACTACCAAACACCAAGCAACAACAACCATGCTATTTGATGATGGTGAATGACAAGCATTAAATGTACATTTTATCAATGAGAATTAAAGGCTTTTAACATTTATTATAATTTTATTAAATTACTCAACGAAACATAATGCAATGAAGGGAATAAACGAGACGAAACGCACACGGATAACCGCAGGCCATGGCAATAATGATCATCAATGATGACATTCGAATACATACACGTAAATGTGTGTGCATTAATGTTAATGTGTGTATATATATATGTGTGTGTGTGTACCCGTGCGTAAGTAAATCAGCGTGTGGTGTATCTACTTATCGTCGTGCGTCATTATGCGAAAGGTAATCAGTGGAAATTACTCTTGGTTGAAGTTGAAAGCTTCAACAAACTTACAATGCCATAAGTGCGAGTGTACATACATATGTACCAACTCGTGTGTACAAACATTAATATACCGTTAAATTTACAAAAAAAAAACAAAGAATTTACTTATATACGCGTACTTACACGCTTAAGTGACAACTTACATATGCTCAAAGATATTAATCGAAATTGATAACTACAACAACAACACGAGTGTTATTGTAACTTAAAAGTACATAAGTATTTAATGGATTTTTAAATTGTCATTAAGTTAGTGAGATGATTAAGTTTACCATAAATGTTGGCAGGCATAAATATAAATTCAGAAGAGGCATGGGTAGACTTTATTTTAAGCCGCAAGGTGGCGCAAGTGCCGGCGTATTCAGTTAATCCTTATTTATGATCAGCAGACCCGGCCTCACGGGGCTGTGGTGTAAGCTCCATCCAAGTCAAAATATTAAGTAGTTTTTATTATGTTATTGATCCGACTACTTATTTGTATGAGTGGGTCACTTCGCTTCGGACAAACTCAAGTCAAACTCAATTTGAACGTCTAATATGACAATGGGTGATCTATCTTACTCATTTTTGTCAATCTCCCGGTAATCCCTTTCCCATAATAAAAGTAGAATTATTTCGAGTAAATCGACCATGGTTCCAGATGGTCGTCACCGCCACTAGAGACCATATGGTTTCAGGCTTGGAATATCAACTCTAGGAGCAATTTTAAATCTAGCCTAAAAAAAATTTCCACATGCCCACGTTGGTCTGCGGAAATTCAAAGTTGTGTCAGTGGCAGCGCACGGATCCATGCTCGGCACAGATCTTTGGTACATCAGCTACGATGGCATATTAAATCTATAAATGACTGACTATACTGAAAGAATGAAAGCTAAATCAAATAATGCTAAGAACTCAGTTGTAGCTTGACAGGCACGGTCTAAGACTCGCTACAGACTACTACTTAGGCCTCAGACTGGTTCGCAAGTTAAGTTTCTGGGCGAAAATCCAACACACTGCGGAAAAAGCCACCAAAATCCCTTCCTAGCTCATTAGACAGATAGATGGCTGATATCGGGGACCGACTCGGAAAAGATGAAGGAGATCTCTGGGCGAACTCACTAAAGAAAACTAGCCGACGACAGACACAGACCAAAGTATATCGCCCAGCAACTTTGAGGTAATAATCGCCATACCGTACCGTATCAGACGCAGCTGTAAAAGTAATAAGCGTATGTATTCCCATTAACATCTTGGCATCCGAAAGGAAAAGAAACTGGACACTCCAAAAAATGAAGTCCCCAGGAAGTGTCGTCATTACCATAAGAGAGTGCATAAGAAAAGAAATCTTGAACCAGTGGTAAGCCCGATGGGATTTAGAAACCGATGCGCATTGACGTCCAGACTAATAACAGATGTCCAAGTTTGAATTAACAGGAAATTCGGAGGTGGAGTTAGATTATTATGTCACATACGGAAACTTTTACACAAAATAGGAAAAGCTGATGAGCCGCGCTGCATGTACATACGAGTATAACGATGCCAACGAAGATGACACCGGCCATACATGCTTAAAATGCACACGCTGGTAAGCTGATTGTAGTGGGCTCAAAAACACAGTCGAACCACTAAATACATATACCAGTATCTCAGGCAAGATTGAAAGTGAAATATGCTGTGAAAGTCTACAAGAGTTCATGGAATGCGTGCTAAGAGCGCCTCTATCATAGAAACCCTTTTCCTTATTGCCGAAAAATTGGGACAATCGATTTTCCTAGGGTTCTCTTGAGGCCAATTCATAAGCCAAATCATTCACTCTTACCTAAAGCAGATGGAAATCGCTTGGTGCGAGGTCCGGACTGTAAAGTGGATACATAAGAACCGCCCAACCAAGTTCTCCGAACTTCTGGCGAGTCACTTTCGATGCGTGTGGCCTGGCGTTGCCCTAATGAAAAGAAAACTCCCGGTGAATGTTTCCTTTAAACGGTTCAATTGTTGAAATTAGAGATCCGAATTAGGAGTTTCTCCGCAGGAGAGCAATTTATAGTGAGCAACATGCAACAAACCCTTCCGGGCCGTCAATCTTGGTTTAAAGACCATTTGTGCCGGCTCACTGTCTTCGGCCACGACCGTTTCCTGCTGTAAGAGTTCCCCTTTTCATCACCAGTCACCATACGCTTCAGAAATGGGTCGATTTCGTTGCAATTCAGCGGCGATTTGCATATGGAAATCCGGTCCATGAGGTTTTTTCTTGTTAACTCATATGACACCCATACATCGAGCTGCTTTGTGGAGCCAGCCTTCTTCAAGTAGTGCAAAACTGGTTTTTGTGCAAGGTTTGAAACAGCATGATGGTCAGACTCGAGGATTTCTATTATGTTATGGACATTTTCAACAATTGGTCGCGAGATACAGATCACTAAAACCATCTACTGCCAAACTAATGGATTACTTTTTACTGGACTTAATATTTATTGATTGATTTAAATGAAAAGAAGGTCAAAATATTTATTCTTGGTCTTAATGTAGATTTTTCAACTTATCAGCGTTGCTGTTCCATCAATTTTGAGCCAAAGTATTAATCCCCCGTGACAAAGTTGCAGATATTTTCTAGTAAATCATGAATTAACCTATTCTCTATTTCTCCAAAGCAACATTCAATCATCCATTTATGCTCTCTTGCACTTTTATGTGACAAATCAGTTGTGCTAATAAAATAAAAGTTATAAATAAGTAGAATTCGATCGAAATAAATTGAGTACATTGCATTACTGTAGTGCAACTGTGACATATGGCATAAATAAAATATTCAGAGAACTGCAGCAGCAAACTTATGAGTATGAGTGCTTATGTCCACATTAGGGTGCACACAATTTAATTATTCTTTTTTTTCGCATTCATATAAGGAGGCAGCAGAAAAATGTTAACAAAACAAATAATAAATGACAAAGTAAAATATTGTTCACACAGGCACTCAATTAGCTAATTGAATGCAATAAAGAGTCGAATTAATAAAAAAAAATATATATTATAATAAATTCATATTTGATGCAGCATAGTCTATAGTCGAACAATACTGGGAGAAGAAGAAGAAAGAGAGGCATTTCTCAAGAAACAGCAACAAAAAAGAGGCAGAAGGACGCGAGGAGAAAAAAATTTGAGATGCTGCCCAGCAAGTACGCAGCCCAAAAGAATTTATAAGAATTACAGCAAACAGTTAACGGGTTCAAGACCGTTAAGAATATGAGACTGACTTCCTAAATTTGATAAAATTGAAAGGGACACCCTAATGCACAGAGCTCACTAACATATCATTGCAACACTGATATATCGCTTGCACCTCACTAACATTTAGATGAAATCACGTAGAGAAATGTTGCCATATGTTTTTTTTTTTTTGCTTTGCGATATACTCGTTTATGCAGGTACATACTCGTACTTACTTGCCGCTCATATGACATGACCCATTTACTCTGATTTCTTCTCTGTTACCGAAAATTGCTAGAATATTTCTTCGTACATTTGGTGCAACTTCTTTGACATTTTTGGTACAACTTGCAACAAAATTGAATGCGAAAACATTATAACTGCGGTTTTGCGGGCAGCACATGCGAGTACTTATGCGACTGCTAGTACTCGTACTTACTTATTATGCATGTACATACACACTATTCTATATAGGTACATAAATACATAAGTAACTATCTGCCGCATATACTCGTATATCAAATCCACAAAAGTGTAGCCGGAACTGTTGACCGAAAATCACTGTAAATAGTATTGAGCAAAAATAAAGCAACTTCCTTAACTACCGTACTTCAGGAGATCAGGCACTTTGCCGTGCTTCAGTCTGTCTTTATAGGAAGCTCGGTCGAGCTGAAGTATGGTGCATAAAAGTAAACACGCCCTGATTTATGTATTTACCTCAAATAAGTGGCACACTCACCTTCGATCTCTTTAGTCTTGAAAATAAATTAAAAATAGATATACAGCAAAATAATTAAAAAAAAAGTCTGGATCTGGTCCGGATGACCCAACTTGCTTATCTACAATTTTAATTTCTACACAGAGAAGTGTGAGAAGCCTTGAGTCCGGAGCTGAGCTATTTTTAAGCGAAGGTAAAAAGGGTTCGAAAGCAGTTTTTAATTGGACCAGTTCCTAAAATATCAGAAGCTAGTAGGTAGTTAGGTGGGTAGGTAGACCAGACCGAAATGGTTATTTTGTGTGGCAGCATCAATTCACTTAACCCAAACAATTGGTTTCTGACTCTGCGCAAGGCTGCTGCAGCATCTCTTAAGAGTAACTACCATCCTTCCTGCATATTATCTCATCAAGAAATGTGGTGACTAGATTCCCATCCCTTAGATATGCCCCTTCTTTTCGGGGAGCACATTTCACCTGCCACAGTTTATCTGTATTAGCTGTAAGCCGCAGCGCGATACCTACCTTCTAAGTGAACTTTTTAGTAGCAGTTTGCATCTTTTGAAAGACCTATCAATTTTGGGATAAATCGGCTTGGCCATAGCTTACTCGGCAAGTTCGTTTAACTTACTGTTTTCTTCTATGTCCCTGCAGCCATTAACCCAAGCTTGGGTTAGTACGTTATTGAGATTGTTATAAGCAGACAAGCGACTTATATTATATCCCTCTGGCTGAGATATTGAGGATTATATTATATTTGAGGACTCATAAGAGGTTAAGATTTCTCACACCATACAACCACCCTAAACAAAAGTACTGGTCTCAGAACTGATTGTAAATCCAGTGTCATATCTTAGGAATTGCATAAATTCATATACTTCATATCTGCTAGTATATTGACTTTCCAATTTAGTCTCTTGTTCAGAACTAACTCCAGAAATTATACTTGGTTTCCTGGTTTCGTTCAACGCCACTCGAGAGTTGATTGGGTTCATTGTCGGTGTGCTTTTTCTCCTATTGGAGAGAACAAGTTTCATCTTTTTACAGTTGACGCAGAGTCCATAATGGTTGGACTCTTCGATAGATGCCCTACCTCTTCCCCATTCATTTCCTGTTAGAAGCGAGCTAACTGCAAGATTCCACAGCTCGAAACCCACCCAGGCTTGTGGTTACAGCTCAATGCTAATTTAACCACTGGAGTATTTACTTCTAAGCTCTCCAAAACAGGTTCAAAGGCAACCGTTTAAAGCTGGTTTTAAGTTCTCTCCATAGCTAGGAAGGGAGCGAGATAAAAGTCTTTTTCGTTGCAAGGAGTTTCAATAAGTGATATAAGTCTATATAACGCAGTTTTGGTTAGTTTACCACTCTGGCTTACCTCGCTGATCGTTCGAAAGCAGTATTTTTCTAATAATTTGAGAGAACCGCATAACATTAAGCAATGAAAGGGAGAGGCTCTGCTCTGGACTATCCCTAGTGGGAGAATATAAAATAACCAAACGGTTGTTTGGATAGTCTTCATGCAAATTCAAGTGAAACGCTTAGAATAAAATCAACTGAAAGCCGAGTATATATCATTGAAAGCTTCCAGAAGACTCCTAGCGTTGGACTTTTATTTAAAGAAGCACCTAATTCTCATTATATTCTACTAAAATTTTCCACAACACTGTTTTATCTATTTTCTTTTTTTTCCTTTTCAAATTCTTTCGGTCACACTGTTACTCTTAACTACATTTACTTGAAGATCCATGCCACTTCTAAAGGGAATTGATTCATTTTTGTGCATAACTGATGAATTGGAGTCTTTCTTTTACTGAGCACCGTATGATCCCTCTCACATTTCTACTGAATGCCACTTTGTGTTTTTGTGTTATTTTAGTATGCTACATACGAGTACGTCATGCATGCCAACTGAGAATATGCCAAAATTCCATTGGTCAACACACACGAATATACTCACCGAGTATAGCAAATTGGACCGCTGCGAACAGTTGGCATTCTTTTCGGTTCGTTGATTGTGGTTGCTGCGTTGGAAATGTCATTATGGGTTGGCTAAAAATAAACTGCAACTTGCAAATCTAAGTTCTTTTCTGCTAGACTTGAGTAGAAATTAAAGAAAATATATATATATCTTCTTTATTACGGTCTTATTAGTTCTTCCATTATTCAGAATATCTTTTTCTTCTTTTCTGTAATTTCAAGCTACATTAAAATTAGTAAACTGATTAAAGAGTTTCCATAGAGATAAGAGAAGTATATGTGACAGAGGTGGCTCCCGATGACAGCAAAGAAGCGCGGAGCACACTAACAATAATACTCCGAGCGAGGAACATTCATTGGTCCGCCCTCGGGCCAATGATGGTGCAATTTTCGACGAATGTCAAACGACTGATCCAACGAAGAGTGAGTGATGGCAATAGCTGTATGATGGAGGCAGATAATTAGTTAATATGGTGTCGATAACGAAGAAATGTTGTTATTGGGTAGATCTACTATCAACCTCGAGATCATCGGAAAGGTCTGCAATCACTCATAAGCTTGTGGTTTGAAAAGCACTGCTAACATGAGTGACTGAGCATCCATGTAAAATACTAAAGAAAGAAACAACTTTGATATCTCGTTATATGAGTTCAAAACTAATTGATATTAGTTACACTTAATGGAGAAAAAACGATAACATCCTGTCGTGTTCGGTGAGTAAGAATTGGATAGAGATAAGCTTCATCATAAGCGACCAGTAGGACAGTTGATGTGAACGGGGTTAGGTTATAAACTGTGCCGCATGGATTTGAGTTGAGAAGAGAGAGTTAATAATACTCTATAAGCAGTATCTGCGTTATGATAACTCGTCCTTCCAGACACTCGCTTGAAGCTCTACCACCCTGCAGGCACATCAGAAAGGAAGTACTTGACTTTACGAACTTCATTCAGTGCCATCATATCCCAGAACGGTTGGACAAAGCAAGCTACCGACAGGCTCTGAACGCTCTTCACAGAGAGTATGTAATCACTTTTTAACCCTCTTACTTTGAATTGTGTTACCCGCATCCAAACAGCACCACAAAAGATAGACACTGTAGCAAACTCAACTTCTGTTTATCCAGACTCGAGCTCGATATACTTAACGTATGTCTTGTATGCAATGAGTACCTAAACAACGCTAACAACGTCTTTACATGCTCACTAAAACCCACCCATACAACAACAACTCCAACTCTCTGATTCAAACACGTCGAAATAACTTGATTTCCTCCTTTTAGAAGGCCTCAACGACAACGACTATCTTTGATCTCTCCAGGAATAGGATGCATGTCAACTAGAGACATTTCTATGCGATTCGTGTGCGGTGCTCGAATGAGTTTCCTTACACTTTCATCCAGAGATAGTTGGAGAGGTTTTATCATAAGACGCACGCAACATGGTGACTGGTGATGAAGTGTGGATCACTTACATCAACGCCACAAACGGTCTCCAAATGAGAATTGACGGCCACGAAGGTTTTGCTGTGTGTTTGGTACAATTTGCCAGCAATCATCCACTATGAGCTGCTCCAATACGGCTAAATTCCTACCTCGAGTCTGTGCTGCCAGCAATTCGATCGGTCTGAAGGAAGGAATCACCAAGAATAACTCAGCCTTGGCCAAGAGGAGGGGAATTGTGTTTCATCTATAAAACGTCAGACAGCATACATCGATAGTGACTCGACAGAAGCTTTGATATTTCAGTTGGGACGTTCTTATGCGTCCACCTTATAGCCCTAACCTCGCACCAAGTGATTACGATCTGTTCATGTCTATGGTGAATGATTTGGCTGGAGCAAAATTTGCCTCAAGAGAAGACTGTGAAAATCAATTGTCCCAATTTGTTGCTGTCTCTATGAGAGAGGCATAGTGACATCACCTTCAAAATGGCAAAGCGTTTTCGAACAAACCGGTGCATATTTGACATAAATCGAATAATTCTAACATAAAGCCTTCAATTTTATGCAAAAATGATGGATTATTTTTTACCAGACCAATATAAATGTGTTTCAAAAATATTATAATTTAACCTTCTAGTAAATATGAAACCTCGAGCAATATTACTTGCGACCTCCGCAAGACCCTAGCGCCGTTTTTTTGCATTTATTTATTGCTTTATTTATTTAGTTTTGTGAATTTATAAAGGGTGGTTAAATTTTCAAGGGCCGATGTTGATTTTGAATAAAACACAAACTATTTAGGAAATTATTGAAATTTTATTTTATTATGATATATTGGTATTACTCAATTATGTATGTAACAAAATATCGGCCAAATGAGCGCCGCGACCTCGGCGGCACACCTCCATACGATGGTCCAAATTTTCGATGACGCTGAGGCATAATGGAGTTTCTATGCCGTTAATATGCCGAATTATCTCATCCTTTAGCTCATAAATTGTTGCTGGCTTATCGACGTACACCTTTTCTTTCAAATAACCCCAGAGAAAAAGTCCAACGGTGTCAAATCACATGATCTTGGGGGCCAATTGACATCGCCATTACGTGAGATAACACGGCCATTGAATTTGTTGCGCAAAAGAGCCATTGTTTCGTTAGCTGTGTGGCAAGTGGCACCGTCCTGCTGAAACCACATATCGTCCACATCCATATCTTCCAATTGTGGCCATAAAAAATTCGTTATCATCTCACGATAGCGAACACCATTCACAGTAACTGCCTGACCGGCCTCATTTTGGAAAAAATACAGCCCGATGATGCCGCCAGCCCATTAACCGCACCAAACAGTCACTCTTTGTGGGTGCATTGGTTTTTCGACAATCACTCTTGGATTCTCATTCGCCCAATTGCTCAATTCTGTTTATTGACGAATCCACTGAGGTGAAAATGTGCCTCATCACTGAAGATGATTTTCTTCGAAAATTTTCATAATAAGTCTGGATAACTTTAACACGTTGTTGGATTGTGTATCTCTCCATGGTTCAAATTGAGTAAGTCTGAAATAGAGAAATGTCAAATTAAATTCGGAAAAAAACTTGACGTTTAGGTGTGGTTCACATTCAACATCGGCCCTTACAATTTAACCACCCTTTAGATTATTAATAGTTTTTTTTCTTATTTTTCATGTATTTAATTATTTATTTACGTTTTATATTTTTATTTAGTAATTTATATTTTTTTAATTATTTATTTATATATTATATTGTACATTTATTAATATATTTATTTTAGTACTAATTTTTTATATATTAATCATTATATATTTATTTCCATAGAAATTCACCGATCGCGGCGCGAGACTAGCTCTTCCTTATTTTAAATTATATTCGACAATAATTTCAGTTATTAGATAATTTCAATTTCCTTTGTTTAAGCATAAAAGTTTATACACGAGTAAGCGCACATCTAATACAACCCGAATGCATTTCATACCGATTTATCGATACCGATAAACGATTTTTGATCACAAATATATAGAGTACACCTCTTATGGGATGACAAAGCATTTTTTGTGTTGAATAAATATAATATTAATTTGTTACATATATTTACAATACATTGCAAATATGTATGTACATATGTATGTGTATGTTAATGAATACAAACAATAACAAAAACCACAAAACGCTGCCCGAAAACGACGCTCAAATGCGTGTGTCGGCCAACATGATGAGCAAAAAAAAAGAGTTGTTATATATACATATGTATAATATGAATTAAATATGTACATATATATATAACATAACATAAAAAAACATAAAAGCATGTGCATACATATGTAAATAAGCATGATGATGAGAAAGAAGCAATTTTAAATACATTAAAATATTTATAGTGTACATAAAACTATAAATAGTATTTCTTCTGCTTCTTAAAAAAAAATTAATGAATAAATTAAAAAGTTTTCAAGTCACTTTCAGTGGGCGCGTAGTGTATGTTTGTATGTATAGTATTAGGTGTTTAGAGCGATAAGCGGCAAAAATATAATATTATCAGTAGGCATGAATCATGTTTCTACACGCTTTAAAGCATAACGGTCCTGTGGCGCAATGGATAACGCGTCTGACTACGGATCAGAAGATTCCAGGTTCGACTCCTGGCAGGATCGCAAATATAACTTTTTTTTATAAAATTTTTTAAAATAATTTTTTTTTTTATATTTTTATTGAGTAAATGATATTAACAGGAGAGTAATATTAAAATAACTGCAAAACAATTTAATCTTATTTCGTGACAGCACTTTAAACTAGTAATCTCTTAATTCACTACAAACTTAAAATCAAAACAAAAATATTTGTGAAAACTGATTTTAATGGGATAAAACGTTAACATGAAAATCGCATTAAAAGTTCTTTATAAAATCAGCTCATCAGTTTTAAAATTTACAATCGCATGGTTAAACAAGAAGAACAAGAAGAAGAAGAAGAAGTGATGGTTGTTAAAAAACTACTCAATAACATATTTACAAACAAACGAACAACAAACAACAATGTTTGCGTATTAATTTCAATTAAAATTAGTACTACACTCGACGTGTCAATAAATACCATCAAAGTAGTAGACTTTCCTCTACAAACAGACACACATATACACATATTTATATATATATATATATACTCGTATATGTACATATGTACACATTGTCTTATTAAAACTTATGACTTGGTAGCTCATTATTTATTACTCGTTAGTTTGCTCGTTTCATAACAAGTTAGTTTGTTGTTGTTGTTGTTGTTGTGACAACACGTTTGACTTTACTTCAATGTTAAGTGTTAATTACTTATTAAACTCAATACTTTCGCATTAAAATCGATAATTAAATAACTTTGATGGTAGAATAACATGAAAAGCCATCAAGCATGATGTAGAGAGGGAGAGAACAAAAGAGTGAGATAATTTGTAGTAAAAGAGCATGTTTATGTATTATATAATAGTAAGTTCATAACTAAAGACTCTTTATATAGTTCTTCATTTAATATTTACACACATATACCATATATATATTTATTTATATAGCAGAATATATTTATTTATAACTGCGACGGAACGCAACGTGTGCTTTGTTGGAATGATTTCCTCAGTTGAAGCGGAGTAGAGCAAGGCAATGCATGATCAGGAGAGACTTGAAAAATTTACTGATAGCAAAGATATCAGAAAATTTTAAGAAAAGTTATGATGGCTTACTAATGATCTCCAGCTGATATCAAATTCTTGTAGCAACTAAGAAGGTTTTCTAATAACCGCAGTGCTAAGTGAATAGAATTAATCAATGTAACAATTTTCGAAACTAATTCAAAATAGTATTTAAAATCGACAAAACGATTATCTCATTAACCTATTCAAGACTTCAGACTTCAGACTTCAGACCTTAGACCAAGTATACTTTGGAAAGCCAACAAATATCGATTTGGAGGCGAGCTCAAGTGAGAAAAGTAAGCCCCTAGGGCTCGGAACACACCAAATAACAAACGGCTCCTATAAAAAAAAATCCACCAATGAGTTTCAGATGGTAGGCAGGCCTTTCTTATGAAGACGACTACAAAAGTTTGAAGGGTCACGCTGTCCAGCTGGATGATGTCTTCGTAACATTAAAGGCTAATATCATCTTGGACGGGACAAAGACGGAAGCAGTTGAGTCCCTGTGAAATCTACTACAGCGGCGATATTAAGCAGCACAAATTAGGTGTTGGTTTTATGGTGAGAAAAATACTCTATAGACAAACGACTCACCACTATTGTCATCAAACCGAAGTAATTCACCTTTTCGCCGAATTACCCCGACGGTAAAATACCCTCTGTTGAAAGTAAAGGTAGAGACAAACCTTTACATCGTTGAAAAGATTCGTGACTTTCGATTTAGCGTTGAACGTCGAAGAGAAGAAACGAATGGCGTGCTACTGTTGATTTGTCTTTAAACTCGAAAGCGATGCTTGGACCAATAAAGGAGAAGAATTGAACATTTAAGGACCAGGAACTACTGATCTGTTCGCTGAGCCATACAAACTATACAGAGTATGGCAACGGAAAACGATCAACAGTATACCCCAATTATCCTGAAGAATGTAAGTCTCTTTAATGTCTCATATTTTATTGAGAAGATCTTATCCAGAGTACTCAGCAAAAAAAAAATTAAACTGATATTTGGAACGAAAGTCCTTAAAATTAAATAGTCTATATCGTCTGGAGGATAAAAGCAGTCCCTCCTGAATTTTTTCGAATTTGTACCCGTTAGTGGTAAAGGAGAATGCTGCTACATCAATCTATACCGGCTGGTCCGAATGGACACATTACATCAATGTCATCGCACTACGCTATCACAACATCAATGGCTAAGAAAGAAGAGGAAGAAGAAATATAAGAGACAGTCGCTGCCTAAGCACACGAGGTGTCATGAGTCTACAACTGTAGACTCAAATAGGTGAAGTGGTAGTAACTCCCACTCCTATTTTACATTATATCAGGTATTTAGAGGCGGTGAGGGACTAAGTGAAGGGCCCGTGCAAAGACGGACACGCGCAATAAATGCAAAAAAACTCCTGCGGATAAAATTTACAAGCGGTAGGGTATGCCTGTCGTAAGAGGCGACTAAAATCCAAAAGTTCCCGCGACAGTCGGTTCTTTATACTGGAACGAGCCGGAATTTTATCCGGCCAAGGACTGTCACTCCCGCAACATTCCCAAAAATTAGTTGGGGGAACATTTTTGCGATTACAACAACAATAACAACACAACACTAAATACAAAAACGAAATCCGTTTCAGCATTTCCTGGTAATTTTTAACCGATACAGCCAAGTGGGCTCGACAATGGTTTCGCCCGGTGGCATAGATCTTGATCCAGGAAATCCTCAAATGCCTCATTTTCATTTTTGGATTTGGGCATGATGCTCTTTGTCTTAGATGCTAAAATCACCACTTTTAAGGCGTCCAAACTACTCTATGAATTACTTATTAGCCGACATTGCAAGAGACGACGATTCACCATTAACTTCGGCAAGCATTCGATGGGCTTCAGTTGCACTTTTCTTCCAATTAAAGTAATAAAATCTAAGCTTTCCGTAAATCACGGCATTTTAAAAAAGTTCGGGCATAACTTGCAAGTCTAGCCTTCTTTTGAAAACGGACCGAATTAATATAATCTCGTCGTCTTGCGCATAGGCATATCGAATATATGTAGTTTTATGCCAAGACCAGAAGATTTAAGCGCAACGTGCTGATAATATCAGAAATATTAAAAAAAATATTAAAATCGGACGAAGACGCATCTTGCGCTACTTGTGCACGATCTTTCGGGCAGCACTTTTGCCTATCTAACTACGCCCGGGTGGAGGTTAGAGAAAACCCTGGTCTTTATTAAATTTAATAGGTGTCTACAACTGATGCACACCCTAAACAGAAGAAATATCTAGACTTTGTTTGGAAAATTCTAAAAAAAAAATACCGATTATGCGAGACTATTTTTTGGGACCGTCGAAACGACTGAGTTTTATGAAGTTTTTCCGAAATACGCAAAAATCTCAAAGCGAAACTCAAGTCTAAAAGCTCAAACCAATATTAAACACTGAATTATAATTTTTTTATTTAAACAATTTAAGTAAAAAATACAAAAAAAAGCGTACTCTCTCATTGAAGCCTTCAGCATTTGATAAAACAAACACACTCATAGCGAAACAAGAGAACAAGGCCACACTTTACCTACCCCGTATTTAATTAGCAGCAATGCAACTGCAGTTCCAACAATAAATACAAAATAGATTCCAACAATTTCTATACACAAGAACCACCAACAATGTGTAGGCACGCGCCAATTGGAAGCTGCTGCTGCTAGAGTTCAAGTAATTTTAACTTTTTACTTACATATTTGTATGTATTTGTATTCATCAGTTTTCTTCTTCTTTGTTATTTAGTTTTTTTTCTTCTTCTTCTTTCTTTTTTTTTTAATTTCTAATAGAACTATCGTTAGCAACGCCTTGGAGGCAACAACAATATTTAATTAAAATAAAGAGATGAAAGTGCAAATTGCAAGAGACGACCTGAGTCGAGTGGAGTGTAGTGAGGAAGCACTTAGTAGTGGTATCAGAAGTCGTAGTTTTAGCAGTAACAGTAGTAGTATAGTAGTGGTAGTTGCTGCACACTCTTGCCTACATGCATACACGTACATACATATTTGCTTCTTGCAACTGATGCCACGCGCATTAGAACTTATTGACATTGCCACTCTGCCGCTACTGAGTCGTGTTAATTACTTGGGTGTTCCATTACAAAAACAAAGAATTGCATAATAAGCTGTTAAAAGCGTACAAAGAGAAGAGAAGGCAAATTGATGAAATTGTGAGAATTTAAATGATAAAGCAATTTTATTACAAAAATTTTGAGTGTATGAAGAATGAAATAAGAAAACTCAGATTTATTATATGACAGCCATCGAACTTAGTTGTCAAATTTAAAACCGACAAAATGTTGATAAAAAACCTAAACCAAATCTCTTTTTACCTTAGCAATCCAATGGAGTGAAGATCTCTCTGCCTCTACCTCCAGCAGCTGGATTGTTTGCATCCATCCGAAAGCTTCGGCGGCTGCAGTCCTTCATACACATCTTCTTTCCACTAGTTTTGGTGTTCACCGATACGCAAAGAGTTTCAAAATTTACGCAAATCCTTTCTCTCGTTCTCCAGTTCCTGCTCAACGTTTCAGTATCTGTGACATTCTCCCTCCTCTACAGAGATGAGCATTTGCAAAACATTTCTCTCGAAAACTCTTGATAGCGGCTCATCAGAAGCTATCATAGTGAGAGTTTATGCACTGGTACTCTAGGACCTCTGCGGAAACATTTGTGGGGTTTGCTTGGAGATAGGCGAAGTAGGAGCATAAGTTTGTATATCCTTTACAAGTAATAAATATTATTTTTTATTAACTCGTTAAAAAATGTTAAATTATAAGTTACTAAGCTCTAAATATCCTACTTGAATCCTTTTGATATATTGTAGTTGCACACTCATCTCCCCAGCCACAGAAGTCCCATGGCACTTGTTTCTTTTTCTCACTGCCTGATTTCGCGCTCATCAGTGGTATGTTGCACAGCAAAAACAAAAAAACGTCTTCGTTCTTCAAAGTATTTGGCTTTCCTCCTCCTCCTCTTCGCTGTTCATTTATTTGCATATCCAATTCTTAAATACGTCTTTTTATCGAAGTGCACAACCTACCATCTCCCCTAGGTGATTACACCACCACAAGCGAGAGAGAGAGAGAGAGGAGAGAGTGGGATGGACACATTCCTTATGCCCTTAATGCCGCGCGACTTAAGTCAATTGGTCTACGGCAAGCGCCCAACGTCCATCTTCGCCGCCGCATTTTCATAAGCATTTATATTATATTAACATTTATTTTAGTAATGGAAAAATCGTGTCTATCAATTTACTCTCTTTCGGTTATCATTTAAATCAGCTTTTTTTTTTTTTGACTAAATATTTCCACAGAAATTCTAGTTGATGAAATAGCAATGAGAGGTGGTAGAAAAGTGTGGTTAAGAAAGAGCGTATTTCATGCTGCGGGGATATAAATATCAAAGTATTTATTTTTTGCTTATTCACTTGACTTTGGCGAGCTCCAAGAGGGCCAGCAGCATTAAAGGCAAAAACCGCTGGTTAAAAGTTTGCAAAGTTGAGTTACGCAAATACCCACTGAGATGATGTTGATTGGCTTAAATTCTGCCATTTTTAGAATAATTCTTAAGAGCTTCATTGATACTTATTACAATAAATAGCGAAGGACAGTGAGTGAGTTGTATTTTGGTACGGCGAATATTTATGGACGTTTGCAAAGAGGAAAGACATTGTGGTTTGTTCTGGAGGAGGATGTTGTAGGTTTTTACTTCGTTTCAGTACAGGCACCCGAAAAGTAATTCCAGAAATCTTCCTCGGACTGCAAAAATTCACTAATCCTTGCAATGAAGTAAAATTAGTTTTGATAAGAGCTTGAGTCTTGCAACCAATCGAAAACGTAGTGTCCAATTGCTAAGAGCTCAATGGTTTTAGCTTCCTCTGAGTAGAGAGGCAATTATAGGTCTGAAACTGCAGCTCAACAGTAGCCTCTGAATCTATTATTTAGTGGAATGCAGAGCTCTCGCCTTGATACAAAGGCAAAAACAACTCAAAAAGAAATTGGGATCCATGTTTCTGGAATACCAGTATGGCAAATCCATTTCTTCCTGATCTTTTATAGATTAAGTTTCAACGAGAGATGCGAAACAGAAACATATATTGAGGAATATCTTTAGAGGGCGAAGCCTCTAAGACTGATTAAAATATTAACGTCTAAAGGTGAATGAACGTCTTCATAAGTTGAATGAAGCTCGAAGTGTATATGTTGGACGCCATAGTCACCGCAGAGGCTCCGAAGCTCTCGACTCCTAAATTGGGGTCCATTGTCACACACAGCCGACCGAGGTCCTCCAATTGTTTGCATATGCTTTTTGCCGTGGCAGTACGTAAAGGAAATAGAAGGGGAAATTTGGAAAAGTAGTCAACTACTGTTAAAATATACTGGTAGGCTTGTGACGACTTCACTACAGGCCCTACCAGATCTACACAAAACATTTTAAAAGGCTCGACTGCCTTGATCCTCTCTTTCATACTCCCAGCTGGCTGGGAATTCTCAGGTTTCACCTGTTGACAAGTTTTGCACGCCCTAACATATTTTGCAATGTCCGAATTCATCCTTGGCCGGTAGGACTTTTGTGAAATACGCGCAAAAGTCTTTTTCACACCCATGTGGCCTGCCAAGGGACTTTCGTGACATTGTTTCAAAATTTCGTTTCTACCATCACGCCCTATTACTCTTTTTCAACCTGGTGAATCGCCGTAAACAGAAGAAAATTTCGACCTAACAAACTAGGTACGACGAAGGCTTTTTCTCGACTAACCGAATCATCCCTGCCAACCAAGGGTCGGTAGTACTCCCTTCAGCAATAACCGGCACACTACAAGATAGCATATCTGGAATCACATATTCCTTGCTTTTCCGGTGCACTGTATCAAAATCGTACTGCTGGATCTCAACGGTGGAATACAGATAAAGCTTTACAGAGGGCAAGCATAAACATTTATCTAAGTTAATTCTGATTTATTTTACGTTATCATGATCCGAACAAGGAACTCCAACGCTTCCTTGGTGGGCCGAGTACTAAATTGCATCATTGTGGCTCTCCGAAAGCTCTGTCCCCCTTAGTCGGCTCGTGATATCAAGTTGGCAGAGTAGAAGCTACTACATTACGCTAGTCAAACATACTTCTTCTTTCTAATAGACGTAGACACTGATTACTAGATGATGACCAAACGCCAAGTAAAATCAGGACCTTATCGCCTGATCTTTTCAGAGGAGTATAGGTATTACACCTAGTTCTTCTTCTGCTTTTACCGACGGGTTCCACTTCGGAGGTTTTCATTCCATTATACGTGTATGTAGTAAATCTTCCGCAAAACCTTTCTGTCATGTACGAGAAGTCGAGTCGAGAGAGAACTTTACTTTCCAATTGTCTACTCACAGCAGAGAAATTCGACGAGACTGGTATTATTATTGGTATAGATAGACGAATTTATTTTCTGATTCAAATTTATGAGTGTTAACAAAGAGCGCGTGAGAGAACCCCGACTGTTTGTTTTGAAGTAAGGAGATATTTGCTTTGCTTGATTGACTAGTATGGAGAAGAAGGCAGAACTGATGTCGCGGGTTGTTGAGGCGAATAGTTTCCATAAACTCATCAGACTCTTTTAGGCAAGAAGGTACTATAGGTATTTAGTTCTACAGTTCGTACTGTTTAGGTTGAAGAAGGCGTACGATAAACTCGTCCGGGAGCTTCCACACAGACCTCTTTTGCGATGTAGGTGCCTTATCCCACAATAATTAGCGTAGAATGTGAGGTTCCGGACTGTATAGTTACAGTTACAGTTTACCAAATCCCTTATGCGAGATGCCATGTGCTTGGCACCAACAAGAACAAGAACGCGTAGAGTGTTCACTTACATTTTCGAAACCCTGTAAAGAAAAGAAGCATGAAGTATTGAGTTGAATTGTTACTGGAGACGAAACTTGAGTTCATCATTAGAAACCGGAGTCGAATGAAATCTCGATGCAGTTGGCATTAAAAAGTGCACACTCAGCTGTGAAACTGATGGCAACGGTATTTTAAGACTCGAACTGACTTCAAGGTGGAAAATTAAATATAATGGCTTTTTCGCCGCGTCCTGCCCCAAGCAAGTAAGCTCTTTAACATTTTTAACACATTTTAGAACTGTCAATGTCACTGTGGCGCTCTACCTTATTTTCCCAAAACCGCGCTTGAGTGAGCAATATGTGTTTTCAAATCGAACTTTTCTTTCAATTCGACAATTTCGCGAGTTCACGTTCAATGCTCAGCCACTCATTTGCGTGCTGATGAGTCACTACAGAAAACAAAAAAAAAAAGGAAAAGTTAAACAAAAAAATGGTTTACATTAAAAAGTATATGATTTGTATATGCACTCCCCCCAACTCGTTTCGCTATTTTATTATATTTTCATTTGTGTTTTCTCTCTCTCGTTTTCCTCGCACAATGTCGCACTGTTTTGAATTTAAATTGAAATGTAAGCCTCGGTGGCAGCAAGTTGACAGGCGTATCAATGACTATTGGCATGATGGCAGAGAACTTACCACCTCCGAGCATAGGTATGTACACCGCGATGTGCTGATGAGCTTGATGATGATGATGATGATGTTGGTAAGCCAAGCGAGACGCTTCTTCATCAGCGCCAATGCGTTATTGAGAAGTTTATTAAAACACGTTCAACGTCACCACTTTTTGCCACTTTTTTAGGAATTTTCCTATTTTTGCAATGTTTTGTTATTTTTTGCTTTCTTATGCTTTTTTTCTTCTTCGCCTTATTCTTCTTCTTCTTGGCGTAGAAATTTGCAGTCCCACGCATTCCTTGAGTCATTACGTAGTTTTCTTTCAAATTCAAACTCAATACATTTGGCCATTGTTACGCTTTGTTGTAATTTTCTTCACTCTATATTATTATTAGTGTTGTTGTTGTTATGACTAATAGATCAAAGCGTATTTTCCACAAGTAAACAGTGCAGCAGTTAGCGTTCTTTTTGCGGCAATACCTTGGAGCATTCTTGCAGTCAACTTGTTGCCCTCGCCGTAGCTACGCCGCAGTTAAACTTTTCTTACTTAGCCGAATGGTGACTATGGTAGCCGAGTGCTTAGTATTGCGTACTGCCCTTTGGAAGGCCAGGGTTCGAGTACTGGTTCGAGTCCTGGTTTGACCAACATCCTAAAGGGCTTAGAAAAATTATTTAAATAAAAAATTGAGTTAATTTTTCTAATTGCGGTCGCCCCTCGTCAGGGAATGTCCACCCCTCCGAGTGTATTTCTGACATGAACTAAAGGCTCCTCATAAAAATCTATCAGGCGTTCGGAGGCGGCTTAGTATAAACTGTAGGTCCTTCCATCAAGACGAAATCCACATATTGGAGGAGGAGCTCGGCCAAAAATCGCTTCAGCGCTTACAACGCGCCAATTTTATATATAGGTATATATATACTTATACATACTCCTCACACGCTTGCAAAATCTTTTTCCTTTAATTCTCAGTGGGAGTTTTGCTCGAAATAGCACTGTAAGCCAATGAATGGTCATTTGGCTATCAATAAACTGGGGGAAAAAAAATACCCACCGGTGGCGTACAAGTTGGCGCAATGCAAGGCAATCGAAATAATAGAAAAACAGTTAAACAACTCTTTCTTCGGTCTTCCAATCGTCCTCGTTAGTTATTCTACGCTCATTCGCATTTAAATCAGTAAATGATCTGCTGTGCACTCCTCAAGGGAAAAGTGTTAATTTTGTCTTATTTTATTTTATTTATTTTTATTTTTTTGTTTTTGTCGAATTAGAAGTACAAATTGCTTTGGCACTTTGCTGACCGTTGGTATTGTATTAATGAATCGAAATGAAGTTGACTTAATTGCCATATTACTTAGGCTACTTTTTGTTTGTCTCCATTCAGATTATTTAAGTATTGAATGGTAATTTGTTTAGTAGCCCATCAGGAAGTTCACTTTTTCGATAGCTTCCTAGTGCGCTTGCAGTCTCTTCTGATTGATTGAGAGGTAAATAAGACTATGCAGTGTTTTTTCGAAGAGGTGAATCTTCAAAATATATCGTCATTTTTGCAGACGGCATGCCCGATTTGTATTGCCTGGGTCCACACCCAGATAGTATTACTTAGTCATGCTGAAGTATTGACTGGCTAACTTTAGATCATGATTCTCGTCAGGGTCACATTCACTATAGCCGCCTTTTCACATGCTTTTTCAAGATGCGCCGTAAAGTTGAGTCTCGCATCGACTGGACCTGAGCTCATCCAGGCACCGGTTTGGGACTATTGTGATATCACTGAGGATCTTAAGAGCCCTCATCCGCTCATCAAACCAGTGTGGTGTTGGCAAATCTGAGCAATCGACGTATCTTTGAACATCCAAATCCACTGCACTGTGAGGTACTCATTAAGGAAGTGCCTTAACTACTGCCGAAGTCACTTGATAGCACCATCCAATTGATGACGTATGTACATACTATAAGAAAACTATAATTGTAGATATCTTTACTGTCTCTTATAGAGAGTTTAGCAAGTTGCTAAGCGAGTTGCATACGTCTTCATATTTTTCAAACAAATGGACTAATTTACAATTTATTCTAAGCCGCCTGCGAACGGTCGATGGATTTTTACGAGGTGTGGCAATTAAGTAATGAGACTGATTCCATAAGAACCGTATATTTCAAAAATTATTCTACGACTCTGTCATTTCCTTCAAAGTAGTCCCCTTGGGCAGCTATACAACGATTCCAGCGCGTTTTCCATGCTTCGTAACATTTCTGGAACGCTTCGTCTGGAATGTCCGCGAGCACCCTCGTCATGGCCGCCTGGATATCCTCAATCGACTCAAAATGGATTCCTTTGACCACGGATTTTGTTCTAGGGAACAAAAAAAAGTCACAGGGTGACATATCGGGCGAATAAGGCGGTTGCTGCAACACGGCGATCCCTTTAGAAGCCAAATACTAGGACACGCTGAGGGCGGTGTGGCACGGCCCGTTGTCGTGATGAAGGATCCAGTTACGAGCGATGTCTGGGCGCACCCTGTTGACTTGTTTTCGCTCTCTTTCGAGTACTTGACGGCAGTAGACTTGATTTACGGTTTGCCCCGGTGGAAAAAATTCTTTGTGGCGATTCCACGGCTATCAAAAAAGGCAATAATCATCGTTTTCATCTTCGACTTGCTCATGCGAGCTTTACTTAAACTTAAACTCTTTATGCCATCGAAACACCTGGATACGACTATCACCATGCACTTTTACAATTTTAGCATACGTTTCCGAAGCTGTTTCGCCCAATTTTGCGCAAAATTTTATCGCGACACGTTACTCTTGATTTCGTTTTTCTATTTTCATGACGAGCACCCCGAACACATGTTTACTCAACACGACACAGGAGGCGAACTAAACAAGCTAGAGCGAAGGCAAATTTATCAATGGAGAGGAAAGGGATGCCGGGAGAAGGGAAAGGGAATTTCAAGGTCACAGGGTTACCACAATCGCGGCAATATAATCAGTCTCATTACTAAATTGTCACACCTCGTATGAGGAGCTTTGACATTACCTGCCGAAAGGCGCCCGCAAATAGAAAAGTTAATTTTTTATGTTAGTCGAACCAGGACTCGAACACTGGCCTTTCGAATGGCAGTACGCCAATGTCAACCACTCGGCTATTGCGGCCACCGATTGATAAATTCGACATGTTCTATCTCGTTCTGAATATCGTACAATAAGGCATAGAGAAGAAAATAGTAAAATTTTTCCACATAAAAACATATTATTTACGAATATTTATATTATATATATATATATGTATATTTCTTATGAAATTAGCGCGCTACTTGCGGCTATAGTGACTCTGGTATAACATCACGTATGAGTATGAGTTACCTTTAGTTTGAAAAGACATGTGAACATATAACATAAATTCATACATACATACGAATACATATGTACATTTCTGCATATGTCAACACTTATTTACATAACTAAAAGTATGTATGTACGATTATATACCACAAGTCAGCGCATTTGCATGAGAACAAACTCATTTCCTTATAATAATTGCTTGGTTACCCGCGCCGAAGCCACTGCCACCTTGCCATTGCGCCTTTTCACTAAAACACACATCTACATACATATGTAGTTATACCAAAGTTTGTGTGTGTGTGTGTTTTTTGACTATCGCGTTCCACTTTTACCTAGTCCTTTTATGTTTATTCCACTACAATGCGTTGAATAACTTGACGTTACCTTTATTATACATATGTCTGATATTCGTGGGCGCATAAAAAGCTGAGCTAAGTTATGCAAGAGCTCTTTTGTTTGTCTACCTAGTACCAACTATCAGTTCTATGTTTATCTGTCTGTTTGTCTACGAACCTTCTCACCTTTCAGTTACTTGTCAGTCAAATTATTGTTATTACTTTGAATTACTTGAACTTATGGTGGCTTTTAGGACACACCCGAACAGAGATCTGCTCGCTTTTTTGCTGTTTCCCTTATGTAGACTCCTCATATGTATGTATAATATGTGTACTTTTAGACTGAGAAGGATAATAACAAGAATATACTCTGATATAGGGAATACTTTAGCGTTGTGCTTTGGTAAGAATGCAGTTTAATGAAAATAAGGCTAGGACTTGAGGGATTGTTCCTGGATATCCAATGCCATAAATGCTGAGTCTGAGTTGCCAAGCAGCTACGGGTGACTTATTTTTGTTCCCTAGAACGAAATCGGTGGCCAAAGGAACCCATTTTGAGTCGTTTGAGGACATCCAGGAGGCCGTGACGAGGGTACTCGCGGACATCCCAGTTGAAGCGTTCCAGAAATGTTACGGAGCATGGAAAACGCACTGGAATCGTTGTATATCCGCTGTATAGCTGCCCAAGGGGACTACTTTGAAGGAGATGGCAGAGTTGTAGAATAATTTTGAAATATACGGTTTTTATGGAATCAGTCTCATTACTTAATTTTCGTATCTCGTACTTGGACTAAGAGCAGAAGTCCTGAGCTACTTAAGCCATAAGTATTTCCTAGTTGACTGGTAGCCAAAAACTCAACCCACTTGCATAGACTGCCAAAAGAAAAGCCGGGAATGGGGAAATGACACCTAGTACAGAGAAAAATATCCTGGAAGTCTCTAATCTAACACCAAATAGCATAGTTCCGTCGGCATGTAGAAGAACTTCCACTGTTTGGACGTAAAGAAGGTCTAAGAAAAGTTTAATCTCTGTTTCTGTTCAGCATACCTTTGCCAGAGCAGTGGTGTTCCAGTGAAAATATATCTACTTGTTAGGCATGAATGAATAAGACTGTTTCATAACTAAGACCTCTGAATAGAGAGCAGCTTTGACGTCATTACCACCTTGCCTTACCTACAATATTAATTGAGCTCTCGTAGTGGGTAACTCCTAGCAACCAAACCACTAATAACTCAGATAAGAGACGCTATTTATCTGGTGTCTCCTTCCCTGCTTACTCCTTGCCAAAGAAACAATCTTTTTTTGCAACTTCTGAGGGAGGTCTTCTATTCTACTTGCTCCAGAACAGCATTGCATAACCAGGGTTTGCGTGCTGATCCGATCAGCATTCAAAAATAAATATTAATTATTATTCTAAGAGCGGTTGAACCTAGGCACGGAATGTCAGGGCCTCCGAGTGAATGAATATTAAAGCTTATCATGGATTTTTATGTACTGTTCGGAGGCTGCTTAGAATAAACTGTAGGTATCTCGGTCGGGAATCGCTTCAGAGGTTACAAAGCGCCAGTTATATATAGGTCTATATATTGGAGTACTCTCTACATAAAACGCCCGTCCGCCCACAACGCACTAGTCAGGCATACCTCTGAATACTTAAAGTGCTAAATTTATATATTTATTTTCTATTTTGGAAAACAACAAATATTTTATTTACCCACAAAGAGATGTTTAGCAACCCCAAACTCCACTTTGTAACTATTGTAACGAACCGAAAACTTCAAAACTTAGCTTCATCAATTAATCACTCACACTCCAAAAGTTCGTCGGTCAGTTTTTGTTGATTGCCGTAAATTTCTTTCAATTAGCATTGAAACTTTTTTGAAAATAAGAAACAAAACAAAAAAAAGAGGAGTGACCCTATACGAAATCATAATGTAGTGTGGGCCAGGGTTGAGGTTAGGATTTAGACAGATTATTCGGCTGGAGTTAGTTTATTTCAGCTACTCTTAACCAAGTATACTACATTGTTATTCGATCTCTCTTTCGTTACTCGGCTCCTTTTTTCCAGTATTTCGTACATATTTATGTAAACGAACCAACAGCTCAAGTTTCCATTTTCCTATAGGGAAGCTTTAAAGAGTTTGCACGCAATCAATCAGTCAAACATCAATGATTTTCCGCGTACACATTCCCACACGTCGCAACAATTTAACGAACACAAATTAATATGAAAGAATAGAAAAAGAAAACGTTTGCGAAAATAAAAGTATCAAAAACCAAGCGAAAACTAGTGTCGCATTGCGAAAAGTACAAATAAGATAACTGAAAAAAGAGAGTTTGAGTGCTGTGGGATGAGAGAAAACTGCTAAAGGCTCGCAGCCCTTGAGAGCTTTATTTTTGTTTTTTTTTTTTTGGAAAGGCTCTTTTATATGGCTGACATGCTACAAATTAAAAGGCGCTTCCGCTTTGATTTGATTGGATCATGCGCTTGGAAAATACAAAGCTGCCGCTTTAATTCGTACACAGTCCAGTCCAGTGGATTAAATTCGGCGTCCACTTGTGCGCTAATTTCTATTACGAACTAAGGGTTCTTTTTTTTTGTAAAGACGCCACTGCAAAAGTCTCAATGTCAAGGTAGCAGACTGCTCCGGACTTCTGAGCTAACAAAGTTAGACCGTTTGAAAGTGGAGGAAATTACATATTACATATGAGCTACGAAGAGATGAAACATTTTTGGTTAACTTATAGACGTCTTAGAAAGGGTGGGATGCGGAAAGACTAGGTATTACTTTCAAAAAGAAGTAGCTAAAAGATTGTTGAGCAGGAGAGAACTATTCTTCGAAAGCCTGCCAAGTACTATGCACAATAGAAGTGACTTTCCCAATCACGTGTTGATTTTTCTTGACGATTTTAGGCCTTTGTCTGATAACAAAGAAATTTAGTTATTGAACTAGTATAACAATGTCACCAATTTGGTCCCCGAAAACCCTTATTCAGTCATTGCTACCTTCCAAACCCAGATCTCTAAAGCTCCTTTTCCATTCACTTAGGCTTTTTACGGATTTTCAAAACACATTCTTTATCTCTAATCCGGTGTTACTGCTTAGAGCAGGAAAATCGTCTACTCCTCTTCGTAATTTCTGCAGCTCTTGAAGCATATTCTAAAAGAGGCCTTTCTTGCCACTTCCATTGCAAATCCGACATCGAATTTTCGCTCCTTTGGTCTTTGGTCGCGGAGTTTCGCAAGGTGTCTTCGTTCCTTGTTCCTTTCAAGAGGTCCAATGGACTTTCTGAGAACCATGCCATCAAGCATGCAACGTTGATACGTTGATACTACCTTCAAGTACCGCCGCACCAATTTGGACCACGGGGTCTAGCGAGACGTGACTAGCGACTAGTGACTAGCGAGACGTGACTTAACATATGTAACCACCTCTTTGCGTGTCCAGTAAAATCTTCTCATCTAAAACCCCTCTACCTCTGGCTCCAATTCTTCGAAACAACTCGTTTTCTGGGCCTTCCGTTAGATGACTTCGACGACATCGAGTAACTTTGTATCTTCCATGCTGGAACTCAACAAGCCGCTACAATAAGAACAATAACCTCATTCGGTTCCAATCCGATCAAGGTACCCTCGATTTATGACTAGAAATAAATCCGGATAATCCCGGTACAGACCTCGGTGTAGCGAAGACTAAAGGTACAGTAGACATACATTCCCACATGGAAAACGAGAAATTGATTGCAAATGGCATCTAGCGAAGCTTTCACAAACTTTCAGCTTCCCCTAAAGGTATGTACTTGAACGTGTTTGTAAAGCTTTTAAAGAATTTTTTCTTGTCTTTACCAACTGGCAAAAGAACGTTGGTGTGTTTCATTCAATAAAGCTTATAACGTATTTTCTAAAGCTTAAAGGTTATATCCTTTAAAAAGAGCTTTCAGAAACTTAAGCTTTTGTTATAAAAATACAGACCTCGGTGTAGCGAAGCTAAGGTACGGTAGACATACATTCCACATGGAGAACAAAAAATTGATTGCAAAGAAATAGTAATGCCCAGTGACAGCTAGCGAAGCTTTCACAAAATTTCAGTTTCCCCTAAAAGTATGTACTTAAGGATGTTTGTAAAGCTTTTAAAGGAATTTTTCTTGGCTTTTCCAACTGGCAAAAGAAGGTTCAATAAAGCTTATAACGTATTTTCTAAAGCTTAAAGTGTATATCCTTTGAAAAAAGCTCTCAGCAACTTAAGCTTTTGATATAAAAATACAAAATTTTGGATAAAAATACAGTTACTAACAAACTATTTGTTGGACGAAAAAGTTTTACAAACTCAAATACGACAGTAGAAGCTTTGGAGTGCTTTTAGAAAAATGTTAAGCTAAAATTACTTTATTTATTTATTTTTGAATAAATTAAATAATGAGATACCTAAGAAACGACTTCTTTATCATCTAGAAGAGGTGGTGTCTTCCAGATACAACCGCATAACTTAACCCGTCAGATTTGTGCCATTGAGATAAAGTTTGATCATTTGTTCTATGGGCACATATGAGCCCGTGATGCCGCCAACAATGCCAAATAATATTACAATAATACTAAGTAAAAGATAAATTTTCAAAAGACCATAGCCCTTTTCATATCTTATCGAAATATCAATGATTGCAGGAAATATGAGACCCAAGAAGGATAAACAGAAAGCGCCGACAAATGAAAGAATTAAGGTTAGGTTAGGCCAAGCGACAGCGAGGAGAACTGGAAGTTGGAGAAAAGTTGATATATATGTACGTGTACATGCTTCCATCAAATATGCTATGTGCTTACCAGATAAAATCGCCAAACACACACGAAAGACCAACTCCAGCGCGAATGCCTTGCTCTCCGGTACCTTTGCCTTTAGCCAATTATTCCACATAACATCGATGGGCACATAACCCTGCAGCGGATGGGAAATGTACATGGAGAAAGCGAAAATAATACGCGCGGTGTTGCTAAGTCTAAACAAGAAAGAGTATAAAAAATTGTTTTATTGAGCGATTGATTTATTTAAATTTATATACTCTCAAGGATATTACATCTCATCATATGGCAGACTCAGTAGTATAGCTGATTTAATAGCCTCACCGTAGCGCCAATAACCGCATAAGCCGAACACAAGCTGCAGCAGCACAACGAAAAGGATGCCAACACTCAAGACACCGGTTAGGCCGACGTACGATTGCGGTTTCTTCATATTCGCCTCAATGGAGACCACCTGAGATTATGAGATGGATTAAAGCAGAGCTCATACTTGAAGGTTTATATTTTAACTGACTAATCCGGGCGCTTCGAATGCAAACAATGTGGAGCCAATAAACAATGGATACAGTCTGAAGTCTTGAAATGCCTTCAAATCCTCAAAAGGTTGCAGATTGGTGAACATGTAATAGAAAATAATGCCAAATCCTGAAAGCAGTATGAATGTACGTAATAATTCCCAATTCACTGGTAAAACAAATTAGATATTGTCGTGATTTGTAATATTATGTACTACTACTAATACCACTACTGTCTTTTATCACCAAAATACAGAGTCTTAGCCTAGCACAATACAATCTGACAGCCAAGCGGCCATTAAATCTCTTCATTGTAATCACACCACCTCAAAGGTGGCAATAAGATGTAGGAAAATCTTAAACAAAATCTTGGTTGTATGCGAAACGACCGTGGTTTAGGTACCCGGACATAGAGGTCTTAGAGGAAATTGCAAACCCGACGAGCTAGAAATCCTAACCACGATAAACTCTGCACACGACACAATCATAAATTTATGCCTCTGCAAAATACCTGCTAAGAGCTAAGCGAGTAGCAGATGGCGGAGTGAAACCACATGCAATGTGTCCAGCCGGATCTGGTTATTGATCGATACAAAAAGAACTACCGGACACTGTTTAATGGGGAGTCATGGTAAAAAGATGGCCTACATCTCTAATTACTTCTGGCGAGGCTGCAAAGACATTGACGAAGAAGAGTTGGCTGAGCACTACCACTGTCACTGAGTCCAGCTCGACATCGTTTCCTAGGTAATTTCTACTTTGACTGCTTTGCAGATATAACAAACCGAGTGGTTTCAGCATCTAGAAAGGTGAGAGGAATCTCTTTCACAGTCCCGACTTAGTAGATAAATGGGAAAGTAAAGTCCTTTTTCGAATCTAGAGACCGCGAACTGGTTTTCCGGGAATATTGCGGGATTGACAGTCCTTGGCCGGATAAAAATCCGGGTCGTTCCAGTATGAAGACCCGACTTTCGCGGGAACTATTGAATTTTAGTCTCCTCGTTTTGGTTTTAAGACTGTGTGGATAATGGTTCATATTTTTTAGATTGTCTGATGAAGTTCGTCTTACAGTCATTGGCGAAGTGATCTAATTTTCCACAGTCGCAGCACTCGGTACTGATGTTTTTGATATTTGCGCCACTGCAATGAATGAATCAGCAATTTACTCTAACTACTTTCTCTTTCTTGGGTCTCAGATTGAAGAGTTTGAAAGAGATTTTGAAAGAAAACGTGCCATCGAAGGATGGTGTTTTGAGCCCAGAAACTTTAGTTGGGGGATTTAACTGCTACTTAAGGGCTGCATTGTCTCTTGACTAAATTATTCAATAGCATCTTCATGTGCTTCTGATGGTCGATAGAATACGTTTCTTCACTACGTATGTACTTTAGGTCCTCAGTCTTCAAACCCTGAATCTTGGACATTTTCAATTTCACGTATTCTTCGGAATAGACTTTACTCCATGTTTACTTATTATTCAATAAACAATATTTTGCTTAATTATCAATCAATCTAATTCTCTTGTGTTATCATTCACAGTTGCATACTTAACTTTCAGCAGTGTTTGTCTGTGCTCCTATATACCCGTCGATTTGTTGCGCTCATCCCTGGAAAGTTCTTTACATATTTTAAATGTTCTCTTTTTTCATCTAACATTCGTATTGATAATTTAACCATTAGAACCGTTTAAAAATGTGTTAAATATTGCTTATTTATCAATGAATTATAATTTCATTTTGAACAGTTAAATAAATAAATAGAGTTCTGTTGAACTAAATATTTTTTTTGTAAAATTCGAAATTAAAACCAACCCCGAGCATGTCTACGTAGCTAGCACCCCTGATATTATGCCGACATATCCAACGGTTTCAAACGATTTTTGAGTAGCTCGTATCATTTTGTGAGATTGTGAATACCACTCACTTTTTTTAAGTTACTGTGGCAATCCCAAAGAGCTAATTTTATGAAACTATAACGTCATGTAGCATACTTCTAGGATGACTTCCTTAAGCCATTTGCACCTTCTTATTATTATAGTTTCTCTGGTTACACTATAAATTGAAAATGCACTTACCAATTATTAAAGAAAAATTCGCAGCCATGGCAAAGGGAACCAATGATTTCAAATTCGGCACACAGTAAATCAAACATAGTGGCAATATTTCACAACACATATAAATGCGACTATCCCAAACACTCCAATAGTGATCGCCGAGATCTTTAATGCAGTTTGCAATAAAAACAACGTAAACACAACAGGAGCCGAAATGATAAATGAAGAGCAGCGAGTTCACCATGCAGCTGCGTGTGGGGAAAAAAAAACGCATCTAAATCTACAAACTTCAGTTCATAAGCAAAACCTACCGTAGCGCGCCTTGTAGTCGACGCATGCACGGCGGACCTTCAACCACGGCCTCCACAACACCCTCGGCATATGTTAAGAGTGGTACTCGGCGACGTTTTGCAATTTCGTACATACCATACATCTGAAAGTGAATAGATACCTAAACTCTGCGCATATTGGATGATCTTCATGCTTACCAACATTTGCTTTGAATACAACACAATTATGCCAATCAACGTGGTACTGATCAACGCGTTTAGCCAGCCGGCATTGTGAAAGGCCATTGGTGCCACCAATATACCAGTGCCAATTATTGCCTTGATCACATTCGTGAGTGCACCAATATTTCTGTGGGGAAAGGAGTATTAGCTTCAAAGGCGGCATACGGCTGTTAGTACTTACGATATTGGATGAGTCACCTCCCGATGCTCATATGGGTTATAGTCATCCTTGCTAAAGAAATAAATAAAGAGTGTATGGAACGCGAATAGTTTGCAAGAACAAGAACTTACGACTCGGCCATTATTGAAAAAGAAAATGAAACGTCATTTAAATGATTGACACGTTGAGGGAGAATGTCTGTTGGTCGGTTGAGGGTTTCAGGTTTAAAATAAACAGGCCTGCATGAATAGGATAGACATAATGCATTCCTAAGAAACTTCACATGAACAACTTTTACTGCATGAAACCTGCCAATTTCTTCATGTCGCTGAAGAAAAAATCGAGTTTTCAGAAACGACCAATGCAGCGCGCATTGTGAGAACGATGTAGACACCCCTGCGGGTAGGACTTCAAAGATTTTACCGCGATAAGTCATGCTCGTTAGAAGAGACGCGACGGTCGCGTCTTTATCCCGGAACGATCCGGATTTTTATCCGAGCAAAGTCTGGGTGGAAGAGGAAAATCAATTTGATTACGACATTCTGTCCCACCTGGTATTGTACCAAGTGCCGAAATATGCTTGTTATAAATACACTCGGAGGGGTGAACATTCTCTGCCGAAGGACGACCGCCATCATAAATTTGTTGTTTTTAACCCTCTGCATAATATCACATACTGCTTAATACCGTTACGCTTAGGAGCAAACCAAGTTAGTTAGTCGATACTGTCAAGGTCATCTAAAGCGATGCCAAAGAAAGAAGAAGAAGGAGGTCAGATCAGCGGGGTTGAGTGGGCTCTTCGTTTCTTATTTGTGGTGGCTCTCACGGGTAGAGAGTTAATGAAGATGTTGACAGCCTCTTCATGAATTCTGGCATTAGTTTGTTCTCCCACCGGTTCTGTGAAATGCTGCCGAATGGAGCGCGTTAAGTCAAATACTTCCTTCCTATTCAGCTACAAGCAGGTCGCTACAAATATGATCCCTTCTAGAAGATACTGGGAGCAGACTGTTCAATGCGGCTCCCATTAATTTCAGGTTAACAGTAGAAATTACGACTTTGACATTCAGGTCGAGTCGGTATTCCTTCGTTCAGCTGGTGAAGAAGTTCGCGAGAATAGTGGGTGTACTGAAGTAGAGGGAAATATTGCTAATATCGAGCAGTCATCGGCATATAAGATCAAGAAGGGATGACGACTTTTCAGAGAAGCGTGGTATTGTCAAAATGTTCCGAGGCTAATTAAGGACCTTGGTTAGAAATTTTGCTACCGCTGGGCCTAAATCTCTTAGCATCAGCATGCCCACTCCGTTGCTGCAGATGGGTTTAGACGATTTTCGCCTTCCTGAACCTCTTCTCTGATGTTTGGCAGAGGACGGGTTGGTCTTACAGAGGCCCAAAGTTTGGTTGCATCAGCGGATATGCTGCAAGACCTTAAGTGCTCCTTCCCATTTGTTGGGTTTATGACAACTAGTTGCCGAATCACCAAATTGGGCCCCCTGCTTTAGAAATATCCCAGATTGGTCTAATCTAGACAGTCACGCCTTGTTGTTAGATCCATTGGAAATAATGGCGGTGAAGTCAGAGCAATCATCTTTGTTGAAAGTGCCATAAGTCCGGTAATTTGCAGAAACAAAGTTAGGAGACCTGTCCATCGAGGCCGTTATAGCCTGAGGCTAGAATCAGGTCATCGCCCCATGGTCCAGAGTATCGAATTACCTCTCTGTTCCGCCGGCTCCATACCTTGCAGTATCCGTTAGAGTCGCCCAAACATAATATCAGTAGTGTTCCTGCAACCAACACTTAACTTTATAGCGAATATTATAAAAACCATCATATGAACCCAAAGAAACACAAACTTAAATCATTAATCCAAATTGTCTTCTCTTACATACTCTACAAATTTCACAAATAATATAAATCGTGAGAGGGTTTCTCATTGAAAACACCTTCATAAAATCCTCTCACGGTTTGATTCGGTTTAGTATACGTGAAGACCCACTCTTGTATGGATACGTATGTACCCACCGCAGCGCCAAGTAAGCCGACAAACACCACAAGCATACTCAATAACAGATAAATTTTAATCGGGCCATAACCGGTTTCGTACTTGACGCAAATATCCAAAACTCCCGGCAGTATGAGACCCAAAAATGATAGACAAAGAGCACCGACCAGCGAGAGTATGATGGTCAAATTTGGACAGGCGATGGCAACGAGTACTAGGAGGGGAAGAGATGGATAATTTTTTCAACAATTATATTTGAAAGAATAGTAGGATTCCAATTTACCTGACAATATGGCAACCACCGTGCGAAAAACCATTTCTATGCCAAATTGCTTGTTTTCTGAAACTTTAGCCTTTAACCAATTATTCCATATGACATCGACGGGCACATAACCCTGGAGCGGATGTGAGATAACAATGGAAAAGGCAAAAATTATGCGCGCGATCGCAGAGATGCTGAAAAGACATCAAAGAAATTGATCAGACTTCATGTGTATGTACCACCCTTCACTTGTATAGAGCACCCCGTAGAGAGGACTAAAGCTGAGTGCCTAAAATCAGCTAATACTTTAGGGCGAACCCACATTAACTCTCTACCACAAGAGAGTTCTCCCCTTCTATGCAGGAAATGTGTCTAAAATATAATATCGTCCTCTCTCCGTTTTTTGGGACACGTCAAGTCAGGTCATTAGGCCTCAGGTGAGCAGAGTAGTGAATGTAAATGCTGCTGTTTATACTCTCATCTTCCCACTGTCCAAAGGGGAGAAATAAATTTGTGGAGGACATAATTCGTCGTAGAATTTTAACACTTCCTGCCTTTACTCCCAACAACTTATGAACGTTTGGTAAAAACTCAAGTAAGAGGCAAGTCCAATTTGTAAACGTCATCGCCTTCTGGAGGTCCCGGACACGTTGAAGTAAAAAGCTGGATAGCTTTGGACTGGGTCTCTCCTCTGTCGGAGATCTAAGGTCGGCCAGGGTTGTTACAGAAATATTAAGTAGGCTTTCTAGGCTATTTCAACGGGTTCAGACCAGCCGGTTTTTTGGATGAGTAGGTTTATGATGAAATGCAAAGAGGTGGTGATGGTGATATACGTTCGGTACGTTGTTGTTGTAGCCGCAAAATTATTCCCCAAAGTAGTTGTCGAGAAATGCTGGGGGAGTAACAGTCCTCAGACGGATAAAAATCGGGGTCCGATATAAATATCCAACTTTCGCGGGAACTTTTGGATTTTAGTCGGCTCTTACGACAGGCATACCTAACTGCCGGAAAGTTCTTGAACCCCGCAGGGTAGAGTTGGATACGTCAGGGTCTATTCTGTAAAAGCAGGACTTCAACCCGCAACAATATCCAGGCCTTATTTATACCAAGATAACACAAGCTTAGGCTCATAATGCAGTCCAGCTATTTGTCTGTAATTAACGGAGTTTAGTCTTGTATGTCGTCATTTACGGGGTGAAGCTTCATGAAGGTGTTGCTAAAATCTTTCGTATCTTCCTGGACTGTCTATCATTGTTGTTGTTGTGGTAGCGGTTCTCCAAACCCGGCTTTGAATAGACTAGATCAATCTAATTCATCTGAAACAAGCTGTTCCGATGGATTCTTACCAGAGAGGGAGAGGGGGGTTAGATGAGTTGGTTTTTGGTGGTATCCAATGAGTTGGGGACTCGTTGTTGGGGGACTCGTTGCGCGCAACTCTCACGACATCCGGGAGGGGCTGTCACCCTTTCGGCGACTTAACCCCGCTTAGGTCAACAGGTAACATTATATTGTCTAGTCCAGTGGTTCGGTGTTGGTTTGCTAAATATAGTCTCCCTTGATAAATCCCACAACATACTTATTTAAATGTATATGGAGTATTTGTAGTAGCTTACACGGCGTTGTTGGGTAAATTTTGTAGAATAGTCGAAGCGATATTTTCACCATAACTCCAATAGCCAAAGAAAGCGAAACATATTTGTAATAGAACCACAATGAGCATGGCTTGGACAAAAACCCCGTAAACACGGCGAAAGTGTAGTGGCGACTTCATATTCGCTTCCACGGAAACAATCTGAAAGTGTAAGAGGAAGTAGTTTTTAGCGACATCTGTGTCTCACACCGGTTTGCATATGTCCGCAAACCGACCAATCCGGGCGCGTCGAATGCGAACATTGTAGCGCCGAAAAAGAACGGAAATAGATAAGCATCCTGAATGGCTGCCATGCCGGAGAACGGCGACATATCCGAGAAAATATAGTAGAATATTATGCCGAAACCTGCAAGTTATGACATCGATTATGTGGGACGCTTACATATATTATATGTATGTATTTTTTTTGACACCCACCAAATATTAACGTCACATTAGCGACGAGCACGAGCGGCACCAGCGCCTTCAAATTGAGTATGAGGAAAATCAGACATAACGGCACAATCTCCATTGCCATATAAATGCGACTGTCGTGTTCTTCCCAATAGTAGTCGCCAAAGTCTTTCACACAATTTGCAATGAAGACAACATAAACACAACAACAACCAAAGTGATTAACGACAAGCATAACGTTCACCAGACCCCTGTGTGGGAAAAGCGACAAATTAAATACATTTTTTAAAGGCGTGAAAAGAACAGCTGGAAGAATACAATTGGTAGAGTTCCTAACACATATGCTTCTAGAGCTCTCTCCTTAATCAAAACGTCTACTCTTTAAACCTTCCTAAGACCTTTTCTTACGTGTACTGATCCTTTATATGACAAACTCCAGGTGAGCTCCGGTGTCAGGAAGTTAAGAAAGAATTCCTTCTTTTATTTACTCAATCCTTTCCTTTTGCTCAGCTAAACAGTTACTGAAAGATCATGCGTCGGCGTCTAGGGTAGACTAATATCTGAAAAGTATCCTCCACATCAAAGAAGACTCAGTCAAAATAATACTTTAGAGGCCAAAACCCGATTGCCATGAAGATCTTCTTACATTTCTAGGTATCATGAGACCTTTTCAGTACAAAACATACCCCTAGCCGTGGTAAATGCGCCGTCGTCTATTATAACCACATCTCTACCTCTACCATTCCTCCCTCCGACTAAGTCCAGGTTTCCCCTTTCCACTCCCCATTGAACCAACTAACTTCTTAGTGGACCTTCAGCGAGTTAGTTCTTTTACCTGCTCAATCGTCTCTTTTCACACAACTCCGCAGTTACCGGAGCATCACGCGTCCGAGTCTTGGGTAAACACACATCCCAAAAGTATATACTAAATGCGATCTTCCTCCAGATCAAAGAAAACTCAGTCAAAATAATACTTCAGTGGCTAAAGCCCGATTGTTATGAAGACCTTTTTACACTCTCAGGCGTGATGTGACCTTTGCAGGCGGTTTCAAGTCAATGTTGACCACTGCGAGCTGCTCGTTTTGACTACATCTCATTCCCTCCCATTTCCTCGCTCCCTTCCCACTCCTCTTGAAGCGACTAACTTCTTGTACTCAGTACAACCTCTAAGCCTCTACATCTAAATAATTCTCAACTCACTTCATGAAGTATTGCGTGCAACGTAACACTGGTGGACCTTCGATTGCGCCAATTATCATTGCATCGGCATATGTCAGCAGCGGTACTTGTTTTCGTTTAGCCAACTCGTACATGCCACTTAGCTAGGGCAAGGACATTAGAATCAGTAAGCTTGAAACAGCGTTCTTAAACTTACAAATTACCAAAATCAATTTGGAATGTATGATGATGATACCGATTATGATGGTGCATCCAATTGCCGGTAAGTAACCGGCATTTCTAAAGGCCATGGGCGCAGCGAGGATGCCGGTACCTAGCACAGCTTTGATTATATTCAGGAAGGCGGCGAAGTCACTAATTGGATGTGCCACCTCACGATGCTCGTAGGGATCATAATCATTTGGTGCTCTGAAAGATTTGCGAAAAAATTTTGGGTTTTATTTTAAATTTTTCTAAAACTTACTTATCCGTCATTTCAAATCGTTTCTTCTTTCGTTGGAAATTAAAACCAGAGAACTTAGAACAACGAGAAGGTTCAATGAATTAAAAGAACTGTCAAAAGAACTGTCAAAAAAATTTGATGTGACTCTAATTTATTGAAAAAGCTAAAGGGTACGAGTTTTGAGTGTTTAGTGAGTAAACGAATTTCGAATCATTTCAATTCATTCGAATACGAATTTAATATGAGACTAATTGAGACCGGTCTCACTACTGAATGCAGAGAAAAAAAATCCACTCAGTTCGCAACTCTCTGCCCTAGTACGCACTCAACTTTTCCAAAGGTTTCTATACAGTGGTAGAGGGGACAATATGAGTAGGGTTGCGAGGCCCAACTTCAAAACTAATGAAAAATTAAGCTGCGAGTGGAGTCCACTCCTGAAAACCGATGGTTGTCTATGTCACGGTAGCTGCCATTTTTGTTCACACTTGTTATCCGCCCTCCGGGTAATAGGTTATGGGCGACTAAATCCAATTATTCGCGCGACAGTCGGGCCAGAATGATCCGGGCGTCTATATACGGCGAAGGATTGTCACTTCCGCTTTATTCCCTTAAACCTCTTTGGAGATTACTGTTGTTGTTTCCTCCGGTTGAGGAGCAGACAGTATATGCTTAGGTGCTACCATAGTATGTAAATAACTAAATCGACTCAGTACAGCAATCCTTAGTATGGTCGCTTTACTCAACCGAAGAAATCCTCGGTTACCCTTTTCACCAGCTGGACGAAGGAGTACAGGCTCGAATCCGATATCGATGGCCTCTAAATTCCCACCACAAATAACCCAAAGTCGTTAACTACACTGCACCGATCTGGGCACCGAGGACGAACAAGACACAGTTGAAGAAGTGTCAGACCTGCCAAACCACCGCCCTTAGGACCGCGTCAGGAAACCTCCTGATGTCGCCGGATCATCACTTGCACAGCGAAGCATCTATGCTCCGAGCTGAACCTCCACCTAGGCACATCAGGAAGGGAGTACTTGACTTAAAGAGCACCATCCAGCGTACAGACAAGCACTGAGCGTCGTTCACCAGGAATCAGTCAACACCTTCAAAGACTCCCTTCCCGTGAATGACGTACTCGGAGCATAACCACCACCTATTGCAGACAACGACCTTGAGCTGCCTCGAGACCCGCCGTGACTCTGACACAACTTAGGTCTGCAAAACTCCTACCTATCCAGACTCGACCCCAGCATACCCAACGTATGTCCCGCACGACACTAACCACCTCTTCACATGCCCCCTTAAGCCGACACATCTAACCCCCCCTCAATCTGGTCCAATCTCGTCGAAACAGCACATTTCCTGGACCTCCCATTAGATAACCTCGGCGACCGTCTCCGTCAAAAAAGTTATCTAAGAAAACATCATGAAATAAAGAGGGATTGAGGGTGATGCACAAGAGGCGTTACCTTCGCCTAGTATTTTATCCGATACTTGGACTGCCCATCGTTCGGTATGATGATGCATTTTACATGAGTAAAAGTAGGTTTTTGACATTTCGAATCTATGTTTACACAAACAAAATAAAAAGGCTTTTTATTTTTGTATTCTTGTTACTACCATGCGTGAATTTGCTTTTGGGTCCGTATAAAACATATCTTTTAGGCATTTCTTAATTGATTTATTTAAATATTTATAATATTAATATTACACTGTTTATAATATAAATACAATTACATAATTCACAACTTGATTATGACCATGGACTAATAAATCCTGAAGCTGGTAATGTCTAGTATGTTTTATAAAGTTACTTACGTATAAACTTTATCATTTTCTTGATTAAATTTTTTTATTTATATTTTTTTTTTTTTTTTACATTTTAAATGTAAATGTAAGCAATCGTCGAAATGGGATTCATAATAAACGTGGTTGACACACAATGAAGGACAACTTCATCAATTAAGTTACCTTCTCTTTTATGATGATCTTATGCGTAAACGTGAGCACGTTACAAGTTCTAAAACAACTTCTTAATCTGTGATAAACGAATGAATACAAAAATGAGTACCTAATTTAAACGCTGCGTAATAGGCAACTTCTTACGTCGACGACGTGCCAATTGTTGGCGTTCCCAATACTCATAATAGCGTTCTTGTTTCAACCATTCTTGATATTTATACCACCATTCTTCCCATTTTATGTAATCCTAAAACAAAAAGAAAATTATTAATAACTGTTTTTTTTTTAAATATATCTGTATATACCTTCAAATCTAAATCACGCAAATAACCACGACTTTTATAGTATTCGTAACGAACGCGTACATCGTCCCACGACAGCATACCCGACGGTGCTGTTGTTGCAAGTTCTTCGGGAAAATGACCAGCCGGAGCAGGCGAATACGAATAGCGACGCGGTGGTGATTCGAGCCCCTCCTCAATCATAACTTTCAATGCTCCACCGGTAGAGTCTTTGGTGATGCGCATATTTTCCATGTTGCTTCGATCAATACTCCATTGAGCCATTTTGCCAAAACGTTCGGAAAGTGTTAAACCGGTAGAGGCAATAAATGTCGGCAATGAACTATCACTATCTGAGCCACCAGAATCATCTGATTCTGACGATGAGTGCTTCTTACGCTTCTCACCCTCGATTTTGATGCGTGTGCGTATCTGTTAAAAATGATAAATATTTTTTTTTAAACCATTTGTATTGATATACATATGTAAGAGATTAAAGGTTGCGATAAATTTCTTTTCAACATATTCTTACTTCTCGGTCCTTCTTCTTTTTCTTTGAGACAGCAGCGGCTGCTGAAGAAGAGGCAGCAGGCTCTGGTGGCTCTGGAGGTCTATTCTTTACACGTAAATCTTCATTTGGTGAGTGTCGGCCCGAACGCACCAGCTTTAGACGTCCATCCGACGGCACGCGATCGATACTACGATCATGACTATAATGACGAGCTTTCTCATCGCGATATTTGTCGACCGGGCGAGCTGCTGGCGGCGGTGGTGTGGTCGGACGAGCATGCATACGCGACGAAGTGTGACCATTTGGAGGCGGTTGGCCACCACGATATTGCATAGAACGCGATGACGCTTTTGGAGGTGGAGATCGCGGTCCCCCTTGTACACGCGCACGCGGTAGAGATTGAGAACTGTAAATGAGAAAAAATGTTTTAGTGTTGTGAGGTATGATATAGTACTGTTATATACATACCGTGATCTATTATTATGATGTTTTGGTGAACAAACCGAGCAAGAGTCATCAGAACAACTGCTTACCGAACTATTCGAACGCGAACGGCACGAATTCTGCAAACAAAAGAAAATTATTCATATGAAGGTGCTCACTTTACTATAATGAAGTTATAAATTACTTACTCTCGGTGGCGGCGATGGTGGCCGTTTTGATCGTGGCAATATTTGCCCCCGTTTACTTGGGCCAGCCGGTGGTGGCGAACGCCGACGACTTATGTTAGGCGGTGAGCGACGCCTACCTATCGGTGAACGCGACGGCTTACGACGCATTGGTGGTTCAGGTGGTGAACGCGGACGATTCCCGCCTCCGGGCATACGACCGCGGCCCATGTCGGAAGGTGAACGCGGCGGTATACCACCACGTGGTGGTGGCGAACGAGGACGACCGCGCATACCGTCCATAGGTGGTGGGGACATACGTCGACCTCCACCTATATCTAATGGAGGCGAACGTCGACGCATATGTGGCGACATGGGTGGCGATTTTCTCAAACGCGAATGACTACGAGAACGAGGAGAACGCGAACGAGCATAACGACCAGAGTTTGGTGGCGGACCACCGACTGGACCACCTGATGCCGAATTGTAACGAAAACCACCTTCGCGATCACTTTCGCCAGAGCTGCTATCACCTTGGATATACATTTTTTTGTAACCAGTATGACGCCAGCGGTTCGGATCCTTTTCTTCTACTTCTAACAACTTTTTATCCCAATAGTCGTTGGTGTTGGCACGTGCTTTTTTCATAACGTTATCAATCTCACGACGTTTCCCGGCTGGCAGAGAAGGATCTACAAAATAAATTTGTTTAAAAAACACATTGACAATTAATTAATTAAAGCTTAAAATGCATATAGGTCTATAAATACGATTTAGAAATAAGCTCCATAATGTAATTTTTTTATTTTGGAAAAAAGTGTATGACAGGAGGAGGATTAGTGTGTTCAAAATAGAAGGTAAGTAAATTCAGTTTAAAAAGATTATATTAGGTTTGTTATTAATTATTTGGAGTAAATTAGATATGAAATATCTCGCCGTTTAGGTATATTAACCAAGTAAACAAATACCTGTAATACGGGCTACTGTAGGCTGCCTATCCATATGGAGTTTAGGATTTAATTCGCCACGTCTCCGCGATGTCGACATGGTGAAAGATGTTAGATACAAGCGGTATAACAGAAGCGATCAATTGAGGTGAAACAATGGCTACGAGACAAACGCCAAATGTGTCTATGTACTTTTCCGAGTTGACAAAGATTAAAACGCGCGTAAAACCGACGTGTTTGATATATATGCCAAATAAATTAAGCCCACAATGCTTTCTTTAAAATAGAACACGCACTTAAGCACTTACAAAAAAAAAAGCTGCAAGGAAACATTTTAATAAAAAAAAAAAAACATGAGTAAACAGCACTTCAAACAAGCAATGCAAGTATTTGTGTAATATTTTAATTTGTTCTGCAAAACTGATTAGTGGATGAAAGCAACATAACTTATTGGACATTAACAAAAATGGGAGAAACAAGTTAGTCTAATAAATATTGTAGCACTTTTTAGTAACAGTTTGTTGTTTAATCAAATAGTATTATAAAAGTAGTTGTTGCTGACAGAAAACAATTAACGACTCTCGCGCAAGATTGCCGGTGTGCAATCTGTTTGGTACCGAGTACGCACCGAGATGTAAAATCCAGTTCGAACACGCATACATAATTACGCCCGTACAAGAAAACCGTCACATCCGAAATGTCTGTAATATATTGCATTCCACCGCACGGCATGCACTTTATCTGAAGATATAGAATTGTTAAATTTTCTTCAGTTTTTTAGAAATACCGTGCAAGAAAAGCGCGACAAAGTAACCGGTTCATCACATCGCCCACCGCCACAACGTTAGGGCAGCGCTGTTCGCGTCGTCAATGATTTCACAAAAAATCTGCCATGCACAACCCAATTAATTGTCTTACATAGATTTCCAAATATTTCTCACAAATCGCCGTTTAACAATTTTTTTTATTTGTTATTTAATTACACACGCGTGCGCGATATATATATATTTAAAAACATCGAAAACAAATAAAATATGCAACTCGTACGTCAACGACCGCGACGTATTGAACCGACGAATGCAACCGATACATACATTTTTCAGTTCCGATGCAAACGCACTATTTATTAAACCCATTTTAATTGTTCTATGCAAAATTTTTTGGGTAATTTTCTTACGTACATTAATCACTCACGCTTTCACAATGTTTTTTTTTTATTAAATACAGCGCTATTTATATTAACAAAAACGTATTTATCAGCGGCATACACTGCTCACAAAAATTAATTAACGCTGCTCGACGTCCATTTTAGAAATGAAAAATTTTCTATTGATGGTAGAAAATGTGACAACGAAAAATATCGATTTTAATCGTTGACACCTTGCCTACTACAGGGTGTTGTGTTCAATTTGCTGTTGGTTCTGTGCTTAGCTAAATTAAATAATTTATTTTAAAAAAAAATTAGTTAATTTGATTTTGAAAAAGATATTTATTCTTGCTCACGGCATTACAATAATATATAGTAAAATTAAATATTTTAAATTTATCAAAAAGGGTTTTCAAATGTGATACGCATGAATAATAATAATCTAGTTCTGAGAGTATTCGATGCAGTACATGCCGGGAGAAGCAGAGAAAGAGGAAGACAGCAAATATCTGTAGTATTGAGGACTTGCAGCAGAAACTTCGGTCTTCGAAGCGGTTAATTATGACGTATTAATGCAAGTTGTGAAAAGACAATATAATAGGGTGCACAAGAGGCAATGAATTTCTTAGAGCTGCAGAACCGCAGCCAAAAACCATATTAATATCTGAAAGACTTACAATTGGGAGAATGGCTCAGTACTCATTTGGTGAGCACATCGAAAGGGTAAAAATCCAGAGGAATATAAAGTCAACATTTACTGAAACTGTCGCATATGCTCAGACTCATACAAAGGTCGCACTCCTAAGTAGACCCTCCTACAAAGCGAACCGTGCTGAGGTGGAAACTTTAGATGTGATAAAGGAGATATTAGAAACGCTAAGATTCCTCAAGGAGAAGTTATTTATTGTATCCAGACATTACAAAAGCCTGTGGAGCTCACTAATGTTCTAACACCAAATGGAGTTTTTGAAACGGCGTCTGAGCATATTAAAATGTGAATAAGTTTTAATGCCCAGGAATACCGGTATCGGTATAAGTATTTACATGCGGCGCGCATCTTCAAAATGTTTTCTGAGTAGCTGCAGAAAAACGCTAAAGGGAAGCGTTTGCCATGTAATGGAGGAGGCCTTTGCGGTAGTAATAAATATGAAATACCACAGCATAGGGCCGATTTACTATTTGCACCCTTGGACTTAAAGTATACGATGAATACAAGAAAAAAAATCAGAGGCGACTCAGAATAAACTTTCTTAAAAAAAAAATGTATACCTAACGGGTATGTGAATATTCTTATGCATATCATCGCACCTAAAAGTAGGCTACGTCACATAAATTATATTTTATTAACAGTCAAATCTCATACGTAAACACAGAACTTATAATTATTATTATTATAAGTTCTCTGAAATATTATTAATTTAGATAAATAAGCTATTACAAAACACGTAAAAATTGTTGAAAAATTCTGTTTAAAGACAATACAATAAACAGCTACCGCAGTACGTTATAACACGGATAATGCAAAGGAGTCTGGAGACCAAATAACCGCAAACGAAAGCAATAATCTTACTTAAGATGACAAAAAAAATGTGAAAAATTGTATAACGTTCTTGCCCAGCAAAGCCATCACAAATCTTGTACCAGCTGAAAATTTTGAAGCACCATTGAAACATAGCCCAGTGACCATGGGCTAGAGCTGAAAAGGAAAAGGAAAAAAAAGGAGAAATCACCCTTTTTCGCGGAGCAACTCAGTGCGTTGGGATTCCAACCAAATACTGCTCCGGCCCGTTCAAGAGTACTGTTAAAAGAAGCATGCCAGAAATTTCGAAGATATGAAAATGTCGTCTATAAACTTTTTTAATTTTTCAAGGAATGGCTTTCTTGAAATAGGGTGGGTTTTGAAAGTCCTCTACCTGAGTTCTCCGAAATGAAGCCAGGATCACACAAAGGACAGACATAATAATATTGTATAGTTTTAGATCTAGTTACTGCCGCTTCGGAGACTCCTTAAAATCAGTGCAAAAATCAATGAGAAATTCATTTGATTCTTCACATTACCCACCTTCTGTTATTATTTTTACTGCATCTAAGCTTAACGGGCTAGTTGTGGTACCACCAAAAATTATAATATCGACTTCAGCACCTCCTTCGACCTCAACCGCAACACGATCAAATTCAATCGATCTAGTTGTGGTACCTTTAGAATCATTATTTACGACTTCAGCACCTAATTTGACCTCAACCGCAACCAGATGAAATGCAATCGAGTTAGTTATGGTACCGTTATATTATAAATTATAAATTATAATTTCGACTTCAGCACCTCCTTCGACCTAAACCGCAACACGATCAAATTCAATCGATCTAGTTGTGGTACCGTTAGAATTATTATTTTCCGTTTCAGCACCTCCTTTGACCTCAACCGCAACAGGATCATATACAATCGATTTAGTTATGGTACCGTTATATTATAAATTATAAATTATAATTTCGACTTCAGCACCTCCTTCGACCTAAACCGCAACACGATCAAATTCAATCGATCTAGTTGTGGTACCGTTAGAATTATTATTTTCCACTTCAGCACCTCCTTCGACCTCAATCCCAACAAGATTAAATGCAAAAGAGCTAGTTGTGGTCCCGAAAAGGAAGTCCGTTTTCTTTTATCACGATTCTCGAAAGATATAACTGTGACTACAACTGCCGAGTTTCATTCCAATATAATGGGAAAATTAAACCCGGCCAGTTTGGATATTGGGAAGTTTAATTTATGCCCGATACCCGATGCTTTTAAGCAAAAAATCTGCGCTCAGGCTGGACATCTACAACGAGTCCAAGGCAGCCAGAAGAGAAGAGACAAACTAGCCTTTTAAAGAACAACCTTGAGCCAGCAACGCACTCCTCCTAATGAGCCAACATGTTTAAATTTCAACTTATTTATAGGTAAAGTAAGACAGAAGAACACATTTTGAACCCAAAATTTTTTCTTACACATTTCAATTCCAGTTCCACCGCGTTCAAAACAATTGGTGATAGACAACTGAGGTCACTCAACGAATTACTTTTAATCGGAAGAACTTTTCTTTTGTTTTTTTTTGCTTTTGGACAGAGACCTCTGTCGAACAACTGTGGATCTATGCTCAGACTGAAGTTCACTCAACAGATTATGAAGACGCTTCTGTGGAGCCAATCCAACATATTCGGTTGCTTCCATTGATCTTGACGTGCGCGCGCGCTCTGAGAACCTACCTTTTACTCGGAGCACTATCTCGTAGCAACAAAAAACGCACCCACTTCTGTGCAGCAAAGGACACCCGTCAAAAAGCCCAAGGAAGGTTTGACGTCGAAAAGCAGCAATCACAACAGATAGTCGAAGGGCTTTCTATTCGACTTGCACTCCTGCTCCCTGAGAGTACTCATCAGCAACTCGATATAAGAGAAATGTGGGACGGCATTTTAGGTTTCCCCGCGAATGTATAGCTGCAACCTAAATCATTGGGTTTCCTAAAGGTAAAAAAAAGCTGATACGTTTGGGATTGCCGTGCCACAGTGGAGAGAATACAGATAGCCTACCTTACAACGTTGCGATCGACCACTAAACGAACACTTCTTCAGCTTGCTGAATGAAACACCAGGAGATGGCGAACTTAATTCCCCAATCGTTGACGATGAAGCCGGGCCCGATAATGTAGAAATTTGAATAGTAATCGCCAGGTGTGCGATGCGAGCTATTCCTTCGTTTGGAAAATGTGGGCGGATGAAAACATGCCTGATGCTTGGAACCTAAGAGTGTTCTGCCCAATCCACAAAACGGGGAACCCACGGTCTATGCCAATTACCGCTGGGCTACCGTTCTCAATATACATATAAGATCCTATCGAGTGTACTGAGTGAAATAGTGAAGCTCAACGTCAACCAATTGATTCAACTTGTTAAGTGTGGCTTTTGATCTGATAAATCTACCATTGATCTGATATCCACCATGCGCCATATCTTGCGAGACACACACCACCTCCTCGCCGACTTTAAATCAGCCTTCGATAGTGCGAAAAGAAGTTGTCTTACGCAACAGAAAAAGCTCTGTCAGGATCGGGGAGGACCTCTCCGAGCTGTTCGATACCAAACGAGGGGATTTCTAAACGTATGAATTCTTAAACTTATCTTCTATAAGAGTGTACAGCTGCTGGCTTATACCCCTGATATTGACATTATTTGGCTCAATAACCACGCCGTTAGCTCTGCTTTCTCCAGACTTGATCAGGAAGCGAAGAATATGGGTCTGGTAGTGAACGAGGGCAAACAAACAGTCATCGGATTGGCCCGACCTGTGGACTGTCATAACTTTGAACCAGCATTAATACCAACAATAATGTCAGTCTTGAAATCCAACGTAGAAACACAACCACAAATCACCAAACTCTGCAAGTAACTCATAAATCTATATGGCTCTGGGAGTCTTCGAGAGAGAAGTTTTGGGAACGATTTGCGATCCATTGCACATTATTTACGGCGAATACAGCAGACGATGGAACGATGCGCTGTACGGTGGAAGCAGTGGAAGAGGAAGACCTCGAAGTTAAAAAAGATTAACATTAGCTCCTGATCAGAAACTCCGCTAACATTATGTTTTACTTGTTGCATATTTATGATTTTACAGTTTTTGTATACAATTTCCTTAACAGCTACACAAAATCTTTGAATATCGTATTACATTCCACATAACGGGGAAGTTTCATAGCCGCGTTGCCAACTGCCTGCAATAAGCTTCAAACGAGGAGAAATGTTTAGAATCCACAGCAATTGCTATAATATGCTTTATGGGAATATGAGTGGACTGAAAGGACAATAAGTGGATTTGAAGGATAACAGTGTAGATGGAATTGAATCCATAATGTAAATAACCTACTGCAGTAAGGATAACAGTGTGGAGCAAAAAGGCGAGTAGAGGCCAAAGAGATGTTAACCTTATAAAAGGAGCTTATACCTGCAGAGAAAATCAAGCAAATGTAAAGGATATTAATAAAAATTATAAGGGTATGGAATTTATATTAGTAAGCGGTAATAAAGGTTTTATAAATATTATTTCAAAAATATTAAAACTCTACTTTAATGCGCTTTTGCTCACCGACCACAAAAATATTATGTAAAAATTTTTGAAAATCCCAACTTTTCATTAATAATTTTTCTAACTGCGGTCAACCCTCTGCTGGGCATGACAACCCAGTGAGTATACCCTTTCGTTGATAAAATCTACCTTCGCCCCCGAAAAATAGTTTCCCCTCTAACTCATACGACAAGTTTCAGCCTACACTTCCCTTTCGTCGATCTGTCCACTCCATTCCTTCCGTGAAGGAATTACTGTGTCGTACTAAAACCAATGATTGGTATTATCGTCGCATATTCTCGCAATAAGATTGCCAATGACTTCCAGGGGAATGTTCAACCAGACTTCTTTTGCGACTTCATATAATTTGTTTTGGTCTTCATTTACACCTTCTCTGTCTATTTTTCAATTTAATATCTCCCACAGATTTTCAATTGAGATCCGGTGATTGTGCTGATCACTTTAGGACATTTACCTTTTCAGCTGCTACCGAATTTGCTACTAGTTTTGAGATGTGCTTACGGTCATTGTCGGGTTGAAATGACCATGAAAGTTAAGTATTCCATTCGGCATAAGAAGCATCATGTTTTCAAGAGTATCCTTGTACATGAACCGATTCATTTTGCCATTTATTTGATGGAGAGGTCCAAAACCAAACCCGGAAAGACATTCCTACACCATAATACTACCTCCACCATATCTGGGAAGGAGTTAGGCGTAGGCTCGGAGTTACAGTCCGAATAATGCTAAATATTGTGGTTCGGCGATAAGAAAAATATAGCTGGGAGAAATCCCAGCAAGGGGTGGTTGATGGCTAAAGCAATACATAAGACAGCTATTTAGATCCATGAGAAACTTAGCAGCAAGTCCAACTAGATGACAGAAGAGATGAGGATAGGTTATCTTGGACTAAGGATAAAACGGAGGAACATACTCGTACTACGCGGCGATTCACATACATCGATCTGAGATTCGCATACTGGATCGAGGAGGGAACACGGCTAAAATAAACAGGAACCTGCTTAAAATATTAATGACAAGATCAGCTAAAATAATAAGTAAGACGTCAGTGAGATAGCCACAAAAATATTTAATCGTATCGCTCTTTGACCACAGCAATCCTCTGGGACAAATTACACAGGAGCACTGGCGAGCACTGAAGTTAAACCTGCTGGATGTCCTCCTAGCGCGAACGTGTGGAGATCCGAATCATAAAATGTGGAGACGATCCTTCGCTGCTATAGATAAAGGTAGCTATTAAAGCATTTCAAGGACCGTGAAATGGTGCCGCATTAGTTGCAAGCCATCCATATCTAACCAGTACAAGAAATACTTAAGTTGTTGGCATCGTGAGCAAAATAGGCTTTAGGAGCAGTGACACATGTAGGCAGTGAAGGAAGGTCTTGAACATACACGTGCTGAGCTATTCAAAGAACTGGGCGAAGGCTCATAATTGGATTTAAGAACTCTTGTTAAAGATGATTATTTATCACGAAATAAGTTGAGCCTCCACCTGGACTGTGTAAGGCGCAGCAGTTGCCCTGTTGCCTAACGGTGTGGAAAACAAATTCCACATGAAAAAGTAGCGGAATTTAAAATAGCTGTTCTTTTATACATACAAATAAGTACTACTATCCAGTAGTTGCATAAAACTTATAGGAAAAGCAACATTAATAGTGAGGCAACATGCAATGTCAACTTTTCGAAAATAAATTCTAAAGCGGTCATGAAAATTCGAAACATTTACGTTATTTTCAATGGCCATAACAGTTTATAGCAAGTGCGCGTTAAATATCCTTGATTTCTGACTAAAATCGAGAGTAAAAATTTTCTAACTTTAACATTATCGTAAATTTGATGTTGGCAAAATGAGAGAAATAACTCTCTGTGGACCCCCACAAAACTGTATATGCGCTCAATTGTGTTGATATTCGAAAGCTGTTGGAATTGTACTCGGTTTTTCTAACAGTTCCACGAGCATCGCTTCTCATTTTAGGCCGAGTCTTCACCGAATGTGTAATTCGTAATTGAATTCCACAAGCAAAAGAGGCCAACAGTTATATATTTCGTATGAACTCAACACTGACAGTGCGTCTCCCGTTACTAAGCATTTTGGTAGTGTTGTAGGTTATGGTTTAATTGTATTTATAAGCAATTCAATTTAATGCCGTTATACCTTGAACTCCTTAAAGACTTAGTTTTATGAAGTATTTTTTTTTTTTTAGATTTATTTTTTATTTTATTTATTTATTTGTATGAAAAATAATTATGAATAATTACATTACATTAAAGGCAACTAGCAGCTGTGGCTATCGGCCTTTTTTTGGATTTAATTTTGAACTAAATATTTAAATAAAAATGTAGCCAGTTTTCTGATTCAACATTAAAATTATGAAACGCGCCGAAAAGTATACCTCATTCAAACACAATTAACTCTCAAGTCAGTCATATACCGATACCAGCAGCGCGAAGTAAATATAGTGGAGTTCCACTAATTTGGTGCAATTAAAACCGGAGTCTCTCACTAGGGTCTCTCACCTGCCCTTTCGCATTGGATTATCGTTGTGATGGTAATGAGATTACTTTTCCAAGATGCTCTAGTTTACGGACAAAATATCATATCTGTGCAGGCTGGAGAGGGTCTTCATACATCGTGAAACTGCTATCATACTCTACGATAGACCAGAATGGCTGGAGCAAAAGACTGAAGTTTGAGATAAAATTTTGACTCATCGTTTGAACTGTGGAGTTTGAACTGCAGTTTATTGCGTCCAAATAAGAAATAAGTTGGTTGGTTGGTTGGAGCTATTTTATTTTAAATCACTTTTTGTTTTTAGATTTGATTACTTATTATGGGACTGCCGATGTCGAAGCAGATTCAATAAATAAATTATAAATAAATTCATATATAAAAAAGTGAGAAGGCAATGAAAAATCTGATGACCTTTTTGAGCATGACGTAATTATGGACTTACCAGCTCTTCTCCGAGAAGTGAAACTAGCACAAGAAGTAATCGTGCCGGTCATATGGCCCGAAACCTTCCAAGTTTTTATTACCGAAATAGAGGCCGATCCCCGAGTTGTTAGTAGTAATTTTATTGGGACGGCAAGTAGTGGGGAAAATGTGTGGAGGAAGTGGACTCCTGTTCTGTGAACGTGCTTACGGCATAGCCTGTGGTTATTTGCCACAGAAAAGCTTCAAGGCCAATAATGAACCAAGGACCAAAACGACTAATTCAATTTGCGAAGAGAATAGCATTGTTCTTGAAACTAGAGGCACAATAAAGAGTGTAGCAGTACAGTGTGGTCGTATGTAGTGTATCTTGTAACACTATTGTAGTAGTAGGCACTGCCTAACACTTCGGCTATAGCGACCACAAGACTATACTTCAGAATATGCTTAGAAGTATATGCGAGTTTGTCTAAAATATCTTGAGATTGTGCGTTCGTGTTTCCAAAACTCTGTATGGGAGCTCTCGACCGTCGACTCCCTCAATATCCCTAAAAACTCTCGGTAATTTTCTTTCCCTGGATCTGTATTACCAACTTTAAGCGCACTGAAACGCATCTCAGCCTTGGAGGTATCCTATGCCCAGATATTGTTTTTCATATAATTTCTAGCTGAGTTAGAATACGCCACCTCCATAATATTGTAAGAGATACATAAAAAACCCTCAAAACTCGCTGAAAGCCTAGCCTGTGGAATTCAATTATCAATTTGAACTCGAGGCTATGATATCACTGCAGCGTCTCTCCAGCAGAGCTTATTGCAATCACGGAAATCTCCCACTGGATATCAAATCCAAAGTGGCATACAAATGCGGAAGTACTATAAATAATCTCGGTTAAATACATGGTCTGGGGACCCACAACTGTGCGGCGGATGAGCTGTCGAGAAGTGGAACCACTCTAACTATAATACATTATACACACACACGATACTGTCAAACCTCTGGCCACGAAAACACTCATGCTAAAACTAGCTTTCGTCAAAAAAGCCAGTACCAGTGGGCTTAATGAAAAGACTTGCCAACGTGACTAGATAGCTTTGGCTTGGATTGATGCTGAAAGATCAAGGAAACTAATGTCGATTCACCGTCAATTCAACAATTGGTATATTAACTGGATGCTACTTAATGGGGCTTCACGGTAGGAGAACGGTATGCCTTTCGAATAATTTTTGTTTACACTACGAAAACGAAAACGAAAACGAAAACCTTTAGGCGATCGTTTGAGGAGAACGATTGCATATGAATCGAAATCGGAAAGAAAAAAGCGAGACGGGTGGACAGACAGTGTGGATGATTGGACGATAAAAAAAGCGGAGATTAACGAGCAAAACGAGACGGGCGGACGGGTTGTATATGCATAGACACTTCCTATTTAATGCTCTGCTCCTTTTTAGCTTGGTCTCTTTTTTTTTGCAATCCCAGCAACTCAAAAGACGTGCATGATCAGCAATTCCCAAAAGCCGCTAATATGCATTTTTCCAACTAAATTCTTTAATTATTGCCTAAATATAATTAATTTAATCCGTTTCCGATTTTCTTGTAAATATTGTGGTACTGGAAATCGTCGATGTCTTTGCCTAACGAAAAACATAACATACTTTTAGGATTAGTACTTAACAAGGCTGTAAATTTGGTTTCTTTAGTCTCGCTGTAGATTTTATTTACAATAGTAGGCAAATCGTAGTTCGTAATATATATTTATATATCTATTTATTATATATATATATTTTTTTTTTAAGATTATGAAATGGTATATAAGCATTGTAAAATAAAAGCCAGCCTCATTTACTTAAAACATGATCAACTCGTTCACTTTGTAGTTGACTGTCTTGTCATTGTGCTTACTTGCAGGCAGGATAGGGGAATGGCCTACCCATTTTGGTAAAAATAATTCAACAACCTTCTAAGCTCATTAGAGGATCAGTGGGCCGCTATTGAATTGTTGATACTTGGGACTGAGTCTTTCAGTGTATTAGCATTTTATACGTATTACCGTCTTTATTGAGCCTACCTTGAAGTTGAGACCATTTTCTCTGTTGCCTACAGTTTGTTCCCAGAGCGCCTCAAGACACCTTCGCACAATTTCGCTTCCTCTTTTGTTTTCTGATGAAGCGCTTTCTCAAATGGGGAAAGATCAGTGGACTGCTATTAAATTTCTGCTGATTGAGTTGAGTCTTTCAGTGTATTATTGTTGAATCCCCTTTCTCTGTTGCCTACAGTTTGTTTCCATAGCGCCTCAAGACACCTTCGCACAAATTCGCCTCCTCTTTTGTTTTCTGATGAAGCACTTTCTCAAATGGGGAAAGATCAGTGGACTGCTATTAAATTCCTGCTGATTGAGTTGAGTCTTTCAGTGTATTATCTTTTTGAAGCCCCTTTCTCTATTGCCTACAGTTTGTTCCCATAGCGCCTCAAGACACCTTCGCACGATTTCGCCTCCTCTTTTGTTTTCTGATAAAGCCCTTTCTCAAATGGGGAAAGATCAGTGGACTGCTATTAAATTTCTGCTGATTGAGTTGAGTCCTTCAGTGTATTATCTTGTTGAAGTCCCTTTCTCTGTTGCCTACAGTTTGTTCTCATAGCGCCTCAAGACACCTTCGCACAATTTCGCTTCCTCTTTTGTTTTCTGATGAAGCACTTTCTCAAATGGGGAAAGATCAGTGGACTGCTATTAAATTCCTGCTGATTGAGTTGAGTCTTTCAGTGTATTATCTTTTTGAAGCCCCTTTCTCTATTGCCTACAGTTTGTTCCCATAGCGCCTCAAGACACCTTCGCACGATTTCGCCTCCTCTTTTGTTTTCTGATAAAGCCCTTTCTCAAATGGGAAAGGATCAGTGGGCCGCTATTAAATTCTTGATTATTCAGTTATGCAACTATCATTAAGTAATTAATAATTTAATTATAAGAAACCTTTGCAAGATTTACGCCTCCTCTTTTGTTTTTTTTATATTCTTTTTCTAATTTGAGCGCTGGTCTTTTGTAGGTGTAGAACATTTGATATGCTAAACGAGACTCGGTCTCAAATGAATTTTTGGTTCGCGGTGGGTATTGATAATAATAATTGATGTGACTCTCAAATTAGATTCAAATCGGTTCAGAATATCATCGGATTCGCTTCGTTCGTTAATTTTTACCTCTATTATTGTTTAGTAGTCGAATTTGTTTGCAGACCATTTTGTATTATTACTGTTTTTGATACCGGATGGTACACCTCTGCTGTCAAGATCTGTTAGGCTTGCATCTAAGTCCAAATGGCGCTTATTTTTGCTTCTGACTGCATTTTTTGAATCCGTCCAGAGGTGAGCCTAGACCGAGATCAGTTTCCATTGTGTCTGAAATTCCAATTCCCCTCGAGGTTAGAATATTGTTTTAACTGGAGCTAATTAGTTATAACTCAGGAACCGTGTATCTCAGCAGCCTCAGACGATGTGAATTAAACTCATCTTGGTATACGGATGTTAATTTAATTTTCATACACGTATACCCGCTCATAATTGTTTGCCACCCATCCACAATAATTGGCGACAATCATGACTGACTCAAGCAAACCAAGTGTAACAAATTGCTTGACGATAGCTGATATAATATTTTTCGAAGAGCTTTCACCGTGCTGGTGTCTTCACGCTTCAGAAAGACTTCACTTAGTAAGTGAGTGTTTATTAAGACATCTAAAATTTTGATATTGTTTGATGTGCACCTGAGCAATTGGAAACCTGATGACTTTAATACTATAAAAAATTTTATCTGGGGCACTTATTGCTGAGGCAATGTTAAGCTCTCCTGAGAATATCCTTGCATAACTTTGGGCGCTGGCTAAGGACTTGCTGTTATTTGAATTTTTTTTATTTTTTTTGGCATATATGAGGATTATGTTGTATATTTTTCAGGAAATAAGTATAATATTTATTTTTAAACATTTGTTTTCTTTTTTTTTGCCTAATACAGTTAAATAATTTTTTTTATACAATTTTCCTTCACACATTTCTTATTTTTTTATCCTTACTAGCAAGGTCTTCAACCTTGTTTTCTACTATTAAACAAACCTCTCTATCGACCGACATATGCTCACTAAACACAGTAGATGATCATATGATAATGACATACGGTAGTGATTTGACAGGCCTCAGCTTCATGTTCTTTTCTTGACAACATTCGTAGAGGCAACATCGTCAAGTTTTTATATTAAGAATTTAATCGCAGATTGTACAGAGCATTTAAGGTACTTCATTCAAGTTTCATAAGACTTGAGTTTATTCACGCCGTTTGGTCTACGTAACCTAAAGTCCTAAAAAATAGTCAAAAAAAAATTTGCTGTCGTTTAACTCAAAAACTGATTATCTGATTGACTTGCAACTTATTTTTATCGTATATGGCATTATTGCAGACATAAAGTGGCTGTAGGATATTTCGATGGGATTAAAAATGCAAATTTCGAATGCCATACCGTCAGATTTTTGAAAGGTTTTCTTAAAAAAAATTCATAAATCACTGGTTGAGTCGACTAAAACGATAAAAGTGTTAATAGTTCCCGAAGAAATTACTTTAATTTTAATAATTTGGAAGTGGAATAGTATATGCTATAATATACATGAATTTTTCGAATGTAACCTAAGTTAATAATTAATTAATCTAAATTAATTTAATTTATTTCATTTATTAAATTAAGTCTGTGATCGCAATACCCTTACAGACTGGAAATTACAAATTTACTTTAGAAATACAATAGTAATAAAACATATTTTGACATGGCGAAATCAAAAGTTTTATAAATTACATTCAACTCAGTCAATGCGCGAGTAATTTGACCTATGTAGTAATAATTTGTTTCAGCTGTTCTGACATTGAAAGGATAGGTAGACCGTTCCTGGGACGTTGAAACTAATATTTTCAAGATGTTCTGCGGAATCAATAAAACGAGAGATAAGGTAAAAAATAAACATTATAGATAGAAAAGTGCGTCTTTGGCTAAGAGACTTCATCGATTACTGCAAGGTGGTAACGCGTCAGCAAAGTGAAGTAGTTGAAGGCCTTTATACTCTATTGGATTCCCAATTATAGAACTGAATAATTGTATAAAATTTTTCTAGTATAAGGATCTCTAAAGTCCTTGGTATAACGTCATAAAAATACAAAATTTGCATGAGATTTTGGAATCATGCAACTTATATGGTTAACAAATGAAAAAACACAGTCAAAAGTAATTTCAAGGTCAGAGAAGTCTTTAACTTTGAGAAGGTTCACATTAGAAAGATTTTTATAAAGATGGAGAAACAGTTTTGAGACTTTGTACAAGTAACATGGAAGCATTTCTTAATATTAAGATGCTCCAAAAAGTAATGCGAAAAACCAAGTCCAATAAACGATACCTGGTAATTGACTAAAAATATAATCCGCTTTAGCTCGCTAAAGTCAGTATTAGTACATATCTTGAGAGAAAGCCTGGAGTTGCTTTTATTCCCAAACCTGACAAAAAGATACCGCAGCCAAATCTTTCCGGCCAATAATTGTAATCTGCTTTAACTGAAAAGCCATGGAAAAGATTATTGGCAACTACCAGTATATAAGAATAATCAACCTAAGAAATAGAGAGCACAGATCAACTAAGACAGCTTTATTTCAATTATCAGGGATACTAAGAGCTACAGTTGATAACAAAGATGTCGAAATATGTGCCCTTATAGGTATCGAAGGAGCTTTTGACATAAGAAAGTTGACAGAGCTCTTCAAAAGAAATGAATGATAACGAAAGAGGGCTCGGAGAGAGGAAAAATCATATCACCCAAACACTGCAACAGGAATTAGTGTGGGGATCACGAGCCCCAAGTCAAGGCTATCGAAACTTATGGTGAAATAACTTAACATCTTCCAAGCAGAAGTGTTCGTCGTACGTGTTGCGCAAACAGCATACGCATTAGGAAGACTATTAATCAATATATGTATAACAATATGCAGTGATAGTCAAGCTGCACATAAGGCAATGTCATTATGTACAATTAAATCGTATATGGATGGAAATGTGTCAAGAAACTTAATAAAGTGGGTGAACATAACAGAGTTCGGCTCATTTGGGTTTCGAGGTCATACAGGTATTAGAGGGAATGAATTAGCTGATAGGCTGGCGAGAGAAGCGGCCTCAACCTCGCCTAAGGAACCAGATCCCTTCTTCCCGAAGCAGGTAATGGTAAGCTAGTGACGGTATGAGACAGGATTTCTTACGAGACATTGCAGATGGCGCAAGCATATGCAGGCTTGTCGCTTCTGTGTACTACAACCAGACACATCGGTGCGCTTATTATTTGAATACAAAGCTGTCACTAGAAGAAGTCTAAGACATCTGGGCATCATTCAAAATCATAATGATATATCTATCGATCTATTTAAGGTCAGATTGTGAGTTCTCCTGTTAGCGTTCGAGTGGTGAGGCTTAGTTTTTTTTTTTTTTTTTTTTTTTTGAGCTCAATATCATTTGAACAATCTCAAGCTGGCTTCCGGTTTGAGTATACGTTTGGCAACTTGAGTTCGATTACTGATACACCGAGTGGTCACACGCACTGCTACTCACACGACGTCAGCGACTCCTTTGGCTGGCTGAATAGTATGTTTTTGCTTTGCCTTCAAGTTTTTCTGTTGCTGAGGCATTAAATAAAAATTATGTACTTATTATGAAAAAAAAAAACAAAATAAAAAACAGAGAGGAGCTTAAAGCGAAAAGACTACCAGTAGATATGTATGCTTTCATGTACTCGTTGGTATGTACTTATCCAGCTTTTCTCACAATATGCCACTGAATTTCACTTTGTCCATTTGTGAGTTTAACCCACTTCGACGTAATATGTATGTTTATGAATGTACTGTTGCATATACACGTTCATACATAATATAATATATATGTATATAGTAAGTAGTGTCATGACGTTGTAAATTTATAAGCTTAAATAGGTTGGCGCAATTTTAATGGGTCTGCTGACACGCCCAACGCAAAACTATGAGCTTAAATGAAAGTTGTTTATATATATATATATGGTATATCTATATATACTTATATGCACAGCAGCAGAATTATATACGCTTTCGTGTAATATGTATGCATACAGTCATATATATACAAATAATTCAGTACTTGCAGTGTCTGCCCAACGGCAGAGTTTATGAGAAAAAGTAGTTCACTTTACAATTTCGCTTATTTTTAATATTTTTTATATTTATTTTTGTTTTCATTTTATTTTATTTTTTCCTACTTACCAACACTGTCCACGACACTTTTCCAAAAGTATTAAAGTCGTAATTCTTTTGAAGTGCATGCGTACATTAGGGACGTACACCATTATGCCAAAAAGAGAGTGAGAGAAAGAGAGAGAGCGAGAGAGAGAGGGCGCTGAAGGAATGAAAACTAACAAAAAAAAATTTGCATAAAATATGAAATTGTCCGAAATGGGTGTCGTTGGTGCGGTTGGCATATCGTCTAAGTATTTGATGGAGGCCACACAGTGAGGGCACATCAAGCAACTTAGAAGCTGAAATGGACGAAAGTAGTGCACGTTAATGACAACCCCAAGCCGTCGCACAACACACACACACACACACACAAACGATTTTACTGCAAAGTGCTAGTAGTTGGTACGGTGGAAGAGTGCGACAGAGTGTTGCTGAGCATAGAGAGTGTACATATGTTTGTAAAATATATATTGTTAAAAAGTGAATTCAAAATATTTTAATACTTTTTATAAAAGTTGACAAGCGTACCAACTTAAGTAAGGTACACGTATAGAAAAAATGCAATATTTTTGCCTTGCTCCCCTTTGGCAATATTCAGTTATAGGTTAGAGAATGGGAGAGTAAGAAAGAAAATGAAAAAATGTGGACATCTCAAAATGTTTTTCGGCTGAGTTAAGCTATAATTGACAATCACCTTGCCGCAGGGACTTAAGTGCTTTTAAAATGCTTTTGAAATCCCTTAAGGACAAATAGAGCGAGAGAGAGAGAGACAGAGAGAGAGGGAGAGAGAGGAAGAGGGAGAGACAGAAAGATGGAGAGAGAGAAAGAGGGAGAGAGAGGAAGAGGGAGACAGAGAGAGAGAGAGAGACAGAGAAAGAGGAAGAGAGAGAAAGAGGAAGAGAGAGAAAGAGGAAGAGAGAGAGAGAGATATTGTTCAAATAGGTGCAAACACCTAATTCAAAACCTGCGTCTTAAAAATAAAGCGCTTTCTTTACCGAGAAGCCAAAGTGGACCCACCCCGCTAAACTTAGTCAATCCTCTAGGCTCCACATTGCTTCGTGTTATAAAACCATTAAACTTACACAATAAAATTCGTACTTTGTAACCGCTAAAGCGATTTGCGGCCGAGCTCCTGCTCCGGATCGGGGAGCGCGTCTTGAGGTTTTTCCAGCAGTTTTACAGTTTGTTACAGTTTGTTCCAAGTCACCTCCGAAGGGCTGACTTCTTTTTATGTCAGAAATACACTCGGGGGGTTTGACCCCTGGCTCCTGCCGAAGGACGACCACAATTGGAAAAATTAATTTTCTATATTTATGGATGTTAGTCGAACCAGGACTCCAACCCTGGCCTCACGAATGTTAGTACACAATGCTAATCACTCGCCTATTGCGGCCGTCATCATTAAGACCAGCAACCTCAGGTTTTTATAACGAATATTTGGGATATTTTGAAGGGCGGCGAATATGGTCTGTCCAACCATTCTGAAGACTACTCTAAACAAACAATTTATGTTCTTTTCTTGCAAGCGGGATATGAAGAGAGAATCATCGGTTGAATTTTAGGTTTCAATGGGAACTTTTAATACGAAGGTAAGAGTGGACAAAGACTACAACAACAACAGTGGACAAAGCTTGAGCTGTCTGAATAATTTGAACTGTGAATGGAGTAAACGACTTAGACACCTCAGTGATTAGACCTAAGCCCTAGATACAGTAGAAAAGGGAGAGCACAAAGGAAGAAGCTTTATTCTGAAATTTTGCTAATAGAAATGGAGCTCAGACAGTTATATTCAAGGTATCCGAGGAATCAGAGGAGTCTTTCATTGTCTTCTCACTTTAGTTCACCTCCAAGTGGATATTTGTGGGCTATTCAGGGAATACTTAGTCAAAGCTCAGGTGGTTCAGTTCCGAATAGCGAAGTTGGCATAGACTATGCCCGTTTATAGTATAATAATTTGGCAGGAGCCGATGGTTTACCGGCAGAGATATTCAAGCACTGCGATGAAGAGGTGACAAAGTGCATCCATGAGATTTTTTGAAAAATATGGTGACATTTCAACAAGCTCGACGATTAGACGGCTGATAGTCATAACTTAAATGGGCCATTGTGTATTGGCAATGGGCGAATACCTGGGCTGGCGACGATCGACGTTGCATAAACCCATTAAGAGGAAGCAGAAGGTATATGAACTATTTCAGAGAGAGCAAGAGAGAGAGAAAGATAGATAGAAAGAGAGGTGGAAAAAGAGAGTGCGAAAGAGAGATAAAAAGAACGAAAAAGAGAGATAGACAGAACGAGGAAGAGAGGGAGAGAAAGTTAAATACAAGGAGAGTGCTAGAGAGAGAAATAGATATAGAAAGAGAGAGTGTGTAAGAAAGATAGAGAGAGAAAGAGGGATGGAAAGAGAGAGTGTGTAAGAAAAATAACGACATAAAAAGAGAGAGCGAGAGAACGAGAAAGTGAGAGAGAGAGAGAGAGAGAGAGAGACATGGAGACAGAGACAGAGGCAGAGAGAGTTTTTGTCATAAGATTTCATGCACAGCAGCTTTTGGAAAACAATTAAAAAGAACAAAAAAAATAATACACTTCAGCTTAGTTTATCAATTCCCGAAGTTCAAAGCTGATATTTTTCCATTGTCAAACCGGTTTTACGGAGAAACTGATATTATCGAAATGGATTGTAGCTGTAGACTCTGTTCTGGTATTTACACCACTCAGTCACTCAATTACTATACACTACGCCTCAAAGAGCAGTATGGTCAGAGGTTGGAGCTCAGGCCACAGCAACATCTAAAAGTTGTTGTTCTGCTACGGTTTACCCTCGGCAGGAAAGAGTCGAAGATCACACAGTTTATTTCTAATATTAGAACAATAGCTCCCCATAAAAAACCAATAGTGGTGAGGCGGTTCCTACATTTCCCAACAAGACGCCTGCTTCATGTGTCTTTTGTGCCTCACGACCTTTGGGTGTCTGAGTAGTTTCAAGGCGTTTCAAGGCTCTCCTCCTTAAAATAGCTCTTCACTTTAAATTTTTAAGCCGACGCTTCGTGCAAATGGCTTTAAACGGCATAAATGAAGAGGCTCCCGCTCAAGCATGAAGACATGTGTAAAGTGTTGTCAAAATACTCTTGCAATAAATACAATTGGGAGTGAGATGTTCATAATCATTCACATACATACCCACGTAAATATGTACTTATATTAATATGCTAAGACATAACTACAAACATACATACATATGCACGTTCATGAGGATTCAAATACAATATGTCACAAAAATGAACATAAACGCTTATCCATGCGCGCACGCAATGACAGTAAATTGAAAAGTCAAAATCCAATTCAAATGTAACGCTGTACTTTAGATATTCAAAGACATACATACGAGTATGTGGACATACAAGCGCACATAAAAGTACAAGGGATTCTTCCAAAGTGCGTAGAACAGAGGGCACGAATGGGTGGGAGTTTTAATGACATTCGCAACGGGAACTCCGGCCTCACCCGCCCCATAAAGTATTAGCTGGTTTTCACTTGCTTATGGGTTTTAAAAAGCCTTTACAGGCTTTTTTTCTAGATCTTTGGATCTCCCCTCTTGCATGCATGCCACGCTGCGCATTTCTCAAATGTCACATAAAGCTGTCAAAAATTGTGAATACTTTTAGCGAATGCATTCGCAGCCAGCGAAATGCGACTTGAATGTCAAAGGAATGTTGAAAGGTTTGAATTCGGGATTTGACTTTGATGCTTTTTGTTGTTGTAGTGTGTGTGAAATGTTGATAAAAATATTATGCGTTGCATATAAATGTTTTCACTTAACATTACAGCTATGTACAACATATGTAGTAAATATGGGTGAGTTTTTAGTAGTGCCGAGCTTCACTAAAACAGTGCTCTTCTTGGCCATTACGAATGGACGAGGGGATTGTGGGCAAGTCCGTACAAAAAAAATCGGAAATTGTAAAGGTCCCACCATATCGAATGAACTTGTCTAAAACCTTTTTTGATTTCGAACTGCTCGGAGGGGCCCCACGCAACTGTTGGCAGCTTCAAAATGAATGTTGGAATGGACTTTGCAGCGTGAGCGTCGAGATCAAACGAAGAGCAACTCTTGCTAACAGGTCCTACTAAGTCAAACTTAAATTACTCTCTATAAATTTCTCAACATGACCTTCTCTTTGTGTGGAGCAGACGATGTGGACGATGACAAACAAAGAAGGGAATGATCTAGAAGCATTCTCGTGTCTAGTCTACGCTTGACCTATGACGCTGTCCGCGTAAAGAAGGGTACCACCAAATGTATGACGGCATTAACATAGTCAAGGATATAGAAATACAACGTGTGTGCTGGCTTGAACCTTTCGTTTGCATGGGTGAAGATATTCCAGTGAAAAGATTATTTGATTCGACACACTGGGTTGATCAACGAAAGCGAGGGCGCCTCGACACGGCGATATGCGCTAAATTCCAAGGAACTAGTATTATCGCCACTTCATAGAAGACCCTGGTGCGCATACTAGTACGGCTTTAGATCTGGTAAGTCTACCATCGACCAGATTTTCACACCACGCCAAAATCTAGAAAAGACATACGAAACCCGGATCGTTAATCATCATCGCTTTGTCGATTTCAAAGCGAGGGACCGCCTGTACGCCATCATGTCTGAATTCGGTATTCCTGCAAAACTGGTGCACCACCAGCTCGGTCAATAACGCTCGAAGTTTTAGACAATGTGACTCCCTATCGTGCAAGCTCTTCAACTTTTTGCGGAAAGGAGTAACGCGGAAGGATCTCAGTATACCCTTTAAGTTGTCAAGGAGCCCTATCCCGATTGACAAAACTAATGCTTCATAAGGCGACCATTTTACCCGTGCTCTTATATGGCGTAGAAGCACATATAGACGACGAGGTGTTCGTAGCGTAAGCCGATGGAGGACAACGAAGGGGACGAACACGCCTCTGTTACGGTCAGCCGTAACTGGATAGCGAAGAGTAATGGCCAGTAATGTAAATAAGTAAGTAATCAACCATAGCGCGCAATTTATTTCTTCCTTTCACTGTTTGGTGGCAATTGGAAATCCCAAGTACAGCCAGGTTCTTCTCTAACTGGGCTTTCCAACGGAGTGGGGGTCTTCCTCTTCCTTCTGTTTTCGCCAGCGTGTGCTGCATCGAATACTTTCAAAGCTGGAGTGCCTTTATCCATTCGGACGATATGACCTAGCCAGCGTAGCCGCTGTCTCTTCATTCGCTGACCCATGTCAATATCATCATATAGCTCGTACAGCTCATCGTTCTGTCGTCTGTGGTATTCGCCGTTGCTAATTCGTAGAGGATAAGAAATCTAACGCAAGACTTTTCTTTCGAAAACTCCTAACGCCGACTCAGCAAATGTTGTCATCGTCCACGCCTCCGCGACATATTCAGCTCTGCTACTCGTATTATTTTCACCAGCAATAGATTAAAGAAGACACACGTTAATAAAACACCTCGCCTGAAAACTCGTTTGGTATCGAATGCCTTGGGGAGATACTTCCTAATGCTGATGGAGATTTTGGTGTTACTTAACGCCACTTTACATAGCCGTATAAATTTCGAGGGCGTACCGAATTCAGACATAGTGATTTAGAGACAGTTCCTTTTTGTGCTGCCGAAGGCATGTTGATTTACTAGGTCTTAAGCCACACTTGTGAGGTCAAACGAGTTTGTTGACAGTGGGGTTTAGTCTATCAAACAATACGCTCGTTAGAATCTTATATGTGATATTAAGGAGGCTTATCCCATGGTAATTGGCGCAGACTTTAGGGTCCAAGTTTTTATGAATTGGGCAAAGCACATTTTCAATAAACAGGGGCCTTTTCAACCGACCATATTTTGCAATGAAGCGAATGCATGCGCCTTATCTATTCTTCACCACCATAGCTCTGCCGGTTGGCTGTCAGCTCCAGCCACTTTCTTTCGAACCTCATTATATTCGGGCAATGAGACATCTGTTCATCGTCAAAGATTGGAGAATCGTGTTCAGCATCTCCTAGTGTTCCATTTTCACTACCATTCAGCAGGCTGGAGAAGTGTTCCCTCCATAAATTCAATAAACCCTGAGCATCGGTTACTAGATCACCTCTTTGGGTCTTACAAGAGTCTGCTTCGGTTTTGACATCTTCTGTAAGTCTGCGAATCTGTTTATAGAATTTTCGATCATTAACCTAGTTGGCCAGCTTCTCAAGCCCTTCATACTCAAGCTCTTTATACTAAAGCTCTACATATTCACCCAACTTTGAATTTGTGTAGGTATATTATATTGAAAAAAAGCGTAATTTACCATTTTTTTAAATAAAAATTAAATAAAAAATTGCGGAAATACCAATCGCATGCGAATTGTTAATGAAATAATTAATTAAAAAATTCTTAGTAATTTAGCAGATTTTTTAATTATTTATTAAACTGAATACCTAACATGCTAGTATTATTAAATCTCATTAAATAAATTAATTGGTCTAAAAATAATTTGATTTATTACCATACATAAAGAGGAACTTAATAATCAGTACAGAATTAGTAAAGCTTTTAATTATTTATACAACAAACGTTGCCTACATTTAGGCGCATCCGAATAAAAGCAAGACGCAGATTAAAATATTTAATTTAATTTCAAGAAAACACAAAATTATAGACACAACATAAACTGATAATGTGTGGCATGAAATTTCGTTACAAATTAAAATTATATTTACTTTTCCAACATATACACTGATGTTTGTACATATGTATGGAAGTAGAAGAAGATGAAGATGAAGAAGACTCTATTTCACTTTATACTTGCACATTTTCTTCTCACTTCCTTTCTACTAAATTATCTGACATTATTTGCATTTCGTCATATCGCATATTGCCACTTCAAAGTCTTTGTTTAACTCTTCATTTGTGCGCTCGTAAATTTAAGATGTAAGAAAAACAGACAGACACACACACAGGCAGACACAGAGAGACAGACAAGTGTACAGAATAGGCAAGCAACGGCAATGGCAGTAGAAATAGTAAAATATCAGAGCGCAAAGTTAAGTAAAAATCTGAAACTCACACACTCATACATGCATGCATCCATATATATATACATATGCCTGTATGTAACGTAGCACATGCATACATGTGTATTTATGCGCTCTACTACACCGACAGCGGCTCAACTGCTCAGCAGCTTTGGAGCTCACAATTCATTTCGTGATGGAAAATGTAAATATTGGCACAAGCACTGAAAACGCTTATGATGTAAGAGTGTGAGTGTGAGTGCGAGTGCGACTGCGAAGAGTACAAGTTTCGTGTATGACGGCGCAGGAGATCGCCTTCAGTGTGCTGACTGCATACCACTGCGTCAACAGCTTCTTACGTTTGCCTCCTGCGACTCACAGGCGCGAGCTCGTGCACGCGCAGCATAAAACTAAAATAAAGAGCTTCCGTTTCCGGCATTCGAAACGGAAGTATATACATATGTATATGTGTATATGCTACAACATGTGCACATACAAAAGTCATACACCACAGACGCTCATGAGCTGTGGCGTCGCATTTCCAATGCACTCCCATCCACTCACTTGCTGCATACGCTTACCAGGCATGCTTTCGGGCGTTGGAGTCAAAACTGAATTTCCATGTTGCGATTTCATTGCAAAGTTGGAAGTTGTCGTTGTCGGCGCACAGTGTTGGTGTGGCCTGGGCGCGTTTGGTTTGGTTGGCGCAATGCCACGGCATTTGTGCAGTTGCACTACTACTTGAGGTGTATAGTTTTTTCTTCTCCTTCGTACATTGTAAGCGAGTCTGTGTTTGTCTTTAACAAGCTTCTTATTTTCCTTTCCGCTCGTACTTGAGTTAAAGAGAAAACAGAATTATGAAAATGAATTGTTTCCAACATTTTTTTTTCCGGTGAAAAGTAGAAAAAGTGCAGGCACTTAAAATTTTATATACCCACCAGTTACATCCGCTGGTTTGCTCAAGGACATCACATACACACACACATACATATGTATACCATATATGTGTGATTAGCAGTTGTAAATAAATATTTATGGCAAAGTTTTCATGACTTTTTAAAAGATAATTTTCAAAGTTAGCATGAAAAGATTAACCATTTTGCGTTGTTAGTGTTTTTGCGAGTTGATAAAACATATGTACATACTCGAAGCTTACCTTCAATCTTCTCCTTCAAGCACGACATTATTTTATGATGTTAACACGAAAGCTATTTAACAAACCTTTATTAAAAGATGCAAAAATACGTCTTCAGTAGAGAACAAAACCAAGGTTACAAAACCTGGTAACCGTCAATTATTTAACTAAAAAGATAAATAAGTATGTAAATAATTCAATAAATACAAATCAATAAAAAATAGATAATTAAATAAATTAATTAATAAGCTAAAAAAATTAATGAATAGATATTTTAATAAAAAATAAAAAACTCAAAGATTAATTAACTGATCAAAAATTGAAAAACAATCAAAAAAAAAATTAATAAAATATTTATTAAATAAATAATTTAATAAACTATTTAATAACAAAATCAAATATTATGATAAAAAATTAATGAATCCATATTTTAATAAAAAATAAAAAATTCAAAGATTAATTATTTGATCAAAAATTGTAAAATAATCAAAAAAAAAGTTATTTATTAAAAAAAGCTTAACAATTTATCGATTTGATAATTTAATATTAAAAAAGTCTAAAAATAAAGAAATAAAAAAGTAAATTCATATATTAATTAATTAATAAATAAACAGTAAACAATTAAATAATTAATTTATTCAATTAGTAAACTATTTAACAAAAAATTTAAAATTTTTAAATTAATCTATTTATATTAAAAAATATTTTAAATATTTTTAAATCAATCAATATATATTTTACAAAAGAAATTTAAAATATTTTTAAGTTAATCAGTTTAAATTTTAATAATAAAAAAATATAAAAATTAAGAAAAAAATAAGTTAATTGATCAATCAGTTGATAAATAGATAAACAAACATTTAATTAAATTGGTTAGTAAAATAATCAAAAAATAAAATAAAATAAAAAATAAAAAATAAAATATAATAAATAAATAATTAATTGATAATTTAATAATAAAAAATATAAAAATAAAAAAAATACGTAGTTCAGTTAATTGATAAATATGTAAAAAAAATGATAAATAAATAAATTTATAAATTAAAATTTTATAAATAATAAGCTATTTTATAAGCAAAGTTAAATAAGATAATAAAAAATTAAATAATTGATAATTTAATAATAAAAATATAAAAATAAAAAATTCAAAGTATAATGAACTTATTTATCAGTTATTATTAATAATATGTTAATAAACATCTAATTAGAAATAATAATGAATAAATTGTTGATTTAAAAAAATGGTTAACAAATTATTTATTTGATAAATTAATACTAAAAATTATAAAAACAAATAAAAGTAACAAATTATTTATTTGATAACTTAATAATAAAAATTATAATAACAATAAATAAACAAATAATTAAATTGATTAATAATTTATGCAATAAAAAAATAAATAAAGATTAAACAAATAAATAAATTGATAATTTAATAAAAAAATAAATTAATTAAGAGCTAAGAAGTTGACAAAAACTATCGGCTCTTCAATATTTATTATTTCAAGTTAATTGAAAGTGTGTGAACGGCGACCTCATTAACATAATTTAGAACATAATTATAATAATTGGGATGCTGAAGCGATTTTCTTAGCTCAGCAGCGTGTTTGAACATACTTTAAGCTATGTTATGTAGAGAGCTTGTACAGATAACTATGGAAATACAACTGATACTGTCTTCAGCTAAATTTGACGTTTCTGTCTGAACAGTTGACGGCCAAAGAATAGTGGAGATTCATTAAAACGCAGCTTGATTTAAGAGCTTAAAAATAACTTTCAAATTTTAGGCGTTGGTTCTCAGATTTATGTAAAGGTTTCTTTAGTTGTTTAGCATATAGAATAAAATCCCATGCATTGGCTACTATTTAAGAAAATTGTAAAAAAATTCACTTTGTTTTTTTTTTCAGCGTCTTAAATCAAGTTAAGGCCTTTGAAACGGCTGTTCAACTGTTGCACATTTTCCTTTCCATCAAATCTGTATATATACCTATATATACCTATAATAATAATATATACATATGAAAAAATTGATTTATATATACGCTTAAAGGCCTTATTAAGAAGATAAACTTTTCATGCATACAAATTGTTGCTGCTGGTTTTTACCCAACTAATTTGCAAAGCCTATTCCCAGTACCAAGTCAGAGCATAACTAATTAACAACACTTCAATTACAGTAATATAAGTAAAATAACAAATTGGTAAAGTAAATTTTCGGGCAGTAATAAAACAAAATCATAAACAAACAGATAATCTATTTTTGGAAATAACTAATTTCTATAACCATTTGTCTTCATCAACAAGCCTTTCAGTTGAAAACACATAAAGGCATACATACATACGTATATACATACGAATATACAAATTTAAGCCGTTAACACTTTGATTTGAAGCCAATTCATATTTATGGTATATATTTCTTAGTATTTGAAATATTTATGAATTTCGCCTTGGTGATAAGACAGATTTTGTGAATGGAAGTAGAAGAAAGCAGTGACCGACTTAAGATTTGTGTATGAAATTCAGGTTAAGTAATTTTTGGCATTTTAATGGGGTTTTACTTTGAACCTATTAAGTATTTTCGAGCTAATTAAGATTTATTTACAAACAAATATATTTTAATTTATGCAAACGTAAATAATTATAAGCCGTACACGTAGATTACTTTAGTGGGCGATAATGGCATCATTTGACCTACATGGCGTATAAGTAACATATTTTGCAATGATATTTAACACTTTTCATTTAAACTTAGTTTTGTACTATAACTATTAATTTGTCATAAATTTAATGTGAAATATATATATTTATATGTCACAGCTAATTAACAGGCTAGAACTTCTTAGCACAACTCAACTCTCGGCTCTCCTCTATTTGCTCCGCACCACAAGTGCCTTACAGCTCAATGCCTTGAGGCTAATGGCCAAGTGCGCTGTACTTAGCTTTTCAATTTGTATTAAAAAAAAGAGAGAAAGTAAAGAAGTAGAAGAAACACATAAAAAATAAACAAAACCCAAAAAACTCACGCACACACTCGCCCAATTCACCAAACAGTTGACTCCCTAAAGTATGGTCGTATGGTCACAGTGTCGAAGGTTGCACCACATTGCCTTGTGGCATGCATAATATGCAAATGCTATGAAGTACATATGAATGCTATAGCCATAAATGCCGATTTTCTCTCCAGCGTTGCTTTTGGGCATAAAATTTTTGTCCTACTTTTCGCCAAACTTGTCGTCGACAAGCAACAGCTGAAGTAGTAGCCTTATTGTAAGCAAAGTAGAGTACAGTAAATGAGTAAGGAAGACAACATTCACTAGAACGAGATGTTACCAAGTGTAGCAACAACAACATCTTTATATACAGCATACATACAAACGTATGTAAAGAGATATGACAGCTGCTTGAAAGAAGTTAACTATGTAACTGCTTATGTAAGCATTATTTCACACACATTCTCTCCTCTTCTCTTGCTTGGCTGTTGGTTTCGTCAACGCTTTCGGCTCTTGCGGGTGATAGTTGGTCTTGGTGTTGGTGTGCAATTCATATTTTGCTACTTTTCATAATAAGTAAACTTAACTTCGAAAACATAAATACAAACAGATAAATTATATACTTATATGTTTAAAAGAAGAAGAAGATGAAGAAGAAGAATAAGAAGAAAAAGGGGCAGAGAAAAAAAGTTGAAGGAAAAGAGTTAAGGGAAAAGAAAGTAAAAGAGTTTTTTTTGAGTAGTCATGAAGGTGTGAGATGGATGTGTACAAAAGAGTGGATATGAAGGTTGTTGAAGGATTTTGAAAGAAAACTAATTTAACGGTACTGTAAATAAATACTGCATTATTACATAGCTGTCTGCTGGTCGTATAAAATCGAGTACATTGTGATATACGGAAGGCATATCCGCAGTCCTCTTAGTCGTGAAAATCAACTGCTCTCTGAGGGAGCTCGACAGAGCCTCGATACAAAAGCATTGGGTACGTATAATTAATATATATAAAAATATAAACTAGTATATGAGGATAACATAAAAATAATTGTTTATTGTTTTATTTATTGAATATATTTATTTATTGAATTTAAAAAGCTTCTAGTTTATAGTAAAGAAGGTAAAAAATTTAATTTATTTTTTGCTCATTAAAAAAATTTTTTTTCTTTTAAATATAAATAATGAATATGTTACTAGAAAAGAATGACAAATTAAAAATTATTATTCATTACAAGTTTTTATAAATACGAAGTAATATTTTAATCCCTTTTTAAAAATATTTTGTGTTATACGAAAGAAGTCTATTTCATTTTCAATTCTTTGAACACATATTTATTCACAAAAATTCCTGCATTGATAATGATCATTAACATCTTTTGCCGAGTCTCCTGTAGTCACTATTTAATTTTGAATAATTTCTAGATTTATCTCTATAAATTTGTAGGTAAGTGCATATTTTTGTCTGCATGTTTGTTACTACACGTATATAATGAACCCTAAAAATATTTTCTGCATGCGCTTGCAATTTTAGTTATTTGCTCTTTTTCCATGTAAACATATATACCTATATATATATATATATCTTCTTCTTCTCCATTGTAATAGTATTAGTTTGTTGGCAAAATTTTCGTTTACTAAATTATACTAATTAAGTTTTAATTTGATTTGATGTCTAAGTACAATGAAAACTACATACATATATACATCCGTACATACAGTACATACATACATACATACATATGTATGCAGTTGAGTATTTTCTGCATAGTTTTCGAGTGCAAAATACGGGCAATATGCAACTTGACGAACACCTGAAGCAGTAAAATGGGTCAAAGTATTATTTTGTTAGTTAAGCTAAGAGTTAAATAGTTTTTAACGTACACACGCACACGTACCTCATATATACGAGAGGATAAACAAATGTTCGGTCAGTTGGTGACTTTTAATTTGTTTTTGTTCAGTCTAAAAATATCAAATCCTTAACAATTACTTTATTAGTCTTTCTTTCAAGTCATAGAATGATCGGTTAAAATGGAGACGAGAAAACGCAAGATAACTGAGGATAGGACAGACGAAATTCAACCATTCGCCATGTGATTCTCTTCGGGTTTCGGCGTAATTTACAGCCAATAAAAATATTCAGTGAATGCCAAATTTCATATGGAACGATTGCACTGACTTTAAACACTATTTCTAAGTGGTTCGAAAGACTTCAGACCGGCCAGTTTTCCGTAGATGATAAGCCCCGAGAAGGACGACCCAAATTTTCCACTGATGGTGTCACTCTTGCTCTGTTGTAGTCCAAAACTAACAAAGACACACAATTCATACAAAAACTGATTGCTAATGAATTGTGCTTGAATGCCATGGCTGTATCGCAAATATTAAGTAATCATTTGGGATAATCACCTGAGGCCATAAAATAATAATAATGCGGTTAATGCTCTGAACTTGATAAGCCTAAAAAGCTAGATTTTGAAGACTGTTTTCAGTAGTGGATCTATAGGCTTCTGAAATGCCTTGAAATTAATGTCGTGTATGTAGAGAAGATCAAAAAGGACAAAGATTACGAATAAATACAAAAATAATTTTTTTCCTGGTCAACTTATCGAACTTTTGTTAATCCCCCCAAATATTCCACACTGCTTCATATAGTACTCATACAAATGACGTTGAGTTTACTTACTTCAGGGAATGCAAAATATACCATATTCAATTCTTCACTTGAGCCAACTGTGTTTTGATGGCAATGGTTGTTTTTGTTGTACGAAATTTCCAACAGTTGGAATTTCACACAGTCAAAGGTATATATTTTCATGCAAATACAGACACTTGTTGTATATACAAAGTTGCAACAGTGCAAAGTGCATATTTTTAATTAAAAATAATTAGTGAAATATGAAAATTTGCAAGATAGTATATTTTTTTTTTTGTGTATATAAATATATTTGTCTTTGTGTTCTTTTGTGCTTCAATTTTGGATCTGGAGATTTGTTTTATTTAACGTAACCCTAAATTAACCAAAACATTGGGAAAGTGTAAAAAATGTGGCACTGGAGTGTTGAGTGGGTTGGGAGAAAGCATAAAAAGGGTGTTTTTTTAGATAGAACGGTCCCGAAAAAAAAAATTCTCAATGCTTTGGGTTGGCAGAGAGTCAGCTATGTTCCACATATTTAGAAAAACCGGACCACCGGAATTGATTCTAGGCCCAATTCCAGGAAGAAAAAATGTTTTCCATGTCAATTTACCATAGACAATGAGCTACCAGTATACCAAATTTCGTGTAAATCAAACGTTTTAAATATAAATTAGATTTTTTACGAATATTTAGGTTGTTATTAAAGAAAGCTTAAAAATTTATTAGTGGTTAAAAATTCAAAATTATTTGGTAAAGGCCATTAAATGACAAGTTAGCAATGAGTTAACATGTCGTATATTTTATTTAAGCTGTATAAAAATAACGGTATAACTTTGTGAAGTGGATAATTTACAATTGCATAAACATAGTTAGCTCTGGAAAATTTCCTTTTAATCTGTTGAAATAATTCTTATGGACTTGAAGGGGAAAAAATAGTTAATAAATAAAACTAAAATATATAAGAAAATCTCCATAAATCTCTCAACCAAAGACCAAAACCAGAAAAAATATTCAAATAACAATAAAAACGTAAACCACAAACAACAATGAACTTAATGAGCGGGCCGACAAGTTGCAAGGCGAAAATAATTTTACTTTTTTCGCCACTTAAAAAAAGTAACTATTTAATGTGAATTTTTGTTTTTCTGTTTTATATACACAGTTCACTCATTACTATCGTTTATTTTGCCATTGTTTTTACAGCAGCTCATCTTTAGTTACTCCTTTACTTAAAATACATACATACATATGTATGTATATACGCACAGTTAAAAGGCAATAAGTAAACGCATAGCCATAATGAAGATAATGACCCTGTAATGATGGCTTGTTATAGAGCAATGAACGCTGTTCACCAAAAAAAAAAAAAAACAAAAAACAACAAAAAAAGCACATATATATCGTATATACATACATACATATATTGTAGAAATAGTAAATGATTTCAGACGAAAAACAATATAAAAGTAAAATGACGGTAATGAGCGAAAAAGCAGTTTCTTTGCGAGCAAATATTATACTTAAGTATGTTTATTTGTATATATGGTATATGTATGTATATATAAGTATATAATGTACGTATATAACATTAAGTAAGAAATGGTCGTTGGGAAAAAAGCAGTAGCAAAAAACAAAGAAAAAACACACACACCTCGCAAAACATCGCTTATACGCCGTGTTGTTCCAGCAAACGAAAGACGCCGGCGTCAGTCCGGTGCACAGTAGACGGAAGGATATGCGGAAGGAAAACAATTTTGTTTTCAGTTTCGTTTTTTTTTTTGTTTTCGGCGTTTGGTATTCACTTACCGTTATTTCTTTTATTTTTTGTTTCTTTTATTTGCGCTGTTTGTTTTGTTTTTCTTTCTTCACTGCTATTCACATTGTTTGCTCTTTTCATTTTCTTGTTATTTTTGATTCGGATTTTTTTTTACTTTTTCCAACTTTGTTTAAGCTTAACTATTAGCGGATATTATGTATTTTAATTCTTGCTACTTATGGTTTTATACTTCGGTTTTGTGTTTTTTTTACATTTGTTTGTGTAGGAATGCTTTTTGTTTATTTCTTGAGATATTTTTTTAATTTTTTTTGATTTTTCTTACTTTTTCTAATTTATATTTTTTTTCTTTTTAATTCCACTTAATTTAGTATGTCCTATTGTTTATTATTTGTTTCCATTGTTGAAGTTTCCTCATAATACATTATATATATGTAAGGATGAAGCCGTGTGTAGAAGTCCAAACAAGTGGAGAAACTTCTTTTGGAGATGGCCAACGATTCTTTTACATATGGCTAAAGCAGCTTCAGGGTTTCGATCCTTGACCAAATATCCTTTGAGTAGCCAAAATTAAGGCTAATATCCGTTCTGAGGGACTGATCTAGTTGGCAGTACGTAATGCCAACTAACCACACGGTTAAGCAAATCAAGTCAGCCAGCTCTTAGCTGAAAATGACGGTTAATTGCGGTTCAATTTCTGCTGTGGCAACGAGTCAGAGCTTCACATTAGTACTGAGAAGATCAAAACCATTAAGAGAGAGGAACAAAACCAAAAAAAAACCTAAAAACTAACACACACACATCAAGCAGCGGAGAAGAAGAAACACTAAAGAGCAAAATACACAGCTCAACTGAGAAAAAAAAATAATAAATTTATAGTGGGGTAAAATCTAAAAAATATGGTGTAAACAAACAATTTTATTTTATCACTTTTTTCATATTTTTTTTTTGCAGTTAAAGAGCGAACAATTGGCAATCTGTGGTAAAAGGGGAATTGGTTTAAAAAAAAAGAAAAAAGAAAATTCATTACAAAGTGAAACGAAAAATAAAAATACATACATACATATGTACATATGTACAAGCTTGGTTTATAAAACGGGGTTATAAATGTATATTTAAATAATATATATTATTTCTATATAGTATTTCACACACACACACACGTAAGATTGACCACAAAATGCAACGTACACAGCTGCTCCAACCGCATGCAGCACATGCAAGGAATAAATGTGTAGATGCATAGAAATAAATATGGAGATTTTCGAGGTAAGCCTGCAGGAAAATTCATTATAAAATATTAGCTTCGTGATTAGTTGGTTGCACAAACTACGCAGAGCTGAGTGCTCCCTTTAACAAGCGAACAAGCTTGTAGCTTCATTGGCGCTTGTTGGAATTTTCCCAACTAAATATAATTTATACAGATATAAAGCTCGTCTTTCGTACACACTACTTTTCTGTATTATGTTTCTAGCTTTATAGAGTCAACCTCTTCAATAGAGCTAAGAATCTAGCCAAAAACTTTCACTGGAAAGCTATGAAAGACGTGAGCTCAGAGTCTTCAGAAGGAGAGATTTTTGCTGCAACATTAAGAAAGTGGCGGCAACCTCAAGACCATGTTATGTTAGATCAGGTTATAATGGCTGGCTGTCACACCCTACATAGAACTGCTGTTCCGGTCCTTTCTAATGCCAGATGAAGGTTTAGTTTAGTTCGAGCGCGGTTTAAGAGACCCTTGATATCTAACTATGGTACTTCATCTTGTCATTTGAACTGCGTTGCTTCTAGATATCTAAAATGAATGCTAGATAAGGCCAACGAGTTGCTCTAGCATCTCACAGCACTTCAAACATGTCCCATCGTTATTGATGCCCATTCAGCTCGCGTTTGTTGCCAGGGAGTTATGACCTGCCATTAGACCAAAAAAACGCCTTGAAATCCTTTCGAGACTGTGTGAGCATAAAATCTGCTTGTTTTCCTTCGGTGTCTTGCACTTGATCTTTCTGGTATTGCATGTCGTTAAGGCATTCCATCTCACCCTGATCTAGCTGTCAGCAGTACTTTGGAAAATTTTATTGTTCATCGTTTTTGGCGACATGAGTATTTCCTGTATTAGTTATTAGTTCTAGACGGATGTCACTTTTGGAAATCTCATCAACTTTTTCGTTTCCTGGAACGTCCTTAAGGCCTGAAATCTCAAGTATATGGGCGAATGCTTCTAAGTCCCCAATTGCTGTAGGGATTTAGCAAGTGTATGATGATACCAGCACTATTTCCGGATAGCAAGCTATAGAAGTACTTCTAGATACTCAGTTCCTATGTAACTTCAATGAATCCAGCTGATTTGTCAAGAGCTTAGGCTACACACAAATCGGCTGGAAACAGTCTAATACATCTGCCAAAAATTCATCCATACACCGTGTCTAAGAGAGGTCTTCATTCTCAAGGTGGACAAAGGTACTAATAGCCGCCCAAAGGGTTTCAGGTCCATAAGTCCTTGATCGTCTAAATATTTTAGAGATCATCATAGCAAACTATCTTGCTCGAACTAATAATGAGGGTTGCTCTCATACGATCACCATACCAATTGTATTGGGAAATCAATGTAAGATCTCTGTACAACAAATAATTGTGTCTTGTTGTTTTCATAGTCTTTTAAAACCATTCCACCAAATACTAGTATATCAGCGTTGGAGAGCCTAGGTGTCAGCATTCCCTTAGTGGATTTTATCAACTAATTACTGGCAAGAGGAACCATACATGTGAACTTGGGAATCCTCAGATCGGAGTTCTCTCTCCACTAATATGAACGCAATGGAACTCCATGAAGGGTATACTTCAGGGAGTATCATTCTGGTTTGTGTCAACTCCACTAAAGTGCAACTGCTGCTATTCACAAGAAGATGTGAAAAAGAACCCCGCTATTAAACTACCGACGCTACAGGGTTATCTTAAGCAAGAGATTAAGCTAGAGAGGTAACATAGTTCAATGAAACGAGTAGGTGGCTACTGCCCATACAAAAGAAAAGTGCTATTGCCAAGACATGGACTTGCCACCGGCACTAAGGTAGGCACATGAGACAAGGTAATAGGGGTTTTGAGCGACCACTTTCTGGTAGCATGGCATGCATAAAGACTAGGAGCTTTTTATTAAAGATACTGCAGGAGCTGTTAGGATGAAGATCAGTAGAAAGCGATGACCCATCTTTTATGCGGCTACCCTGCTTTGAACTGCGTTAGGTTCAGAATTTCGAGATTAAGATAGCCGGCCTCAAAGATATGGATCTAATGAGGCTCTTCAGAGCATCATAATAGTAGGAAGGCGAAGATAGTTTATTCTCCCACGAACGGCCGATGTATTTTTATCAATCGGAATAATTAATGTGGGATATTGGTCGGTCCAGGACTCGAACCTTGGCTGAATGTTAGCATAAAATGATAACCACTCAGATATTGCGGCCGTCAAGAGAACGGAGAGATACTCGCAGGTAATATGATTGAGGAATAGTCAGTTAGACCTGAGACTTTAATACAATTTTACCATCTACTTCGAGAAACGAATGAAAAAGGCTTGGGGAAGACTTTGATATATTTTTAATTGTAGAAGCTTGAATATTCCTACAGGGTCATAACTGTTGTTCCTGCATATGTTGCAATCAGCACAAATGTTTATGTATTTACGTATGTACATATGTATATATATCCTTGTAAATATTCATACATGCTAGCAAATATTTATTTAGTTACACTAGCGTAATATGTGCATACATACGTGTATATATATATGTGCATGTGTAAATTTGCTATTATTTGCTATTTGTTGTTGTAGTGCTAATAGTAAGCAGCGCGATTTTTAGCCTTTGCTCTCGTTTTACATTCATAAATATTTATTAAATTTAGCTTTGTGCCGAAATGGCATATATCTACATACATATCTATTGTTGTATATCTGCATAAACTTTTGAGTGCCTGTAAGTAAATGAAAACATACTCGTACATATATTTATACATACGAGCATGTATTCTGTGCTATTTGCAAGCGGAAGTACATAAATACCCGCTTACAATTTTCTCTATATTACACAGAACGGATTTTCGATTTCCGTTTCGAAATGTCAATTTCGAAGGACTGAAGGACAGCTAATGCTATTACATGGACCGCGGTTTTGATTCAGATTCCAAGAGCTGGTTTCATGTTTCCTCCTCTGTAACAAAACATCTCTAAACCTGCCTGGGAACTGAATTGCAAGAGGAGCCTTTTAACTCGGCACTATGCATTGGATTTTGGCAATAATTTGAAGTTACTTCCAACTTAGAGCCTTGTTTTACTGGCGACTAATCATAAATATGTTGCCTGCCAAATACATATACTCTATCTATCAGCAGCATCCCCTTCACTCCACGAACTTTTGGACATCCCTTCGTTAAATTTTTACACAAAAAAAAAAACATTTATAAATCTGCCTCATGTCCATCGGTGACCTTGATTGTTGAAAAATTTTATTTAGTTTTTCATATTTATTACATATTTCTGTCGAGTGCAGTGTTAATATGAGCATGTCCGTGGGGAAATTTGAATGTCATTAGGTTGACCTCATACATAAAATATCTTGCTGTTTCATTTGGATTTGAGCTTTAGCTTATTTATACAATTCATATTTGTATATATAGGTATATGTATATTTCCCGCTATTAAAATGTTATGGCTTATATGTGCTTTTTTGTCATATTTAATTTAACCTAATTTAAATTTAAATTTAATTTAAATTTATTTATTAGTTTATTTTATTTTTATTTCTTTTACTTTCTGGTTTTATTTAATGTTATTTTTATTTTTTTAGGTTTTTTTTATTTTACTCTTAAATAGTTAAATAGTAATTTTTTTAAATCAAATTAATTTAAATTCATTTTATTTTATATTATTTGTTTTATTTTATATTTTATTAGTTTGGTTTCATTTATCATACATAATTTTTTTTAATAAAATTAATTTAAATTTACTTAATTTTAAATTATTTGATTTAATTTAATTTGATTTTGTTTTATTTTAAATTTTATTATTTGGCTTCATTTATCATATTTAATTTTTTTTAATAAAATTAATTTAAATTTTTTTAATTTTATATTATTTGATTTAATTTATTTTTGATTTTGTTTAATTCTATATTTTATTAGTCGGCTTCATTTATCATACATTATTTTGGTTAATGTTATTTAGTTAAGTATAATTTAATATAATTTTTTTCATTTTTTAATACAATTTGGTTTAACATTCTATTAAATTTATTTTAATAATATAGAACAGCTATTTATTTTACCATAATTAAATTCCAATTTTAATTAGTTTATTTTAGTTTATGATATTTGATTTAATTTTAATATTTAAAACCATTTTTACTAATATTACTTAAATTTCCTTTTAATATTTAATTTTTTTAATATTTGAAATGTTTTTATATTATTATTTATTCTTATTTCGTGCATTGTATTTCATTTCATATTAAATTATTTAATTTTTTTAATGTTGCTTCCATTTTATAAATTAATTTAATTTAATTTGTTTCAAGTTAATACATATTAAATTATTTATTTTTTTTAAATTTTGCTTCGATTTTATAAATTAATTTAATTTAATTTGTTTCAAGTTAATACATATTAAATTATTTAATTTTTTTTTTAATTTTGCTTCGATTTTATAAAGTAATTTAATTTAATTTGTTTCAAGTTAATATAATTTTATTGTGGCAAAATAATTTTTTTTTAATTTTAATTTTTTTTTTTAATTTTAATTTATTTTATTTAATTTGTTTGATTTTGTCATATTTTTTTATTAATTTTTTTTACTCTATTTCATTTTTTTATTTTATTTTTCTTTTATTAATTTTAGTTTAATAATATTTTATTTTTTGTCAACATATTTCATTTTGTTTGATTTTTTTCGCATTATTTTACTTTCCATCATTTAATTTAATTTTGTATTATTTTATTATGTTTTGGGGTAATATACCATATATTTTAATTTGCTTAATTTATTTTACTTTATTTTTATTTTTTATTTCAATTTAATATATTTAAGCAGAAAAGAGAATTGGGTGCTCTCCTTTCCTTTTATCGCTGTATACAATTTGGTTTCGATATTGAGCTTTTTAAGATCAAATCCATTAAAAGTTTCAATTGTAAATAATATACCTATAATATATACCCTCGAGATATGCAAATATTAGCGCCTGATCCAGAGCTCTGAATATAGCCTGTTAAGCTGGGCATGCTAAGGGTAATAAGAGATCACCATGGGGAAAAGAAGAATCCTTTCACCTCTTCATTGGCTTTTGGTAGTAAATCAGTTGATAAGGAACATAGAGCAAGAGTGATTGTGGCAATCTTTCAAAGTCGGTGCTCTGCTCTCTCTTTCTCAATATTACTGTGGAGCTTTTTGGGCAAGTTTTGGAGGTTTTGAAGAAGATTTACATAATGTACATATATTGCTTGCAATTTGCTATTTGCCTAGTGTACCTAGTACATACATAAGTATGTACATACATACACTTATATATGCATATTTGTGGTTTCGTTTTATTACGTAAATTCCTTAGGAACGTAAGTTTATACATACTAGTATATATTCACATTATAAGCATTATACCTATGTATGTATGTACATATGTAAATTTGCAAATGTATGCTAAAGGTGTTGCAAAGGTACAGTAAATGCATTTATAACTGCAAATATATATGGTACATATGTATATGCAATGTGCATAGGTCTTTGCTGTTTACCACATTTTGCTTCTATTGCATATATAAATATGTACATATTTATATACCTATGTATCGGATGTTACAAGCTTTGATTCATGCTAATTAAATATAATTTAATTGAACACACCCACATACAAGTTATATATACTTACTATGTATTTATTTGTATTTATATATGTATGTACATATTATACTTTCAATCAGATAATAATTTTCTTGCGATACTATATACATGCGTGCATATGTATGGGTGTGTGTTTACATGGAGACTTGCATATAAAGAGTATTAACATATGTATCCACATAATAACATATGTTCATACATATGTTGCTACAATAAATGTAAATATAAATATGTATATGTATGTACATATGTATGCATGCGCAAATATATCGCTTTTGAGAATACTATATTGAATAATGTAAATTAAAAATTAATCGCATCCTTTTGTGCGTGTTTATTGTGTCAATGATTTATTTCCAGCCAATATTTATTCAGTTCAGCTGGTGATAATTGACGCTAAAGCGTTGTTGTTGGCAATCAATAATTTTTTTTTAAATGGTTAAAATTTTTTATATATGTATTTTAAATATTAAAACAATTTTAAAGTAGTCTCATACTGCTACTTTAATAATATGTGTATGTATTTATGTATGCAGCCATGTTTGTATGCGTTTGTGAGTATGTTGTTTGCCTGAAATGAAAGTTAGCCATTTTCCAGTCAGTTTAAACAAATTGTCAAATAGACAAAAACACTTTTTTTTACAAACAAAAGGTATGCAGTTTGATTTGCGTTGCAATTGACATATCCTTTGACATTCTCTACTCAATTAAATTGAGTGTTTTGTGAAAGCAAACTAGCTAAAAAATAACAGTAAACATATGTATACATATATATTTTACTATATTTCATTACAGTATTGAGGAAAATATAAAGAAATTTCGATACTCTAAATTCCTTCACAGCGAGATTTTTAAATACAAAACATACATATATTGGAAAGGGTGTTTTTTTTAGACACGTGGTTTTCATGAACAAATAAAACGCCTATAATTTATTGTTATGACCAAGAATTTAGCTTTATTATAAAGAAAAAAGTTTGTCTTCAAGTTTTAATAATATTTTCGTTTAATTTATCGCCACCATTGGCCCCGAACAAAGTCCAGCCAGCCCGATTTTCGATCACTTTTCGCAGCAATTGTTGCTGTATGTCAGCAGTAACGTGCCGTATATTCTCTTTCAAGACATCAATCGTCTCCGACTTATCTGCGTCGGCAAGCGACTTTATATAACTCCACAAAAAATAGTCCAGCGGTTTCGGAAAGCTCGATTTTGGAGTCCACTAAACCCGTGAGATAATGCGCTCAGCAAATGTTTCCTTCAATAAATTGATTGTTTCATTGGCTAGATGGCATTTAGGGCCGTCTGGTTGGTGCTTCGGTTCATAGCAGAATAAAATTTTTTTCAAGTGAAAATCGGGATCGGCGACCATCGTTTGGCTTCAAATCTTGAACGAGTTGGATTTTTTAAGCTCGCAAACCAATATCCTCCTCACAAAATCTTCCATAAAATGTGTGCGTACAGCTCCAATAGTTGCAAGCTATGGCGGATAGGCTCATTCGGATCTTCTACGATGCGCACTAGAGTAAACATGGTGTGAAATCGTTCCAAGATTGCTCGAATTACACCTCAGCTGGGTGATTATGTTGACTATAATTTTAATAAGAAAATTCCACGATTTGCTAACATTGTTCCGGAGTAGAAAACACCTTTATATGAAATTGGCGACTTATACCAAAGGGAAGAGCCTACAATTTTTTCTAAGAAACCTCAGAGCGCCAAATGGAGTTTTTTCTGAGTTCGAACCCATTACACTTCGCATGCTTGCTAACCACTGGTGACCACTCTGATTGGAATTATTGTTCTATTAATTTTATAAGACGATTTCTATCCTTTCTCCAGTAATAAAGACGACCAGAGCCATGTAGATCACGTCCTTTACGTATCATCTGACCCCTGCAACTCATCAGGATGGCTGCTGTAAAGTGTCCAGTACCATAACCATGGTTAACACCATGAGCTTCAAGATAAGCCATGGTCTCAGCCAAAACCGTCCTATGCGCGAACTGTCTTGGTAGCACTACATTTGTTAAAAGCTTTTGACGATACTGTCAACCATTCAGTGCTATTACCGGATGTTCAGAATTTCACATTACTGCCTGGGTTGAAGAGGTGGATTATGAACTATTAACTACCTTCGCGGTTGATAGTCATTGGTAGAGATTCGAGGTTGTCAAATTTAACAAGGGACTCCACAGGGTGACCGCTTCTGATTAATTTTTATATTTCGAAGCTCCCTCCACCCGCAGAGGCCATTAATTTGGTCTCGAATGATCTTTTCACTGACTAGATGACGAAGTACCGGCCGGCTCTAACTCGATGTGAAAGTCAATCTGCTGGGATGTATCGTCCCAATTGAAATTTAATTGATGTCGAATCTCCATCGACCCCATTTAGCACCATAAACAAGAACCGCTGGACGACGTGCCGGCAGGCTTTAAATGCCATTCTTCCTGTGAATTGCAGACCAACGTTTCAAGCAGCCTCGAGAGTCTCCGGTAATACTGACACTTATATACAGACTTATCTTGATCAATCACTAAACGGTAGCGTCGGTATCACCAAAACGCCGACTTGTAAAATCGCTGGACACCGATATAAAGCATGAGAAGAACTTAGAAAACTAGAACGATAGAAATAAGAAATGAGCATCAAAGTCGACTCTGCCTCGAAGTTGCGAGGGTAATACAGGACAGTGAAGGCAGTAGGCCTGAGGACGATGGGAGGAGGAATCAATCGTGGAGAACACCCCTCGCTCTCTGTTTCCAGAAATATTCCGCCTCTTCAACCCACTATTTAAGATATTTATGTTTTATGACAGTTCTAGCATAGCGTGAGGTTTGGGTAAGTACGCTGGAGGTGATAAAATGCATGAGATTTCGATCTTGTCAACGCTTCTCGGTAGGTTTGGCAGAGATTTTCCGATTTTGAGTACTTGGCAGAAAGAGTGTAGATAGTTTCCTACTTTCAGCTTTCTGAAGGGCCGACACCTCTCCGTTCTTCGTTTAGCTTTACTGCCTTGAACCACAAAGCCAATTTTCACATCCGCACTGTAATTTTATTCAAGCAAATATAACGGTGTATTAATAGAAATTTCGTAAGCGTGACAAAAAGTTGGTTTTTTTTATTAAAATTTCAAAGGAAAGCAAATTTGCACAATTTATTGGAAGTAGTGTCAGCTAGGTGCATGCACGGTAAGGCCTACTATGGTTAAAAATATACAATAAAAATTCATTTGACTAAAGTCGAATTGTGTATAAAATATTTTTTATATATTTTTTTTTTAATTTTTCTTTTTCATTTTTGTTGGCATCGTTAACTGACTTTTTCCTCTACATACAAATTGTTTTTGTAGTGCATCTAACGGTATTTTGTGCAAGATTTTTGTCCACGCTCACGCTCACTTCGCTTCATAAACTCGCATATGTTTCTCTGTTCTCATTTTTTTGCTTTGTTTTTGTTCTTTTCACCATCGACACTGATTTGTCTCAATTTTTCGAAATTCTTTCATATGATTTTATTTTCGTTTTTCATTTGCTTGGAAAAATAGATACATATTTGAATGGTACGAGTAGTTTACATTGGTATGCACGGTCGAGTGTCTGCCCGCATGATGTACTGTTATTCGGCGGCACGTTCACGCCAGTTGACATTTTTATTGCTCGAAATAAAATGGCAATGAATGAAAATTTTTTTAAACGATTTATTTGATTTTGAATTTGTCATTTTATTTGAATGCCCTTTTAGTGGTATTTGGGAGGGAAGGGGGAAATTGGGTTTCTGGAATTTAGAACGCGCTTTTGCGAACAAAGAATCTATGAAAGAATCAAACTCTGAACAAAACCTCATTGTTAGGCTTTTACTTCTCTGTGGAGTTGTAGTAGTAGTACGTACGTACCACACCGACTGGGGCTGTAAATGTCTTCTTAGATCAACTCCACGTTGATATTCTGCCATGGTAAGACTACAAAATGTGTCTAAATTGGGACAGCATAATACCAACAAACACCGACTCGATTCAATTCTATACAGTTGGTTCAAAACTACAATAGATAACAGGGTCACTGGAGTTTACTCAAGGGATCTTGGTCTTGCAAATCCTTCTGATTACCAGATCACTGAAGTGTTCTTCAGGCGGAATTAGTGGCTACACATGAGGCTGTTATTGTCTCAGCTCAATGACGCTCACGGAAAATCGTACTAATAATGTTTCGGATAGTCAGGCCGCATTAAGAGCCCTGGACTCTGTAAGAGTAAGATCAAAAATCATAAAGAACTTCCGCAGATCACTTAAAATGATAAACAAACAGTTATCTTTGAACCTGATATGGGTGCAAGGCCCAGTAGTATACCGCATAATGAGATAGCAGACCAGCTTGCAAGGAAGAGCACTTCTATTCCACTTTCACCAACACGAAAAAGTTTTAGCTTGCCGTTCACCACTTGTAAGCTCATTAAAGATGCTAAATCAATATGGAAATATGGTCAGAATGGCGCAGAAGAAGGTCACTTGAGCTTATCAAGCTAAGAAGAAAAGAGATATCTACAGTTATAGGTTTTCTTACAGAACATATTCTATTGGGTAGGGCGTACCATCTAACGACTGCTGCAGAAGTTACCGACAAAAAGAGGATTCTGAAATCTTAAGGCACTTTCTTTGCCTTCTTTGGAATAGTCGGTTGAAGTCTCTAGAGGCGGTAACCTTGGAAGATTTGAGAGAGCTAGCGGGGCTAAGATACGTCGACTGCTGGGTTGTTAGAGCCATCAGTGGTTCCGCAACGGACCCGTTTGGTGGCCTAATTGAGCTGATGCCTGACAAACAAATGGATGCTTTTCAAACAAATAAAAGAATCTACAGTTTATTCTAAGCCGCCTCCGTACGGCCGCTGGATATTTATGAGAGGCTTTGATATTCATGCCAGAAATACAATCGTAGGATTTGACATTCCCTGTTTAGATGCAATCGGGCTTTGAAAAATTAATTTTCTTTAGTTTTGGATATTTCTCTGTGCTTTTTTAACAGCAGCAGGAATTTGAAGTTGCTTCCCGATAATAGGAAAATTATGTAAAATTCTCAATGAGCTTAGGTGTGATCTGTCCCATATCTGAGTTTTGATGGATGGTTGAACCCACTAAACTTCTAAGTAAACTAAGCTCAATACAGAGCCTGGAATGTGTCTCCGAAGTCACAAGAATGCAAAATGTATTAAAAAGCTGAAATTATACTACTTCACAAGGAACCAACTGAAACAAATGCCTTAGGAACTAATGAGAAGAGCTGGTTTTCTGCGGCACAGCAAAGGACATCAATACCTATGCTGAAGTATTTAGCCCATCCCATTAATTCACCATCCGCCATTAATGACGTTAGATCCATAGGGAAGGAAAACCTGATAACAATTTAATTATAGTCGCTTGAAATCAAGTCCTTAAACTCCCCTTTCAACCAACAATGTAATAGTCACTTCCCTCCCCCTATCTATCATTTATTGCCTAGGATTCTTATATCCAGACATTGAGTACTTCTTACCCAATGAAATACACGTCCGAGAGACAGTAATGGGCTCTTAGCTGCATGAAGGACTGTTTCAAGTATAAGATCGAGTCGGAATATTATCTTGTCGCATCCAAGATAAATAAATAAAAAATTTGCATCCTGATCTCTGAGAGCATTGGTAAATCTTCTTCCCTCTGCAAAACAAAAAAGTAAAGCATCAATAAAGCTGTCAGTAACGCACGCCACTGTTTACTAATGAAGTTAGAGGTCAATGCCTCCGTCAACAAGCTGATTGGAGCTTATCAGTGTGGAAAATCTATCATTCACCAGATATGTCGAGCCTTGAAAAAGACCCATGAGGTGATCCAGACACATCATCTCTTCGTTGATTTTAAAGCAACTGTCAATAGCCCGTGCTGTTTTGATTCAGTGGGGAATTGGAAAGCAGAGTCCTCTCTCTTGGTGAACAAAAGCAACACTCTACAAGTTCCTCGTCATTACGGTCCGCCATGTATGTAAGTCCCCGATATGAGTGGGTAGAACAAGAGCTCTCGTTGCTCTGAGAAACTCGAGTAATACCGCCATAATTATGATTGAGATATTGAGTCGACTTGATTCCTAGCTAACCAGACTTGACCTCATTTAATCCAACGTATATCCTGTTTACAATGGGAACCCGCACGACTATAGCCACCTCTAAAACCCCTTAACCTCCTTTTTCCTCTGGTCCGAAACCGTCGAAACAACCCATTTTCTGGACCTTCACTTAGAAGTTCTGTATAACTTAGACTAGTCTTGCCTGTTCCTAAGTGAAGTTAGCGAACCGCTACAACAACAACACCAATAACCATGACATGCTTGAATAACACTGAAGGATTCGAGGGAAAAGTTTTAGGAAATTTAGTTTTTTGTATTCTCTGAATATTGGTCATAGCGAATATCGAAGACGAGACTAGGCGCCACCATACGGTTCGAAGAAGGCGCTTCAGATTTCGATTCAGACTTGCTGTTGGAAGGACGTTGATAATGAAGAACACCGCGACTTTGTTGCTCAAACCTCAACCACGTATTAGATAGTCAAGTAGGTAATGTACAGATTTTTTCAAAAATTTAAAACAAAAATTTTAAATATATATTTTTTTTAATTAATTTATAAACAATTATGCCTAGTAATTTAGAGTTATATTTCCTCTTTATTCTCTTTCTTTTTTTCCTAAGCACACATATTTACTTTAGCAAATTTTCTGCCTACTCCTTCGGGCTACTAATGGTAATTACATTAACCATAGATCATTGGCAAGCGGCAAACTGCATTGGCTGCAAGCATTGAATATTCATTGATTAATCTATCGCACGCTAACTACTCAACCATTTCAGAGCACACGTACTATTTGCCCAAGCGTTTGCTCAACCACTTAGTTATACTTGAGAATTTTAAAATTCGCTTAATATTCAATAGGGATTCATTTATCCTTTGATGAGATTATGAGGTTGCTCTCCAATGGAGTCTACTACACCGACTTTGGACTTCTTCTTTCTTGCTTTCTTCATAGTTTTAATATACAGTTCAAACAAGAAGCAATCAAGCGATTAGTTGCGATGTGAAGGAAGGAGAGTTTCATATACGAGATATAAATATATTCTTATGTACTCTTATATACACGTACTCACAGTAAAGCAGCAAGACTGTCCGGCGCAACATAGGCAAACAATTCATTTATGCCAAAAGAGTTGCAGCAGCAGTCTAGACAGCTTGCTCCAGCGTCGTTGTGAAACTTTGATTGAAGTACTGTAAGTTACTGATTAAGGTTTATGTTGTACTAATATATAATATGTACGCGTATGTATGCACTAAATATATACCAATTCCTACGAGCCTTTCTTGCTTCACTCCATACAGGACACACTTTGCTAACATATAAATTTAAAAATTTTTAAGCCAGCTCTCACGAAACTCTTTCTATACCACAACGCTTCCACGGCCGCTTGCTTACAAGCTCCATAAAACTCTTCATTGTACCCTGCCTTACACTCTTCGCGTCTCCCCCCTCCGCCTGCCTGCCTGCTCCTTAGCATGCAATCGATATTTTATCGCGTTCCTGCATTACAAAGCGCGCTGAGTAAAAGTAAACAAACTTACGATGTCTGCATAAAGAATGCATTGAAAAGCAATTTAACAAACCAAATCAAAGCGGCAAGCAATAACAACAACAACAACAACAACAATAACAACAGCAACAATAAAGCGCAGAAAATTGTAAATATCCCGTTTTTTTTTTTTTTTGGGTAAAGTTTCCTGTTACGGCTGCAATATCGATTGCTCACTGCCGGCTGAGATTTTTTGTATGCTGATTTCTGCAGATTGCCACATCCGGTTGGTCCATTTAGTGGCACGTCTTCCGCGCCTTTTCAAATTATTATGCCGTGGTGAGTAATTTTTTTGCTTTGGAAGTGTAAAAAATAGGGAGAAGAAGTCTAAGGAATAACTTCTATAATAAAGTCTAGGAGCTGTTGGTGGAATTTTATGGAAACTTTGCAAAATTAAGAGTGCTTGGATGGGCTTCTTTCGTATAAGTAAAGGTCTAAAATGAGCTAAGAGCTTTATTTTAGTCAGGCTCTTTTTATTTATTAATTTTTTTTTGGAAACACTTGCAACTGAGAACTTTGACGAAGAGACCCCGTAGTTTCAATGTCATTGGCGGCAGAGAGTGCTCACGCTGTCAGTGGAACTTTCACAAACGATAGAAAGCCTTTGTTGCCATTAGGTGTCTCAAATATTCTACTATGAACCAATTACCGTGGCATTGGCCTCCTAAATATCGCATATAAGGTTTTATCGAGCGCATTGTGTGGAAAACTAAGCCCCACCGTCAACAAACTGATTGGATCTTGATGATATAATTGGCGCTTTGTAACCGCTGAAGCGTTTTTCGGCCGAACTCCTCCTCCAATTTGTGGTTTTGCGTCTTGATGTTTTTCCAACAAATGGAGGGACCTACAGTTTATACTAAGCCGCCTCCGAACGGCTGTTGGTTTTTTTACGAGGAGCCTTTATTTCATGTCCGAAATACACTCGGAGGGGTGGACATTCCCTGCCGAGGGGCGACCGCAGGGATTGGACCTTAGATCGGGTAAATTCACAAATGACCAGATATTATGCCTTCTCCGAGCTTGACTAAGAAGCGAAGTGAATGGACTATACAAGTTACTGATCATTCCCGTCCTACTATATGGTGAGGTAACGTGTACGATATCGACAACCGGTGAGTCTGCCATTGGAGTCTTCGAGAGAAAAGTTTTGCGAACAATTTATGATCCTTTGAACATTGGCTACGGTGAATAGACGCAGACGTTTGACGATGGATGACATGGATATAGTTCAGCGAATGAAGAGACAGCGTTACGCTGACTAGGCCATGTCGTCGGTTTGATTAAATAGCTGCGCTTTTGTAAGTATTCGATTCCAACTCCTCCCACTGGCTTCTAAGACTGTTGATCCATATCAATTGGCTCCGTGCGGTTGAAGTTCGGAGACGTTTCCTAGTTTCTGACCGTTTTACTTCTGTTTGAGCCACGCAGGTTTGTCAGTCTTTTAGTCAAAATTCACACACCTCTCTCGGTTCGATCTTAATTGACGAGAATTTATGCTCCTGTACCTCAGCCTCCTTAAGTATGTCCAAAGTTTAAACCTTCTCTCATCATGTTGACTTGCGGTTAAACTTTGCTGCTAAGGTGGGTGACTTTCAGAGGGAATATTTGTCGTAAAGCTTCTACTTGTGTTCAGTCCTCTGGAAATTAAACCGGGTCGTTTCGTCCAATAAGGCTTCTTTTGCAGCACGAACTTGACACCATATAGGACGGAGTTGAGCTGAAGTTCCTTGGACGAGGAAAAGATCATGACTTGAAATACAAGACTTCTCACAAAACCCACCAACCGCTCGGAGATGGCTTTGTAAAAGCTGCATATACATATAAGAGACTATGGTCTTCATTATTCTTACCGCTTCTTTCCTGATGCCACTCACCGTCAACAACAAAACCACTTTCCATGTTTAGTCCATGAAACATTTCAAGAACTTGCTTTAAACCCAGTCTGCCGGAGTTTCGTTTCTTGCTATCCACTTTTTCTGCGTTCAAAGTAAAGAAGGATCAGTCCTCTTTGACGTTTTTAACGAGGAAGTCCCGACATCGACTTTATAATAAGTACGTTCTCATTACGATGCTTTCCGCAGCCACATTCTTTCCGAGGATCCTTTCAGCATTAAATAAAAATTTGGTTTATTTCAAAAGCGATCTTCTTTCTCAGCACACAGTAGTAGAGCAAGAGATTCACTTTTACGTCCCTAAAAAATTCAAAAGGGTGCAGTAGTTCCTCAGGTTTGCAGCTCCAGCTTCAAGTCTCCCAATAACTAGGTAACTTCCCTCTGTCTCATTTTTTTCATTTTCCTTTACGTCCCAACGAAATTATTTGCCAAAAAGTTTTTTCCCACTCTTCTCTCTGGCCTAGTGAAGTAGACACAGAACTCGTTCAACGATTTAAGGGAAAAACTTTTTACGCTTTTCATGCGATTAAATTCGTAAATCGAATTCGATGTGCCAGCAGAAGCGCGTAGGATGCCGAACGGACGTACGCGAGAGTTGGATGGCGCATAAAGTTCACAAACAGTTCATTGGGCACTTGCCCGACACTCATCACGTCAAAGTTTTTTGCCACACCCGGCCCTTGAATAAAGTATCTACATACACGTAGAGTGTAGGCAGAGTATTAAAAAAGGACATATTAAAAATAAATGAAAAAAGTAAAAAAAAAAAAATACTTTTGAAAAATTGATGAAAGTTCATTGAAAATCGAAACGCAGTCTGTTAGGTGCTACGCCTTCTTGTAGTACCTTGCATATACATATACTTATATACGGTGCTTCATGCACAGCATGACTGTTGCAGCACACGCCTGTCATCGGTGTTGACATCCATCAAAAAGCCGGCAGGGTTGATGGGGTAAAGTTGTCTGTCTGTGAAGGGCGACAAGTGGACTTTTGCAGTGACTTTTGGTGGCCTCAATTAAAAAGTTTGTGCGTTTTAAAATTATTTTATTACAATCAAAAGGAATGCAAAGAAGAAAAAAGCTTTTTTTTTTTCATTTTTTATCATATGATACATTGTGGCAATTCTCTGATGACGTCATTACAATGTTTTTGAAGCTCAGTAGCCGTTGACACGTGCAGTGGATATAAACTTTTATGATTGAGCAATCAATTAAATTGGAAATTAAATTATTTATGATACAAATTTTAATTTATTCGTACATATACATATGTACATACATACGTGTATATAGAAACGAGACTTATTCTTTAAAATATTGCATTGGAAAGCTTTTTAGAAAAACATAATAAATGACAATAATATAAATATTTGCAAGTCCTTCTGTTTAAAAATCACAAATTACTTTCATATGTACATATGTAACTTAAAATAAGTTGTAGGGTAACGGTAGGGACGTTTATTGGATAAACATCAAAATGCATACCACAATTAGGAGGAGGAGCTCGGCCGAAAACTGCTTCAGTGGCTATTTACATAATCGGTTTTTAATATTTTAACGAAAACAAAAACACGATTATACAACTTATGAAATGAAGAGTTTAAAGGCATAGAAAAAATCTTGGTGCAGGTCTACACGGAAGGATGAAAATGATATATTTAGCAATAGATAATTATCTCTAATTTTAATTTTTTTATATTTAATTTTGCTCTTGTTTTTGCCAATTAAATTTAATTTAAGTAACTTAATTTAATCTTTCAGTTGAATTTAAGTTTACTTTTTTTTAATTTATTTAAATTTACATTCTCTTTTATTATTTTACTAAGTTTTAAATAATCTTATGATATTTGAATTTTTCCATTTTTTAATTTATTTTATTTGGCTGCATTTTATTTTATTTGATTTTAATTACATTTAATTTTATTTGAATTCTTTTATTTTAATTTGGTCTTTTTCTTTAACTCTATTTTACCTTATTTTATTTTATTTTTATTTTTATATCATTATTTTAACATCATATTTTGCAATTTTATTTTAATTTATTTCAATTTATTTTATTCTATTTTATTTAATTTAATTTACTTTTATTTTATTTTATTTTGTCATATTTTTTATTTTATTTAGTTTATTTTATTTTATCTTATTTTATTGTATTTTCGTTTATTTTATTTTATTTTACTTTAATTTATTTATTTTTTATTTTATTTTATTTTATTTTATTTTATTTCTTTTCATCACCATAAGGGTATACATCAAGTATCGGTTGCTTTGCAACAAAATACTTAAAACTATTGTTTTTACAAGTTGAATTATTTATCAGTAGTAAAAATTAAAAATATTTACAATTTAAAATGGATACAAAACATGTTGATTACATTTCTATAAAAAATAGTTAATAATAATTAGTCTATGTTCAAAAATTTTCTAACTATAGTCGTTGTTGATAATATAACAGCCTTTTGTATCACGTGCCGCTTTTCCATCATTTTAAGTTTGTCAAGACTTTTGTTTAGAGTTTTTGGTATAACACCGGTAGATGATACAATGATTGGAATTATCTCCACATTTTGCAGTCTCCACATATCCTTGATTTCGTGTGCTAAGGTGTGATACTTTCTACACTTCTCTGTATAGCACTCTTGTAGGTTGTGTGTGTTTGGTACACCTATGTCTATTAGCAGCGCCCGTTTTTCTCGCTTTTCGATTACAGTTATGTCAGGTCTATTGTGTGGAGTGGGATGATCTGTCAGAATTGATCTATCCCAGTAAATCTTCGTTAAACTGCTCTCTAATATTGCTTGTGGGTTATATTTGTAATACGGACATTCCTCCGTAATTAAACCGTATCTTAGTGCTATGCATTGGTGCACAATTTTAGCGACGTGGTTATGTCTTGTCAGGTATTCGGTAGCTGCTAGTGGGGCACATGCACCGGTAATATGGTGAATTGTTTCCGGTTGTTTTTGACATCGTCGGCATAAATCGTTTTCAATGGCGGCGCGGATAATATACTTCTTATAATTTTTAGTTGCAATGACTTGGTCCTGTATAGCGCACATAAAACCTTCGGTTTCGGAAAAAATTCCTGGTCTGCATAGCCAATCGTTGGATGCTTTTGTGTCTATTTCCGGTTGATCGACTGCGTAGGGGTACTTTCCGTGGATCGATTTCGTTTTCCATTGCAGTAGTAATGCGTGGAAATGCTGCGCGTCTGTTAGCATATCGATTGTTGAAGTGTCATTTAAATTTAATGGCGTGTACTTTTGGTCTGATTGACATACGGCTTTGTGGAGTTGATTTTGTTGCTCGTGGAAGTACTGCCGAAGGTTGTATACACATTTTTGGTGTAGATGCGTGATATCTACCATGCCTCGCCCTCCTTGTTTTCGCGGTAGGTAGATGCGTTCTACGGCTGACTTCGGATGGTGTATCCCGAATTTTGTAAGTAGCGTCCTTGTAGTCCTTTTTATGCTTTCCAAATCTGTATCAGACCATTTTATTGTTCCAAATGTATACGTTAGAACAGGGATAGCATACGTGTTAATGGCTTTGAAGAGGTTGAAACCATTAAGATGCGACTTTATTAAGTTTTTCACTCGCTCGATGTATTCATCCGTTGTTGCGCGGGCGATTTCAGAGTGATGCATTCTTTTCGCTTGAGTCAAGCCGAGGTATTTATATGTATCATTTTCTGACATGGCACAAATCCTCTCATTGTTTGACAACTCGAAGTCTCGCATAACAATTTTTCCACTTACTACACTAAGTCGACGACATTTTTGTGTACCAAATGACATACTGATGTCATTAGAAAAGTCTTCGGTTAATTCTAATAGTGTTTTTAGTTGACGTTCATTTGAAGCGTATAGCTTAATGTCATCTATATATAATAGGTGGGAAAGCTTATGTTGAGATGAACGTGATCCTTTTATATTAAAGCCGTAGTTTGTTTCATTTAATATGGATGAAAGTGGGTTTAATGCAAGACAAAACCATAGTGGGCTCAGGGCATCTCCTTGGAAAATACCTCGTTTAATAGGTATAGGAGCTGTCTTTGTAGGTCCATTTCTGTGCGTTAAATTGAGAGTTACCTCCCACGAGCTCATTGTTTTGCGTAATAATTGTCTTATATTTGGAGATATTTTATAAATTTCCAGTACTTTAAGGAGCCATGAATGGGGAATGCTGTCAAACGCTTTAGTGTAATCAATATAAGCGGTATAGATATTTCGTTGGTTGTGGAATGCTTGTTCCATAACTACCGAATCTATTATAAGCTGTTCCTTGCATCCTTTGCTGTTTTTTATGCACCCCTTTTGTTCGATAGCTATAATGTTGTGACGCTTGATATATTCATATATTTTGGTTGCTATGCAAGACGTTAATACTTTATAGAGAGTACATAAGCATGTAATAGGACGATACTTTGAGGGATCACTAGTATTTTTTAAATCTTTTGGCAAGAGGTAAGTTTGGCCCTTCATCATAAAAGCGGGTACTTGAGCTTCATTTCGGAGGAAGGCTGAAAAATAATGAGCTATTAGGGAATGAACGCTCGTTAGCTTTTTTAGCCAAAAATTGTGAATGCCATCAGGACCTGAAGCTTTCCAGTTGTGGGTATTTTCCACTGCTTGTTTAATGTCCAACTCGTGCAACGTAATATCTTCCATTGGGTTAATATTCTCATGTCTTTTGCATTCTTCTGAAATCCATGCAGAGCTCGTGTTATGTGTTGCGTTTGAAGACCATATGGATTTCCAGAACTGCTCAATTTGCATACTGGTGGGTATTTCTGCTATGTTGTTAGTCTTATTGTCCTTTAATTTCATATAAAAATTTCTTTCATTTTTCTGAAATGCTGCATTTGCAGTTTTTCTCTTGTCAGACAGCGTATATCTTCGTAGGCGATTACATTTTAATGCTAGCTTTTGACGCAATGTGTCCAAGAGCTCTTTTGCATACTGATTTGGTGGATCTTGCTTCGAATGCATCTTATATTCTTCTTTGAGGCGTTCATACCAGTTCAAAATATTTTTTGAACGATTGCCGTGAATATATTGTGTTACTCTTCCGAGTTCTGCCCGAAGCTTTTTAATTTGCGTCTTTAATCTGTGTTTCCAAGGAGGTTCAGATTTCTCCGAATTTCCCTTTGCTTTAGAAGATAACTTTCCACCAGTGTGACGGATAATTGCTGCTGCTGCTGCATATATAGCTGTTTGGAGCTCCTCAAAGGTACTAACGCACTCAGACAGAAAAGCTGGTAGAATATCATTGTTTACTATGGAAATCGCTATTGCTACTGATTTTGTAGCTTTTTGTTTGGGAATGATTGGGCGTAGTGTTGGGTCTGTTCCAGAAAACTCCACCATTGCCGTTTGAAATTCAATTTTGAGCTTTTTTAATGTTTCATTTTCGGGTTCTGTTGACAGGACCCCCGTATTTTGTGAAATAACTTGGTCCAATTATACTGTAGGCATGGTTGATGCTTCAACAGAGAGCTCTCTTGCCACTTCTTGCTTTAATTCATTGAGTTTTCGGTTTGATATATACCTGTTTCTAATGATTGCACTGCGCTGGTCTCCTACTCTTTGTACAGAAACATGGATATTTGGGAATTTCTGTTGGAATAATTCATGTAGTCGCGTTCTGTATCCAGTTTTAGTTGTCTCGTTTTTTGTAATTAAGTAATAGCTACGCATGATGTGTTCGTTCATTTCATTTGTCCATTTCATGCGTTGCCCAGGGGATACCGCTCTGGTGGTTACCGTTTGGCTTGGTAAAACATCCAAAGTGGTAGGTTGATCCGTGTTTATTGCAGGTCCGTCGATTGGGTGGTCAGGCTGTTGTGTCCCGCATCGCCCCTGACCGTTGCGATACTCGTCCGAGGCTTCCATTAGTGATTGTGGAACCATTTTGCACCCAAGGAGGTGGTTGGCCTTCATGGGGTAGGCTGTGGTATTATTTTATTTCATTTTATTTTATTTTATTTTATTTTATTTTATTTTATTTTATTTTATTTTATTTTATTTTATTTCATTTTATTTTATTTTATTTTTTTATTTGTTCTATTTTCGTTTAATTAATTAATTTAATTTAATTTAATTTTATTTTTATTCTTTTTTACTTTTTAATTTAGAGTTTTTTTTATTTTTTATTAAGTTATTTTATTTTATTTTATTATATTTAATTTTATATTATTTTATTTTTTTAAATTTAAATTTTTTTATTTTATTTTACTTTATTTCCTTTTATTTTATTTTATTTTTTAATTTATTTTATTTTGTTTTATTTTCTTTTTGTTTATTTTTTTATTTTATTTTATTTTATTTTATTTTAGTTTATTTTAGTTTTTAATTTATTTTATTTTTATTTATTTTTTTTATTTTATTTTATTTTTTATATTTCGTTTTATTTTCTGGTTTTTATTTTATATCTTTAGTTAATATTAAATTTGACTATTTTATTTTATTTAGTTTAATATATTTTTTTATTTTAATTTGTATATTTAATGTAATTTTATTTGAATTTATTTTATGTTATGTTCATTTATTTTATTTTGTTGTATTTTATTTTGCTTCTATTAAATTATTTATTTATTTCATTTATTATATATATTTTATTTTATATTGGTTTAAATTTTTCTTATTTTAATTTTTTAATGTTAGTTTATTTTATTTTATTTCATTTTATTTTTTTTTATTTAAATTTTTTTGTTCGTTTTTATGTTATTTTAGATTATTTTTGTTGAATTTTTTTTTTTGGTTTGATTTGTTCTCATTTTATTTTATTTGGTTCATTTGGATTTTATTTTTACAAAATTTTGTTTTACGTTAATTTTTTTATTATTTTATTTTATCTTTATGTTTTAATTTATTTTTTTTTTTATTTTTATTTAAATTTTTTTGACTTTATATTATTTACTTTATTTTATTTTTTTGTGTTTTAATTTATTTCATTTCACCTTTTAATATTTTATTTTATCTGATTTAATTTATTTTAAGTTAATTTAAATTTACTGTTTTTAAATTTTTTTAAATTATTTATTTTCTTTCATTTAATTCCATTTATTTTATTTTGTTTAAGTTAAATGCATATATATTAATTAATTTTTTTTTTAATAATTCAGGCTAATTTTATTGTATTATTTTTATTTTTTAATTTTGTTAAATTCTCTATTTTATTTGATGTTTATCTTACTTATATAATATTTTTTATTTTTTATTTTTCGTTATTTTAGTTAATTTCGTATTTTTATATTTTTAATTTGTGATTTCCGTAAATAAATTTTTATATATTTTGCATAAATTAAATACATGGATAAATCAATATGGTAATTTTTTAACGTTATTATTATTAAATCACTGCCAAGTGAGTAATCACCATTTAGTTCTGAGCATATGCGGCTACGAGTATATCTCACTATATGAATACGTATATAGATAATATTTATTACAGAATAAACGTGTGGCTCTGAAGACCAGATGGTAAAACTCTGTCAGCAGCTGTACAATATTGAACCATTTATTATAAATTATTTATAAATGGAAAAAATTAAAAAAAAAAATGAGTGACAGACTGCTGAATTTAAATTAAATAAAATCTAGTACAGGCCGCAAAGCAATTAAAAGATAAAATATATTTTTTTAATTGCAATTTTTAGCCAGGTTTTTTATGTACGAGTATGTAAAAAAAAATAGAAATGAAGCAAAATTCCCAAATTTTTAAAATCAACAAAAAGTATTTTATTTTATTTAAATTTTGCAGACTATTTTTTGTAGTTGTATATATACATATTTCTTTGTGAATTAATATGCTAAAATCGGGTTATGGAAATTTCTGCCCCCACATACATATTTCCTTGCAAATATAATATTATATTTCCATACATTTCCATACACTTACACATATTCTTATGCTTATGCAAGCAGCTACATACAAATACCTTGAACAACATTAGTCCGCCTTTATTACGTGTATTACGTGTTAGCAGAATGTTTGAAAAGTGAGTGGAAACTTCCTGAAAATAAAAAAAAACAAAAAACTAAAAACAACTGTGCAGCGCATAAATCATAGAAAAAGTATGTTGCAACAATAAATGTGTACTGAAAGCAAAAAATATGAAATAAACAGTAGTAGAGCTTCTAGGAAATGAAGATAAAAACTCTGAGAAACAATTTTAATGGACACAAAGTGTACCTGGAAAAATTCTCACGTATGCTCCCGGCCTTCATCTGGTAGCACAAACTTTCGAATGTGTGCAGTTTTCTTTTTCAAGGTAACATCAGTATGTACATAGTTGTGTCAGTTAATAGCAGCGCACATGATTGCTCAAAGTTTTAATGCGCTTAAATTTTCATATTTTACTCCACTTCCTTCCTTTCGTCGTTCAAGGCCCTTGCTTAACTTATTTGGAGATATTAAAATTTTGCAAATTTTGAAAAAATCTCATATCAACTGTATGCGGAAATAAGACAGTACCGATGAGTGAAAAATTAATTTTAAAATTTTACCTACTAACATTTAGTGACCACATTTGGTATAAAAGGCTGAAAATAATGAAAAATTAATCCAAAAATATTGAGTGATCTATGCGTTAACTGTACCCGTCAGTGAAACTGTTATCTGATAACCATTGTGATACAAATTTTATTTACAAACCCTATTATTTATTCGAAACACTCAAGTTGCTGGAGCTATTCCTATGAAGGGTGTCCATTTAAAATAATGTGAGGCAGCGTGGATTGCGCACAGGTCGAATTATTGCTGGCACTAAGCAGAACCAAGAAGAACTTAGTATTCTCTTAGGTGTACTGACGGTAGATTTGACTAATCAATAAGAAGGTAAGGTTGTATCAGATGACTGCATAGTGTGCTCGGCAGAGATCGAAACGCTGGAGCAATACCTTTCCGAGTGTTCGATATCACACACCCGCCGGAAGATCCTCAAACTCTCCTTTGAACTAACAAATCACTATTGTGTGTCGTTGGAGGTTTCTAACTTCGACCTTTCATATTATATATTGCTTTTTCTTCAGGCCTTAGCCTCATTAAATACAACCTAGTATCATATAAACGTAAGAGAAGTGTTGAAATACTGATACCAGAACAAACAGCCGAGAAGGTATCTCATGCGTGATGCATAAAGCTGTTAAAATACTAAGGAAAATTTGACGGGTTACCAAAGATATGACGCTTCTCAAAAGCGCTAAGGAGAGCTGTTAGAGGTTATATTCGTGGTAGGTTAAAAAACGAGGTTATGGAAATGATATCTCAGGGTAAGATGACCCGTCAATACATACAAAAGAACACAAAGTTAGTAACAATTTGGTGTTGTTGTTGTTGTTGTTGTTGTAGCCGCAAAAATATTCCTCAAAGTAATTTTTGGGGAATGTTGCGGGAATGACAGTCCTTGGCCGGATAAAATATCCGGGTCGTTCCGGTATAAAGACCCGACTGTCGCGGGAACTATGGGATTTTAGTCGCCTCTTACGACAGGCATGCCTTACCGCGGGTAAATTCTTGAACCCCTAACCCGCAGGGGTGAGTAACAGTTTGGTCTGGTTCAACGGTGGAAGTGTTCCAGCTCTCTAATTGTTAGACAACACTTGACGGCGCTGAAAGGTCTGAAGCAGTCAATGGTTACAGCAATAGCAACGGAAGCGTGAGCCTGTTCATCCACTTTTAACCCATACGAGACCCATGTGTTATTCCCCGTATTTTCCCATGACAGAATGTTAATTGTATTTCGACTTTGTGTTGACACAGTTAATTGCCTTAACTACCGCTGAACTGTCTAGCAAAAAACCTACAAGATTTTCCTGTTGAAGCGGTTGCCCATTTGGAAGCTTACGTAATGCCAAAAATCTCTATGTGGAAGACAGAGTTGTAGTTATTGAGTTTGAAGCAACCTTGGTTATTGAGATGGTTACAGAAGAACCTTGCGCCTGTGCCTACCTCGCATTTAAACCCATCAGTATAGATTCAAATATCTAGACGGTTTCCGATTTCAGATTTCAGATTTACTAAGAGACGCCTACCAATGCAAGCTCTGTAAGGCAATCAAAAGAGACATTTCCGAGAAAACCTCAGTGAGGGCTGAACGGTGACGAAGTTAGTGTTCCACCGTTTCCTCCTCGTCTATGTACCTACACCTGCGGCAGAAGCCGTTTGAGAAGCAGCCCATCCTTCTACCGTAAGTTTCCAAAAGACAGTGTCCTGTTATTACGCCGGTTGATGAGCTTATGGAGGCCTGCTTTAGAAGGAGTAGAGATTTGGTTCTGATTTGTCTTGTCTCATCGCACGGGGTTTCGCTCTGCCATCTGTTGCTGGCTCTTCTGGTAGTTGCTAGCCTTAGCAGATATTTTGCCGAGGGTATTTCTGGTATGACAATAAAAGCTGCTCATAAAAATTCATAAGCTGTTTTGAACCTGTTTGGAATAAGCTGTAGCTCTGTACATTTGTGGGAAGAACATCAAGACGCACAACATCAAACTGGAGGAAGAGCATGGCCGGAAATCGCTTTCACGTTTATATATAACGAGTGATCCAAGTATAGGCACTTTTGAGACCCAGCATTCAGTACTGGATAATATTCCACCGAATAGACTATGTCCAGCACACAGCGAAGAAAATAAAGCGGCCGTAACTGATAGTGTACACGAAGATCGTTGAGATTCGATTCAGCACCGTTCGCAGCAACTCGGACTGACGTATGGCTTGCGCTCTATGGGCTCTTGAAAAGTTCCAAGAAGATCCGACGTTTTCTGGCCAAATTTTGTTCAGCGATGGGGCCCATTTCTGGTTCAATGGTTATGTAAAGAAGCAAAATTGCCACATTTGGGACGAAGATCAACCGAAAGAGATTCAAGATCTGCCATTTCATCCAGCAAACAACAAAGGTTTGTGGGCCGGTGGAATCATCGGTCCATATTTCTTCAAAAATGATGCCGGGGAGAACATAATCATCAATGGCGAACGTTATCGCGCCATTAAAATCGACTATTTGATGCCTGAAATTGAAGCTACTGGTCTCGGCGACATTTGGTTTCAACACGATGGCACCACTTCCTACACATCGCATCAATCAATGGATTTATTGAGAGAATACTTCGGTGAGCAGATAATTTTACATTTTGGGCCGGTCGATTGGCCACCAAGGTCGTCTGATATCACACCGTTAGACTTTTCCCGGTGGGGATATGTAAAGTCTAAGGTCTATGCGGACAGTCTCGATTCGTTTCAGACCTGGAAGCTCGAACGAGTCATCGAAAATTTGACTCAACGAATGGACCATCTGAGACGTAGCCACGGCGAACATTTGAAATAGGTATTCTTCAAAAAATAAGTGCTAAAGAATTTACTTTCGAATGACAATGAAAGCTTCATTTTCCATTACACCAGAGTCAATAGTTTGAGAACAGATTTTTCAAAAATATATAAGCCTGTTTGCACTGGCCACAGTAAATCGTCCCACGGGTAATCAACGAGTTTTACTACTAAATAAATTGACGAATTGTATTGAGTTAAGTTAATTTGATCAATGCAATTGCCTATAAGTCCCAAATGGGTTGCAAAAGAAGCAAAAAAAAAGAAAAATATATGAGTATATAAATATAAAAATGTATGTAAGTGCACATATGTATGTACATATGTGTATATATATTCAAATCAATAAATATTTATATAAGTAATTTGTGCCTTTGTTGGTCTCCAGTGGTTTATTTACATTTATTAAATATGGAATTTCATTTGATTTTCCAAACATTTCCGCTATGGGCATTTAACATATATTTTCAACGGTTGTTTTCAGCATTTATGTGTGTAGGTATGTATACATTTATATATTAATATTTTCGTATTTTTTTGTAATTTTTTTTAATTTTATTTTTATTTTTATTTTTTTTTGATATTTCTACCTCTTTTTTGCATGCCACAGCTGTCGTGCTGTTTTTTGTGTTGTTGTTGTTGTTGTCACTCGTTGCGGTTACCCACTGCAAATTGGTGTTGAAAAAATATATTTTTATTAACCATCACTATTGATGGCTGGTTTCCTGACTGACTTGTTTGTTGCTTGCAGTTGAAAAAAAAAAGAAAAAAAAAAATTACAAAAAATTATGTAACCATTTATATGAGCGTGTATGAATACGAGTATATAAAGGCTGTATGCAGCAGCAGCAGCAGCAATGTAACAACTGCTGCACAAAGTTCCCTTTTGTTGACAGTTTTTCTGCTCGTTTGCCCAAGCATAATGCTCCATGCTGCATGCCTCCAACCAAAAGTGTTCGTCAGAGCGGAAGATTGTTTTGCGAAATTCCCATGCACATGCATACATATACAGACTATCTTTAGAATATATATATATATATATAGTCAAATATATATGTCATATATAAATACATTTTTCTTGCAAATATTTTGCTCTTCTGCAATTTTTTTTTTGTTTTTTTTTTTTGCATTCTTAGTTTTCTATTAGCGCTTTCCCATTTTACTGCGTCACAATCTCACTTTAGTTGTTTGCCAAATTGAAAAATCAAATCAATTTTTCCCTTACTTAGCAACTGTAAGCTTTCCTGCCCTCTGTTGTACGCTGCCTTGCTTGCTTGCTGTACTTTTTTCACCAACTATTTTGACACTCTGATACAGTTACCGGCATGCTGCTCGCTGCAAATCTCCGTACGACAACTCAATGGGAAGTGAAAGCAAAACTTTTTTTTATATTTTTTTATTTTTCTTCTTTTTTACTTATTTTTTTACTACGTTATCGTGCGGGGGTTCGTCTTCAATTTGTTAAAGGCATGTTATTTTTGTTGTTGTTGCTGTTGTTTTTTCTCTTGTTTGCGATTTTTGATTGAGCAGTTTAGCAGTGTATTTTGTTTGTTGATTGTTTTCAATCCTTTTCTCATTGTCGTTGTTGTTGTTGTTGTTGCAACAATTTCACCAGTTGTTGTTGTTGCTGTTATTGCTCATCTTTTTTCCGTGTTTTATTTTTATATTTTCTCCTTTTATCATATTTCTTTTGTCTTATTTTCTATTCACTTGTTTTTTTATGTTGTTGACCCTGTCACATGTTGCTCATATCGTTTTGCCCCAAAAATGAAGTCCTCATGGAGTAGCCCTTGAGTTTTGTTGTTTTGTTTTTTTTTTTTTTTTTCCTTTCAATATTTTCAACACTTTGTTTGCTTGCTTGTCTTTATTTTACTGATTTTGCTTTTGTTTTTGCTTTCTAATATTCTCACGCTCCACTTTTCATATTTTCAATTACTTTGACATATCACTCGTTATTATTTTCTGTTGGTTTATGATTGTCAACAATTGATGTGGGACACTGTATATACGTACATACATACATACGTACATGTGTGTGATATACATAAGCTTGTGAAAGTAAGCAATAATGTCAAATTTGTTGAAATGAAATTGAGATGTTAAGTGGTTCTTGACAAAAAATATATTTATAGATATATATGGATATATGTATATGCATAAAAATACATGGTTTTCCAATAAATGGAGTTATTTTGAAATTCAAAGAAAAATGACATTTTTTTAAATGAATGATCGCATGTTCATGTAAAGTGGAAGTGGAAGATGTGCCATTAATAATTAAAAACAACGTCAAATGCCTGCCAGTGCTACGCTTACAGGATCATATCCTCTCTATGAAATTTTCCATCACTAAATCTCAAAGTGGCTGCTGTATGCCCTCAAAAGCTGCAAGAACTCAATCTTTGAGATCTCGAATCGATATTGGCAATATTCGCGTAGACCTTACCTTTCACTTGGCGCCAAAGGAAGAAGTCACAACGTGTTAAATCACAAGATCTGGGTGGATAATTGAGCTCACCGGAAATTTTTCTCTTAAAACATCCATGGTTTCGTTGCTTGTGTGACACGTAGCAACACGTCTTGTTGAAAGTACACGTTGCACATATCAGCGCTATCATTTAAACTCATTAATCATCTCTTGACAGCGCGATCTATTTACCATAGCTTTTGTTCCAGCCTCATATGAGAAAAAATAAAAATTAACCGCACCAAACGATTACACGTTGAGAATGGAAAGGGTTTTCAACAATAAATCTCGGGTTTCTGCGCCTCAAAGGCGACAGTTTTGCTTATTGACGTATCAATCGTGAAGGAAATGGGTTTTTTATCAGTCAAGATGATTTTTCGATGAACTTGCGGATTTTTTTCATGCATTTCAAGGACCCAATCAGCTAAAAAATCGACATTGTTGATATTCGACCGCCTTGAGTTTCTCTGTTAATTGAACTTTTTAAGTCTTAAGACCAAAGTCTTTATGCAAAATAACATTTTTGGACTGTCCAGTTCCAAAGAACGACCTTTGAACGGACACTCTTCAACACTTTGGGTTACAGCAGCTATATTCTCAGTTGTTCTTGAGCGACCTGCACGTGTTTTATTCTTAAAATAACTAACTTCTTCCAACAACTACATTTTTTCCATCAAATTTCTGTGTTGCGGTCCTACAAGGTGCTTCACGATGACAGAAAAATGTTTTATGGTAGTTTTACGAACCGTCTCTGCCAGGTTTACACCATTTTTATAGGGAATTTTAATAATTTCACTGGGTTGTTGAAGCATTTGTCTTTTCATATTGATTACTGTCGTATTTTTTACTTGTCAAATTTCAAAAAATTAAAGCTTCAGAAGTGACATCTACCGGAATACCTCTTATTGGAAAACTCTGTATTCCAGCAGCCATAATGTCTTAATTGATTGAAAAAATGTTACTCATACGCACCGTGTTTCGTATTACCTACAATTGAATAGTTTCTCAAACCACATGCTTTATTTCACATGAATTTTATGACAAAAATTGATGAACGAAATGATTTATATATAGAGGCAAATGTATTTATTTTATTTTTTTTTTTTATTATATTCAATATATGTATATTTAACTTTTTTATTTCGTTTTATATATGAAAAAGTCTATTAGCCTGACTTCTTGCGCTTGCTATACTTCCATTAATGGAACTGGTAAGTCCATTACTACGTCATGTTCCAAAAAGACATCCTCTTTAGTCTGATCGTTAGTTCTCTCATTACAGTAAATGTAAGCCATTATTTTTTCAGACTATTTTTATCGGCTCTTTACATAGGGCGCCCACAGCTGACTTCAAGCTGTGTGAAATTAAGGCCTGAAATATCTGAATGTTCACATACCTAAATGTGTATTTCTTACTTTGAAGGCCTGTAGTCTGTGGATCTGATATTTCAATGAATATTAAATTCATTTTCTCTATTTAATTTAATTTAATTTGGACAATCGATTTTCACTGGCTTCGTCTGAAGCTAATCCTTCAGAAGCAAAATCATGCAGGAACAGCTGCTAATTACTTGGTGCGAAGGCACGAATCATAAGATGGATGCATAAGAGCCTCCCTCCCAAGCATTCGGAGCTTCTGTCAAGTCCCTTACTGTTGGCGAAAGCTGGTTGCTACTGGGCGATTGCTTTTATCAGATGATTCATTTCACGACAGTACAGGTGTGAATTAAGAGTTTGACCGTAGGGGTTCTTGTGTATCCAGCATTTTTCAAGTGGTTCAGACTGTTTTTTTCTGCAATGTTTATCTCCAGGGCATTCGAAACAGTACTCAACGGTTTCCATTAGTTTATCAACATTTTCCACAATCGAACTGCCACACTGTGTAGCATCTTTTATATCAAAATGACCTGAACGATATTGGCGAAACCAAACTTGTACATGATTGACTGTTACAGTACCAGGAACATAAAGGCAATTGGCTATCTTTTTGCTATTAAACTAGAATTACATATTCATGGAGGGAATCACATTTATTTAGAAATTTCCAAGTTAAAAAAAATGTTATAATTTCCAGTATTTAATATAACATACTTTGTTACAACAAGACGAATAGATACACAATACATACAAATAAATTTCCTTGTCATTTTATTTATTTTTAAATTCGCCTTAATTATTTATTATAAAATATTTATTTTTTCTCATCACCTTTGGTTGTATATTTTAAGATTTTTATTACAGAATTTTTTCCTGATATATATTTTAAATAATTTATTAATTATTTTTCTAAAAACAAAAATTTTTCAAATTTGCAACATTTAAATTTTAATATTTTTAATCAAAGAAAAGTATAACAACTACTACTTCAGTATCACCATGGCAAATGTAAAGTGTCACAGTTTAAATTTAATAAACGAAAATCGACTTTAGTTAAAATAATTTTTTTTTTTTGCGACAATGACGAAGACGTTTCGGTCTGACGCTCTATCGAAATTCCACTTGATTGCACATTGAATTTGTCAGCTCTACAATGCCTTTACATAAACACGGACACACACACACACACATACTATATAAATATGTACACTGAAATTTGTTAGTATTTGAATATGCCAAAAAATTTGAATTTGAGTGCTCGAGCATGTTGATTTGTGCAAGATATGCGATATATTGCATAAGAGAGAAATGAAAGTTATGTGAGTAAATATCATAATACTCAGAGATTTCAAATAATACAAGGGGGGGGGGTTGCGTTTAGTTGATAAGGTCACTAGAGATTTTAGAAAAATTTATTATTTAAATTTAATTACAAATTTCTAATTTTTAATAAATTCTTTTCAAGAGCTTGTTAAAAGGTGTATTTTTAGACATGTGATTTTCAAGAAGAAATTAAATGCATAATATTTAATTTAGTTTTTTAGAAAAATAAAGATTTGACAGTTTGTTTTAAAAGTGACTTCGGGTAAGTAAATCCCAGTCGAGAGATCAAATATTCGATCACTTTTTGCATCAATCTTGCGGTTTGCCAGCAATAGCCTGCTGAATATTCTCTTCCAATTCGTCAATCATCTCCGGGTTATCTGCGTAGACAAGCGACTTCGCATAAACCCACAGAAAATTGTATTGCGGTGCTGAAAAGCACGATTTTGGAGGCTACGCTACAAGCCCAAATCGTGAGATAATGCGCTCAGCAAAAGTTTTCTTCGATAAATTGATTATTTCTTTGGATATATGACATGTAGCGCCGTCTCCACAGCAACATACTCCAATTCAGGCACGGAACAGTCGCTAATCATGGTTAATTTTTCCATTTATTTAAGACCAGCCTCTCTCTCTTAGCCTCATTACTGCATCTCCTACAAACAGCCAATCAATGCATTACAAAAGTTTATCGAATTTCTTTTCCTCCGCTAACACCTCTATAGAGCTTTCCCTTTCATGCGTCACATCCCCTTCAACTCATTTCTCTCATGCCAACAACTGCATTCGATTGTCGTCTGATATTTGGTTTGCCTCGTAACTCACTTAACTGATATGAAAAACTAAAATATTCAAATTGATGTTGGCCAATATCCGCCACGCTGTCGCAGTTGCAGCAGCAGGAGCAGCAGCAGGAGTAGCAGCGTTTACATGGTAAACGCCACAGAGCTGCCACTTTGGCAAAGAAAATCAACGCGTCGCGACAAACTTGCCGCATGCAGAGCTCCATACCCTAGTATAGCCGGCGTTAAACTGCGCTTCGCTGCAGACCCTCATCATCACTGTGCCGCTAATGCAAATACAATTGGCAATTCGCAGTTACCGCCACCGACCACTCACCGCTGTCATTGCCGCTGCAGCAGTTGACCCGCTGCTTGCTATGTATAAATTTAACGGTATGTCTGCAAGTGTGTGTGTGTGTGTGTGTGCGTATAATAAATGGCAAATGAAAAATGGAAACTTGCAAAATGCGGCAATGATTGAAAATGCAATTCAATTGGAAATTGATTTTGAATTTTTCATTATTACTAAAACGAAATGGTGCGTCCCATGCCCTCATTCCCCTTGTCTCGCTGTGTACTCGTACAAAGGAAGCCCATAGCTCGATGTTCTACTCTCTGCAAATGTGTGGAAATGAATTTATTAGCTTTAAATTGTTAACAAAAAAGTGGCTTGAAAGTCGAATTAAATAAAACGACTGAAGCAGTTTTCGGTAGTTTCAGTAGTGGATGTCAAATTTAATATATATAAAGGGAAGACTCTCAGTGCATTGGATGGGTGAAGAGATAAGCGTACTTCACTGACAAAAAGTTGGTTGAAACTCCGAGTCCTCTATGGAACTCATAATATTTGCGCTCCGAAGTTTGAGTCCTTTCTTCATTAGGGATTGTTCATAAGTCAAATTTGAGGCCTTCCGGAACAGCTCGCTCTCGTTATGTAGCCGAATATGGATTTTTTTTAACCTTTCTCTCTGTCATGGATATCTGCTACCATGGAGGCTGCAAAGCAAATCGGATCTAGCTAAAAATAAGGATATTTTCAAGAATATTTTCAGCGACAGCCAGGCAGTAATAAAATCACTTGGCTCGCTTACACTGAACTCCATATTAGTACTAGACTGCTATCGCTCTTTACAGGAGATGGTCAAACATAACAGACTGTCTCTCACGGGAGTCTCTGGTCACAGCGATAACGAGAGAAACTGTAAGGCGGATGAACTACTTGACAAAGAACGCATTCTTGTGCCTTTTTTATACTTGCAAACAGCTTCTCAAGGAATTTACATATGAATATGCCGCGTCAAGGTGTTATGATACTACAAGCCGCCACAAAGCCAGGCACAGCTAGCCGAAATAAGAAGAGATGACGAGATATGTGCACTCCTTAAAAGAGGGAACATGTCCAAAGTAATAGGAGTTCTGATAGGAAGACAGGCGGAAAAACTAGTGACTCCCTATAAAAGATGCAAGGAGGATGAGGAGGAGGAAACAATCATCCATCTTTTATGCGACTGTCCAGCTTAGAGCTCGGCTATGTTTTGGAATTTCGGGACTCTATTGCTGGAAGATAGCCACGTTATGGATCTAATGAGGTTCTTTGGAGTATCAAAATGGCTGGATAATGAATGAAGCCTGATGATCAAGTTTTTATGGCATCACAATGGGTCTCGCGAGGTCTAAAATGAATCCGATATGATAAATCGGTAGCTACCACTACCTAACTTAACCTGGTCTCCCCTGCCTTATGGAACGCGGTTTCGATTCACACTACTTTTCCATGTCTAAAATCAACTCGAAGGTGTTTACAGTCTATCATTACTGTTTAGTTTGCTCATTTCCATTGCTAGGTACTAAACCCGTGTTAAATCAGAAGGAGAATTAGATGTAATGCCTGGGAAAGCGGAATGAGAATAGGGAAATCACTGAAAATCACTCCATCCAGTCAGTATGGTTGAAATGGTGATGATAGAAGTTATATTCCATCGCAAAAGCGGAAAAGCGATTGTTGTTGGGAGTCTGAAAAACAGCTCCGAACTCTTCAATGTAGAAAACCCACACCTCTCGCAAGCAGCCAACTGCGAGAACCATTGTGGACTAGCACTTTCAAGAGCTAGTGTTAAGCTGCTCCAGTTCTTTTCAACTCTAGCTCAACTCAGTTAAATATATTTAACTTTGGACAGTAAATAGAGGCTGAAGGCTTTGATTTTCTACATCTCAATCGTACTATGCCATCACACTTCATTCGGTAGGACTAAGTATTCATCCTGTTTTTGGCTCACACTCCTGGGACTAAGTAGAATACTCTCGCTCCTTTGTATACACCATATGGACCGTACAGTCTTTAAGCCTTAAAGATTTTTTTGAAGAAGCCTGAAATCAATTGTACTCTAAATGCCCTTAAAATTCAATTTTAATACTATTTTTCCTCAAATAGAAATTTTAAATTCTATTATTTAAATTTAATCTACAAATAAGCAAACGACTTACATATATTTATAATGCATTAAAATGTGTGCCTTTTTATAACGAAGGAAGAATTAATTAACCACAAATATATGAATGCTTTTCAGAGTGGTTAAAGCTGTATTGAAGAGTGAATTAGTTATATGCAAAATGTGAAAGTAAGCAAATAATTCTAAACAAACATGCGTATATATATATACACGTATGCATGCAACTGTATGTAAACTAACAAAATATTTCCTAGAAAATTCCTTGACAAACATATTTTATTAAATGCAAGTCCTTTTGCACATTTCCACACACTGAATAAGTAAGTGAGTTAAGAGTACATATACATATATACAAGCATACCTATGTACGTGTATGTAAATCAGCACAGAGTGCTTATAAGTGAGTATATGAAAAAATACACAAGCATAAGCACGCTTGAAAATCCAAAGAAAAAATTGTGTGAAATAAAAAAATTGAAAATAGCAAAATAAAAAATGTAAAGCAAACACTAGAAAATCGGAATTTTAAGTGGAAACGTCCAGCAAGTGCATGGTGACAAGGAATTCATATATGTGTGAATATGTTAGTAGAGGAGATTTCCGAGGTTATAGGTAAGAAAATAAACACCCAGTGGGGGATTACTAGGACTCGCATTAGGCGAAAAATACAATGTAAGACTTATTTACCAGTCTCTTATTGAATTAATTGTTTTATTTTATTTTACATTATTGTATTGTATTTTATTTTATTTCATTTTATATTTTATTTTATTTATTTTTATTTATTTATTTTTGGTATAATTTTTTTCGCCGTATTTTGTTTTGTTTTATTATATTTCATTATATTTTAATTCTATTTTACTTATTTAATTTAACTTTATTTAGTTCAATATTAATTTATTTTATATAATTTCTTATATTATTTCACTGTATTTTATCTCATCTATTTAATTTTATTTTATTGTTGGTATTTCACTCTATTTCATTTTATTTAATTTAATTCTATTTAATTTAATTTTTTTGTGTTGTATTTTACTTTGTTTTATTTTACTTATTTTATTTTATTGTATTTTATTTTATTTATTTTAGTTTAATATTTAGTTTACTATATTGTATTTTTTTTGGTGATTGTTTCATTCAATTTAATGTATTTAATTCTATTTTTTTGTATTTTATTTCATTTATCTAATTTAATTCAATTTAATTTTATTTTATTCTATTGTATTTCACTTTTTTTATTTCACTTATTTTAGTTTAATTTGTTTTATTTAGTTTACTTTGTTTTTGTCTATTATTTTATTTAATTTAATGTATATAATTTTATTTTAAATTTTATTTTATTGTATTTGATTTCATTTTATTTATTTGAATTCAATTTAATTTTTATTTTATTATTTTATATTAATTTAGTTCACTTAAATTTATCTTATTTGACTTTTTAATAATTTTTAATTTGTTTAATGTATTTTAATTTTTTTTACTTTATATTATTTTACTTGATTTTATTTAATATTACTTTAATTTATTGTTATTTATTTTATTATATTTTGTTTTATTTATTTTATTTTATTTAATTTAGTTTTATTTGTTTATTTTATTTTATTCTGCTTATAATTTATAATAATGTATTTAATTTTTTTTAATTTTAATTTTAATGAACTTAAACGTATTTTGTATAAATTATTTGTTTTTTAATTTTAATTTATTTCACTTTCTTTTACTTTATTTTGATGTTTCTTATTTTATATTATTTTATTTTATTTCGTTTTATTTTATTTTTCTTTATTTTATCTTATTTTATTTTACTTTGTATTATTTATTTTATTTTATTAATTTTGTTTTAGTTCATTTTAATTCTTTTCAATTTATTTTATTTATATTTTGGTTTTGTATTATTTTAGTTTATATTACTTTATTTTATTTGATTATATTATATTTTATTTTATTTTGTTTTGTTTATTTAATTTCCTTTTATTTTGTTTTATGTCGTTTTAATTAAAGTTACTTTACTTTTTTTCAATTTATTTTTCCTTTATTTATTTCATTTTATTTTTTTACTCTATTTTATTTTGAATTTTATTGTGTTTTATTTTATTTTATTTTAATTCATATCTTTTTTTATTTTACTTTAGAAATTTTACTCTATTTTTTTATATATTTAATTTAATTTCATTGTATTTTATTTTAGTTTGATTCATTTTGATTATTTTATTTTATGGTATTTTTTTATTTTATTTAGTTTAATATATTTGATTTTAGTTTACTTTATTTTAATGTATTTTATAATATTTGATATCATGTTTTTATGTTTCATTTGATTTTAATGTAATGTAAATTTTTATATATGATTTTATTTCAATTTATTTAATTTTATTTCATTTCATTGGATTTTACTTTAAATCATTTTACGAAATTAAATTATTAAATTAAATCATTCAGTTTAATTAAATTTTATTTTATTTAATTTGGTTTGTTTTGATGTTTTATTTTATTTGATTTATTTCTTTTCTCTTCAAATTATTTTATTTTATTTTATTTTATTTCACTTTATTTTAATTTTTTTATTTTATTTTATTTTAATTAATATAATTAATTTTGATTTTATTAAATTTTATTTCATTTTCCTTTTTAATATTTTATCTTAATTTTGGTACATTATTTTATATTAAACAAACTAGAAATATTTTTATTATTTTATATCCGGTGATGGTCAGTGGCTGGCGCAAGAAAGTATGCAATGAAATATTTTCGAACACTTTGAAAAGTTCATTATTGGGTTGGCATTCACAGTGTCCACGAGATTTTGTCAGGAATAAAACAACATGAAAAACTATTTTACAAATTAAAATATTTTATTAAAATCTCTTGTAAAAATATTAGTAAATTTTTAAGCAAAATTTAGCAATAAAATAAGCAAAAAAATATATGTTATTACAAGTTTACTATCATAAAATAGCTGACTTTCTCTATTTGAAAGGACATATTTGCTTGTATATATTTTTATGTTTTGTTAATAGTTTTTTATGTTAATGGGAGTATAACACATAAAATCTTCTAATCGTTCACTACTTCTTCATATACCTATTGTCTTATTAGTAACTGTGTGTGAGTGTTTGTGTGCTCGTTAGTTCCTTGTGAAGGCGTAGAAAAATATGCAAATTTATGCGTGAAACATATCGCATGTCAACATAGTGTCATACATTCCTTACGCAAATAAAATATGTTAAAGAAACCAACACACCGACTTATATATACCAAATGTAGGTAGGTTTTGCCGGAAAAAGGCGTTGTGTTAAAAATCACAAAAATTTAAATTTGCTACACTTATGTGCTCGTATGTATGTGTACACGATGCAAGAAAAAAATCTCCAGTGCAAACCAAGGCAAGACATAACAAATAGTAAAAAGGATTAAAAAGTAAAAGGGACATGTGTGGTATAACATACATACATACTATTTGTACACCTACAAATAAATTTACATTGCATGCGGTGTGCCTAAACATGGTTTTCAATTTTCACAAGGTTAGCACCACAACTCTGCTAACTTGAAGCACTAAAAGATAAACATGGTAAACTGTCTTCCGTGCAGATACGAGCACATGCATATTGTATACATATACATGTAGATATATACTCGTATATATAGAGTTGGGTATTGGATATCAACAATCAACCTGTCAGCACATACTTCTAAGTATAAAGTTTCTAGGGTGTTCAAATACTCTTATATCTAGGGTTATTTTGGCTTTTATTTTTCTCTTTAAAATAAAGATTTTTAGAGGCTCGGAATTATAGAACTGAAAAACTTAAGCTGCCACTTTCATACGAGTTTTGCTATTTTTATGTGTGTTTCATTGAAGAGTAATGCCCATGCCATGGATTTCGGCTCCTCAAATAAGTAGAATCCTGTTGCGCTGGGTAAATAAATAACCCTAAATCTGGTTAGGAAACTGAAGATAACTTCACAGAATAGATTATCTCTCATTGGGGTACCTGAGTGCAGAGACATTAACAGTGACTACAGAGGATTCTCTTTACGATGGGATATTGATATTTCCTTTACAGACAAATTACAATTAGGTCTACACAACTCTTGGCCTGTCGAAAGTCGAGACCGAAATGGATTCGAAAGAAGATCGTATGGCTTAAAGTATCGGAAGAAAGTTCCTTACAGAACATGCTCAGAAGCTGCAGGAGTGTAGAAAAGGACGTCACCAGGAGACCGATTTTGCCTCAACACCTTTTGAACAATTTCAAGGTCTTCCATAAAGATCGAATGAGAATATGAAAAAATTCATAAAAAATAATGTACTAATTTTATCTATTGATTTAAATGACTGGGTGCCTTTGGAGCCAAGTCTTGTGAAAGTTTACCGGTGGTTAGGCATGCCTAAAATCCAATAGTTACCGGGACCGTTGGGTTTTTATACTGGAATGAACTGGCTTTTTATACGAACCAGGACAGTCACTGCCGTAATATTTCGCGAAACCCATTCGGGGAATAGTTTTTTGGTTATTACAACAACAATAAAGTTGAAAACAAATAACTCAAACTACCTTCCGAGAGCCGAGTAATATAATACCACCATAGAGACGGTGTTGATACTAAATAATTTCAACTTATCCCGCGTTGGAATCTCGATAAGTTGAAGTTGTTTAGTATCTTTAAGCTTATAACACTAACCTCCTCTTTGCATATCTACTCTTCGAATAACCCTCTACAGCAGTTCTGAGCCCGTCGAAACAGCTTGTTTTATGGACCTTCCGCCAGATAACTTCGATGACATCGATCATCTTTGTCTGCCCCTCGGCGTAGATACGGAGACCATATTTTTGAAGAGTAAACTCGAGAGTAGCACAGATATTTCTAAAGAAATTAATACATTTTAATTTAAAAAAATGCAAAAAATTCACGAAACTTTTTGAACAGACCTCTTACCTTTTCGGTGGACGACACACTTTCAGCCGTGTGTGCAGTGAGATTCCAAGCATTTCGTCATGCCTTGTATCTATGCAAATGAGCTAAGTAACTGAGACTAAGAAAGGAAAGAATGGAGAACAAATAAGTGGAAAATAGGAGTACATATCTTCTTATAACATGCACTGCTCACTGCTCTCACCTCCATCACACTTCCCTAAGAAATGCAATCTCAACTCTATATCCAAGTATCATTTCCTTTCTTTCAAATTTTCTCACAATCACAAACCTCTGCCTTCCGTTTGTGCAAGGAATTTTCTATTTGCCGCCAACACACGACCTCTATTATAAAAATATCCAAAGCAAATATCACAAAAAGACTGTCGACTAAGGAAAAAAAAAGACCAAATGCAATGTTAAAATTTGCGTTCTACAAATATTTCCTGCATTTCCATGTCCTCGTCCATGTGTAAGTATATGTATATGGTATATGGTATGTGCTCTACTGTGGCATTTCACTTCAGTTACTTATTAGATTTAGTGCAAAGACTTTTGTCTTGTCTTTGCCACGTGTGCATTTGACAGGCGCAATCCTTTTACTCATTAAAAAGAATTTCACTAAAGAATTCATTGATGCCAGAAACGCCCACAGCACCCACATCTATAAAGACGCACTCTCGCGGGGGGAGAGCAGTGTGCTGGGTTAAATTTGCTAAATTAAAGTTGAAATGTCAATAGTTCGAAAGTTTTAGTTGCCTAAAGCATATATTAAGGCCAGTTGTGTGTTACTTGAGCAAAAGGAAGAGTTCTTTTCTTGATTTAAAATTTATTGAAATGGAAAATTGGTAGAATAAGATTTATATGCACTTCTTAATGCAGCAATGTGTCTTCATGAGATGGATTGCTCATTCTACGCTAAAATGCTTATATCGATAACTTTGAAATATTAGAAGGCAGTAGTGCAAAGATTGTATGGTCCATTTGAGTAATCCAATAGATACTCCTCAACAGTCAACTATTCGGTCATCGCGCGTCTCGTCGCCATCTTATTGTTAGCCGAAGATTGCTCGTGTTTTAACAATCTTTTATTGTCCATTTCTCGAAAGTTTTCGAGCTTGAGCCTGAGCAATTCGAAGCATACTTGATGTAGTGACAGTGAAAGTACAACATTCGAAGACAACGAACTCAAAACCTTAACCGTTAGTGATGGAAAAGATGTTCCATTAGCCGACTATGACGAGGCTCGAATAGGGATTACCAGTTTAAAGTACAAGAAAGCGACTGGAGGTGATGGCCCATCGGCAGAGCTATGGTGGTAAAGACCTGACGAGGTGCATGCATCAGTTAATATGGTGGAAGGAAAGCATGCACGAAGATTGGAGCCTAAGTGTACTCTGTCCAATCCACAAAAAGAACGATTCCTACTTAATAACGCATATAAGGTACTGTAGAGCATATTGTGGGAAAGACTAAAGCCCACCGTCAACAACTCATTCATAGATTTTTAAACGGCTCTTGAGAACACAGTAAGGAGCAGCCTCTACGCCGCTTTGTCTGAATGTGGTATCCCCGCTTAACTTATATGGCTGTGTAAACTGACACCAGACGTCAGAATTGGGAAGAACCTCTCCAAGCCGTTCGTTATCAAACGAGGTTTCAGACAGGTTGACTCTTTATCGTGTGATTTGGTACTGGAGAATTTTATAAGTGCTGCAGAGGTAAATAGACAATAGACGGGTCTAGTAGTGAACGAGGACAAACAAAATGTCTCCTGTCATCCGAACTTGGCTCACACATGACCGTTGACAGTCATAACTCCGAGGTCGTAGATGATGTCGTCCACCTTGGGACCAGCGTTAACACCAATAATAATTTCAGCTTTGAACTACAACGCAGAATCACTCTTGCCAACAGGTGCTGCTTTGGACTGTGTAGACAATCGGAAATTAAAGTCCTCTCTCGACGAACCAAAACCAAGCTCTACAAGTTGCTCATCATACCCGTTCTACTATATGGTGCAGAAGTGTGGACGATCTTGATATCCAATAAGTCTTCGAGAGAAAAGTCTTGCGAACGATTAATGATCCTTGGTGCATTTGTGGGATCCGTCTTCATCAGTGCTCATTAAGGTTTCATTTTCTATCATATTGGATATTGATCAAATCAGGACACGAACCCTCATCTTCTGAATAATGTTGTTGTAGTTGTTGTTGTAACCGCAAAAATATTCCTCAAAGTAATTTTTGAGGAATGTTGCGGGAGTGCCGGTCCTTGGCCGGATAAAAAATCCGGTTCGTTCCGGTATAAAGACTCGACAGTCGCGGGTACTATTGGTTTTAGTCGCCTCTTACGACAAGTATGCCTTACCGCAGGTAAATTCTTGAACCCTTAACTCGCCGGAGGGATCTTCTGAATAATAATACGCACTGCTATCCACTCGGTTATTGCGGCCGTTTGAAAGCATAGAAAAGGCATAAGTCGAACTGTGGGTTGATGCTGGGATCCGCTTTTATTCGAGCGCACTAAGGCTCCAGAAGTAAGCAACGAGAGAGGCTATATATTTTGTCACCCCTATTTATCAAAGTTTAGTTGAGATGGTCTAAGTTTTACCCACTGTCGTCCAAGTGTGGGGTTAGATCAGTTTTCCAATATCATTAAGATGTAAAAATGTGATACTACATCCCCAGGGAGAAGATGTGGTCCTATGCGCCCCTTAATACCACTACTATCTTAAGTACAGAGAGTAATGTATAGTTGTCTCTCTCATCGATAAAACTATAATAGTTCGTGCTTAAAAGCTCTGTTCAGGCTAAAGTCCAACTCTTTTCAACAGCTAAAGGTATTGGTGTACCAAAATGGACCCCAAAGCTATATTTTAAAATCGTTCTTCTTCTCTTTTTTTTTGTTTTCGCTTCAAAATCTGTATGAACGACTCTCTGTTCCATAGCTCAGAGAGATAAACTGTGGCTCCAGTATTAAGTCCATGAAAAATGTGTGTAGTGTATTATATGTAAACGAGTATATTCTGCATAGTGAATGTGGGGAATTTTATGTGTTTTTGCTTAAAGTAAATGCTCCAAAGCATCGAAAGCGTTGAGTGACAGTTTATTTTATAGGTCACGCCTGTCACGCGTACATACTCACATACTTAACGTGGCATACGTGTATGTATGGTATATATACAATATGAACTCTCAAAACCTGATATTCGCCATAACCACCAAAAAAACAAAAAAAAAAAATGTACATAGTATAAGTCAACGTTGGTTATATTTGAAAAAATATTTCAGGTGTTGATAATAAAAATGCAATGTGAACAAATCAAAGTGAATGAACAAATAAAACTTGCCACCACAGCGGACGCCAACAACAAATAACAAACTGCCTACGAAAAAAGTTTTGACAGCCAAACCAACCGTAGTAGACGAAAAACAAACCCCAAAATCAGCGAATGACACGTTCATGTTTTTCTCCCCCATGGTGGATCAAATAAAAGGGGTATCCATTTTGGGGCATCGAAAATAAATGCATTTTTAAAATATTTAAATTTTATTTCAATCAATTTTATTTATGAAATTCCTTTTTTTATTATAAAGATTGAACCTTGGCGTTATACGAGTATGAGAAACACTAAATCAAATGATCACGTCGCAAGTTCTTACAAACCTCGATCAATCTTAGGTAATTTTCGACCACTTTTTGACACATATTGTACGGTACTCGCAGTTACCAATGAGCAAAAACCATAAATGCTACCAAAAACTCTTTTCTCGAAGACTCCTAGCTTCAGCACCATATACAATATATTTTGACGGAAGTGATGGGTGATTTATAGAGTTTGGTTTTGGTTCGTCGTGAGAGAAGTTTACTTTTCAATTGCCTACTCAGTCCATAGTAGCACCTGTTGGCAAGAGTGATTCTGCGTTGGATTTCAAGACTGACATTATTACTGGTATTAAGTCCGATCACTATACAGATGAAATTATCTACGACTTCAAAGTTATGACTGTCAGCAGTGATGTGAGAGCCAAGCCATAAGTGCGCCCGCTGTTTGTTTGATGACAGAAGAAATTTCGTCTTGTGCGCGTTCACTACAATTTTTGTTTTTTAGTTTTAACAATTTCAATACATTTTCAAAAATGCCTAAATTTGATTTAAAACAAAACATGTTTTGTTTTGTCAAAATACAACCCTGTGCTTTTGGAACCACGAAATACATAACCCTATATATTGGAAATGTCATAAAAATGAAAGCGAGAAAAAATTAAAAAAACAAAAAAAAAAACAAAAAATGTCACGACAGGATTTTGGTATTTCAGTGCAATGGAAATGAGTGAAATGAAATGAAATGCTGTCAGAAAATCTTTTTCTACTTTTTATATGCACTCCAAACCCTGCTATTGTGTAAGCATGTATCTAACGGTGATTTCGTACACCACCGTTGTGGTTACAGTTATAGTTTTGGACATATTGAGTCGCCGCTGATGATAATAAACCAGCAAACGAATGTCAAAACGAAAAAAGTGGAAAAAGTTTTTGTAGCGAACAAAAGTCGAAACATTTTTTTTTTTTGCTAGCGATATTTTTTCATGACTTATATTATACATTTATGTACATATATTTTCATGCATATACCATATACCTGCATTTATATATTTATGTATGTACATTTATGTGTGCTGGCAAAGTGTATACCTACTTTATGTAGTAAAAGTTTTTGACGCTTTTATGAATGCAATAAAACCTGTGGACGCTTGTCCTTAGCAAAAAAAGGACAAAAAAACAAGAACAAAAAAAAGAAGAATAAAGTAAAAATGGCAGGCAATATGTGTTTTGTTAGTGGGTAAAAATCGAAAGTGAAACCACTTTACTTGCCTGTGCCACATAAAGTAGTAAAGTAAATGTAAATATGTCAGGTGTGAGAAAACTTTGTTGCCGCCAAAGTGCCAAAATAAGCACATACACGTACAAATAAAAACAAATTTTTCTGGAAATAAAAACGAGCAAATATTATGGTGTGAAATTATGTTTAGTTCCAGCGAAATTTCAGAATGCCCAATGCAACAGAGAAAGTGGAAAGTGAAAGTTTTGCAAGCACTTGAGTTTGAAATAGGATTTTCTCTCAAATAAACAGAACTCAGAACTTAAATTTGCTAATTATTTTTCAAGTAGTCAAGCTACATGCTAAAGGGAATAAAAAGCTTTTCACATGACACCTTTGATACCTGAAAGAAGAGCAATATTCTGCTAATTAGCATTTGACCCAAAACCATCGTTAAAAACACTGGGAGTAAGACAGATAACTTTGGCACAACTTGCACTCTTGAGCACCTGATCTCTTCTGCTCAAATATAAAACGAGACTGGCTCAATAAAACAAACACGGTTAATTATTCTTCAATATTTATTTTATCTCCTTCAAAATAGTCACCATTAGAGGCGATACACATATGCCACCTTTTTTTCCAATCTTCATAACACTTCTGGTATGCCGCTTTAGGTATGGCTTTCAGTTCCTTCTTCGAATTCTCTTTTATGACTTCAACCCACTGAAAATGCTTTCCACGAAGCGGCAATTTTGCTTGCGGAACAATATTTACGTTGTTTTTGGTCAAATAATCGCGTACAAGACGAGGCGTATGAGCAACAATTTTGGAACAAGTCGACACGTCTCAAGCCCAAAACATCGTGAATAATGCTATGAGCGGATCCATTTGATATGTTGAGCTCACTAGCTATCTCTCTTTCAGTCACACGACGATTTTCCAAAACAATTTTCTTTACTTTTTCGACGTTTTCTTCGTTTATTGACGTTGCTGGACGACGATCATGGGGCAAGTTCTCCAGCGATGTACGGCCGTCCTTGAACGACTTATACCAATCAAAAATACGTGCACGTGATAGGCAAGACTCCCCATATGCCTTCTGCAACATTTTCATTGCGTCCGTCGCACTTATTCCATTGGAATAACAAAATTTCAAACAAACTCTTTTGCTCAACGTTAATTTCCATAGTAAAATTCGAAAAACACACTCGAGGTTGACTTGTTTATAGTGCCGTAAAAAAAAACTATGTGACAGATCGCGCTCAAATTTGACATGTAAATATATAACAGTCCTGCCAACCTAAGCAAAAAAGAGTATGGCTATATGTCTTGTCCTTGTCGAGTTATGGATAAAGTCTCGTTTATATTTGAGCAGAAGGTATAAGAAAATCGTGTTTTTTTTTATAGCGACGACTTCTTCAGCTCTACCAACTGAGGAGCGCGTCTGAAAAGAAAAGAAAAATAATAATAATAAATTATATAAAAAAATAAAAAAAAAAAATGGGAAGGAAATTATTTATTTATTTTAAATTCTCGACAAATCGTTTCTATCATGAACATGAAATGTTATATTAGCTTTGGTCCGAATTATTTAAGTACCATATTTATGGATGTTTAGAAACCGACACTGAATTTCTTATTTCTCGAAATGGAAAATCAATATCCGTTTGAAATGGAGTTTTGAAACCGACTGGATTTTGCTTTTTTTCGAAGATAAGATAAATTTGCAGTGATAGAAGATTAAAAATACTAAAAAACTAATCATAAATTTTTCATTAAAATTAAATTTTTATTTACGTAAATTGAATTGAAAAATTTTCAAAATTGAATTTATAAAAGTAGAACTTAGCGAAAAGTTTATGTTTTGTAGTTGGCAGCAGATATTGTGATTAATTTCAAAATATCCACTGTAAGGTGTGAATTGCTCTAAACATTCATAAAAATATTTTTTCCGATTCTCATCTTTCATACTCTAGCCAAAGCATATGAGATGACTTTTCGATCAGTAGTTTTTAATATTATATTTTTAAAGCAATGGAGCAGATAAGCATCCATCCTACATTATATTGCTCGTTTGGAGAGGAGAAATTATAAATAATTCTAATATTTGTTAAAAAGAAAGAAATAGATAATAAAATTAAAGGCATATATTTGCTTGGTTCGAAATTATCACTGCTTGTGGCTGACTTTATCGCGACTCCATTGTATTATGTCGATTTTATTTTAATCTGAATTTATTACCATATATCATCAATTTAATTTGAGCGCCTTGCTATTTCTAAAAAAATTTGGAACTGATATCAAATTCCATATAAAAAGTGAACGTATTTTTACATTCAGTATATAGAACTGGAATGTGATAGGCCAAGCAAATATATAAATAAAACTAATAAATAATTTTTTAGATGCCAAAAAAAAAACAGAAATCACTAATCTTTAAAGACAATTATTAACTATGACTTGATATCTATAATAAAAGCTGAAGGTCCAACTATACCGGTTATTTAAGTTAGACTAATTGGCCGAGCTGCAGACGATCACTCTTCATGCCAACTGTGTTGGTTTGCCAAGTTAATGCAATTTACTAAAAAGCGATTGCTAATCAAAAATAAACGAAAGAGGCTGACAGAAATGGCTAAAATATTTCAAATTCATTATACCAATGTGTGTTTGGATGCATGTATGCATAGCATTAATAGTTATTAACAATTTAAATTTGGTTTGCTTTGCTTTTAATAATTTTCAAATGTTTATTTTAATTTTTTTTTTTAGTTTTCAAGACTTTTGCTTTAATATTATTTCTTTTGCATATTGAATAGGTTTACTCTGCATTTTGTCATTGGCTGTTTGTTGTAGGAAGTGCATTTCATTAGCATAATGGAAATATATATATATATATTTGTTTAATGGAGTAAGCGTCTGGCTGTTAATTAGTTAGTCATAAAAGTTATGATCACCAACCAAAAAGTATTACTCAGTGATGTGAGGCTTTTTAATTAGACCTTATAATCTTTGGAACAGTGTGGTCTATCAAAGAAAGAGACTAATGGCTGCTGTGTTAAAAACTTCCAACAAAATAAAATTATTATTATTCTTATTTTATTTTGTACTCTTTTGTAATATTTTTTTATTTTAATTGATTTTATTTTATTTTATTTTATTTTATTATTTTAATTTTATTATATGTCATATAATTAAATTTTTTGAAATATAATTAATTTTTGTTTCAATTAGATTTTATTTTATTCTTTTTATTTTATCTTATTTTACTTTATTTTATTTTATTTAATTTTTTCTTTTTATTTTTTATTTTATTTTGTTTAAAGTATTTTTTTTATTTTATTTTATTTCTTTTGCTTTATTTTATTTTATTTTTGTATAATTTTATTTGATTTAAATACATTTAATTTAATTTTATTTTAATTTATTTTATTATTTTCATTTCATTATTATTTATTTCATTTTTTTATTTTATTTTGGTTTAAGTTGTTTGATTTTATTTTATTTAATTTTTTCTTTTATTTTTTATTTTTTATTTTATTTTGTTTAAATTATTTTATTTTTTTTTATTTCTTTTGTTTTATTTTATTTTATTTTATTTTTTGTTAAATTTTATTTGATTTAAATAAATTTTGTTTTATTTTATTTTATTTACTTTATTTTATTTTATTTTGTTTTATTTTATTTTATTTTATTTTATTTTATTTTATTTTATTTCATTTTATTTTATTTTATTTTATTTTGTTTAATTTTATTTTATGTTATTTTGTTTTATTTTATTTTATTTTATTTTATTTTATATTATTTTATTTTATTCTATTTTATTTTATTTTATTTTATTTTAATTTATTTTATTTTATTTTATTTTATTTTATTTTATTTTGTTTTTTTATTTTATTTTATTTTATTTCATTTTATTTTATTTTATTTTATTTTATTTTATTTTATTTTATTTTATTTTATTTTATTTTATTTTATTTTATTTTATTTTATTTTATTTTATTTTATTTTATTTTATTTTATTTTATTTTATTTTATTTTGTTTTATTTTATTTTATTTTATTTTATTTTATTTTATTTTATTTTATTTTATTTTATTTTATTTTATTTTATTTTATTTTATTTTATTTTATTTTATTTTATTTTATTTAATTTTATTTTATTTTATTTTATTTTATTTTATTTGATTTTATATTATTTTATTTGATATCATTATATATTATTTTATTATATTTAGTGTAATTTTATTTGATTTTATTTCATTTTATTTGATATTATTTTATTTTACTTTATTTTATTTTAATATTTTATATTAATTTAATTTAATTTAATATAATTTGCTTTAATTTAATTTATTTGAGTTATATTAAATTTAAATTAATTTGTTTTTTTTTAATTTGATTAATTTTATATATTTTAAAACTCATTGGTTTTTCAAATTTTTTTTTGTATTTAATATAAGTTTCATTTTATTTGTTTGTTATATTTTTATTTAAATATCTTTTTTTTTCAGTTTGAACAAACGTCCGAACAAATGTTACCAGCTTTTTATGGACCTCCTCATAATTTTTCGTTAAATTAAAAACCAATTTGTTTAATTTGTTATTTTTGACATACATATGTACATAGAGGTACGATAAATACTTTATTTAGGTCAGAAAAGATTTATGACAGCAAATTCCACATAAAAAAATTTCAAATTCGTTAGTGTTGTCACTTTTGAAATTTTCAGGACCAATGCTTCGGCCTCCTTCGGTGCGTGTATGTTTGTGGTGCCGCCAAATGCACAATAATTTTGTATGTATGTAATTGTGAGCACATTGTATTAATATTTATGTAATTGAATTTGTGTTGATGTGTTTTGACTTAATATAAATACATATGTATAAAATTTTTGACGGTTTTTTCTACAGATTTTGAACTTAAATGTTAATATTTTGCACATCATTGTATATACATCCTTCCTCCTTCCTTCCTTCCTGCTGCGTCACATTCACGCTTCAACTTCCTTAAGGTCAACAATATACATTATAATAGTTTACATAGATACAAGTTAACAAATTAACCGCTTAATAACGACGACGGTGAACGTAACGTCTGCGCACTTGTCTGTATTGATAACCAGATTGTGGATTGAAGATGTGTCCGGAGATTTGACCACTGCCAGGTGGCAGGTAAGATTGAGTTGGTGCACGTATAAATGATGGCGCAGCAATGGGAATGGCATGAGCTACTGGACGTGGTGCGGGTGCAAATTGAATGGGTTGTGCTACTGGTCGTGGAGCGGCAATAAAACTGGCCCGTGATTGGGCAGGCAATGGTGCAGGTGCAGCGGCTGGCAAGGGCTCATCGATGTCGATATATTCAGGCTCAGGTGTAGCAATATCCTGGGGATTTGGTCCCTGTGTGGCCGAATCAGGTACTGATTGTGCAGCAACGCAAGCGAATATGGCAAAAGCGAGGATGATTAGTTTCTGAAAATAACATAGAATGCAAAGAGATTTAATTTTTGTGTTCAATGGAATCTAGAAGATTACTTAAATATGAGGTCATAGGTTAGTTTAAAAATGTTATAGGATTCTTCACCTGGAAGAGTTAAAATCAATTCACTAGAACAGTGTTTCTAATGACTCCACAGATGGTCTAAACCAGACGGTCTGTCCATCTGTTCAGTAGTTTGTGAGATATATTTTTTGACTCAAAAATGGGTGGTGCTCAACCGATTCATCGCCAATAAATATGAGTTCAATTGCACACTTATAGGTATATACAGAACATAAATATTCACTAAAATCCTTTCCCTAATTTGAAAATTAAAAATTCAAATTTAAAATTAAGAATTTTTTAGAAGTTGCAAAAAAAAAAATTAGAAAGTCAAACCTTTATGAAACAGACATTTATGAGAAATGTTCTAAGATAAAAATTTACATAATTTAATTTATATCGCTTTGACATTGCCTGGTACAACATATGCATGCGCGAATATTTTGCCAAAAAAAAGGTAAAAAATCTACAAAAAGCGCCAAGCCGATAGCCAAAACTAATTAAAAAATGGCATATGTCAAGAATGTTGAAGACTTGTATTTTTTATGAGTTAAATAAGTAAAAGTAATCAAACTGGTTTAATTCCAAAGCAATGTTAGACACGCTTAATTTTATATTATGTAAGGGAACTGTTCCAGAAAACGGTGGGACAGTTGTGTTAGCTATGTATTCTAATGAGATGCGCAGCGGAGCGGAAAAGTTATAAATTTATAAATTTTGTTTTGTATTATTCTTTTTATTTTTTTAATTTATGTTTATTTAATTTTTAATTTTTTTTATTTTTATATTTCTTTAAATCTAACTATTTTATTTTTATTATTTTTTATATTTATTTAATTACAATTTTCTTTATTTTCATATTTATTTAATTATTATATTTTAATTTAAGTTTCATAAATTTGTTTTTATATTTATTTAATTATTATTTATATTTTCAATTTAATTTATTGTTTCTAGTTTTATACTAATTTAATTATAACTATTATTTTTTATGATTTTTTTGTTATTTTTTGGTTTATTTAACTAAAATTATTTTATTTCTATTTTTTATTTTTATATTTATTTATTTATTTAATTTATATATTTATTTAAAATAATTTTTTTTTCTATTTTTTTATATTTATTTAACTATTTTTTTAATTTTGTTTTTAGTAATTTTATTTAGTTTTATATTTATTTAATTATTATTATTATTTTTCTATTTCTTTTTAATATTTATTAATTATTTTTTTCTATTTGTATTTTTATTATTTTTTCTTTATTTTGTATCTATTTAATTATTATTTTTTTTTACAAATGTACATCTATTTATTTTTATTTCTTTCTTTTATTTTTATTTTTAGTTTTAATTTTATTATTTTTATGCTTTTATTTATTAAGTTATAAAATATTATAAAAAATTTCTTTCTTTATATATTTATTTAAATGTTATTTTTTATTTTATTTTTGAAATAATTTCTTTTTATAAGTAATGTTTTATTTTTAAATATCTTTAATTATTTATATTATTTTTAAAACATTTTTTGTATATAAATTTTTAAAATTTTTATTTCTATTATTTTATTATTTATTTAATTATAAGTTTTTTTTTAATTTTTTATATTTATATTTATTTATGTATAATTGTTTTATTTTTATAATCATTATTCCTTAGTTTTATTTTACTTTTATTTTTTCCTAATTTATTTATTATTATTTTAACTTCATTTTCTATTTAATTAATTATTGCTTTTCTTATTTTAATTATTTTTATATTTATTTAATTATTTTATTTTATTTTTATATTTATGTGATAATTATTTTTTTATTTTATTTTTGTTTTTATATTTACATAAATTTTTTTTATTTTTTTATAATTTTTAAAATTTTTTTTTCGTTTGCATATCCTTTCGTGATTTTATTTTTCCTTTCATCTTTCACTTTTTGTTGTAACTGCACGATTTTTTCACGTCTTCTATTTGTTGTAAATGCATATTTATTGTTTAATTATGTACGACAATACACAAAACACTTCCGTTGCATACATTATTCACCAAATGACCTCAACACGAAAATATAAACAAAAAAAAAACAAAAACAACAACAAGAAGCATTTGTCTCATTTGAAAGTGATCACCTACCATTTTTACGGTATTTATTTTCAATATTTTATTAAGAAAAAAAAAACACTAATAAATTCGTTTGAATTTTATTCGATTTTATAGAGTGACCAGCAAACAATACACACTTGCTCGAGGAGGAGTTCGAAACACAAATGATGATGAGCCACAAAGTTACTTTGTTATTTATATGTATGTGGGCCAAGAAGACTATCTGCTTAGCGTTGGTGATGTTGATGATGACGATGGCCGGCAGTAGCATGCGAGCGTCCGTCCATCAGCCAAAATGAAGAAGAACAAGATGCTGTAGTAGTGAACTGTCGAAAAAGAAACAACAAAAATTTATGCTAAAAAAAAACACTGAAAATATGCTGAAGACAACGCACATAGCTTCAGCGCAGAGAAGAAGAAGTTGAAGAAAAACAAAAAAAAAAGAAGAAATAAAAAACGAAATTAAAAAGTAAACTAATTCAAATATAAACTAACAACAAATCAATTAATAGTAGCCGAAGTAGCAGTAGCAGCAGCAGCACCAACAGCAGCGGCCGTAGTCAACGTGGTAGCTGCTGAACTGAACTATCAGACAAAGCAGCGTTATACAAACAACAACACCGGCTTTTCGGTCAAAGCGTCTTCGGTGTGGTCGGTCAAATACATACAAACACATGCGGTTGTACATAAGCGGTATTCACAATCCAATGTAGACTATTTCGAATAAGGTCTGGGTAAGGCTTAAACTTTCTACGACTTCAGCAGAGTCTGTTTGTATGATCTGTAGCTTGACTACTTGTTTTTTAGAATAGAATTGAATAGAGAGTTATCGCAGTGGCTCCCTAAACATTAAGTCGATAAAGAAATAGAATATTATTACTGCTCACCCACGCTTTTTCTTTCGTTTTCAATTACACTTCTTATGTTTTATTATTCCCCACTAGCGGGTCTGCAGATACCAAGCCTTATATAAAACTTGCCTTCTAACCACTCTTTCTCCTCGCTATCGTGAATAGCCCTCGTGTGTAGGGCAGCCAAAAAGTCACATCATACAAGCAAAAGGTGAATTTTAATGCCCTTTTCCGCTTTAATTATCACCATTTGTTGTTATAAACAACAACCAGTTGCGTTTTTCAGCCAACTTGTATATTTTATTAAGTCATTGAGTGCATTGAATGCATTCACGAGTGGCACTTCTTTCTGCATTTTGCGTCGAATTATCATAAGAGCATAAAAAATATGATTTTGTTTTAATTCAATTAGTTGCTCTGAGCATTTTGTTGTTATTTTGGTTGAACATAATTATTGAGTAGTTCAGTATTGTAGTAAATACATATGTATGTTGGATGATGATGGCTAAGCGTTTAACATTTTATTGTTATTAGTTATTATGTCTTCATTCAAAATCTGTGGGCGGAGCGCTGAAAATTGTTAGTTAATTAATTATTATTATTATTTCTTGTTTTTTTTTGTTTTTTTTGAAAGTAGGACATATTCATAAATTGCGAAATGTTTTACACACACGCTTTATGAAATGCAGTTGACTACTTTAATGAGAAATCAAAAATATAATTACATTAAAAATTTAATTAAATTTTACTGAAAAAGAAGCAAACTAAAATAAAATAAATAAACTAAAATAAAAAAATGAAATAAACTAAAATAAAATAATAAAATAGAATAAAATAAAACAGAATAAAATAAAATAAAATAAAATAAATAAAATAAAATAAATAAAATTAAAAAAAATAAAGTTAGGTTAAATAAAATAAAATTAAATTAAAACAAATAATAAAAATAATGCAAACTTAAATAAAATAACATTAAATTAAATTATACCATATTAAATCAAATATAATTAAATAAAACAAAACCAAATTAATTTTGATAAAATAATTAACGATTAAATAAATTTAAAGTGACATATAGCAAAATGTAATAAAATAAAATAAAAAATAACAACATAACATAAATTAAAATAAAATAAAATAAAATAAAATAACATTAAATTAAGGTTGATAAAGTTATACTAAATAAAATGAAATAATAAAAATAATAAAATAATTTAAGATTATTTCAAATAAAATAAATTAAAACAAAATTAAAAAAAAAAAACAAAAAATAAAATAATATAAAACAAAGTTAAATTAAATAAATTAAAAAAAATAAATGAAATATACTAATCAAAATTTATTGTATTAAAAAAATAGAAATTCAATTAAATGAAATAAAGTGATTAAAAAACGAAATTAAAATTGATAATTAAAATTACGAAACTAAAATAAAAAAAATGAAAATTAAATGAAACTAAGTAGAATAAAATAAAACAATTAAAAAGTAAATTTAAAAAAATAAATTATTAATTAAAAATATAATTATTAAAAAATAGGTAGTATAAAATAAAATTAAAATTTGAAAATAAAGCAGAATAAAGTATTTATCGAAATGAATTAAAATAAAATAATATGAAATAAAATTAATTTAAATTAAATAAAACAAAATAAAACAAATTAAAATAACAAAAGATAAAATGAAATAAATAAAATTAAATTAAGTAAAGTTAATTAAAATAAAATACAAAAACTAAGATAAATAATTGGAAACAAAATAAAAAATAACAAAATAAAATAAATAAAATTAAAATTTTAAAATATATGTATATAATTGGCGTTTTGTAACCGCTGAAGCCAATGTCGAATGGAGGGACCTACAGTTTATACTAACCGCCTCCGAACGGCTGATGGTATTTTTTATGAGGAGCCTTTATTTCATGTCAGAAATACACTCTTGACATTCACTGGTGGGAAGCGACCGCAATTGGAAAAATTAACTTAATTTTTTATATACAATAATTTTCTATAAATACGCATGGCTGACCTCTCGGCTAACGCCACTGGTAGAGTAAACAATGATAAAATAAAAAAAAATTAATAAAAATTAAAAAAAAAACGAAATAAATTAATATAATATGAATTAAAACAAAATAAAAGTATTAAAATTTAAATTAAAATTAATTAAAAAAATAAAACACAATAAAAGAAAATAAAATATAATGATGTAAGATTAAATAAAATAAAATTAGTCTAGTGAAAAAAATTAGTTCAAGTAAAACAAAATAAAATAAAAAAGCTATTTATAATAATATAAATTATATTAGTTCATATAAAATAAAATAAATTAATTAAAATTAAATAATTTAAATTAAATTAAATAGATAAATTGAATTAATTGAAATAAAATAAATTAGATAAAATAAAATATCTTAAAATAACGTATAAAATAGAATTCCATAACATAAGAAAATTAAATTATTTTAATTAAAAAAAATTAATTAATGTAAAACAAAAAAAAATAAACATAAAATAAAATATAACAAATTACTATTAAAATAATAAAACAAAACCACACAAAATAAAATTATATAAAATAAAATACACTAAACGAAGGGAGAACAAAAGCTAAATTTAAATTAAAAAATTAATTAAATTTAACAAAACTAGATAAAACAAAGAATATATTAAAACAAATAAATCATTTTAATTAAATTAGTTGGTAAAATGAATAGAAATAAGAAAAACTAAAATGAAATGAAAAAAATTAAATATAAAGGTATACAAAATATAGTATAATACAATGAAATAAAGTAAAAATTAAAGTAAAAAATAAATTAAATAAAAAATCAAAACTAGAGTTAAATTAAATTAAGTGTATTTAATATAAATAAAGGTTCCATTGTTGCCAACCATGTTCCAGCTGGTCATTGAAAATTAAATTTTTTTTTGTAATTTTTAGGCAAACTTTTCTTTGAAATAGCCACAGCCTGTAAATGTGCAGCATAATTACATAGTAACATAGTAATCTTCAGTTGTCAAATTTAATTTTACTTTTGTTAAATTTCCATTTATTGAAATTTGAGTTGCGTGCTGTTGCTCATCAACTGCAAACGATACACCTTTGTTTTAATTTTAAGCTTTTATTGAAGTCATTGCCACTCTCCAAATACATTCATTCATATACATACATATATATATGTGTGTGTATGTAGTCATGTAGATACTTTAAGAGATAAGCAACAACAAAATAACGGTTTGATAATGTTTTCCTCTTTGGATTTTATATATAAATTTGTCTTTTCTTAATTTATTTTGTGTTAATGTGGTCAAGTGGACTTATTTACTAACAGTCACGCGCTATTTTGTTCTACAGAACAATCAAACAAAGTGTACAAATAAATATGTATACATATATAGATAGAATTAGTATGCATGTATGCACTCCTATGTGTATTTGCTTGGTAATTTTAAGTGTTGCTCTTGAAGAATTTTATATTGCCACACGACTGTTTTTCGTACCTGTATGCAAATGCGTACGTGTATGTGTAAACGAAATACGAAAAAAGTCGAAATCGAACAGCTATTTCCAACTGTAATACAGTCATCGTCAATTTATTCTTTACCTTTTTTTTGTAATTTTTTTGTATTGCATAATTTTTATTTAATTCTTTTTATTTTAATATTGTTTATTTTTAGTTTTCAATTTTTTTTTATTGTTTTTTATTTCTCATTACTACCAATATAAAGTGAATGGCGCATTTTTTATGCTAATTTGTTCCTTTGGCTTCATTTTATTTCACGAAATTTGATTGATAGCATTGTTGTTTGTGTAAAAAACAAATATTCTTAATTATTTCAAGCAAAACAAATTGAGCATAAATTTAATCATTTCAGATAATAGTTAATAAAAATCATTATAACACGAGTTTATTAATTAAAATAATTAATTTTTATTAATAATAAACTGATTTACTAGAGAGAGCAACACTTTTGAATGAGTGTAATAATATAGAAGAGTTAAAATAGAACAATCGATATGCCGTTGACCCAAAAGGATGAGATCAATTGTTGATCTCGGGTGGAAAGATAGTCAAGAACAAGGTAGTCAATACAAGCTCGTTCTTGTTTTTTTTTTTTTTTTGTACGTTTTCTCTTGAATAATTTCCCCCTAACATTTATGGTAAGTACCATTAGGATGCCTTCAATTTTTGATTGCGGCAAAAATCTCGTTGGCTATAGAATAATATATTCATGCCATCTTTATGAAGAGGCAAAAAATCACGCGTCATTCTTGATTTCGTAAAATACTTAAGTTACGAAAAATTCCCATACTCGTCATACAAGTAATTCAACTTCTTGTAGATTTAAAATATGCGAAGAACTTTTAAAAATCTTTTACACTTTCAGCGTCACTAACTAGCAAGTTGCAGGCATAACCTCAAAAACAATAAATAAAAAAATTCTTATAAATATTAATAATATTAAAATGCCGCTTCAGCGTAACGGAATAAAATAGATTAATAATGAGTCAAAGTATATTTCTAAATATACCTTTACATCGTTGGATTTTACCTCAGTAAAAGAGCACAGGCAAATGATTCGAAATTTAATAAATTTAAATAAAAAATATAAAACAAATAAATTAAAAGTAAGAAAAATATATATAAAAAAATAAATTAAACAAAATAAGATAAAATTAGATACAACAAAAATGGAGCAAAATAAACTAAAGTAACATAAAATAATAAAATTAAAATTAATATAAAATTAAGGAAGTTAATTAAAACGAAATTACATAAAATAGAATTAATTAAATACAATAAAATAAACCTTTTAAAATGAATAAATTAATATAAAAAACAAATAAAATAAAATAAAATTACATAAAATAATATAAATTAAAATAAAATAAAGTAAAATCAACTAATATTAATAAAATAAAATAAAATAATATATAATTAAATAAAATGGAATAAAATAAAATAATAATAAATAACAAAAAACCAAATAAATATTATAAAATTATATAAATACATTAAAATAAAATAAAAAATAAATAAAATTAATTAACATAAAATAAAAAAAATAAATTAAAATGAAATAAATTAAAACAAAATAAAATGAAATAAAATAATATAATTAAAATAAAATAAAATAAAATAAATTAAGTTAAATTTAATGACAAAATATAAAATGAAATTAAATTAAATTAAATGAAAAATTATAAAATAAAATAAAATAAAATAGTATAAAAAGGTATAAAATAATAGAAAATAAAATAAAATAATATGTAATTAAATAAAATAGAATAAAATAAAATAATAATAAATAACAAAAAACCAAATTAATATTATAAAATCATACAAATACATTAAAATAAAATAAAAAAATAAAATTAATTAACATAAAATAAATAAAATAAAATAAACTAAAATAAAATAAAATAAATTAAAACAAAATAAAATAAAATGAAATAAAATAATTAAATTAAAATAAAATAAAATAAATTATATTAAATTAAATGATAAAATATATAATGAAATTAAATTAAATTAAATGAAAAATTATAAAATAAAATAAAATAGTATAAAAAAGAATAAAATAATAGAACATAAAATAAAATAAAATGAAATAAAATAAAATAAAAAAATAATAAAATAAAATAACGTAAAGTAAAAAAAAACAAACAAATTAAATAAAATAAAACATAAACAAAACGGAACAAACAAAATAGGATAAAATAAAATCAAATAGATTTTTATCTAAAAATTAATTAAAAAAAATTAGAATAAATTAAAATAAAATAAAACGAAATTAAATAAAATAAAACAAAAACACAACATGAAGTAAAATAAAATAAAAAATAATAATATAAAAAAATTAATTAAAGCAAATAGAATAAATTAAAATAAAATAAATTAAATAAAATGAAGCAAATAAAATAAAACGCCATAATAAAAAACCAAATAAAATGAAATGAATTAAATTGAAAAAAATAAAATTAAATAAAATTAAATTAATTAAATGAAATAAAATTAAACCATTAAACAATAATTAAATAATTAATGAAAAAGAAAACAAAATAAAATAAAGTGAAGTAATATAAAGTGAGTTTTATAATAAACAAATTTTAATAAATTATAGCAAAAGGCAAAAATAAAATTAAATGAAAAATAAAACTATGCTTAATTAAATAAACTGGAATCAAATAAAATATAATATTAGAGATAAAAATTAAGAAAATGATATTAAATGGAGTTAAATTAAATAAATTAAAATAAAATAAAACAAGGAAGATATTATTAAAAATTAATTAAAAAATAAATTTAAAGTAAGATAAAATGAAACTAGTAGGTTAAAAATAAATTAAATCAATTAATTTGAAATGAACAAATTTTAAATCAAATAAAATGAAAAATAAAAAGAAAAAAGTCCACCACAGATATCTCAACTTTTTTCTAATTATAAACATATATTTGTTCTATATATGGCATTTGAAGTGACATACTTCAATTGTACAAACGTGAAAGAGAGACGCCACTAAACTCAGCAGTCACACCATTACCAACAGCAGCAGCAACAGCAGCCACATCATCACATTCAATCCAAGGTCAACGCTCAACTAGAGCATCACTTCAAACAACATTCCTATATTGCCCACTCAGACGCCAATCTCCAACCAAAGAAAAAAAACATAAAAATATGCATCATTACGGGGAAGACAAATTTGAATTGGGATCTATTGTTGTAGGTTTTTATCTGTTGTTGTTCTTTGTTTACTTAGAATTGGCCAGTCAAATTTATCAAATTTAAAGAGGCGTTTTGTGGGTATTTTTCACAATTCAACTAACTGAACCATTTTTTTTTTTGATAAATGCCAGTTCAATTGCTATTGTTCTTCCGCGATATAAAAGCACAAACAACTTATTGTTGCCAATACGCATCATTCATGCATCGCACTCAACTGACGAAAATTACCGCTGACGTAATCTTAATTGCCACATTAAGCGGATGAGTGGTGTAACAAAGTGTGTGCAAAAGTCTTTTTTTTTAAATTTTTGCCTAAGTACAATACCAAGAAATAAAAATCATTTTGATATGAATCAGTCCTCACCGCATAGAGTATGAACATTGAAATTAAAAACTAATTTGTATTGAATTTAATTAGTAACGGTAGAAAAGGAATTCGTTATATTAAGTATAATAAAATAAAAATAAAAAAATATTTTAAAAAATACATCAAAGTGGCGGCGAATAAACACGAATTTTGGAATGTAAAGTTTTTGCTAAGAAGTTTGGATATGGTGCTAGAAAATATAGATTTTTTTGTAGACTTAAGAAGACACTAGAACCAACATATGAATATTTCGAAAAGTTAAGTCAAGATTTGTATAATAACAAAAAATTTTAGACCAGGGTTGCTGAAATTTATTTTTGTTAAAGACACCATTATAAGTATTCTGGTTTATTGTAGATCTAAAATTTGAAAATTTTAGACACCTTCGAATATCAGCCGCAAAATACCAAAATGATTATTTTTATCGAAAAATCATCCTTTCCAATGAAGGTCATTTTCACTTAGGCAGCCACACTGACAAGCAAGCCTACAACATTTGAGGTCTCACATATCCCAAGCCAGAGCTGTGCGTCCTCAAGGAATACCTGATGGATGTGGCATGTGGACCAGCGGCATCATAGGTCCGTTTTTCTTCGAAAGCTGGGAAGGAGCTGGCATCAATGTCGATCTTTACAGTGTTTCTAAATTTTATTACAGAAAATGGCATTGACTATATGCTGCTTTTACAGGATGATACTACGTAAAGCACTGCCAAGGAGTCTACGAGGCAATACTATTTTCGAAATTGGGAGTCTTCGAGAAAAAAGTTTTGCGAACGATTTATGATCCTTTGCGTATTGGCAACGGCGAATACCGCAGATGATGGAACGATGAACTGAACGAGTAATATGATGATATTGACATAGCTCAGCGAATGAAGAGACAGCGGATACGCTGGCTAAGTTATGTCGTCCGAATGTATGAAAGCACTCCGGCTCTGAAAGTTTCTGGTGGAAGCAGAGGAAGAGGAAGACCGCCACCCTCTTTGAAGGATCAGGTGGAGAGTGACCTGGTTTCACTTGGTATTTGCAACTGACGCCAAACAGCGAAAAAAAGGGATAAATGGGGCGCTATAATTGATTCGGTCATAATCGCGTAAGCAATACCAACGCCAATCAAGAAGAAGAAGAAGAGGTTATTATTTACTATTTTATTATTAAGCACAACTCACAATTAAGCAAAATAATAAATTATATAATTACAATAATTATGATAATTTAACAATATTGTGACTTCTTAAAGCACAAAGAATCAAAATTTTAGTTTCCTAATTACAACATTTCGTAATATTTACACCAAACGTCAAGCATATCTAGAGTTTTGAAATTAACGATAACAAAATTAAGTGCCATTAGACACTGCGTGTGCGCGTGTGTGTGTGCGTGTGTGTTTGAAAAATTGACTCAATATAAATGTTAACACTCAATTTATAAAAGTTCAAGCCCTTCAAGCGGCTAATGCCAATCAATGGTTTGTAATTATGATAATCAGAAGCTAAACCGGAACAGCTGCCGAGCCACCAAAGGGCCTGTGGATTTGTGTGATCATAAGTTGTGTATTGCCTGTGAGCTTTTGTCTGACATAAACTTGGTTACTGGGACAGAGATCAAGAAACTTCAAACAATAATTGACTAATTCAAGCCCTTCAAATGCAAACATACTCGTACATACATACATACGCATTTACATTTGTATTGTTCGAAAGCATTGTTTATTGGAAAAGTTATCTAATATTTATTAACATGGATTAATAGCAAATGTGTGTTTGTACATTGTCTGTCTAGTCAAGTATCTTTTACAATCTCTTCCCCAAATGATTAATGGTCGACTTGTTAACGATCTTTTAATCTATGTATGCCATGTTTTGTTTGTACTATGTTTTCTTATGCTTGTCACTTCTTAAATTTCATTGTCGTTGGCTTTGTTCGTGCCCGCAACACGTCGACGAAACACACTTCGAAAATATGTTTAAGGAAAAAAAATGCGAGATCATTATTTTCGTTTGGATATTCGATGTTTTTTTAACAAATTATTCCATGCGGAGAACTAGAAAAACTTCTCGATCGAAGCAGATTTGCTTTATTTTTTCATCAGAAGCTGCCGCCAATTTTCAGCGCGTGATTTATTTAGCACTTTTCAAAACAACGATTGATCGAATGAAATGAATATTAATGAGTACATATGGATAGTGGGTTTATGTGTATTTTTCAGCTCAGACTTTTAATTATATGTGATTTTATTATCTCCCAAAAAGAAAACACAAATATCCAATTTATGAGAAGCATAAACTCAACCATAAAATAATTACATTAATTTGTCATTTAGATTTTGTCGAATGCATAAAATTGATAAAAAATTTTATTCTTAAATTAAATTTAAAGAAAATAAAATAAAATGCAATTAAATAACATAAATAAAATCAAATTAATTTAAAATTAAATAAACTAAATTAATTTACCTTAACTAAAACAAAATAAAACATCCAAGTGAAAATAACATAAAATAAAATATAATAAAATATCTACAATAAAACAATCTAAAATAAATTAAAATAATTAAATAAAATAAAATGAATTGAAACAAAATAAATTAACTAAATAATTAATAAAATTGAATAGAATTAAATAAAATATCATAAAAAAAACTAAAAATATATGAAATATAAAATAAAATAAAAAAAAATTTATAAATTAAAATAAAATATAAATATGATACAAAATAAAATAAAATAATATAAAAAAATTAAATTATAGGAATTAAACTTAAAAAAAATTATGTGAAATAAAAATAATAGAAAAAAAAGATTAATTAAAATAAAATAAATAAATTAAATAAAATTAAATTAAATTCATTAAATTAAATTAAATTGTATTAATTAAAACAAAATAAAATAAATTAATATAAAATAAAATAACCAAAATAATATAAATTTAATTTAAATAAAATAATATAAAACGAAAATAAATTAAAATAAAATAGAATAATATAAAATAAATAAAATAAAATAAAATAAAATAGAATAAGAAGAAACAAAATAAAATAATATAAAATAAAATGAAATAAAATAAAATAAATTAATATAAAATAAAATACAATAAAATAAAACAAAATTAAATAATATATAATAAAATAATATGAAGTATTAAAATAAACAAAATGATATAATAAAAATTGAAATAATTAGAAAATAAAATAAATAAAATAAGATAAAGTAAAAATAAAATGATATAACGTTATATAAAATAAAATAATATAAATAAAATAAAATAAAATATAATATAATAAAATAATACAGTTTTAAATAAAATAAAATAAAAGTAAATAAATAAAATAAAATAAACCAAAAAAATTAAAATAAAATAAAATGAAATAAAATACATAAAATAAAATTAAATTAAATTAAATTAAATTAAATTAAATTAAATTAAATAAAATAAAATAAAATAAAATAAAATTAAATAAAATAAAATTAAATTAAATAAAGTAAAATGAAATAAATAAAATAAAAATAAAATAAAATAAAATAAAATAAAACAAAATTAATTGAAATAAAGCACAAATTAAATTAAATTAAATTAAATTAAATTAATTTAATTTAAATAAATTGAATAATAAAACAATTTTTGCGTCATCACCCCTAAGGAACCCTTTTCGCATTACTTTAGGGTGGCGTTTAAATTTCCCTTTGTTGAGATTTACTACGCTCTGGTCCTGTTTTTTCACTTGTAGTACTTATTCTGCAAACTTCTTTACTTTTTCCCAATTTACATACGCGCAGTGCTCCATCTATGTTTTCAAGCATGTTGCGGCTAGCCTGCCAGCGAGTATATTTAAAGATTGTACACCATCGTTGGCATTATTATAAATACATGACAGATCTTCTTTCGCTACGGCTTTCTACTTCCCATAGGGTTTGCCACTAGCTCAGAGTTTCCTTTCTTGTATCTTCTCTTTTGTGAAGACAGCAATGCTTCCTTTTCATTGTAACTGTCGTTCCAGAGGGCCAGTCCTAGGATAAATCCCTGCTCTGCTCCTGCTGTAAGGTAATTTCGAACGTCCAATGTGACAAGAAGAATTTGTTGTATTGAGTCTCTTATACCTTGTTTATTACGCTCACGATACTACCAGTATTGATTTGCCGTGCCGAAAACCATATTAATTTGATGAAAAGCCACCAAAACTGATAGTAGCTGCTTCCAATCTCGGTTTAAGCAATCTTTTGAAAAGTTATCCGGTAGTGTCTAGCATGCTGAGAGGACAATAATGAGCTTATGTCATTTTCAGATTTCTGGCAGTTGGGCTCTTTTAAGGCAGGCATTAAGCTCCAGTTAGTTTGTTGACGGTGGACTATATTCTTTTAAGAATTTGAATTTAAAAAAAATATTAAGAAATCATTAAAATTTTGGAAAAATGATTGATTCTTCACGAATAAAATCTGTATTACTAACTACGTGCCGAGCAGCGACGCACATATGCAATTAAAAATATTACTTAATTGTTGTTATTGCCATCATCACTTATTTGCCATCAGTAGGCGCTATCATTACTTATTATGATTATTATTTCATTACTATTAATTGTTGTTTATTTTAAATGATCGTAATACGAGTTATTGGCGATGTTCAACAGTAATTTTCCAATAATTACCTACATAGATATGTATCATTTAATGTATGTATGTATGTATGTATTTGGCAATCGTTATGAAACCGTATTGCAGGAGCTGATTAATAATTGTTAATTGCACTTTTTTTAATAATGCGCATTAATTCTCATACTTATACACATTTGTAGATTCATACATACATATATAGTAAATATATCAACATAATTAATCATCTTCTTTTGAGGTGAGAATACGACGACACAACACGGCTATACATAATGAAGCATGAAATATTCACGTTATTCAAATTTATTTTTAAAATTACACTATTGATTTGGTTATAAAAATAAAAATGATAGAGGAAAATATAGAGAGAACAAAAGAATATATACTGGTATATATTTTTAAAAGCTTAAATCGTTCTTTGCCTTCCGGGCATGTGAAATATGGCGTAAGTGTTGTTGAACTGTGAATTTTGGTTAATTATTATTGATGGAAGTGTAAGATTGTTTAGACAAACGCTGATGACAACAAGGGAAGGAGCATAACTAATTATTAATTTATTTATTAATTACGCATAAGCATACATGTTAATTTATACATACGTGTATGGAAAATGCTTTTGATTTTGTATTAAATTGAGAATGTTGCAAAAAGTTTTCGCTATTTAAATAATTTGTATAACGTTGGGGGATTTTTTTTCTTCGAACTAACCGCTCGTAAACCGCTTGAGTGCGACCGATCGCTGTCTAGCTCTTAATGTTCTCTCTCAAACATCATATAATAACCCATAGGGTAACAAATATTGTGCTTCGATAACAAAAAATTTATTTTGCCGTACCATTACTCCGTATTCTCTTGTATTTCGGCACCTATACGAAGCTCAGGGATAACACTGGTAACACTTTTATTTTCAAATAAATAAAAAGGCGTACTCTGAGTTTGATTTAGTACTACGAGTACATAGCGTAATTGATCTTAAGCCACTCCGCTTAAAAATAAGAATCTCACTATTTGGGGGCATTTTTAAAGTTTACAGAGTAATACCCTCTCTCTGTACTCGCGTCTGAATACTCGTATATTATATTACAATCCGATCAATTTTTCGTTCATAATCGGCTGCAGGTATTTTCGGACTTACTGACTTAACTGGGTAGAAAAAGTTCCGCATTCCACAATAACAACTATTTACATTGTCTAGGGCAGTCTAGTCACATGCGTATCCCTCAATAACTGATTTATTGTTAAGTCCTTTAGAAGAAGAAATGGAACTCATCTTTCCTTCGATATCTCCGCAAACTTAGACTATATGATTTGTTATCCAAATAATTTTTCTAATCGTTTCTTGACCCAAAATTACCAGATCGAATAAGACAGACGTAATCACCGCAGGCATATAATTATAGAAGATACCATAAATATACACAGGGATCACAAGAAAGTTCTCAAAATTTGCGATAACATTAAATCAAGCTTAAAATACCGTTAAATACGAGTATTTTACAATAGTTATAGAGCGGTGCAAAAATGTAACAATTCTATCTGGATTTAGGGCTTTTCAATCTTGATCCGTGCTAATAGAAATTTTATTACGTTTTTTTCATAGGAATCTAAGGTTGGGTTTACCATTTATGTTCGCAACAAAATCCCAGTCTAGAGCGGAGAGAGCAAACTCCTCTCCGACGCAGTTTACACAGCACTGCAGCGGTCTGTTCAAGTTGTTGTTTTCGCCATCCTTAGTCTCTCTTTATAACCTCTCAAGTTCTATTTGCTCATATCTCTGAGAGAATACTGCGGTTTCCAGTGAAGGTTTCATGCTTTCGCGTATCTTGTACGGATTACATACGAGTAACTTAGTGCGTGACTTTGTGAATTAACGATAAACGAAAATTTATTTCCTTGAAATTTATATATTAAATATTTATTAATAAAAAATATAATAAAACCAAAATTTAATACAGTAATATAAAATAAAATACAATAAATTAAATACAATAAAATCAAATTAATAAAATTCTGTTATATTAAATTAAAAAAAAATAAAATAGTAATAAAAATAAAACAAAAAAAAAAATAAAATAAAATACAATATAATGAAATCAAATTAAATACAATTAATTAAATTTAATTAAATTAAATATAATTGTATAATATTAATTTGAAAATAAATATAACAAAATAAAAAATAAGATAAAAAGTAAAATAAAATTAAATTAAATCAAAGTATATAAATTAAATATAATTAAAATAATTAAATTAAATAAAAAATCAAACAAAATAAAATAAAGAAATGAAATAAAAAGTAAAACAAAATGAAATCAAAGTAAATAAAATGAATTAAATTGAATTAAAAAATAAAATAAAATAAAAAATGAAAAAAAAACATAACATAAAATAATAAAATAAAATAAAAAAAATCAAATAAAATCAAAGTAAATAAAAATTAATCTATTTAAATTGAATTAAACTTATTTAAATAAAGTTAAATTAAATTAAATTACAAAATAAAAAAAAAATAATTAAAAAATAGAATAAAAATCAAAGTAACTAAAATTAAATAAAACATAATTAAATTGAATTAAAAAATAAAATAAAAAATAAAATAAAGTCAAAGTAGATAAAATTAATTAAATTAAATGAAATTAAATATAATTAAATAAAGTTAAATTAAATTAAATTACAAAATAAAATAAAATAAAAAGTAAAATAAAGAATAAAAAATAAAATCAAAGTAATTAAAATAAAATAAAACAAAATTAAATTGAATTAAAAATTAAAATAAAATAAGAAAATAAAATAAATTCAAAGTAAAAAAAATTAATTAATATAAATTAAATATAATTAAATAAAGATAAATTAAATTAAATAAAAAAAGAATTAAATAAAAAACAAAATAAAATAAAATAAAAAAATAGAAAATAAAATAAAATAAATGAACAATATAGTTATCTTCGTTATGATTTTGAAATTAAATACAATATATATCATATTTATTGTATTTCTTGTCTAAAAATGCTCAAAAAAAATTAGTCGTGTTGAATATTTGCGAATTTTCAATTATCAATTCGAAGGGTATTGAAATAATTTTGCAATTCTCTATGCCGATTTAGTGTTTCAATTTTGCGACCATCGATTTTTGATTGGCATTAAGTGAAGCGAAATTTTGGTTAGTAGACCAAAGAGACGATTCGCAAGCAGTCAGCTAGTCAATCATTATATAACTTATTTAACCTAATGTTTCCGCAGCGGAAGTTGCATTTACATACCTTTGAACGCCGCGCTCACCGACGGTCAAGAATTAATTTAAATTAGATTTTTGCGAAAATTTTGTGAATGAAATTAAAATTAAAGTGTTTGAGGTTAAAAACAATAGTATTATAAATAAATTTAAAACATTTAATTTTTTTTTTAATTTTTCACTTTACTAATTATAATAATTAATGGCAAAATTAATGTATTAAAGCAATAAATACCGTAATAATTGAAAAGGTAATAAAGCATAATGCGGCATAATAAACTGACAAATAATATATTTATAAATAGTTGTATATATATATATATTTATGTACACATTAATATTTTACTATAATAAACATAAAATACATACATACATATGTATGTACACAAATATATATTTTGAAAGTTGTGTTCGGGGACAGGTATGCAAATAGTAGTTAAACTAAGCAAACAATATTTTGGTACCGTCAATCATGAGACTACATAAATAAATATTAATTATATTATATTTATGTATATCTGCTGTAGCATTTGTGTGTCTGTGTGTGTGTGGGTGCTTTTATGAGCATTTTCAATTAAAATAAACAAAAAACTTGAATTTCTGTAAACAAAGAGCCACGCACAAAAAAGCATAGAAACAACAACAACAATCGCTCATCTAAACATCAAACTAGTGTGCAAAGCCTCAAGAGAGTAGTTAAACACTGAATAAATCAGACGAACCAAATAAGTCAACACTCGTTGGCACTTACTGGCTGAAATTTTTTCGAAATTAACAAAAAAAGAATTTAAAATGAATGAAATCGATGATTATTGCTTGTCTTATTTTTCTTAATTTTTTTATAAATGTTATTAAACTTTTTTATTTTATTTTTTTTTCAATAATATTTATACACTTTTTAAATTTTTTTTTAATTTTGTTTTATGTTTTAAATATTTTTTTTTTTAGTTTTTATTCAATGCAGACACCTGCTAGCATATTTATTAAAGCGACTTTACCGCAGCCGCACCCCAAAATTTATGTTTGTATAATTAATTTATATTATGCAAAAGCTAAAAGAGCAAAAATTATATTAAAGCGACGACATTCTTATATGATTAAAGGTCAAACGGAAAGATAGAAACGGAAAGGTGCGCAAAATGGCGTTCTTCGTTGGATAGTTAAGTGGTTGGAAGTTATCATTGCAGCGCGAGGGGCGAGGGGTTCACGGTGCGAATCTCGCTTTGTATTCTCTGTTAAAGTAAAAATTCCACATGCCTAAATAAACTAGTAAATAACTAATATAAAGCTGACAATTGCCAGTTCTTTCGGCGACACTATGTGAAAAATGTGATGTGTGATGGAAGATGAACTAGTTAGGGGAAAAATGCAAATCAGAAGGATTCTTGCTAACAACTACTCTTTTTCGCTGACGGATGCCCTGATTATACTGAACTTATTGGGGGAACACTGCGGTTCCTATGAAAATGTTATACGGCAGTGAAAATAAAACAGCCGGAGATGATGAACCTGAAATCCCAAACGGTGGTGCAGACGTTCCGCTACCTGACCATGTCGAAGTTCGAATAACGAGTGGCCGCTTAAAAAACAACAAAGCGGCTGGAGCAGAACTATTCAAACATGGCGGTGAAGAGCTGACAAGGTGCATGCATCAGCTACTTTGCAGAATATGATCGAACGAAAGCATGCCCGACGATTGGAATTTAAGTGTACTCTGCCTAATCCACAAAAAGGGCGATCCCACAGTCTACACCAGCTATCGTGGGACAAGCCTCCTTAAAACCGTGAAAAGAGGATTGACACACACCACCTTTTCATGGATTTTAAAGCAGCCTTCGACACTACAGTAAGGAGCTGCAACTATGTCTGAATTTGATATCGCCGCAAAAAGTATACGGCTGTGTAAACTGACGCTGGACAATACCAGAAGCGAAGTCGGAATTGGGAAGGGCCTCTCTGTCATACAATAAACAGTCATCGCATTCGCGACTCGGTTCCCAAGTCACTGTTGACAGTAATAACGTTGAAATATTAGATAACTCCGTCTATCTTGGAACCAGTAATAATACACTTTTACCAACACATGCTACTTTGGACTGAGTAGGCCCTTGAAAAGTAAAGTTATCTCTTGTTGAACCAAAAGCAACTAGTCTTTGAGAGAAAAGTTTTGCGCATTGGCAACGACGAATAACGCAGATGATGGAAAAGGTGATATTCATATAATCCAACGAATGAAGAGGCAGCGGCTAATAAATTATATATCGGAAGGAAGATAAAAATCTTACATTCAATCAATTGTTGTTCTATATTCTAGTCTATAAGTTTCAATTGTGTACCCCTTTTGATGTGATTTTGTATGCATATCGTCTTGTTAAAATCAAATAAATATGCAAATTTTATGCGATTTTCTAGTTCCTACTCTATTTAACTTTGCATTTGATGAGTAAATTTTGTCTAATCAATTTAATTGTTAATCAAAATCAAATTCATTCCAATTTATGTATGTCTGTCAACTCATCAAATCAAAGACGAAACTGGAATAAGCATTAAAATCAGCTATCAAATAATTTATAAATATAAAAAATAAAAAAAGTGATCAATATTATATTATTTATTGATTTTTTTTGTTTTGCAAACAAATAAATTTCGACGACACCTAGTCTGCTGAACAGTGATATGGCAGCGATAGCATTTATTGAGCGTACCGATAGGTTTACTTCATAGCATCCCACGGTTGCGCCCTGCAGAGAAACAGCAGTTAATATGTTTATTTACTGCTTCATTAGTATTTTGTCGATTTTTTTTAACTTAAACTCGTGTCAACAGGTTATGTTAAAGTTTTTGTCTATGCAAAACTAAAAAAAAAACAAAAATACTTTCCACTTTCAAATTAATACCAGTGAACTTATCACTCTACAAACAGTACTTTTTTTAGGTTTAATTTATTTATAACTGAATCTGCTTAAATCAACTTAAGCCGAATGGTAAGTGTAAATATTTTCAAATTAAATTGAAATCGTGTTAGCTCGAGTTGACTCAGAGCCCTTTTCAAACTAAACAATGGCTTTCATTAGTAGGCGGGAACATACGATGTCATTATCATCTAAACCTTTAAACCATATAGCAGTACGTGAATGGTGAGCGATATTTCGTCTTGTCCTCAAGGGCATCAGTCATGAAACAAGCGACACATTATATAAATATTTGTCAACTAATACTCTCTCTATCGACAAGTTTATGAGCTCCATTTGGGAGCCACCATATAGAAATCGGATTTTAGGAAATAATTGCTACCCCTTAAAAAAAAATATCCGAAGAATTTGCAATTAAAAGATATATATTTTTTTAAGAAAAAAATCATAATATAAGCATTATTGTTACTTAAAAATCTATTAATAAAAGTAAAGGTGAGTTACATGTTTTAAATAACACAAGTATTTTATTTATTACTTAGTCTGCAAAAACATAAAAAAACCAACTTCACGTATATATTTATTTTGAATCATACACACACACTCAAATGCCCATAAAACCATAAGCATTCAAAATTAAAGACGCCAGTGACCTTCAGCAGCTGCGTATCTCATCTGCATAACTTTTGCTTTTGATGTTTTTGTTGCTGTTGTTGTTCTTATGGTTATTCTTTGACTGGGCTGTATCAGATATATTCCACGCGCCATCATTCTCTTACGCACACGCAGCTAATTATTATTCATTAAACCGCTAACTATGTGCACATACATACATATGTAGGTATGTATATACTCGCACATACTCATATATTATTCTGTTTTCATCTATTTCCGCTTTGGGTTTTTGCTTTATTTGTTGAAACTATCAAATATTTTGATTTACACACTTTTTTTTGTGTTTTTATTATTTATTTTTATTTTATTTTGTTTTTCTTTTTGGAACATCTTCAAAGGCTTTTTTGTTGCATTTAAGACAGATTTAATGTTATCTTATTCTTTATTTGCTAATGTTACAAATTGTTGTTGCTTCTTTCATGTTAACATGATTTTATTGTACTTTGTACATCATTCATCATGCACTTTATTAAAGTTGTCAGCATTTTGATGGGAGTTTCAGTCACTTGTGTAACTTTGCTGGGAACAGTTTTTGAAATTTAATTTATTGTGCATCTGCACCAAATAAATTTAAGAAATGTCACAATGTGAAGCAAACTCCATTATTTATTAAATATAAAAATGTCCAGTCGTACAATTAACAAAAAAAATGTAAATTTTAATTTTTTTTAGCTTTTGTTTGACATATTTTCACAATGTGCGCCTATAGAAGAACTCAGTGGAAAATCAGTTCAAGGTTAAATAAATATAATTAAACAAAATTTATATAAGATTTTAACATTTCAATTTAACTATTTATTGTAGCCCTCCTTCCGGTGACACTGATTTCTTTGGATTATTTAGTCTGTTTCACAGGTCGATCTGCAAAACAGCCTAAGCATTATAAATCAGATATAATTAATTATAACATTTATTGTTAATTTATAACACCAATTAAAAAATGGCTGAACTATAAATCAAATAATAAAATAAAATATAAATAAAAATACAAAATTTTATAAAATAAAAAAAAACATAAAATAAAATAAATAATAATAAAATAAAATAAATAAAAATAAAATTAAAACAAATGAAATAAATTAAATTAAAAGAAAATAAAATAAAATAAAATAAAATAAAATAAAATAAAATAAAATAAAATAAAATAAAATAAAATGAAATAAAATAAAAAAAAAATAAAATTAAATTAAATTAAATTAAATTAAATAAAATAAAATCAAATAAAATAAAATAAAATAAAATAAAATAAAATAAAATAAAATAAAATAAAATAAAATAAAATAAAATGAGATTAAATTAAATTAAATAAATTAAAATAAAATAAAATAAAATAAAATAAAAATGAAAAGAAATAAAATAAAATAAAATAAAATAAAATAAAATAAAATAAAATAAAATAAAATAAAATAAAATAAAATAAAATAAAATAAAATAAAATAAAATAAAATAAAATAAAATAAAATAAAATAAAATAAAATAAAATAAAATAAAATAAAATAAAATAAAATAAAATAAAATAAAATAAAATAAAATAAAATAAAATAAAATAAAATAAAATAAAATAAAATAAAATAAAATAAAATAAAATAAAATAAAATAAAATAAAATAAAATAAAATAAAATAAAATAAAATAAAATAAAATAAAATAAAATAAAATAAAATAAAATAAAATAAAATAAAATAAAATAAAATAAAATAAAATAAAATAAAATAAAATAAAATAAAATAAAATAAAATAAAATAAAATAAAATAAAATAAAATAAAATAAAATAAAATAAAATAAAATAAAATAAAATAAAATAAAATAAAATAAAATAAAATAAAATAAAATAAAATAAAATAAAATAAAATAAAATAAAATAAAATAAAATAAAATAAAATAAAATAAAATAAAATAAAATAAAATAAAATAAAATAAAATAAAATAAAATAAAATAAAATGAAATAAAATAAAATAAAATAAATTAAAATAAAATAAAATGAAGTAAATTAAAATAAAAATAAGATAGAATAAAATAAAATAAAATAAAATAAAATAAAATAAAATAAAATAAAATAAAATAAAATAAAATAAAATAAAATAAAATAAAATAAAATAAAATAAAATAAAATAAAATAAAATAAAATAAAATAAAATAAAATAAAATTAAATTAAATTAAATAAAATAAAATAAAAATAAAATAAAATTAAATTAAATAAAAAAATAATATAAAATCACATAAAATAAAATAAATTAAATTAAAATAAAATAAAACTTAAATTAATTTAAATTAAATAAAATGAAATAAACTTAAAAAATAAAATAAAATAAAATAAAATAAAATCCTCCAAATAAGCCTTAAAAATTTTTAAATTTTATATTTTTTCAATTTCACTTTTACGAAAACTTCCCATTGCTGACCATATGAAATTTAATTGCATCCATTTTATTTGTACATAAACTGAATATTCCCCCACAAACACACATATTTTGCATAAACGTATGTAAGTATTGAATCAGTGCAATTTATGCGGCCACACTAACGTAAAGAAAATAAAAATTCTACATTGTCCACCAGCGTGACGTTTAAAACAAAAAAAAAAAAACTATAAAAAATATACACCACAAAACAGAAAGGACACACAATAGACCAGAGGTGACACCGGTACAGTGAGAGAGAGAAAAAATACAAAAAAAATACAGGAAAAAAATAAATAGAATAAAAGCCAAAATCACACACACCCACAAAGCATACTGGAGGGCGGAGAGAGTGTCATAAAGCAAACCAAATATGCATATGTTTGTTTTAGATTGCCCGTTATGTGTTTGCGCACACATACATGCAAGCACACTTGCATATGTATGCATTCACTACGCTCCGACGCGAAGCGGCTTGTTTGTTTATTTGCATTTGTATACATACATATGTGTGTGTGCGTGCGTGTCCCACATATAATCGCTATGCGCGCTCCTGTTTGCTTGTTTGATATTGTTTTCTCTCATTTTTTCATATTTGTTAAATTTTGCCAGGCTGCACACTTTAGGGCAAATATTATGTCAGTGCAGACGGAAAATTTTCAAAATGGAAAATGGAAAATGGAAAATGTAATATATTCGTCACATGTACACGTATGTTCTCTGTCTGAATATGTACTCGCATGTGTGTGGTGAGTGTTTGTTTGACCATTTGGTATGCTGAAGTACAAGAAACCATATATCCTTGCATCAGCGTATCCTTGTTGTGCTACGCGTGAGAGAAAGCAAATGGAAAGTTACAAAAAAAATGTACTAACTCCATGATGTTGTCTTGCTTCCGTCATTTCAAACTGCCCCAAAATCGCTTTTTAGATTGGTTTAAAGACACAAGCACTTTTTACCTCTCTTTTTTGATGTTGATTTCCTTACTACCTTTTTTTAGGAAGTTGATAATAAAATGACTCAGTATTACGTCAATTATATCCCAAATTTATTTGATCTTTACTTTTTTTAGCTTTTTTTTTACAGACCTCAAAATGTGTATAGAACTTCTCGTGAACCAAAAGAACTGTGGCACAGATGCAGTTGAAATTGTATGAATTTCAAAACTAAAAGCATTCTGAAGACGGTAACATAGACGCTTCATACCCTGACTACTATGGAGTTCGAATTGCGATTGCTCGTTTGAAGAATTCGAGGAGCCTTTCCATGATCAAAAAGTGACTGTTTGGGGTGACGTATCGTCCAAAAAGATCATCGGGACTTATTTTTTCGAGAACAAGGCTGGCAACACCATTACGATCAATGGTGCGCGTCACAGATCGATTCTGCGTGATTTCGTGCTTCTGGAAATGACCGAAAATGACATATGTAGCTCACTTCTGGTTCCAATAGAACGGAGCCACAGCACACAGTAGTCACGATTCAATGACGCTCCTCCGCACGATATTCGACCGAAGTATTATATCGAAGAACGGCGGCTTCGATTTTCCGCTTTGACGACGCCGGACTTCTTTTTGTGGGGGCATTCGAAGAGCAGATATTACATCGACAAGCCGCAGACCCATAGATCGTTCAGCTCATAGCCAATATTCGCTAGGAAATGTCGCTTATTACCACCGAGACGCTAAAAAATGTGATGCAAAAGGCACAAAAAGGGCAGAAGACTTCAGATAATATTCGTATGAACAATAGGCTCTAGAAAATTTGCGACGACATTGACATAGCGCAGTGAGTTATGAATCAGGGACTATACTGGTTACATATTGTGGTTTGATTTTCGGGGAATATTGTTAGATTGACAGTCTATGGGTAGATCCGGTATAAAGATCCAACTGTCACGAGAGCTATCCGATTTTAGTTGCCTCTTACGGCAGGCATACCTTACCGCGGATAAATTCTTGAGCTCCTAACCCGCTGGCTGCGTCGTCCGTATCGATGAAAACATTAAAGCTTCGAAGCTTTTCGATACTTCGAGATATTACGTGGAGTATGCCTATTTGGTGGCTTATAACCGCTGAGACATTTTTCGGTCAAGCTCTTCGTTCAATTTGAGGTGAGCGTCTTAATGTCTTTCCTGAAAATGAAGAGACCTATAATTTATTCCCAGCCACCTACGAATAACTGATGAGCTTCTTGGAATCGCCTTTTATTTCCTATAAATGTACATGAACTCGATCATATGATCCCGGTACCATAGTAATGATTGATATAAAGCTTAGCTAAAGGGAACATATTGAAAACAGCGTCTGAAAAGCGCTCCTGCAGTAGGGCTATTGCGTTCAAATGAGAGCTACGACCCCAAGAGGTGAATTGGCCTGTTTGCTAGGTCTAGCTGTCGCAATGACAACAACTAAGCCAACGAAAGCGCAAGAAGTTAACTTTGACATCGAGCCCACTAATGCACAAGTGATGTACAAAGTAGCCCTGGCAGCTGGCCACTTAAAAGTCCTTTACAATCGAGTTCAGTACCCTAACTTTGAAGGTCCCGACAGTATACAGGAATATATAAAGGAACTCGGGTCAAACGAGCCCAGAAGAGGAAAGCGTCTGGCTAGTGCAAGCCACCTACTCCTCCGCTAGCAAGACAGAATAGGGAAAAGGTAAGGCTGAGAGTATTGGTAAATGCATTTAAATTTTCACTTATGGTCCTTACACAGGAGAACAGGTGCACGATACCTAGTGCCAATATTGAAGATAGTTCAAGCACTGCAACTCTGTTACCAAGCAGAAATTACCGAGATTTTCAGCGGCAATTAAGGCAGTTTAATGAGTCAACACAAACTCCAAATATATGGATAACTTTGGTCCTGATTCACTCATATGTAGAAGGTAACGTGTGGACGGACGAACTGGCTCACGCTGATCCCGCTGGAGTAAATGTAAATCCTGACTGCTTTAGACCTTTCTATGGCCTCAAATGTTATCCAAAGCTATTCACCATATCGAAACACTTAAGGCCTTGGAGCATTTACAATCTAAAGTACACCAAACTGTTAATAGCGCTAAGCAAAAGGTAATTTAGTACTTTTCAGCTACTTGTCTACCCCTGAGATATGTATATATTATTGGCACTTTGTAACCGCCTAAGCGGTTTTCGGCCGAGCTCCTCCTCTAATTTGTGGTTTTGCGTCTTGATTTTTTTCCAACAAATGGAGGGACCTACACATTATACTAAACCGCCTCCAAACGGTGGTTTTTTTTATGAGGAGCTTTACATTCATGTCCGAAATACACTCGGAGGGGTGGACATTCCCTGCCGAGGGGTGACCGCAATTAAATTTAACTTAATTTTTTATTTAAATTAATTTTCCATAACTTTTTGGATGTTGGTGGCACCGGGATTTGCCGAGCCTTCCGAATGTCAGTATGCAATGCTAACCACTCGACTACCGCGGCGGCCCCCCTAAGATAGCATTTTCAAAATGAAATGGGTGTTTTCTATTTATTTGGAGCATTCTATATTTTCGACTGATCTGTGAGCAAAATATGTAATAATAAAGCATTCATTATTGGATAATATTTGACCGAATAGACCACGTCTAGCACGCAGCGAAGAAAATATAGCGGCTGCAGCTGAGAGTGTACACATTTTCAAATTCTATGCGGACGCGGTCGCTGGTAAACTCTAGTAAATAATAATTGAAAACAATAATTATTTGCTTACCGTCAGTCAATCCAGTTGATTGACACCAGCAATCACTACACGACCGCCACGGCGTATGAGTAACAACAGCGAGTAAGTAAAGGTTCAATTGATTCACAAGCTAACTCACTTACTAAGACCTGACAGTTAAAATCAACATAAAAACGAAGTAATAAATTCAGTCAAGATGAACGGAAGACTGTCACTTGAACGCCTGCCAACGAGTGGGCATTTTGCAATCCAGCTGGATATTGTGTGTGTGATATTGCAATTTACTCGTACAAAACGCGATTGCACTTGACGAAAAAAAATTTACATTGCGAGTACAACAACAACAACAACAGCACTGAAACTTTCTCTCAACTCACCAGCCAACGCAGCTACAAAATGTCATGCTATAAGAAAATGTGAAATGTACACACAAATGGCAGTTGTACGTCGTGTGGGGCCAAACAGAAATTAGTAATGATAGCTAGTAGACACCGTTAGTGCTTTGAGGCTATGTAAGTTGCATATTACATGTTCATATACATAGTGTAGTGCCCCAGCAGTTAGCTTCTGCTGTTGTCCAACAGTTATGTCTATTTGCTTTCCAGTTGTCAGCTTGGTCACACCACCTGGAGACATAGTCCTGCTGCATGCATATTTGTTTATTCATTTCTTGCTACTGTCTCTCCGTTTGTTTGTTCTATTCTTTCTTTCTTTTTTTCTTTTTACCTTTCTGTGAACTACTACCGTCCATTTGCGCCACGTGCAACACGATGATGAATGTGGCAGCATGTCCAACAGTGTACTTCATCAATCATATGGCGTAGTGTAGTGCTTAAAGTTAGCTAAATTGTGCTCGGTTACTTTGGCGAGAGAGTGATGCTGATCTAACAAACGCACATAGGTAAATGCATGTACTGAGATGGAATACAGATTAATTGTGGAAGTGTAGGTAGGAATTTGCTAGTTAAAAATATTTTACTTTCGAAAGTCTTTAAAGTGTTTACAGTTTAAGCTTGGATTAGTCTTATGTAGAGATCAATGAGTTCAGGCAACTGGTAAGTGATCGAAGATTAGAAAATTCCAGTTCTGTATACATACATACATTCAGAAGCCCGACAGCCAGTTGGTCAATGGACTACATCTTGTGATGAAATGTTATTTTATGAAAACCCATTTTTTTGGAATGCCTACCGTAATAGGTTTTGTCGCAGCTGTAGAGGCGAAGAAGAAGAAGAGTCTTATGAACACACACGTCTGCCACTAACCAGCCTTAACAGCGGCGCTGTAAAATTTATAAAATGTATACATATATACAGGAAATGAGAAGAGGTTTCGTAGGAGAGAAATACACCGGCTGACGAGCTAAGAACATCTCTTCACGCAACTGAAGAGATGTTAACGTCCAGTTGAGATCTTAAATTGGATTTTGAACAAATGGCACTGAACATGTGAGCATGTGCAGAGAGGACCTCAACTCCCAAATGGCAGTACGCATTGTTTACTACTCGGCTACCACGGCCGCCAAGAAAGAGAATCAAATATTATCATTTCTTGCTGTTCAGTTCCAAACCAAAAAAATTATTTTAAATAAAATAAAGCATTACTTTCATTAGCTGAAAACTGTACTCGTTTGAATATTCCCAACAAAAAATGTGCAAAATAATTCAGTTGTATGTAAATTTTCTATACTCCAAATTACATTAGAGCTGTCGCTATAAAACTGTTCTCAAAAAATAATATAATTTTTATTTTTCTTTTATTAAATAACATGCTTTAAATAAATTGAATTTGAAACTTCCATATCCATTAATGAATAAAAACACTGTTCTCACTATAGTAATAACTATTATCCGCTTAAAAACTGCTCTCGCTTCGAATAAGATAACTGGTGCATTTTGAAAAGGAACTAACTCCGCTGAAATAAAAACTGTTCCCACTCAAAGAAAAACTGTTCCCACTCAAACAAAAACTGTTCCCACTCAAATAAATGCTCTTCCCACCCAAAAAAGCTGTCCCCTCCTAAATATTTTGTTATAAAAACAGAATATACAAAACAATGTTACTAACAAATCGTTTACAAAATTAATGGATGAGAGCAGCATACATTTTAACAATAAAAACAAACAGCCATTAATTGAATTTAAAATTATTTTCACGGCAGCCAAGATAGAAAATCAAATATTATAATTTTTTGCCATTATCGGCACAAGCGTCGATTGTTTCTAACAAACATCTCGATTTCTACGCTAAATTTCATAATTCCAGTTTTCGGCTGTATTTTCCGATGGGTATTCAATTTCCCAGTTCCGCTTAGTCCTTCTGCGTACGTACGAGTCACCAAAAATTAATACGACTCCTACCCTCAAAATTCTAAATTAAAACTCAGCTCTTTACAGTGTCCATAGGATTAGGAATCGAACAGAATGAATATATGCTTCATAGAAGATTCTCACAATGCTCTCACCAACCATCACATAACTATGAACCGTTGAGAAAGATATCATTAGATATTTTGGGATCTCGACCATATTTAAAGTATTCCAGGAGCACAAGCATAGTTCCTTTAACCTACTTTACCACCTTCCAGCTGCCTACGGTTGTACTAAGTTTTCAAAATATGTTTATGTGACAAACAAATTTATTACCGCTCCACTAACCTTTGCCAGCGACTTGGTCAAGACCAAGTATACATAGCTAGGTATATACACACATACAAATTTTCACCGTTAGCGCTATTATAATGATGATTTGTTGGCACTTGGGGCAAAGTATCAGTATCGACGATACAGTTACATTAACAAACTTATAGCCCAGTGAGCACTGTCGTTCCTCCCACACAACTCAACTCAACTCAACTCAACGCAACGCAAATCACTCTATGCCACAACGCCATGGGCTAACTGTGGCGGCGTTGCACTAAACTTGAAATCGCCCAAAAATTTTTGCCTTCTTCGCTACTTTTGCCACGCAAACGCTAGCCAAGCCGTAAGTTTGAGTGTCGGCGGATGTGCGCGCACTAAAATGTCGGTGTCATGCAACACAAAGCAGCCAGCCAACCAGCCGCTGGTGTGTTGCATGTGCTGTACAATCTGTGTGTTTCAGGCAGCTCTACATCGACTAGCCGAATATTCAATTGTTGGCGTGATTGTAGGGTATGCCAGTGTGTGGTTGGATACATGTGTGTGTGTGTGTGTGTGTGTGTGATATGCCTGGTACAGCTGCAACTCAATTTCTGCCACAGGCATTTTCTTGCAAAGAATATGCATCATTCTCAGCAACAGCAGATTCCATCAGCGATAGATACCAAATGGGGTTTTGCAAAGTTACCGTAAAACAATTTTTCTTGCTCCCAACATAACTCCGTCATCTCCGTCCACTAGCGTTTGGCGTTCTTCGTCAACTGCAGCAGTAGCAGTAGCAGTAGCAGCAGCAACAGTGTCTGTGTTATGTTGCCGAAAGTGAATTCTGTCTCATCTCATAGCACCGGCGCCTTTTCATGGGTGAAGGGGTAGGATGAGAAGCGCTTTGTTGGAAACAGCAATGATGGCGAATATGCGGTCTGAAATACACAGTTCGTCAGAAAAGTATGCTTCTAGAGTGTTTATTTTGTAAAAGGCAGTTTTTTATTTAAAAATAAATAATTCAAAGTATACAGTTATAATTATTCATTTGTTACTGTCTGGCAGTAATAGAGTAGACTAATCTCAATAGAACGAAAACTGTTCTCACCTAAAAATTTGTTTGAAATAAAAAAAGAGTACTAGAATATTAATTAATTATTATCATACAAAAACTGTTCTTATTAGAACGAAAACTGTTCTCACCTAAAAAATTTTTTGGAATAAAAAGAGTACTAGAATATTAATTAATTATTATCATACAAAAACTGTTCTCATTAGAACGAAAACTGTTCTCACCTAAAAATTTGTTTGAAATAAAAAGAGTACCAGAAAATTAAAGAAAAATTATCAAACAAAAACTGTTCCCACCAAAAAAATTACCTTGAAAAAATAACACAAATACCTTCAGTATCTCAACGAATTTCAATACACCAAATTGATATTATAAACTATTCTGACTAGAACAACAGCTGTTACCACCAAGAAATTTAGCTCAAATAGACTATCACTAAACTTTTCTCACCTTAAAGTAAACTGTTCCAATCAAAAATTTATTTTAAATAAAATAAAGCATTACTTTCATTAGCTGAAAACTGTTCTCGTTTGAATGAAAACTAAAACCAACTAAAAATGAGCAAAATTATTTAGTTGTATGTAAAGTTTCTATACTCCAAATTACATTAGAGCTATTGCTATGAGAACAGTTTCTCTAGGATGAAAACTGTTCGTTGATTTCAGCTCAAAAAAAATTCTCAAAAAATAATATAAATTTTATTTTTTATATCAAATAACATTTTTTAAACAAAAAGTTTAAATTGAATTCAAAACTTTCATTTCATTCCATAAAAAATTGTATACCATCTAACACATTTTGGAATGCGTAGTTTTTGCTCAGCTTTAGTTCGCACTGTGGTTGTTAAAAATATTCAGTCTAAAATTGTATCAAAGATACACGGTATGAAGGAATGTATGAAGATTTTGACATCAAGTTTGTTATAACTTAAATAATTTTCAACTGTTCCCACCGAAGTATGTACACATGTTTGTAAATACATACATACAAATTTTTTAACAATGAAAAGGTTGCTTAACTCAGTTATAACTGCAAATAGTAAAAACCAGATTATTGATCTGTTCTCGCATGAATACAAACACTGTTCGCACTATAGTAATAACTATTATCTGCTTAAAAACTGCTCTCGCTTGAATAACATATACTCATTCGAATAAGAAAACTGCTTCTTTTTGAAAGGAAGGTAGACCCGCTGAAAGAAAAACTGTTCCCACTCAAACAAAAATTGTTCCCACTCAAACAAAAACTGTTCCCACTCAAACAAAAACTGTTTCCACTCAAATAAATGCTGTTCCCGCCCAAAAAAGCTGCCCCCACTTAAACATTTTGTTGAAAAAACAGCAATCTACAAAACAATGTTACTAACAAATAGTTCACAAAATTAATGGATGAGAGCAGCATACATTTTAACAATAAAAAACAAATAACCGTTAAATGAATTTAAAAATATATTCAGTCACTTGTAGGAGATATGAAAAAGAAGAAAATCTGACAGCAGCAGATTTTTAATGTTGGAAAAAAAATTTTTGCCCACACTGTATGTAAGACCCACCATCATTTGCTGGCAATCGTTGATCCTAAATGCAACTTCACTGTATCTATTCGCCATTTTTTCCTCTGTTCTAAAACTTTTACCCCCCAACCCCCCAAATAGCTTTTTCAGTTCATCTATCCTTCCGCCCTGTGGCTATGCGGATATACGGCGTTTTTCTTCTACTTTGGCGCGCAATTTTCCAAAAGTGCCGTTGCAAACCAATTTTCGGCAAAGAGACCGAAAGCGGAATGTATGCAATTGCCTTCCCCTCCCCTTGTTTCACCGCCACAATTTTTGTTTGTGGGCTGAGTGCGTTTGCGTTGAAAATTGAATTGTACCAAGCAGAAAACAGTACAAAAAAGAAAAGCTACAAGTGAATATGAATGAATATGTATGTACATATGTATGTGTACGCGTGGTCGTTGCATATTCAAGTAACTGCATCATCGTTGCCTTGGTGATTTGTTAGCATACAGCCGCATCAAACCCGAAATTGCCCCACCGCTATGGTCCAGCGTTCACGGTACACCAGTTCCCCCATTGGCTCTGGAAAAACCACTTTTGTTCGTTGTCAAAGTGTGATGTGTGTGTTTTGTTTTTTAGTGATTTTTTTTTTAAATTTTTGTTGTTGGTTTTTAGAAGGCATATGTACATACATACCTATATGAGATAAATCAAAAAGTTCTTATACCCTTTATGAAGGAAAATAAGAAAATAAGAGCTAGGAGATACTATGAACTAAAGAAGATGACTCTAGGTGGCCTCTACTACCGTAGACTTATAAAGAAGCATTTAGGACGTGGAAGTAGATCCCGACCGTCTACTGATACCTAAAGTAGCGAGTAGTACCTCACCTATGTAACCACCTGTCACTCGAGCAATTGTTTCACTACGGCTGCCTTTTATATTCTTTTTATAACACTGCCCTCGATTACCTCTCAGTCACTCAAGTAAACGCACGTCCAATCCATGATAATACGACGATATACACGTAACCAAGGATGACTTCGAAGTAGTACTTGGAGTGTGCTTATGAGCGCTGCCCCTGCCAATTTCAACACCAGCGTAAGCAACAGGCAAAAACTTCACGTAATCACCGGTGAAGAGAACTCAGAACTTTAGTGACTGGAGCCCAAAATGTGATTATATAATATTTAATACCAGGTTTGAACTTAGAAGTAACCATAAACTAAAACTAGTAACCATATCTATTTTCGGGTACCCAAATCATTGATCAGAGTACATAGTAATTGACTGGCTAGTGGCCGTTCCATCATTTGGCGCCTACCGTATTTACCCTGAGCTCATCTTGAAAAGCCCTATAGAGCGGCGGTAATCTCTGAGGAAGAGGATGATGGAGAATCGATACCACATCCTATTCTGACATAGAGTTTTCAGCCGTCTGTGAAAATGGATATCACACATTGATCTGGAAAATTAGGCGTACTCTATACTTTGCCACCTCCGAGGCTAAGTTGGGCTAAGTCAAATGCATTACAGCTATCATGAAGTTTTCCCTACTGATCTGCTGGAAGAAAGTTTTGGGCAATTTCTGGTGCCCACGTATTGAACACGTCGGAGTTGAGTGGGCGTTGGGAGTTTTCGAGAGAAAGGTTTTGCGTAAGATTTACGGTCCTCTACGAGTTGGTAACGGCGAATACCTCAGGCGATGGAATGATGAGCTGTATGAGATATACGATGACATTGACATAGTTCAGCGAATCAAGAAACAGTGGCTGCGTTAGCTAGGGCATGTGGTCCGATTGGATAAGAATACTCTTTGAAGCCGCCTGAGGAAGCAGAGGTAGGGGAAGACCTCCACTGCGTTGGAAAGACCAGGTTGAGAAGGGCCTAGCTGGCGAAGAGAAAAAAAGAATTGCGCATGCAGAGTTGCATATAGACTTGGCTAAATATGTTCGGATAAAGGTATGCCTGACAACTGGAGCCGTCTTCGTTTTGGTTGGTGTATGCATATCAGCAGATTATAACCAATTCTACAATAGGGCACCAATCGTTTCCTCTCTACGCTGGTCAGCGTCTTTTAGAGTCATCAAGCCAAGTCCTTCTCCGCCTCTGTAGTGACAGGGACTTGGGACACACATGATCGGACTAACTGCTTGTCTCAAAAAACACGTTGCGTTGTCCTTCCTTCACTGTCATTGTGTATGATCTTGGTGATCTCGACTATCGTTAATCCATTCTATCCCACCTTGATCCAACTTGCAGCTCTTACTCGTAAATTTCTTCATATGGAGTCCTTAGTGTTTTGGGGTTTTCTTGTTCTCGTTCCTTACCAGACTCATTCGCAGCGCTCTTCCATCCAGTCTAGAGAAAACGGAATTAACCGCGCTGTTATCGAGGTTGATGAGGAGAATGTTATCGTCACACGCAAGCTGATGTACTTTGTACCTTCTTTGTTTAGATCTGCAGTATTAAATTAGAGAAGTCAAACTATAAAGAGTAACTCGGTCTGAAGCCTCCTTGAGTACCGAATGGCACGGAGAGGTGCTTCCCATTTGCGGCAGAGCTTGCAGTGTGGTCAACATCAAGATAATATTAGCTTTAAATATAATATATATATTGCTTTTTCTAAGGCGGAGAGTAAACTCCACCATCAAGACACTGACTGGAATCTGTCTTCTGGTTATAAACCACAAATGATTTATCCACATTGGGAAACCAGTCGTTTTCTTCTAAAATTCCCCTTAAGGGAAGGAGGATGTTCTTGTTTTGCCTCCATTCCATGAATGGTATAAAGTCATCAACTAACTGTACACTACGCCGCTCGGTGGCATTCGTAGCTTAGCTTAGCACTGTGTGTTGAGTGCGCTTTGCCGAAAATAAAAAAGGTTACCACTTGAGTATGCGTACACATTTTAGTAGTTCGAACACTCAAGTCCTTAAAGATATGTGTGTATGTGTGACTGTGTGGTAGATTTTTAAACATTTATCATTTTTTCACTCCATTTTTGGCACTTACCGCTGAACTGGGAAATTGTTTGCTTTATATTGGGGCACATACTCGTGCATTAATAGCGAGTGGCAAGTTAGTAAAACTATATTTTCAATATTTATTCAAACTATTAGAATAAACGAGCAAACTCCCAACCCACAAAAAGCCGAAGGTTTAATTGAGATCAGGTGGCGTGATTAACGAATTGATGCTTGGCTCACTTTTTTGAGAATTCCAGCACAAAGTTGAGTTCTATGTATTTATAAATCTCTGCTGGTTCTAAGAATGACTTAGGGAGGGCAGTTGGCAGTGATTCTCCTCAGGATGCCGAGAAAATGAGCAGCCGATTTATATGAATTCAGAGTTGCCACCTATTGTTTCAAGACTTCGCTAAGTAGTGCGTTCCGGAGAAGCTTTTTTCCCAAATCTTGGAATGCCTTCATGGGATCTATTGTTTAACGCACATTGGAGAGTGGCCATGGACTAAAAAGTTGATGCAATTAAAGATTTATTTAGATTCTAGTTTTATATATATAATTGGCGCGTTGTCGGCCGAGCTCCTCCTCCAATTTGTGGTTTTGCGTCTTAATGTTTTTCCAACAAATGGAGGGACCTATAGTTTATACTAAGCTGCCTCCGAACGGCTTATGGTTTTTTTTACTAGGAGTCTTTATTTCATGTCCGAAATACACTCGGAGGGGTGGAAATTCCCTGCCATGAATAGACCCATTAGACCTACAAAAGTTGCGCAGTCTTTCCTCCTCTGCTTTTGGGTATGATTTTAGTGATCTCGACTGTCGTTAATCCATTCTTTCTCACCTTGATCCATCTTCCAGCTCTTACTCCTAAATTGCTTTATATGCAGTCCTTAGTGTTTTGGGATTATCTGTTCCGCTTCCAGCGTCAGGCAAATAGTACCTTTAGCTATCTCATCAACTTTTTCGTTCACATTAATGGTATTTTGGGTATTATGGCATTGGTAGATAAGCAATGAGTCTCAGCAGTCGCTTTATCCGAAGTTTCTCGGCTCCTAACAATACTTTTTGAAATCCTTCACCGCCCGACAATCAACGTCCATATTCATGTTTTCAATGTTACTTCCTCATAGCAAAAAGCGACAGCTTTAAAGGTTATCTGGGCTTGACTCCAACAGCTAGCACTCGGTCGGTCGAAACCGCACTGCTACTCTCTTTAATATGCTCCGTTTAATCCAGAACAACTATGTACATGAATGCGGTTTAGCTAAGATTCGGATACAAGACCTTCTAAATTATAGTACACTCTGGCAATCTCTAGGCTAATGCGGGCGAAAAAAGACTTTACGGCTTCCGCAATCAACTCGTTTATCGTTCGCTGAGGTACACCTGGCCAAGAATTGTAATTAATTCTCAACACAACTTTGGAATCCACAGCGTTTGGTTGAGTACAACTTATTTCAGCGAAACATCAATCCGTTCGTAAAGAAGGCCATTGTTAATTTTTTCAATAACTTCGCTCCCTTTCGTCTCAAAGAGCGGTGATAATAAAGAGAAGCCCTGAGGCATGGCATTACTCTAAGACGCAGTAATCTACAATGTACGTATACAAAATACAATGTCGACTAAAAATAATAGACCGTTAAGAGTCGTGGGGTTCATAGTACCTGAGCCAAGAGATGTTATATTACACTGAAGCTGCTACATTGCATAAATTAAAACGTTTCTTACAACCGCTAATATACATTGGTCCCATTACTTTTGAAAAGTGGATCTATCTTTACTGTTCTTACTCCCACTTTTTTAGACTTGTTGTCAAGCTTACTTCATGAAACTCCAAATACATTTAACTCTTTTATACATACTCGTATATAACTGGAGCTTTTTAACACTTTCAATGTGTGGAATTTCTTGATACTTTTCCAAAAAATAGAGGCACCTACAACTTTTACTCAACAGCCTCCGAACGGCAGATGGATTTTTATGAGGTGCTTTTATTTAATGTCAGAAACACATTCGGAGGGCTTGGCATTCCCTGCCGCGTCGCGAATTTCCTATTAATTTGGATGCTGGTCGAATCAGGACTCGAGCCCTGGCTATCCTAATGTTAGTACATCTGCTATCCTCTGACAGGATCACTGCCATCGACTCCCACAAAAGCAATGCTAACGCTTCTTCCTCTGGATCTGTACAGTAATTAACAAGCGAGCTGCAGTGCAATTAGATTGAATGCCACTCCGCCTTGGAAGAACTGCAGTATAGCGCACGGTAAAATATTATTCGCTTGTAGAATTGCCGAAGAAGCTGGATTATACCACCACAAGTATGCGCTTTAGCGATCTCTTTTCAACATCTTTACAGATGGCTCTAAGCTCTATTAAAAATACGGCTTTGGAATGTGCTCCCCGATGCTCTCAATAAATATCAGACTACTGCAGCATCTTTCAAACAACCGTTGAAGCCATGGCTGCTCAAATCTCTGGTAGCAGGATAATCAGTCACTATATAAACCGGCTGTCAAGCTGCCATTAGATCTCTATAGTGTAACAATACCACATCACCCCCTGCGGGTTCAAGAATTTACCCGCGGTAAGGCATGCCTGTCGTAATAGGCGACTAAAATCCAATTGTTCCCGCGACAGTCGGGTCTTTATATCGGAACGACCCGGATTTTTTATCCGGCCAAGGACTGTCACTCACGCAACAATTACTTTGAGGAATATTTTTGCGATTACAACAACAACAACAAGTGGTTATAAAATGTAGAAGCAATTTGAAGAAAGTCTCGATTAAATGCCGTCGTCTGGGGGCCTGGACAAATGACAGATGAACTGGCGAGAAAAAAAACCCTGTTATCCACAATAAAATATGTAGGTGTACCTTTGGCCAAGGCAGAGTATATGCTAAAATGTTCCGTGGTAAAAGAAGCAAACTCTAGGTGGTTGAATGAGATCACAGACCAGACAGCTGTCTATCCTACTAGACCGGTCGTCCATTAGTATAACGACAGGTGTAATAGCGTGACACAGTTTAATGGAGCTTCATCGGATAGGAATGGGCTATCACTCTAATGATTTTCGCTTCAACTGTAGGGACGAAAAAGAGGAGTATATAGAACACTACTACCTCTATCACTGTTCGTGCCTTGACATCTGCGCGAGTCTCTCCTCGGGAGTCTCTTCTTTGACTGCCTCGCTGTGTTAGCTTCAGTAAAAAATTAGCGATCTCTACGCTATAGTACATAAATGTTTATATGAAATTTTAGTGCATTTCTCCCAAAAAACCATTTACCATCCTTACTCTCGTTCAAATGTATAAGTGTATAAGTGTATATAGGTATGTGCTCTCAAGTGTTTATCGTTGTAGAGTTTTAAAAGTATTTTTCAGCTTTTTGGCGACATAATTTTTACGTTAGCACCTAAGTGAAATATTTACGGCGAGTTAGCATTTTTATCAGTGCTTGCAAATTAACAACACCAACAATGCACACACATTTATGTTTGTTTTTGTTTTTGTTTTGGCATTGCACTTACCACCTGTTAGCAGGACTTTAACAGATTTTGCTTATTTGCATAGATATTCGAAGCCATGAAGTGTAACGTGAATGCCCCCTTTCGGAAAAATCTGTACTAAAGAAAGCTCTTTGCCTCGAGAGTACGGTAGAGGATTTCCTGCAAGCACTGTACACATTAGTTAACACACCATTGTAATAAATAACAAACAGAAAACGATAAAAATATATTTTCTTTTTGTCAATATCTCCCGCAGTGGCATTATTAAAAAGCTAAAAAAAGATTCGGGTTTATAAAAAAGGAGACAAACCTTGTCTAAAACCTCGTTTGATACTAAACGGGTCGGAAGGGGCCGGTGCAACTCTGCTTTTGTTCAACGATGGTTTATACAACGGCAAGATTTTTGTTTTTTTGGAGGCAGCTCCTTCTTGTACTAGTCAAGGACTCTTTATAAGTGACAAAGAATGATAATTATTTTCTCATGTTTTTATTTCCAGAATTTGCAATTTGGCGCATTGAAAATATTAGATCAATGGTGAACCTAGCTTTGGTCTAAATTAACTTTGATAACTTGCAGTCATTTCCTTGATGGTGAGTAGTTAGGACCTTAAGGTTAGAGAAACGTCTCTCGTCGCATTGTTATACTTCAAACGGATCATAATAGACTAGATTGAGGTTCGGAGTTCCCTATTTCCGGGTTTTTCACTACATTTAAGCAAGCACTCAATATTCTCTACGTCAGTTTCCAGATAGAGTTTTTTATTCCTACAGAAAAAATCTCCTAAATTGTCCTTATTTCTCGCAAAATTGTCCAGCACTTCACCTTGGAGCCAGCTTTTTAAGACGGAAAGATCACTTTGGTTGTGAAGTTTTCGATACGATGAATCTTGTTCCAGAATCTAAATTTAGATACAACCACATGCCGTGCTCTGACAAAGCGGATCTGCTGCTATCTTGGCGGCCCATTTACCGGCGCCTTTCTCAGTTGGACCACTGTTTTGCGTGCCGTCTTGTTTAAACCGCTGGTCACGTTCAGCTGTTCTTTTTGGTGCAAGAAGAGTTTGTTATCATCGCACGGTAGCGCTCAACAATCATAGTAACGTTCCGCCCTTCGTAGTCTTTGAAAAATTACGATCCAATGATTCCGCCAGTTCATAATTCACACCAAAGCTTCGTCCCATTGGTAGTTCATACAATACTTCTGGTAGCTCAACACTCCAAAATTTCAAATTTTGAATATTTATATTTTCAATCACTAGAAAATTCGCCGTTGGGGGTAGTCGTGCGGCTTCAATTCTTATAACAGATGTTTATAAAAAGGCTTTACAACACCCTGTCTGAAACCTCGTTTGGCACCGAACGGCTCAAAGAGGTCCTTCCCAAGTAAGTAAGTAAGTTTTGCAGGCTGCTTTAAAATCGATGAAAAGAGGATGAGTATCTTTTCCGAGACTTGAGGCATGGTGAATATCTGTGCTATGGTGGATTCTCAAGGTTAATGGTTAGTTTTTCACAAAATACGCCAAGGTAAATGAGGGAGACTGTGGGCTTATCTTTATATGGATTGGGCAGAGCATATTTAGTTTCAAATGATCGGTCAGGTTTCGTCCGACCATATCCTGCAAAGGAACTGATGTATGCACCCTGTCAGTTCTTCGCCGCCTTGCTTGAATAGCTCAACCAGTAAGCCATTGGCTCCAGTCGCATTGCTGTTCTTTAAGCAAGCTAACACTATACGAACCTAGTTTCAGTCGAGTTGAGAAAAAACTTCTATTCCACAACCATCGATTTGGATTTGGGGCACGTCATCTCCGGGTGTTGCATTTTCACAGCATTTTAGCAGGCTAGAGTAATATTACCTCCATATACCAAGTATACTCTGGGCTTCAGTAAGTTAGAACTAGCCTTAAGACTGTCAAACGTGGACGGAAAAAGTCCTTGTCCTTTCTAACGCCTCGACGGAAGTGATAGCAGTTTTAATTTTTACGAGGACATCAACCACACGGCGGCAGCAGTGTGCTACCAACTAAGGAAGTGGGCATTACAGACATAGGCTCTTGTGATTGTTTTAACATTGGAGCAGACTTTTCATGTGGTGGAGTCCACACACCGAAGTCGCTTAAAACATTTGCAAAGTTTTCATCTCTGACCACACCCCGTTAAATGTAAGACCAAAATTTTCGCACTTTTATGGACTTCTATACATGTTTCCATCCTCCAGGTCTTTGGCATTATTGGGAAATATTTATCAAAACTCTTATAGTTATTTGGACTATACATTCTAGGATACCACTAAGTATCCTGCGTCATAACATCTCAAATATTTGTTAAAAACCCGACCAGAACTTGATGAGCTCTGTGGTTAGTTGAGTTTTATAGCAAGAAAAATGTAACCAAAATTTAAGGGATGCCCTCTAGTGCATGTCTTGCGAGTGGAAGAACCTCTAATTTGCCAATTTCGGTTGGTATTACAACCAAAAGAAGATTTTCTTTTAATCGAAAAATCCAATTTAACGTCTTCATACTGTAGGAGACACACTTTTGAGGCATAACACTATGCAGTTAAGAGCTTTAATCTTGTTTCCCATACACTTTTCCAATTTTCTTTGAGAAGAGCAATTAAAAATTAAGTAAAAGTGTTTTAAGGCGTGGAACTCAATCAAATTGGCAACGTGTCTTGTCTGTTCTATGCTGTACAAAGGTAGGTATGGTTGTTGGTTGGTTCGCAGTTAAGTAAGTGCGTGATTGCTTAATTGAAGGCAAACTTAAATTCTAACAAAAATGTAACAACAACAAAGACACTGAAGACTTAACAAGTATACTAAGTAAGACATGTGTCATCTGCTGGAGTTAAAATGCATAACAGACACACGGACACGGCATATTTGCAGGATACACAATGTGTATGTAGTCGTCACGGCAGACTGAGTGATTTGAGTATTTGCCAGCAAGCAGCACACATACGTACACACATACACATATACATACAAACACATAAATGTGTACATACATATGTGCTTAAATTGTCATTGGCATGCAGTTGGTTTGATGTAAAATTGTTATTTGTATGAAGATTAAGAGGACAAATCGAAGTAAGCGAGAACATAAAAGCTGCAGGGAGATAGAAATACCGAAAGAAAACCAAGAAAATCTGAATGTTGGTGCATCAAGCATGACAGCAGATGCGTGTGGATGACAAATACTTGTTGTTATCTAGGTATTTTTTGTTGTTGTTGTCGTTATTGCTGCTGTTGTGCCTGTTGCTATTACTGGCAGTCTTGAGTTTCTCCGCTTGTTTGCTGATTTTTTCGCCTTCCGTTGTTGTTGCTCGCCCGGTTTGGTGTAGGCGTAGACGTAGATGACACCAATGGTGTTAACTGTAAAGTGTGAAAATCTGCCGTTAGGCCAGTTTATAAGGTATGCAACAACAAAAGCAATAAGCAAACGAACATGAGCTAAAACATTAAGGTTTGCCATTGAAATTTGTTTATATCTGTTATGCTATTCGTCCACTGACATTAATGCTTTGGTACCAGATGGATTTAAAATATTTATAAGAGAGCTGGTCACTTACAGAGAAGGTGAAATTTTCCAGCACCAAGTCACAAAGTGGCTACTTTAAGCACTCAATAGCTTCAAAAATTCCATCTCTGAGGTCTTGAATCAACGTTGGTCTGTTGGTGTAGACATAATCCTTCACGTGGCCGCAAAGGAAAAAGTCGCAAACTGTTAAATCAGAAGATCTCAGTGGCCAATTGCGTTGAGCTCTTCGAGAGTTAACACGGTCCGGAAACTTTTCCCTTAAAATAGCGATGGTTTCGTTGCTTGTGTGGCACGTAGCGTCGTCTTTGTTGAAAGTAGTCGTAGTCCAGATCAATACCAGCCAATTCCGGCCATAAAAAATTATTAATCATCTCTCGATAGCGCAATCCATTTACCGTAATTGTTGGTCCAGCACGAGAACTGATTTTTTTTATCCTCAATAAGACGATGTTGGTGCATTAAAATCAGCAATGGTGATGGTTGTACATCTGCAGTTATTGAAATTAAATATTATTAATTCTTGCTGGAAATCTGGAATAAATCCTCTCAATGGCACATCAGGAGTTTCGCCGGTACTAGCTGTCGGATTATAGTGTTCTTTAGGGAAGATCCTGTAAATAAACTAACTAAATGGCAACTAAATCATAACTAACTTTTGAAAAAAGTGGACATAAAAATGTACAAAAAAGTGGAAAATTAAACTTTTTCCCAACTTTATATTTTTGGATCACCTTAATAAAAGCAACAAATGCCTAAATTTAAAGCAAGTGTATTTTTGCTCTTCATTGTCATAGCCAAGGCTGGAAAATGGGTAAAAAGCGAACAACAACAGTTGTAACGTTTGTGTCAGCACTGATGCGTTAATGCTGACAAGCGACATATGTACATACTCATACATACGTGCCCTCATACATACCGACATGCACACATATACATATATATATTTACGCAATCAACTGTGTTATAATTGCAATTTGCATTTACAAACAAGCAACAGAACACCGAGAAACATTCAAAAAATGCAGCAACAACAACAACTGGAAAAAATGTTAGTAAATGAAATTATTAGAAAACGCAGAAATTTTCAATTTTTTTTATTAAGTTATATACATACGTGTATACCTAACCTCACATTAGCATACTTAAAAGGAAATTGAAAATTTTTACCAAAAGAATTCGCTCAAAAGTAACTTTGGAAAGGATATTACCCACCCCGGTTAGGAGGTAGTTCAGAAAGACAGGTGTGATGGCCTACTAGAGGAGATCTCAGTCAGGATGGCAAGAAACACACTCAAATTATGTCTGAAAGCGCCTAGAAGAATACATTTTTAAGAAAGTTAGAATCCCATCAAAGGCTCTTCTATTAACGCTGAGCCGATTTTCGTTCCAACGAAGATATGGCACAGGGCCCAGCCGTATATTTCGAATAATTCCAATAACTTGTTGGTTGTGTAGCCTCAGATAGCAGTATATGCTAGTAGATCCGAGTTCCGACCAGACATATATCTATCTAGGAATACGAATGCATGAAAACTTTTGGTATTTAAATGTTTGAGTTTTGGGTAATCCCTAAAAAGCCACACGAAGCTCGTGATTTGAGCAACGAAGTGGTCGAAGCTATTGGGTAAAGTCCCGGCTGAGTCATTTCATGGTAAATATAGGATCCGAGAACTAACCTCGTCGAAAGCGTGAACAAAGTACGTCGGTGAGTTTACATCTATTATTGCACGGACAAAGTGCAGCAGTGCCCGAGCTTTTATGTTGCCCACTGGAGTGTTTGACATGGCTGCAGACAGGCTCGTTATGACTTGCAGCCCACTTCTCACTTAGTAAATAACTGCGGAAGTTTCCGCTTTCTACCGTCGTGCTAGGACTCACTACTACATTGACGAGTTGTATATAAAGATGGATGAAAAGTTTGCAGATCTCACTCCACGTCTTCGTACTGGTGGTGGAAGTGGGCGGTAAGTCCATGATTATGATGTCGAAAAGTCTGCGTTTAGGATATCCGACTTCGTTCCAGACACGATTTCACGTTCCTCTATTTCGAATGGATGGACAACATACTTTGGAGTCTATTGCACTAGCAGCTCCAGGGCTTATTATCAATTTAGACCACTTTCTTTTATTTCCCCTACTAAGAGAAGTGTGGGCGGGTACAATAGCCGGCTGCGTAGCATTACGTACTATCAATCGAAATGGCTGGACTCGTGCCCTGGTCTGACCAACATACAGAAGTTAAAGAAAAATTGTTTTTCTAATTGATGTCGCTTCTCGGCAGGGAAAGTCAAGACACCGAGTATAAACTGTAGGACAATTGTTGGAGAAACATCAAGACACACACCACAAATTGCGGGAGGAACTCGGACGAAAAGCTCTTCAGCGGTTAAAAAGTGTCAATTACATATATATATGTCATGTGGTGCTTACCTTGGCATCGGGGGCATCTTTCTTGTTCTGACTACAGCGCAGAATCATTTGCATACGGTTGGCTTGGCTGTGGATTCCGTGAGCTTGATCTTGTTGCTCGGCCTTGTAGTTCAGCATACTGGTAAAGGGCATAATGTTTCTAAATTATTCCCTAAAGCAATCGGAGGGAAAACCTCGAGGCAATGGGTGTATATGAGAGAGCATGTTTTTTGTTCCAACTAAACTTAACCCTTTCTTACTTGAATAATCATATAAAATATTTTTAATGAAAAATTCATATATAAGAAGTAAAGCCAGTCGGTAACTAGTACAAAGGTCAATATGCTCTATGAAATTCAAATTCTCATCCCAATGATATCAAAATGCTATGCTTTCCTACACCAAGTGCTGGTCAATTTTTCAAAATTAACACGAAGAAAAATTTTAACAATTTCATGCAACACTTCACATTTCTAATTTTCATTTTCATTAAAATTCTTCGTAAGCTCTCAATCATTTCGAGTTGCTTTTTCAAACTTCATTGCACAAGAAATTAAATTAATTTTTAGTCTTCTGCCAGCCAGTATAAGTACTATAGGTATATGTAAATGTTTATATGAATGTAAAAATACCATACATACATTTCCTCTACAAGTTTAATTCTCATTGAATGTCTTAATTTAAAGCCTCTTCAATTCCTCCTTTAAGATTAATTTTTCCTAGCTTCATTTGAATGAGAAATTTTAAATAATAACTACTTGTAACTTTTAAAATGCCATTTTAAACAATTTAAGCAACCCCTTAATATTCGTCAAGTCTTTGCAATTGCAAAAGAGTTTTATGAATTTTGTTTTGAAAATTATAAGCACTTTTCTGTAGTTTTTAATCTTTAAATACTTTGCCGAAACTCATACAAAAATTGCGTTAAGTCTGCACTTACTTACCTTGCCGCAGAAGATGATGAAGAAGAAGAACTTTACTCTCGCTTCCTAACGTCCTTTGCGGTCATTATGTATGTATGCATGTACATATATGCATGCAGACATTTTTAACGTTTTTATATTGCAACAATTTTAACTTAACTTTACTTGCCAATGAAAATTGTTAGAATAATTTTAGCATAAGTTAACTTTTGTCCTTAAACATAGTGGTCGACAGGTTGCACAGTGTGATGAAATGATGGTTGAATTGAGGAAACTTATCCGTGGAATAAACTAAAAGAAAAAATAATATAATGTAAAAAATAAAATAAAATAAAGTAAAATAAAATAAAACAAAATAAAATAACATAAGTAAATAAAATAACAGAATATAAAATAAAATATAATAAAACAATTTAAAGTAATATAATATTAAACAAAATTAATTAAAATAAAATAAAATTAAATAAAACAAAATAAAATAAATAAACTAAAATAAAATAAAACAAATTAAATTAAAAAGTATTATTTTATATTAAATAAAATTAATTAAAATCAAATAAATGAACTAAAATAAAATAAAATAAACTAAAATAAAAAAAAACAAACAAAATAAAATAAATAACATTAAAAAAATAAAGTTAAAAAAATAAAATAAAATGAAATAAAATTAAAACAAAATAAAATAAATAAACTAAACAAAAAAAAAATTACCTAAAGTATAATAAAATAAAAAATAAAATAAAATAAATAAAATAAAAAAATAAAGTTAAATAAAACAAAATAAAATAAAATAAAATAAAATAAAATAAACAAAATTAAAAATAAAGTTAAATAAAATAAAATAAAATAAAAAAAAATAAAATGAAATAAAATAAAATAAAATAAATAAAATAAAAAAATAAAGTTAAATAAAATAAAATAAAATAAAATAAAACAAAATAAAATGAAATAAAATAAAATAAAATAAAATAAAATAAAATAAAATAAAATTAAATAAAATTAAATACAATTAAATAAAATAAAATAAAATGAAATAAAATAAAATAAAATAAAATAAAATAAAATAAAATAAATTAAAATAAAATAAAACAAAATAAAATAAAATAAAATAAAATAAAATAAAATAAAATGAAATAAAATAAAATAAAAAAAAAATAAAATAAAATATAATAAAATAAAATAAAATAAAATAAAATGAAATAAAATAAAATAAAATAAATATAAATTAAATTACAGCAAATAAAGTAAAATAAAATAAAATAAAAAATAAAAAAATATATTAAATTAAATTAATATAAATTAATTGAAGAAAAATAAAATAAAGTAACTTAAAAGAATACAAAAAAAGTAACAGAAAATACAATAAAATAAAATTAAATAATATAATATAAATTCATATAAAATAAAATCGAATAAAATAAAGTTAAATTAAATTAAATAAAAAAAGCGTAAATTCTCCAACCGAAGGCACGGTGAGTTGTAGGAGATTTACCGCTGGTGGAGACGAAGGAAGACCTCCACTCCTTTGTTAGGTTCGGGTTGAGAGCGACCTGATTTCACTTCTTACTTTCAACTGGCGCCAAAAAAAGAAGAGATTGAACGAATGACGTGCTATTTTTGATTCGGCCTAACTAGTGAAGATGAAATATAAGAAAAAAGTATAATAAATTAAAATAATAAATTAATTTAAAATAAATGAAATTAAATAACATTAATTTAATATAATTTAATTAAGTCAAAATAAAATAGAATACAAAAAATGTATAAATAAAATAAAAATTTAAGTACATTTTATTTTTAAATTGAAATTTTTTCCCGCAAATCCAGCAAATCCGTTCCACCGTACACCTTTGGTTGTTAGCTTGACGTACAGCAAAAAGTATGCTTTGCATTTCGTGTTGCATGTTTTTAAAAACATTCATCACTATACATATACACTTGTAACTACACTCTCAAGCTACTACAAGCATTTCTTTTTTAGCAAAGTATGTCCCTGCATTGAAGAGAAGACGCTTATTTTTTTTTTTTTTTTGCTTTATAACCAAACAAAAGAAGTTATAGTTTCTCTCTCTCTCTCTCTCTCTCTCTCTCCCCACACACACACACACGCACACTTCACCTGTCCATACTTGTTTGCTTTGAATTACTCGTACATGCAGCAGCAGCAAAAGAAAGCATCATCGCAGCCAAAGTTATATCCTTTAACCGTTACTTCCGTGTGCAACTTTAGTTTTATTGGCCTAAAGGCAAACGAATATACATACATACATATATACATGTACATATGCATACAAACGCACATATGTGCATGCATCCTCTTTGTTCATGTCATAATGCAACTTTTTTGCAAAGTGTATCTTCCTACCGTCACACACATGCACACCTTGGTTTAACGGTATCTTTTCTTTTTTGAGTGGTACTGTCTCACGCACGTCGCAGTAAACGAGAGAGAGAGAAAAACGAAAACTTTTTATACACACGTATTTACTTGTGCGTGTGTTTTAAGCCAAAAAAAGGAACACACACACTTACACATGTAGCAAACACACATATTTACATGAAAATGTATTTTGGCTCCACTCGTATTTACAGTTCTAAGTACCACGTCCAAGTCGTTTCACTTCGCTCGCACTCTTTCTTTGTTTATTTACTTTTTTCCTAACGGTACTCACATCAAGCGCAGTCAAGGCAGTCAGTTCGCTTACTTGTTTGCTGTTCTATTCCTTTAATTAGCTCACGTAAATGCTCACACATACATGTGCCGGCTGGCTGGTTGGACTAGTTGACTGCCAAGCTGTTTGCTCTGTGCTCTGTGTTCTGTGCCTCTGTATCAGCTGATTTATGTAGCAGATAAATTCTCGTCCAAATTTATGACACGAAAATTGCCTTGGTACACCGAAAAATGTTTGCTCTTTCAGCTGGCTTTCATTGCTCCCGGCACAAAACTCACACAATTCCTTTTATGGCTTTGGCAACTTGTTGTTGAGCTGCGACACATTAAATTACCCAACAAAGAGATATACATACCATATATTGGTTGGCCTTGAACTTCGTGTCCGCCTGCTGGTGGAGGTCATATGTGTGGAGGAGAGTAAAATGTCTCTCTTCTGAGCATGTTTTCTTTGAAATTGCTGCCATTCAATTAATTAAAAAGCAACAATGCTCGATTTCTCCAATGACTTGGGGTAGATGATTTTGATGGTAATGGTAATGCTAACGTTAATTAAGTTGTTGCTGTTGGCAGTTTAGAAAATAATTCCATATTATTACATACTGCTTGTTTTTGTTGCTGTTTAATAGAAAAGTAGACTTCATGGGTCGCAGATAATATGGAATGAAAAGAATATACTTATCTCGTGTGTCATGTGAGAAAAGTATCGATTTCGAGTGAAATCCTGCATTAATTTTTGCATTTTATTTACTACTAAAGTTCGCGATGACTTCGTCCGCATGGAATTTAAAGATGGTTCCAGTAAGATTTTGTTCTTGGGTTTATTCCAACAAATTCCAAAAACCCGATTTTTTTCAAACAACTCCATCAATGATTCTACTTACTTACCTTACTGGTAGACACCGCTTACCCGATTTTAGCCGAATTTATAACATAGCGCCATTCATTCCTTTTACTCGCTGCCTGGCATCAATTGGAGATACCAAGTAGAGGCAGGTTCCTCTCTACCTGATCCTTCCAACTGAGTGGAGGTCTTCCTCTTTCTCCGCTTCCACCGGTGGGTACTGCATTGAAAACTTTCGGAGCTGGAGTATTCTTATCCATCCAAACCGCATGACCTAGCCGTAGCGTAGCCACTGTTTCTTGATTCCCTGGACTATGTCAATGTCAACTTATATCTCATACAGCTCATCATTCCATCGTCTGCGGTATTCGCCATTATCAACTCGTAGAGGATCGTAAATCTTACGCAAAACCTTTGTCTCGAAAACTCCCAACGCCGATTCATCAGATTTTATCATCATCCATGCTTCCGCACTATACCTATAGCAGGACGGGAAGGATGAGAGGCTTGTAGAGTTTAGTCTGGGAGTCCATTTGAGAGGAGAAGTTACTGTCGGATAGCTCTCAGAACCAAAGTACAAATCCGGCAGAGTTCCTGAATACACTAAAGCCTCCCGGCCTCCATATTTCTGTCACCAGACACGTTTAGTTTTAAAAATTTCGTAGTGAAACTATCTTTAAATTTTTGTTGAAGTCTTCTGCATTTTTTGTGAGAGCTTGGGAGAATATAAGCCTCTATTTTAGGCAAAAATATTTGAAAAAGTAGTAGAGAAATGCTCAACACATCGTAGAAAAGGGGTGAAAACAGTAAAAGAAAACATTGAATAGAAACAAGAGCAAAAAATTATAACAGTAAAACTAGTAGTAGAAATGTATTAAGTACGTAAAAAAAATAGTTAAACAAAATTTTAAGCAGAAAAGTAGCAGCAGAAAAAAGTGTAATAAGATTTTGGAAATAGTAGTAGAAATAGTATTGTATACTGAGTAGAAAAGTAGTAAAAATAGTAGTAGAACAACTATATAAAAGTATAAATAATAGTAGATCCGTAGTAGTAGAGCAGTGAAAATAGTAGTAGAAAAGCACCAAGATGGCACCAATAGGTACAATGATTTGACGGACTATCTACAAATGTGTCTATTGAAAAAGTAGTAGTCAAAACAAGAGCAGAAAAAAATTATAGTGGAAGTAGAAATAGTAGCAGAAGTGTGTTAAATACGTAAAAAAATAATTAAAATAGTAGTAGAAATTTTAAAGTTTAGTGTAGAAGTAGCGGCAGAAATAAGTGTAAATAGTGTAAATAGTAGTGAATACTGATAGAAAAGTAGTGAAAATAGTAGTAGAAATAGTAGTAAAACTGATAGAAAAGCAGTGAAAAGAGTAATAGAAAAACGGTGGGCAGAAAACTTTCAGAAACAATTGTAAAAATACAGTATAAATAATAGTTGAAACAGTAGTAGATACGTAATAGAAGAGCAGTGAAAATAGTAGTAGATAAATCAAGATAGATACACTAATGCAAAAGCGTCTACGAAAAATGTTAGATGTCGAAACAAGAGCAGGAAAAAATAGTAGTAGAAGTGTGTTAACTACGTAGTAAAAAGTAGTTAACTATTAGAAAAAAAAAATGTAAATAGTAAAAAGATAGTAACAGAAACAAGTTTAAAGATAGCGCTACTATTTCCAATAATTCACTGTTATTGGTAATTGAGTAGAAAAGTAGTGAAAATAGTAGTAGAAGAATTGCAGAAACAGTTTTAAAAGGATAGTGAAAATAATTGTTGAAATGATAGTAGAAAACCACTAAAATATACTTATATAAAGATTTAACAGATCATCTGCATCTCTGAAAAATGTAGATCAGTATAAATAGTAGTAGAAGTGTATTAAAAATATAGCAAAAAAGTATTTAAGCGGAAAACCTGCAGAAACAATATTAAAAGGAGAGTACACATAATAGTAGAAATAGTAGTATGTCCGCAATAAAGGAGCAGTGAAAATGGTAATAGAAAAATATCAAGAAAGATATACATAGAATGTATTGCCAGACCTCCTTCAAAGTCAAAACAAAGGCGGACAAAAATTTAGAACAGTAAAAATGGTAGTAAAAATAAATTAAAAAAGTAGTAGAAAAGTATTGAAAATAGTAGTAGAAAATTTTAGGTAGAAAAGTAGCAACAGAAAAAAGTGTGAAAAGATCGTGGAAATGTTAGTAGAAATTGTAATGTATACTAAGTAAAAAAGCAATAAAGATAGTAGTAGAAAAACAATGGGTAGAAAAGTTGCATAAACAGTTGTAGAAAGAGAGAGACTTAAAAGTAGAAATAGTAGTAGATCAGTGGTAGAAGAACAGTGAAAGTAGCAGTAGAAAAAGACTAAGGTAAGTATATGTACATACAATACATTGAATTGTCAGGCCACCTCAAAAGCACTGTTAAAAATGTATAAATGTCTGAAAAAATTATACTAATTTTAGGAGCAAAAGTAGAAATAGTAATAAGTAAAATTCGAAAAATTAATAGTAATAAGAGAAAAATAGTAGTAGTAGGAATATAAGCTTATTGCATATTCAAAATTCAAAGCCACAAGCTTTTTAATTTGATATTAAAATTATTCAGGAGAGAAGTCTATGGTTTGAACTTCATTAACAACTTCTGTTTTATAAGAAGAAGTTTTTTGTGAATTTTTTTAAAAACTCAATTTGAGTGGAAATCACTGAAAGTCTATATACAATATTTGCATACAAGTTAACTCAATTAATTTTTTTCACATTTTCTGCTTAAATATTATGCTCCGCAGTTGAACCCTCCACAATATTTCGCAAAGCAAAAGAAATTAAATTTTGCAAATTAAGAATAATGGTGTCCCTTGGCGCCAACACCCACTTCAGCGCCTAGTAGTACTCGTATATTCATAGCTACTAAATATCAGTTAAATAGTGTATCATGGTGAGCACATGAACCTCACCTGCCTGTACACATGCCTGCCACATACTCGCAAGCCCTGCGGCTGTAACTTTTAAGTTCCAAATTTACTACTACATCTCCTTGACTCACATTGCCGGGCTCTACCTTTGGGCTTGACATTTACTTTCACTCGTTGAACTGCTTTTGAGAAACTCTGCTTTTGTGGTGTGTGTGTTCTCTTCTTCTTCTTCTTCTACTTCTTGTTTACCTCTTACATACTATACTTGCACTCATTTATTGTTGCATTTCACAGTACAGATAATTCAGTTAAAACTACTTTGCAAAGTTACGCAATGCGGGCACATGCAACTCTGTGTGTGTGTGTATATATGTGCGTGTGTTTGCTTATAAACCATACAAATGCAATTGCAACAACTACACACATACATATGTATAAATGTATGTACGCAGTTATAAAGATAGCAAAGTAGAACGAAATACTTAATAAGGTTCTTAATAGTAGTGAATGTGTATAACAAAAACAAGCAATGAAGACTAAGAAAACAAAAACTTTTTGCAAAAGTTATTCGAGAAAGTTGGCAAGTTTAGTGAAAGTTCTTTTAAACACGGCATTTCTTGCACTGCAACGTCAACGTATTGGCTAGATAACTTAACTGGATTTTCTTAAAGGCACATGTGAATGTACGAGGGGATTAACAAAAGTTCGGCCAGTTGGTGACTTTCAATTTGTTTTTGTTAAATCTAAAAATAGCAAATCCTTTGCAATCACTTTATTAGTCTTCGTTTAAAATTTTAGAACGATCGTCTAAAATGGAGACGAGAAAACGTGAGTTAGTTGAGGATAGGTCAGACGAAACTCCAGCTCCAACGCAAACAGAAATTCACCATGTGATTCTTTTCGTATTTCGTCGTAATTTACAGCTAATAAAAATATTCAGTGATTGTCGAATTGCATATGGAACGATTGCACCGTCTTTAAAGAGTATTTCTAAGTGGTTCCGAAGATTCTGGACCAGTCATTTTTCCGTAGAGAACGAGCCCCGAGAAGGTCCGACCAAAATCTTTCACTGATGACGTCACTGTAGCTTTTGAAAAAGACTCACAATTGACACAAGAAATGATTGCTAATGAATTGGGCGTGAATGCCATGGCTGTATTGTGAATATTAAGTAATCATCTGAGATAAGCGCAGAAATCTGCTCGATAGGTACCACGAATTTTAAATAACGCCCAAAAAGAGGCTCGAGTGCATTTTGCTCAACGTTTCCCAAACAAATTCGGAAATGGTCAGTCTAGCAACTTCAGTAAAGTCATTACTGATGACGAATCTTGGTTCTTTAAGTACGATCCAGAAACCAAACAGCAGTCCATGGTTTTTCTGGTCAACTTACCGAACTTTTGTTAATACCCTCGTATATGTTATATGAAATGCCTTCAGGAATATTCTCAACTTTAGCATATATAAAGATAAAGAGATTTTCTTCTTGGCAAAAAAGGACAGTTGCATAGCTGCCACCAGTGGGCTTTCAGGGCAAAACCTCGTCTCGCAGGCAGTAGTCGAGGTCCTATAAAACCACATAAGACTAAGACTTAACGACGAAAGCAGGATCATAACTTAATCAGCTAATAGCCTAGTATTCGCCACAATTCCGTACAATTCGAACAGTAGGGATTAGTCATTTCTGCCCGCCTGACTGTCGAGTGGAACAATGGCAGTTTGCTGACCAGTCTTCTTATTCTTCTTCTTTTTTTTGTTGTTCACTGCCGAAAACACCCCTTACTCGATTAATAACAGCCACTCATTCCTTCGTTTTGCTGTTTGGCGCCAATAGAAAATACCAAGTATGGTACAGTCAGATCATTCTCTACCTGGTCTTTCTCTGCTTCAACCGGCGAATACAGCATCAAAAACCTTCAAAGCTAGAGTATTCTTATCCATCCGGGCCACATAACTTAGCCAGCGTAGACGATGTCTTTTGATTCGCTGAACTAAGCCAATGTCGACGTATATCTTATGCAGCTCATCGTTCCGTCTGCTGCGGTACTCACCGTTTTCAAACTCAACAGAGGACCATAAATTTTACACAAAAATTTTCTTTTGAAAACTCCCAACGTCGACTCATCAGATGGTGTCATAGTCCATGACTCCGCACATATCTTCTTCTTTATAATCAATTACGGCGCGCCATTCCTCTCTTCTTTTCGGGATTCCAAGTGAGGCCAGGTCACTCTCCACCTGATCCTTCCAACGAAACGAAGGTCTATCTCTTCCTCTGCTTCCTCCAGCGGGCACTGCATCGAACACTTTCAAAGCTGGAGTGCTTCTATCCATTCGGACGGCATGACCTAGCCAGCGTGGCCGCTGTCTCTTCATTCGCTGAACTATGTATGTCAATGTCATCGTATAGCTCGTATAGCTCATCGTTCAATCGTTGAATACAGATCCAAAACAGCTCATTTCTAACAGCTTCGATGTTACGGGTCATGTAGTAGGACATGTTGGTAATCTTCTTGTGCTGGCACCTTCTTTCTCCCCTTCTATGGCCACTATCGACATCTCATCAGCACATAACATATAATTTCTACCTTGCCAAGCCATGATTGCTGCTCCAACGCCTGTTCGAACGACTTCTTCTCTCTATTGTGAGGTGAAGCTCTTCCGAAGTTGATTCATTACGTTGTAGGTATACTTAGCGCTATGGCTATATCTTCTACTATAGTTTCTTCCGCTATGTTTAGATCAGTTATATCCAGACCTCGGTTCTTCTTGATTTCATCTATTTACGACATCTACCTGTGTGGTCTTTCACACTTGTCTTCTCCTTCTTACCCCATGACATTTTGACAGGCTCTTCTACTCCTCTTCCTTAATCTTATATATGTGCAGTGCTCCCTAATACCGCGGTATGATTCGAGGCTGCTGTAATTGTAGAGCATCCTCCAACTTTACTATACAGAGGGTCACTACGTTAGCCTTAGGGATCGTAGCGATTTACCGCTTCTCATTCACGCATTGCCTTTGGAGGGTTGGAATCACTGTCTTTAACTATTCTAGTTTCGCTGAGTTGTTGTACTTTATTAGAATGATTTTGTGGATTTCTGCAAGCTGTTTTTCATGAGATTCACCAGCTCCTTCTCGGCAGTATTCCACCTATCAGCGGAATCGATGCTCTCGCCATAGAGGAGGCTGACCTATCTGCCACTTACTGGTCATCTTTACGGGCACCCCTGAACGCCGTCTCTTAAATTTGCTCTTCGCATGTCACTCTCTGACCGCACTATAGTGCACACCCACGAATTGAGTACTACTTGCTCGTGCCGTGTCTCTTCCACACACACTTTCTCCCAAGGGGTGGCTCAACTATAGATCTCAGTATCTTTATTACATCCACAGCTGCCTTGTATTGGTATGAGGCTTTCTTTGCATCTTTATTTCCACTTTCTTTATTCGCAATATGATTAGCTAAAAGCTCTACTCAGAAGTCATCATCTCTCAGTGACTCTAGTGAGCGATCTCCACGTCACTGTTCTAGGTGAGGAAAACTGAATTGAGTGTCCACGAACTTTGCGGGAGTCTATCGTAATAAGTCTAGCTCCTTCCGAATACACAGGAAGTGTTTCGCCTTAACATTTTGTCCATTCAACATCTAGGTACTGCATATATTTTTGGGTAGCGGAGCCTTTAGAAAGAGTACTCTCTAGGCTGGCTTCTTCTGAGCTCACATAGAAGTTATTGGAAAAGGTTTTACAAGATTCGAAACCTTTATTAATTGATTTTAGGCAATCTTTGAAAGAACACGTCCTTTTGACTTCCATAAAGAGGTCAAGCATATACGTATTTAAATTTTTGATTATTTTCCTTCCCTTAGGCATAGTTAAGCGGAAACAAAACCGACATTACGGATCTTGTGCGTTTGCTTAATGGGTCTTCTAGCGACAGCCAATTCCCCGGAAAATGTACGCAGGTCGCCTGAATGTCCGAACCGTATTTACGAAACTCAATAAACCACCACAGAACCACAATCACTCAGGCTTCCCGCTCTTTGCCTCTTTTGTCTCTTTAGCACTACACTTGCTGCGCATCACCATTCTCTTTCACATCTCCTTTACTCCGCTACCATTTACCGCCCGCTCCGTTGTAATTAAAAATAAAAATGACCAGAACTATAGAAACGTACTAAAGCCTGCTAAACAATTTAATCCGATCTTTGGCAACACCAGTTTCTATTTTTTGCAGTTTTTCTACCTTAACAAACGTCGAGTCAGTCCTCCGCTCGAAGCTTGCAATGTTGGCAGGCATTTTTAGTGCTTTATAGGTGGCTACTCACTAACAAAAGTGGACAGAAATCCCACTTAATTCGCTTTAAGTTGAGAAAAAGTTGCACATGCTGCCAAGCGATACAATAACAACAGCGCACCATCTATTCGGCATTGCGAAAGGAACCGAGAACGCCTGGAAGGGGGGAAAAAATGATAATATTGTAAATGAAGTAAAACTTTTGTCTAAATGAAACTGTATTACGTCCATCACCTCACCAACATTATATGCGTATAAACATTTATACACTGCAATTATTCCCATTTTAAGCGAACGCAAGCCCTCCAACTCTACCCCAGTAGTATTATATTCTCATTTGGGGTATAATTTTCGGCTGAGTGCGGCATGGATGGGCTGATGGGTTGGCGTGGCTTGCAAAGGACTGCAAGGACGATTTAGTGCAATTTCTAAAGTTTAAACTATATACGCTCCCTTCTTACGCTCGGCCGACCATTGGAAGGCTGCAATTGTCGCCGTTGTCGTCCTCGTCGTCGTCTCGTTTGCACAAATCGAAAAGTTTTTGGCTGGAAAAAAGTTTACTTTGCAAAATTAAAATTACGACTGGCCACAATATTTTAGTCAAATGCAGGTAAATAGGAAGAAGATTTTGTTGGAGCACCAAACGGAGACTGTGTGCCTCGAAGGTATGGCGTGGAAGTTAGCCATGTATACATTACAGTATTGTTTTTTGGCAGAGAATTTACATCTTACTTTTCAAAGAAGTTTGTGCAACTTAGTTGCTTCAGGACAAAATGAAATAAATATTTCTTGGAATTCATTTTCTTCTATTATCCTTTTTGAAAAATTGGTTGCATAGACAGAGAAGCCAAGCCCACGTTGAAAGAGGAAGACTGTTGGATGGCAAGTTCGGATTGGCTTCTAGTAAGGATGATTGAAGGCATGCCTGTCGTAAGAGGTGACTAAAATCCAATAACTCCCGCTACGGTCGGGTATTTTTACCGAAACGACCCGGATTTTTATCTGGCCAATGACTGTCACTCCCGCAATATGCTCCAAAAACCAATTCAGGGAATGTTTTGTGGTTACAACAAAAACGAAGCAGATTCGTCAAAAGAATAATTCTGAAATGATCGTTAAGTCTCCTGAAACTCGAAAACTGCTGCGAACTATTGAGAAAGCTAAAACCATAGAGAAAAACCACTTCTCGCTCAACTGTCTGAAACAAATACGTGTATGTACCGCCAGCCTCACGAACCGGGGTCGACACGTCCCTTTAACCACGCCATTATAGACGCAGGAAGACCCGAAGGGAGCATGTCATTTGAGAAGCAGACTTTATTGGAGGCGGCGTTTAGTGACGGTTGATCGCGACGGAGATGTCAATAAGCTCCTGAGTACACACACTTTTGCCAGCGGAGTGTAAATAGGGTACCCGTAATGTTGACGGTTTCCATCAACAAGATGCTGACCAAGCAGACCTTTAGGTCTATCTGATGTATACACAAAACAAATGAAACGGAGTCAAGGAGACTTTCATCCCGAAACTTAGTAAGGAAGTTTATCCTAATGCCAAAATCGCATAAACTGATCAGTCTAATAAAAACCGTATAAAGGATATAATAACCACTAACAACTGTTCGCAGTGGAAAACATAAAAATACTGTAATATGTGAATGATCCTTCCGTCTTATGTCCGAGCAAACCAGAGCTTTGATGAACTTTGTCTGAGATAAAGCCAATACCCTTATGGAGTCACCTGCATGGGTTCACATAATGTCTGTGTGAATTTGGCTCTTTAGTCAGAACATGGTCAGCACATCCAGTGAGTAGCCAATTGAGTGTAAAATACCTAGCATAACATTGGAGAGAGAGCACGCTATATATATCACTCTCTTTCTGTGTATCTCTTTCGCTCTCTCTATCTCTTACTTTCTCTAAAATTCTCTCTTTCTCTTTCTGTTTATCTTTCTCTTTCTCTTTCTCTTACTCTATCTCTTTCTCGTTCTCTTTCCCTTTCTCGTTCCCTTTCTCTTTCTCTTTCTAGCAATCACTCTGTCTTTTTCTCTCTCTCTACTTTCTCCCCTCTACCGCCCTTTCTCTATCATTCTCTCTTTCTTTTTCTCTCTTTCTTTTTGTCTTTTTCTTTTCTCTCCCTTCTCTTTCTCCCAATTTCTCTCTTCCTCTTTTTCTCTCTCTCTCTTTCTCTACCTTTGTCTCTCTTCTCTCTTTCTCTCTCTTTCTATCTTCTACTCTCTTTTTCATTCTTTTTCTCTCTCTTTTTCTCTCTTTCACATTCTCCCCTTTCTCAATCTTTCTCTCTCTTTCTCTCTCTTTCTCTCTCTTTCACTCTCTCTTTTCTCTCCCCATTCTCTCTATCTCCTTACCTTTCTCGCCCTCACTCTTATGATAACAAATGAATCCGCATTTTTGTTTTCTTCCATTTCCTCAATGCAAATATTTAAACGAATCTCAGTTATTAATTGTCCGTTTATTCTCCAAATTTGAGCTTAAATTCCTTTATATCTTGATTTCCATGTTTTATTCTTTACAATTCAACTTCTCAGTGATTTACAAGAATTTTATTTCTAATTTTCCAATTTATGTGAATTTAAGTGACGAACTACAACTATTAGTATATATTTATGAGTATCCTTTTTCAAAATGCCTGCGAATTTTGTAGACATCTCGGTGTTCGGTATCCTTTGTCTTACAGTTATTCATTTTTAATTCAAAATGAAGTAAAAACTTTACAATTTCAATGGTGTGTTCGAGAGATTTCCATATTTTGCTATTTTTTTTTTTACTTTGCTGAAGTATTTAAATATGTGTGGTATATAGGTATACATAGGTATATATGGTAAGCTTCGTATTGTGCGACACGAGCCTTTATGCTTGCTCGAACTTACCATACATACACCAGTGCATACGTGTATATACATTTGTCTACCGAATTACAGGCTTTTGTTGCAGCTTTGTCTTTTGATAACTGAAACAAATACTAATTTGTTAATAAAAAAGTATTGACTTACTGAGACAGTTTCTTTAATTTCACATAAAGAAAAAGTTAACTTTTGTTAAACAAGTGAAGTACATATGAATATGCAAGTATTAGAGAAGGTTTCTTCTTCTTCTTCTTTTTCTTCTTCTTCTTAGTATTATTATTCTTCTTCTTTATCGAATACTGAAAAGCTTTCATTCATTTGAACGACATGAAAGGTAGCATAACATTTCTCTCAAAAACTCCCAAGGCCGACGCATCAGATCTTGTCATCGAGCAACTTGTACAATTTGGTCTTTGTTCGTCGAGAGAGGAGTTTACTTTTCAATTGCCTACTTAGTTCAAAGTAGCATCGGTTTAGGAAGTTTACCCCACTGTAATTGACGTAGACTATTGGTCGTCGGGCATGCTTTCATACGACCATATTTTGGGAAAAAAGCTGATGAATGCACCTTCTCAGCGCTTCGCGGGACAAACTCTATTACTGCAGAGATACAAATCCCTTGTAGGGTGTCTGGTGATACAGACGCTGCCCATCGCAGTGAATACAATATTATTCCTCGAGGATGCCAATTAATTTAAGAGCTTGAATAGCTATCGAGCAGCGTTTCAATGATTAATGAGAGAAATGTGATGGCTGATGATTTTGTACCTTAGTCTTTAGCCATTCAGAGGGAATGTACTCTTCGAGGCTTTGCAGATTACGCAGGGCAGAAAAATGCTATGCAGTACCAAAAATATACAGTGTTGGAATGATTTTAACCACAATTCCATACTTCTGTGTCAGACAGGTTTGAACCTCGGCATTATATATGAAACACTAAATCATTCAAACGACCGTCTGGCCAATTCAAATTCAAAATTGAATCCATTTGAGGTAAATTTCGACCACTTTTTGGCACATATTGGGTTTAACCGCATAAACACAGTCTTTCGGGTAGCCTCGCAAAAACAAAAGGCGAACAGTGTCGAATCGCACGATCTCGGTGGCCAATTGTCAACGCCAAGGCGAGAGATTACGCGGCCGGCAAATTTCTACTGCAATAAAGACATATTCGCTCGTCGTGTTTTCAATTACAGGTCAAAATTAACAGTCCGAATTAACAGTGACAGTCTCGCAGTTGTTGTTTGCAAAGAAGTAAGGTCCAATCGCATCTCCAGACCAAGGAGCGCACCAGACAGTATTTTGTTTTTTTGTGTAATGGTCTCACTTCAATTCTCGGAGCCCGAAATGCAACAATTCTGCTTATTTACTTATTCACCGCATGAGAAATGTGTCTGGTCGCGGCAGAAAATTTTGTTCAAACTATCGCTGTCACTGTTTGTGGTGCAGGCAAAAAATCGAATAGTTCAGTTGTTGTGTGACGGGAGAAAGTCTCAGAGAACGTCAAGAAATAGACACATTTGGGTATTCGGCTACACTTTCCCATCCACTAGCGATATTTGAGGTGAAACGAGCAAAATGATAATTCACGGGCCTTACTATATGTACAACCGATCCAGTCTCTTCAAATATCTTTAAAATTTACCAATTATTTGAGTAGTTGGACGATTATGGGCACCACACCCTACTCTTAAAGCACTTTGCCACTTTTGAATCACCTTTTTTGTAGTAGGTTTTACCAATTTTAATGCATTGTGCGGTCCTTAAGTCCAGTTTCATGAATACCCGACTTTTACTTGTTAAAACAAAACATATTTGGTTTGACAATTAAGTTTGACAGATGTCAAAATACTATAGGCCTATAACTTTGAAACCACGAAATTGGAAGGAACGTAATTTACGTGAAATTAATAATAATTAATATAATAAAAAAAAATTGCTGAAAACTATAAGACTGACATATTTTGGTATCATCTCACCATATAAATTCGAAATGAAAATAAATGAAAATTAATTTTAGTTAAAAATGTAAAACCACCAATACTGTCGCTTTCTGAACTTTTCGCTCTACATGCATGCACTCGTGCTTTCGGAAATATATTTGTTGTTTTTTTTTTTGCCGCCGAGTGTTTGTAAATTAAAAGTAAACTGCTTTAGCGATGATTTCTTATTCACTGGCAATGCAGCAATTCGCATTTGGAGTAGCGGTAATTGTTGTTGTTGCTCACCGAGGGGGGGTAAACGGTACTCAAGCACAACAACAACAATGTATCTTGTACTACCGTTGCATCAATATACCTACATATATAATATGTGTGTACGAGTGTGTATTTACATTTTATATTGATTGTGAGTGTGTGCGTGTGTGCCTGTCTGTCTGTGTGTGCGTGTGTGTGCTGCCATTGCGGCATTCGCTCAGAAGTGTCAATATTTTATTATTGAAAATGGGTTTTACCATCAACTTTTCCGTGGCTTGAAGGCAATGGCAGCAGCAACAACAACAACAACAGCGAAAACAAGAACAATAACAACTGCGGTTTGCCTGCCCGCCTGCGTAGCATTGAGCTTTGACTATAAGTTTTGCATTTCATACTGCTGTTGGCATATTGTTGTTGTTGTTGCACTTGTTATTGCAGTTATTATAGCTTTGGATGTTATTGTATTCCACCGTGTGTACCATATGTGTGTCCTGTGTTGCGCTCACTGCAGGCGTGGGAAGTATTGCCAGCCGGAAAATATGTATAGCCGGAAGTTGTTGCTACGTATTACTGTATTGGCAATACAGCTACACACATACACACGAATACATATATGTATATATATACACATAAGTATAGGGTTATCAATTTCGTGGTTTCAAAAGTAGGAACTGAATTTTGACAACTGTCAAACTTAACTTTCAAACAAAACATGTTTTGTTTTTATTAAAAATCAAGCATTTATGAAAATGAATCGCTTAACAACCTTACAATGTGTTAAAATTTGTTAAAACATACAACAAAAATGGTACTTCAAACGTAGTCACGTTTCGTGCTTTAAGGGGTTAGGGGTAGTCAGAGGCACGAAAAAATGAGAATTTTCAGTATTTTTTTTTTGCTATTAAATAATTTTATTTTACAAAAGTAGTGATATGGTATTATTAAACAATGTTTTGACTTGAAGTCACGAAAATTTCGAAAAATAAAAAATTTTTTTCCGAAGTTACAGCTGTGTGTGTTAACCCAGTTCCAAAAAAAGGTCCTTGCGGTGACAATCATAAGTCCTTGGAGATTCATCTTGTGAGCGCGATTAATAAATATTATTAGTTTTTTTTTTCTTGTCTTGAATTATGTCAAGATAATATACAAAGAAAGAGTAAAAGAAAAAAAAAAATATGTCTTCAAATATGTCAAAGCATCTAATGCAACTCAGGGTGGGAACAGAACTTAGTACTTTAGTGAAAAGTACTAATCAGCTGTTATTGCAATGAGGAATCGTATCGATTTCAACTTCCGCTATAGTGAGTGATCTGCGAGCTTCCTTTTTGATCCTGATTGTCAACGTGTTAAGTTGTGCGACACCATTAAAAAAAAAAAAATAAAACTCTTTGAGTAAACAAGTGCTTTTAAGTAGTAGTTTTCCTTTTCGCTGAAAAACTAAAGGGAAGTGGTGATATTGAGTGTCATATTCCTTCATAGTTTTTATTTGATTTTTGGAGAATAATCGGCGTGGTACATTTGCATTATCACGATACAACGTGTTTACCACCAGCAGCACCCATTCTAACCTAGGAAGCGGAGACGATCTACGCAAACAGATCTACATCTCGTAGACCACGTGGATTATCGTCTGTATTCACATAGTGGTGTCAAAGATCATAGCTGAATCGCACAGGAGATCATACAAGCTCGATTTCTGCAGCAAGAAGAAAAACAAATCAAACGCTAAGAAGAAATTTTCGGAAGTTTAGTTACGGAAGGTCACCTTGATGACTTATTTCAAAAACTTTTATATTGAAAATTTTTTCCCTCAGATAAATAGAAAAAAAATTTAATTAGAAAAGAAAAAAAACCCAATATATTATAAAATAAAATGAAGTAATTAATAATTAAATTATGTAAATAATTTATTAAAATTTTCCAGCACTTCATACCTAAAATTACACATATTAGTTCAAATTAAAATTAGATATAGTAAAAACAAAAAGAAAAACAAAAAGGAAGAAGAATATTAATGTACATTTGGTTTTGACCTACATCAATTATTTCTCACGCCGTCACTGGTAGTGCGTAAAATTCTAACGGAATTGGTTGTAACCTTGAACTTGAAATTTGTATTGCTTTTGGAGAGCATGTAAATTTATATATAAGCATAATAATATTTAAGGCTTAACATTAACCCGCTCATTTAACCAACCGCACCGTAGCATTCACCAGGCGCCTGCTGATCCAGCTCGGAGTATCAAAAATATGTAAGTGTTATAAATTTTGCCTTTATATATATATTTACTCTTGCTCTCATTTTTTTTATAGTTATACTTATATATATATATATATACATACTTGGTAATTTATATTTAAACTAAAAACATGTAAATTTGAGATTTATTTCTATAAATGAAGTAGGGTGGGTCTAAAATGTTAGTTACGAGGAAAATGAATTAATGAAGTAAGCTAACTGAACATATAGAATTTAGTTAATATAAAAATAGTATGTACAGAAATATTATTTTAACTAATAAATGAATTATAGTCATTAAAATGAAGATCTAAAATTTTTGTTGTTGTGAGGATGATTTAGGCCTTCGCTTGGAAATGGTTGGGATCGGAGATGGTATGTAAAGAAGTCTCTCATATGGTTGGGTAGGGGAGAGAAGAGAAGCGGATTTATAGCTTCTACAGTTCGTTCGTCAGCATTTCCGCCTTTCATTATATCCGTTCGTCCGTTTTTTTTTTGTATTTTTTTTGGGTTTCCGGGTAAGAAATTTCAGTTCATTTTTGGTTCCGTCTGATTATTATATATTATTATATGTGCATGAATTATTTTTTTGTAATGATGATCCACGTACGTTAATGGCAAGCAAGAACCACCCCAATCCGGCGAGCTTAGACCAGGTCACAACTAGCATGCACGCTTAGCCATGTACGGGCCTCTCGAAAGAGGGATGCTATATCATCTAATTTATTACAATCTGAAATCAATCGGATAAAAAAAAATAGTTTTATAAATAAATAATCCTGGGCCTGATCGAAGGATTTTATTTTTTGTCAAAAATTAACAAAATGGCGGCCTCAGGAAATTTTTTTCTAGATTTTTGGGAAAAAATCAACAGTTAATTGGTCTTAAAAAATCGAAATTTCTCAAAAAATAAAAATCCTTCGATCAGGCCCGAGTTTATTATGTATTCTACAAGCTGCATAAATTTCATTAAAATCAACTAAGCGGTTTTCGAGTTACAGTTGTCACCAGTTCAAAAAACATAGTTTTGAGAAAAACGCGTTTAAAGTTTCACACTAGCGCTTTGAAAGGCCCGAGCTCTCTTTGTTATTTGTCGAATAACTTAAAAACGAATTATCGGATTAACTTGAAATTTTCAGAGATTATTTTTAAGATATTATACTTAACGAAAATGCGAAAAAAAAAATTTTTTTTTTTTGAAAATCCTGAGTACCCCTAACCCCTTAAGAGGACGGTGCACATAATCGGCCAGCTTCTCAAGCAATTGGTAAAATTTTAAAGAAATTTACAGAGACTGGATGGCTTACAGACATTGTAAGACCTTAACAATTTGGGTTTGCGCGTTCCACCTCAAATGTCGCTACTATAGTTGAAGTGAAGTGTAGCCCAAGACCCGAATATGTCTATTTCTCAACGTCTCGACGGGTGGCTGATTTTTTCGTAACCTAAGATAGTTATAGATGACACATCGTCTCGTTACCGATAATATTAATTGCGGAATATATTATTAATATAAATAACACAACTTTTTTTTATTAGATTCATTAGCATTTCATTCCTCGAGCAAGCAACAACACTATATCAACGTGAACTGGAAATTCTCGCTATTTGGAGCACCGCGCTGTGATTAAATTCCTTGTAAAAATACGAAGTAAGCCAAAAGAAATGTTTAAAGAGATGCCATCGGTTCTTCATGACTCTGCGCCTACATATCCGATGATGAAAGAATGGGCTCGACTGTTTCAACAAGAAAGGGAGACCTGTGAAGATGACCTACGCTCAAAAAGTCGAGAAGAACGAGCTCGAGAGATTTTCCATGAGCACTTGAATATGGACCGCGAATGCTCACGCCGCTCGACAAGCAGCGACGATTGGAGAGTTCTATAGATTTTTTGGAGTTGTGCCAAGATGATTTAAATGAAATTTGCAACCGCATTGTAATAGTTGATGAGACTTGGATTTATCATTACGATCTCGCCTCCAAACAGCAGTCGATGCAGTGAAAAACAATAAGGCCACCACCAAAAATGTACAAAATGGAAAAGTTAGTAGATTTGATACTGTGTTATTGCAGGAACTTAGTACCTTCGATGACAGGGACCACTAGGTTATCAACACTTAACTACCAACTACCAGGACCTGCATAGTCAGCAAAAAAAAAAACTATAACTTCATTCTTTCTGCAGATCTGTCAACCATGGATGTCACAGTGGTAAAGCTGGTCATTTTAATGATGGAAAGTTTCACATTTAATATAATGTCACGGCTAAAACTTTGTAATAAAAAGAAAATTCATGAAAAAAAAAATAATTTTAAATGTATTTTATTTACGTGTATTTTCGAAACCACAAAATGGTTAGCCCTGCTCACATATGTATGCATATATGTATGTATGTAAATAAACTCTTCTCTGTTGCGTGGCTGCCTTCCGCTGCTCGTCCTGCCTTGTCGTTATGTTGCCGTTGCTGTGTTATTGATATTCCACACGCTTTTGTTGTTTGCTATTATTGTTGTTGTAAACAACTCGGAGTCATTTGTAGCCGGTAATTTACGAAGTTTAACTTGGGATTTCAGCTTTGTGCCAACAAAAGCAAAAAAAAAAACTAAATGTGTGTGTGGCATAAAAAATTTCCCAGTTATTGTTTTAAACAAATAATATCAGCATATTTATCGTTGTACAACAATAATAGCAACTATTGCTTTGGCACACAAATAAAGCATTGACGGTAAAAAATTTTTGTTATTTATTTATTTTTTTTTTTATTTTTTTTTTTTTTGTTATTTTTTCACTTTGCAACATAAGTAATAACAAGTTGTAGTGTAATATTTGTTGCCAAACTTTTCGATACAAGCAAATATACATACATACAAGCATAAAATGAAAATATATTTAAAACAACAACTAGTAATAATGTTATTTGTTTTCTGGTAGTACGTTTCAGTTTTGTGTTTTTTAATTTTTTATTATTTTTTTTTTTTATTCTCCTTTTATTACTTTCCTTTTTTTACCTTTTTTATTTTATTTTATTTTTATTTAATATTTTTTTTTTCTTCGACTTTCTGCATTATTATCATATTTCTTTTCCTCTATTTTGTAAGTAAAAACTGTCATTGAAACATGTGCGCTCTCTCCCGCTTACCCTCCCACTCTCTCCTCTCTACCACACATTCTGACATTACATTGTACGCTACACTTTATCGACTTCGATCGACGGTCAACTTTGCATTGTAACGAGGTCACGAGCACAATTCATTTGGCCACTGTCCGCCGTACAATAAAAAATCTAAAAAGAAAAAAAAAATATTAAACGAAAGAAGTAGAAAACAAATTTTCAATTTCTGGCCAATATTTTGTTGAAAAAGTTATGCTGCATTGCAGTTTATAGAGTAAAGTGAAATTGTTTCGGACGTACAGACACACACACATTGTGGTGTGTCGTTAGTCGCTGGACAATTGTACCGTTACTCGAAGTGAAAAGTATTGACAGCATTCAAAATTTATTATATTGAACTTTTCTTAAATATTAACGGGCATTCTTTATGAATTTTGAGAGGAGAGAGGTTTACTTAGAGTGGCGTTTGAGGTTATGGTTGGTGGCGCAAGCAGAAGGAAAACAGTAAAATATATTGCCCAACTTTAAGAGGAAAATTTTTTTCATACATAGAACTAAGCGAGGCAAAGACTAAATAAGAAGCGGCATAAATATTAAAGTATTTATACCATTTACTATATTAGGGCAAGTAGGAAGATGACGGCAAGAAACCATCCACCTTGGCAGAAAGAATAAACTGCGAAACCAATTTCATGATCATAGTTAATAACATTGAATGTACTCGAATGTTACCCAATCGAAATGTTACTCGAACTCTTGTGGATCCAAGTCCTGCCATCAGACGTGCCGCGCTCGTCAAATAAATATAGGGCAAAAAGAGGAAATTAAACCTGACAAAAGGTCTAGCAAACGTTCAGCTCGCAAACAGTGGGTACCGGCAGCCAAACCCAGTCAAATAGCCATTGAGGCAAAATACAAAAATATTCCAAAGCCGCCAAAAACCAATAAAAGACTCCGGACTGCTGAGAAGTTGAACACATTAAAAACCAAAAACCCACTCCTCCGCAAGGGGCTGGTTACAAGAGGCAGCGATGTACCTGCAGCTTCAGGTACCTGTGTGGGTATCGGCACTTCGGAGATGCAGTAAAGGACCGAAGGTCATACGCAGATGCCACCCCTCCTTTCAACCATAACATCACATATGCTTATACGTGACGAAGATGTTCTCCAGCACTTGCAAGACACATTTCTTTGTCAAGAGGAAATGTCAACGTAGTCTATCTCAAAGATGCTGGCCAAGCAAAATAGGGAATTGAGAACGGATCTGTGGGTGGTATTCCACCACAACGGCAATACGGAATGTCATCATATTGGGTATCGATCAGAATTCCTTTTCATTTTTTGAATCTGTGGGTGTTAGAGCTCACCTTCTCTTCACTATCATCCAGTTTAGAGTTGAGCACCGTCATGAGGCGATCAAACCTCCGCAGGAAGGTGGTTCCGTCGAAGGAACCCGCCTTGAGTTGGGCGGTGGAGGAGAGTGGACGAGACCAATACCGGCCGGAATTGCCAGTTCATTGCCGCTGGACGACCCGTCGTCACCGACAAACGGTAAACGTGGATTTCTTCTATCAATGTCATGTTGGTCGGATAGGCTCCTTGGCACTCCCAAGAAGAAAGCATACTAGTTCGTGTATGAACTGTCATCGGAGCAGCCTTGCATCATCCACGAGCCTGCTTGACCGCTTATTTAAAGGTAAATTTGATAATGCGTTAATGCAGGAATCTAGTAGGCAGGTTTACTATGTTATCAACACCTAACTACCAACTATTACATGCCACCTACGGAGCCAGACCAAAAACCTGCATAGTCAGCAAAAAAAAAACTGTAATATTCTTTCAACAGATCTGCCATCCAAGGATGTCACAGTGCTAAAGCCAGTAAAGAACCCACCGTATCGTCGTAAGACCAAAACCAACTGGGTAAAATATGTAGCGGCTTTGGATCCATTAAAGCCAGTTTTAACCTTCTTGCAGAGGAACTGAAATCCAATAACGCGAGCCAATACACTAAAGAGCATTGTGAGGTAATCACTTGTTGGTAGCTCCGCGAAGAGAGTGGTCGTTACTAGACTCTTAATATATATGAGAGACCCTTGTTTTGACTTTAGTGCCACCTTTCGGGTGGGCTTTGCTGCCGTGTTCAAATAATGCAGGATACTAATCCATGTAGAATCGAATCCGTTTCTTTACCCTCCTCTCTCTCTCTCTCCGCTTAAGGGAACAGAAACGTTGGAGCTATCAAAAATCAAGACACTCAAGGATTCGCTGCGTTTTTTACGGTTATCTAAGTCCCAAGTTTGTGACACTGATTCCCAGCGGCGAAGAATGGGCGCATTCCAAGCTATCTCGGAAAGAGTTAAACATATTGAAAACTAATACTCAGGAATGAGTGCTCCTCCTCGTCTTTAGCTATATAAGCTTTGAGCTCGACAAACTCTAGAATCGTAATGGAGTGTCACAGATCTGTACAGGAGATGTCCAAACAGAACATATAATACTATCCCCCTTTTGGCTTCTAGTCATTAAGGGGAAAAGCAGAGCCAAGTGGATTTTTTTCCAGATCAAGAACACATTGATATGCCTCTAGCCACATGTAAATTGTTGCTTAAGGAATATTTTTACAAAAAGGACGCATTAAGGGAGGGACCAAAACTTGACATGACGCAAGCTAGGTAAATGGGATACTGACGAGACATCATCCTATAAGCCAGGACGACATGCAGATAAGCAGGAAGTCCTCTACGATAGGAGTTGCCAGAGTAATTATGAAGAACAGACAATTTTCCACCTGTTATGTGTTAACAGAGCTCTAAGCAGATGTAGGCTTCAACATTTTGGAGTCGATTTTATGGTTAGTCTTGGCATAAACTACAGCAAGTGACCCAAAAGAGATGATAAGTGAATGTAAGCATATGAAAAAGGCAACGTAGGTTTTGAGGAAATTTTTCGTGGTATCAGAAAGGGCCTTTTTTGCTTAAAAACGTCGATGCTCGCACATCGGTTGGCACTCAAAGCTAAGAAGCACTCTAAGAAGCTCTAACTTCTATTAGGAGCTATATATTTCATGCTCAGATGTCTTGAAAAAAAGTTGCCCCATTGTTCATTCAAACGACCTCGAGCCACCGTATAAGCCACACAAGCGCTCAAAGTGTCAACACTCCTCACAACTTCTTGACTTACACAACCCCAACAAGCCATAGCTTACATTAAGAAATTCTTAAACAAAGTGTTTCCTTCCACCACCTCAAAACTAAGCCGAAAAGGAATAACAACAACCACATTGCCTTACTACCCTACTAATGACTGTTCATTTCTCCGTCACTCGCCACTCGCCACTTGTACAAGTGCAAGGTATTATCCCTTTCAATACCTCAACAAACAATGCAAAGAAGCAACGACAAAAGGTGCTACAGCAATGGTTATTTGCAACAACATTGTAACTGTTGATGGAAACTATGCGAATATTTATGTAATAGTAGATGTATGCACGTGTGTATGCCACCGGTTAACAACTTCCTACATTTCGTCTTCATTGCAATTAAAATAGTGTTGCCATATTATTGCAAGTTCTTTTCCACTTCACATTCCTTCACTTATGCCAACTGAGCTCCACCTGCATTTCTTCTCTGGAACTCGGCAAAATACTTTATCCCCCTTCCCCGTAAGAAGTCACAAGTCCCTAAAAGCGAATGCGACGAAGTGTGAAAGGCTGAGTACGGTAGGCACATTCAGGCATTTGCTGCATTTCCGCGCACTCACTTTACGACTGAAGCCTAAGACAAAGCGCTGTAGTACACGTAAAGAGTTGGGGCAGGCACTCCAATGTACGCACTGAACAATTATACAAACAAAGCTAAGGGAAAGTATTTGTTGGAGTTTTAATGCCGCTGTCAATGCGACGTATTGAAAAGTGCAGCAGGAGCAGCAGCAAGCTCGCATGCTCTGAAACGGCGCTAACAACATCAACAAGAAGGGAAACAGCAGATTTTGTAGAATTAAAGTGTGAAGCAGTTGTTGTTTGTTGTGCGAAACTGCCGTAGAGGTGACCTCAATATGATGAAATGAAGAATTATTACAATTACATTACTTTTGCGAGGAAAGCACAGTGGCGCAAGTGTATGCGGGTTGTGAAAAGAGCGCCAAAGGTTGCTGAAAAAAGTCCACTTGATCTCAAACCCCACCAGCGCGATCTTAAAAGGTTCAATAAAATACTCTTTAAAAGCACTTTTTTAATCCAAACCAGGAAGGTTGGAAGGACCAAGTAATCTCTCCTCCAGAACTGGTGGGCTAGTACTACTACTACTAATAATAATCACTTCTGTTCAGTTTGCGCATATAATTGGCGCTTTGTAACTACTAAACCGTAATCGAACTCCTCCTCCTCCCCCTGTGAGGGTCCTGCGTGGCGAGTGCATTTTGAAAAACTGAATATTCTTTAATTTTGCATGTTAACCGAACCAAGCTGAAAACCCTATTAGCCTATTAAATGTCATAAATACGCTGTGAGGGGTTAACATTCCCATGGAGATCAGCTTGATGAAGCCTAGCGTAGCTTCGCAGCAGAACTAACGAGGATTGGGCAATATAAAAACTGGCGGCGAAACTGAAATATTCAATCCAGACTTTATCAGAATGATAGTTGGTGCCTGTTCATTGAAATGACGTTAAAGTTTGATGGGTTTTCCTACGTCAGAGGAATGAACTCATTTGTTAGTTCCGATCTCGGTGAAATATTTATCGCTTCATGTCAAAAAAATGTCCTTAGTAAATTAGTAGCAACCACATACATGTTTAGCGAGTTATAGACTTTAGATAATCTGATCCAACCCAAAGTCGGAGCTGAAATGATTATATTTTATTTACAGTAATTTTAATTTTAGGCAGAGGTGTGTAAACATGAGAAAGCTCTGACCGAAAATTCTTATTTTACCTCTTCTCCTTAACTGGGCGTGTCCTGCCATCATTTGCATCTTCAACTCAAACTCAACAAAAAATAACCACATATTTGGTTACTTCTTCATACCGTTCTTGTGGCTCGCGGCTGTTCAACGTACAATATTTTTATTTCTTTTAAGCATACTTTCAGGCGCATTCCCATGTAGTCGCTCACTGAAGTATTTGCAGCAATGGCATGATGTTGAAATATGTACATTTAATGCGATTGTTCTCTCGTACCGCGCTGTCTTCATAATAATGCCTTCCGTTTCATAATTTTTATTTATTTTTTATTTTATTCAATTGTACTTATTTTTTTCAGTAGCAGAATTCTTTACTTTACTTGAGATGTGATGTGCAAAAATTTTATGAATTTCCTTCTGTTAAATATAAGAGAGAAAGTAGGAGTTGAAGCATAGAATCTTCTTCCATAAATCGTTCGCAAAACTTTACTCTCGAAGACTCGGAAGGCTGACTTATCGGATGTCCACATCCTTCGTCCACGCTTCTGCACTCTATAGCAGGGCAGAAATAATGAGGGAGTTGTTGAGTTTGGTTTTAGTTCGTCGAGAGAGAACTTTACTTTTCATTTGCCTACTCTGTCCAAAGTAGGTTAGAGTGAATCCGCATTGATTCAAGGTTACCAAGGGTAGCTGTTAATGTTGGCTTCCGCGAATAACCTGTCAAATTAGTAAAAACCGGAAGGTACAAAAGGAATATTGTCGACCGGGCTCATACAGCGGTCAATCCAATCTTTTTTCGAAACAAACTATAGAAATTTGAGCAGTCTGCAGTTATTACCATAACAGAAGCTCTACCAATTTTCTTACTCTAGACCTGTATGAAAATTTACGGGCGAACTGCACTGCAAATAGTTTGGACGCTACTTAACCTTGGAGGAATGGCGGCATAGGATACGCCAAAACATTATCTCTCGCAGAGTGGGTTCAACAATCTCTTTTACACCAGAATTCCAAACAGAAACGAATGGGAAAATCTAGATGAGAGAACCATAGCCATCTTCAAAGGCGGCTCAAAATCCTTTCGCAAAGTAAGAATTAGAACATTTCTCAGCTGCAGTGACGAAGAAGAAGATGAATCTGCTGAATACTACTTCTGTCATTGGATATCATCCGAACATATTTTGCAAAGAAGCTGATGCAAGCACCTTACCAATTCCTCTTGGGCGTATTTTGAACTAAACTGAGCCTCCAACTGACACTGAAAAGGACCAACAGTTCGTTATTAAGCATTGCATCCCGCCTATATAACCTAACCTAACCCATAAGTCACATTATTATTAATTAATTTCGTTATGCCATTTGAGCTTTCTTAAAGCTTACAATTTCCTTTTAACTTTACTAAAGAGTAACTTAGTCTCTTTCTCTTTCAAATCATAAATTTTCACGTTAAGAAAAAAAAGCTTCCCCTTTCACGCTTGAAGAAGAGTACATAAAATGAAATTTGCTGAATCGACATTTTATAAAATGGTTTTTAGAATTTTTTCCCCCTAAAACTTTAATTGTTACTAATTGTAAGCGAGCTTTTTTGTATTACTTTGAGGAACTTTGAGCAACTTTGCATATTTTTAAGGAGAAAAAATAGAAGATTTGTAAGTTTTTTTTTTTTGGTTGCATAAAAGAACCAAAAAAAGAAAAAAAAACAAAAACAAACAGTACGTAAATGCAAGTGAAGGAATAAGTAAGTAAGGTAAGGAAAGCTCAACGAAAGTAGCAAATAAAATAGCCACAAAAAGGTGATGTGAACAGTTTACTCTGTACTTTTATACACATACATACCTATACACATATACGAATGCGTATAAAAAAGTAGTAAAAATCAAGTCGCCGTTGAGTGGGCAAAAGCTCAGTGTGGATTACGAAATTTCTTATGTGTGTCTGTATTCGTGTACCGATCGACCGACGTTGCTGTGCCGGCAGTAAAACAGTGCAATGTCAGGTTTCGAGATGAAGACGGCGCATGGTTGGCGTTAGAGCTGAAGTGGCGGCGGCAATGTTTACAGTTACTTTCACATGAAATACCAAATGCGGCTGTAAAATCAGTCCACTACTATGCTAGCATAAAATTCGTAATCGTATCGTGCTTGTTGGCTCGTTTACTTGAACACATATACATACATACATATATACATACATATATTCGTATACAGTATTAGTCGTCCTTAAAGGACATACATAGTAGCGTATTTCAAATTTTAGTCTTCTTCTATCTTTTCTCCTTTTACTTCGCCTATTAGTTTTTACCTTTGTCTCAATAAACCTGAGACTGCCTTAGAAGTGTGTTAAGTTGACCAAAAAAAAAAAAAAAAAAAAATGCTTATATCCATAACAAAAGCCAACAAAAGTTAATGGCAGATGGAAAAAAAAATTGACAAAGCAAAGGCAGTTGGCAAAGGGAGAGCGGGAGCGAGAGAAAGAGAGCGAGAAAGGGAAGCAAAAATATCAACTAGCTCATAGAACTTGAACTTTTTTGCAGCACAAAAACCACACTCAATGTACTACTACTAGTAGCTTTGCATGCAACACTGCATAGACAACAACAACAACAACAACAACGTCAATGTACTTTAACAAGAAAAACAATAACTTTTGCGATTTTCAGTAGGATTTTCTGGGTTGGAAGAAACCACACAAAAAGCTATGCCAATGTATTTTGGAGAAAAGGAAAATGCAGGAGAAGAAGAAGAAGAAGAGAAGTGTCTCACAAAAATGTGTCGAAGTTGCAAAGGCAAGACAAAAACCAATAGCGTTTGTTGCTTTGACAAAAAGCTAAAGAAATTAAAGTGTAAGGATACAATTCAATTTCCAAAAAATATTAATTTTACTGTTACCATAAACACACTTTTCTAGCACACAAAAATTTCATTTGAGGCCTTGAAAAAATGCTCTCTCTCTCGACGAACCAAAACGAAACTCTAGAAACAAGTCACTCATCATTTGCTTGCTATAGAAACAAGGACAATGTGAACACCCGATGAGGTGGTCCTGTAAGTCATTGAGTGAAATGTTTCTCGAATAATTGATGGTCCTTTCAGCATTGGTTACGGCGAACACCTCGAGTCATCGTATAGACATTGATACAGTTCAGCGAACGAAAAAACAGCGACTACGCTGCTCCGCTTTGAGAGTATTCCGATGGTACTAGGTAATGACCCGCCGGTGGAAGCAGAGGAAGGTGAAGAATTTCACTCCGTTGAAAGGAAAAGGTGTGGAGCGAAATGGTTTCACTTGGTTGTTGTTGTTTTAGTAGCGGCTACGTTAACTCCGCTCAGTGACAGGCTTAAAATCAAACTCAGTCACCGGGAGATCCAGAAAACGTGCCGTTTCGACGAGATTGGACCAGAGGGAGAGAGGGGGTTAGATGTGTCGGCTTAAAAGGGCAAGTGAAGAGGTGGTTAGTGTCGTGCGGAGACTCATACTTTGGGTATGTTGGAGTCGAGTCTTGATAAGTAGATTTTAACCTGCTGCAGTATCCAAACCTAAACTGTGCCAGTGTCACGCAGGTCTCTCGATGCAGTTCGAGCTCGTTGTCTGCGATGGGCGGTGCTCTGTCTCCGAGCACGCCATTCACTGGAAGGCAGTCTTTGCAGGTGTGGACTGACTCTTGGTGAATGGCATTCAGTGCTTGTCTGTACGCCGTCCTATCCAGCGGTTGTGGCACATATTGGTCTCACTTGATATTTTGAACTGACGCCAAACAGCGAAGAGATGAAAGGAATGACGCGATTTCGGCTATAATCGCATAAGCGACAACCAGAAGAAAAAGATGAAGAAAAAATGTCATCGGATATTGTTATTGTTGTAATAGATAGTCTAAATTGATTTTGAGTAAGCTTTTAGTAGCAAAAGTCCTGGAATTGACAAAAATCTGTGTTACTGTAGTTACAGAACTTTTACAGAAGCTCTGGAACACTAATCGCTTTCTTGCACATGTATACCTTACAGCGTCTCAGTGAAGCCTTAGAAGCCGGTTAATCTGAGCCACCACCGAACGGCCGATGGATTTCTACGACGAGCTTTTATTATATGCAAGAAATATACTCAGAGGGCTTGACAATCCCTGTCGAAGAGCGACCGCAACTAGAAAAAATAATTTTCTGTAATTTTGGATATTGGTCGAACCAGGACTCGAACTCTCGTCTTCAGAATGGCAGTACGTAATGCTAACCACTCGGCTATCGTAGCTGCAAGTGGTTAATGCATTACATACGCCTTCTAAGTTTTTTTCAAATATCTTAAAAATTGAGAGACTTTGTGTTCAAACCGGCTTAAGGGTGTACGGACAGACAAACAGAGAGGCAGATAGACGGATAGGCAGATAGACGACAATGGCTAGCTCAACTCAGTTCATCATTTTGGTCGTATCGGTATGTCAACCTCTCCGAGTGTATGTCTAACATGAAATAAAGGCTTCTCATAAAAACCGTGATCCGCTCGGAGACTGCTTGGATTAAATGGTAGATCCCTCCAGTGTTGCCACAAAATTCAAACCGAAAGGTTAACAGTGATCTATAAGAACATAAAAAAGTTGGGAGGCACATATTTATAGTTTCCTGAAGTGACATGAGGACGTTGATTATTCTTTTCTTCCTTACCGGGAACTCTCCCTGAAATTGTCCTCTCTTTCATTTCATTTGCAATGCTTTGTTTGGGCTTTGTTGTTGCTAACAATGTCGTATAATCATTATTGGTGTATTTTTTATTTGTTGTTGTTGTTGTTGTTGTTGTTTCGCTCGATATTGTCCTTGTGGCAATAATTTAGCAAATAATACTATTACAGCAAATTCATCAATGGGGAGCCATAGAAATGTTTTACGGCATGGCACACACGCCAGCCAACATACATATTTACCCAACAAACCATGAATTTTCATTTCATATGGACTTTAATTTTATATTTATTAAACACTATAGGTGAATTGTCATTAGTTGCTCCAAAAGCTCACGGCGATGCAACACATTTTTGAGGAGCAAAGCTTTGTAATAAATTCTCAACTATTTTTCAACAATTTCTCAACAGTATCTCAACTGTTTATCATTATCTGCTTTATCCTTTTAGCTGGCACACATTCTTCCCCCACAATCAGTTGAGTAGGTATTAAGCTCAATTCTTAACTCAATTAGATAAATACAATTATATTTCTAGAAAACAAATTTATCAGAGGAAATAATATTCTCTTTATAATTTTTAGTTTTTCGCTTACTGGTTATCTATTTACCCACTAGTTCCTATACAATAAAAGCCACTATTTCTACCTTCCATCGTCTCTCCGAGCTTATGTTGTGCTCTTGATAAGCTTTGCCCGCTATTACTGCACATTTTCAAAATTTTCATACACATATACTGGTATGTACCATACATACTGCAGCAACACTTCCAATAGCTATGTGAGCATTTTCCCCTCCTTTCCGTGCCCCTTCCTTCCACCTTCCTTCCTTCGAGCAACCAAATACCAAAGTTGCGGTTCCATCACGTTCTATTGCCCTCATTGGCTTCGGCGGTGGATTTGTTGCTGAAATAAATGATGTTTTTAGTGTGTTGCAACCAGCATTCCGAGTCTACAGCTGCAGAAGCGGGTCCATCATTGGTATAAGTGCATTCGAGCTCTCGCCGCGAACGCGATGAACGAACGTATGGGTGTATATGAGTATGTGTTGGTGTTGCGTTTATATGGTTCCATGCAATTTAATGTGACAATGTGAAAATTTGATGTTGACAACAACAACAACAGCAATAACAACAATGACAACAGTATCAATACGAATTTTCGATCGTAGCCTTCGACCGCAAAGGCGATAAAGAAAAATCACATTTCACATTTCCTATTGAGTCGCCGCAGTGATTTTGTTGGTGGCACTTTTTCGAAAATAGAAATTAGAAAAACCTTTTTATATAATATACGAGGTGATTAACAAAAGTTCGGTCAGTTGGGGACTTTCAATTTGTTTTTGTTAAATATAAAAATATCAAATCCTTTGCAATTACTTGATTAGTCTTTCTTTCAGGTTTTAGAAAGATCGACTAAAATGGAGAGGGGAAAATGCAAGATAGCTGACTGATAGGTCAGACGAAATTCCACCACCAATGCAAACAGAAATTCACCATGTGATTCTCTTCGGGTTTCGGTGTAATTTACAGCCAATACAAATATTCATTGATTGCCAAATTACATATGGAACGATTGCAACGTTTTTAAAGAGTATATCTAAGTGGTTCCGAAGATTCCAGACAAGACATTTTTCCGTAGAGGACGAGCCCCGAGAAGGTCGACCAAAATCTATCACTGATGACGTCACTGTAGCTCTGGTAAAATCCAAAATTGGGGAATACCCACGATTGACACAAGAAATGATTGCTAATGAATTGGGCTTAAATGCCATGGCTATATTGCGAATATTAACTAATCATCTGAGATACGTGCAGAAATACTGATTTTTTTTCTGGTCAATTTACCGAACTTTTGTTAAGCCCCTCGCATAAGCACTAAAATGATTTTCGCGCAATTTCCTTTATCAATTTATCATGCTCGTCTTGGTGTTTTTTTTGCTACAAATGGCGTGGCCTACAGTTTATTCTAAACCTTCTTCCAATGGTTGAGGGATTTTTATAAAGAGAAATTTGCATTATTTGCTTCTTGTATGTAGCTCGTAACGAAATTCCAAAAAGATACAGATAACCAGTCAGCCCATATCCAGTAGAGTATCTTATGTTTGATACCACCCGAACTTAGCTCTTACTTGAGTATCAAAGATTAAAAGTTTCTCTTCATCTTCATTGGCGTAGGACTCACCTAAACAATGTATTAGGCATAACTCTCTCATCCGATCAAGGAGTTTTAGCAGAGAATTGGAAAGTGCTATACAGAGGCACAGAGTGTTATCACCACTTTTTAGAACTCTCGCGGTCAACAGTTTGCTGGGAGAGTAGCCATGCTTAGAGCCTACGCAGATGACGTTTCGGTTATCATAAGCGTTAAGTGTCTAGCAATTTTGAAATCCCTTGCGAATCAGACACTTAAACCTATTAAAACTTACAAACTAACTCAGTAGGGCTTAGTTCTAGTACTATTCACATAGAACTGTAAAGTCCAGGCTTGGATGAAAACTTCTTTACTAAGCACCAAGTATTTGAGAATCCTGTTGGATAGCAAGTTTTCGTAAAGATCCAATGTGGAGGAGCGAGCGAAGAAGGTTTCAGTGGCCTTATATACAAGTGAAAGAATATTGGGCTGCATTTCAGGTATTTAACCAGCACTCTCCCATTGGATCCTCATGGGATACTTTTCTACGGCTCACTAGTGTAGTAAAAGTCTACGGAAGATATAGCATATCTTGGTTTGGCTAGAGGAGGTCTTCACACTTTCAATGATCAGTCCATGTGATCCAAAACAACGCCATCTGCAGCACTATTTGTAATTTTGAACATTCCAAGCAGCTGAATATCAGGATATAGGTATGTGTACGAATAGGCTATGTAAACCCGCGTCGGACTTTCTAGAAGCTAATGTCAGTTACAATAGAGGCGAATGTTTATGTAGAAGACAAACCACCATTATGACCTCACTTTTATTCAGCACTAAGTCACCTATGATTACTTTAGTTTTGTAAAAAGGCGATAAAGACGAGACTGTCTGAGAAAAAAGGGTTCATATTTTTTGGTTTCAGGTTAAGGAGATAGCTGATGAACTGACTAAAGAAAATGTTCTTTTGGAATAGGTTTTACTAAAGTTTTTACCAGTTCTACTCGAGGCAGTGAAGCTAGCGTAAGAAGTAATCTTGCTTCGTCAGGCGAACATAGTTTGGGACCGAGCAAAGGGTTGGAAAATCGTGAAAACTATGTGCAGAGTATATAATGGGAAACTTAAAGAGTTTTTACTAACGAAAGAGATACTCGGACTTTGCGTCACATTCCTTCAATCTGGATGTGGAAAAGGACAACATGGTTTAGGTTTCTATAAATTTGGATGTTGGTCGAACCAGTGCCAGAAAAGGCCTTCAAAACAGCATTACGCAATGCTAAGCACTCGGTTATTGTGGCAGCAAAGGACATTGCATTCATTTCAAAATCATATACTTATACTTCTCAACCGGTTCATCACATACCTTTAATATATATTTAACCTCTAATCGCACCGTTAATTAATTATCCACACTGCTTTCACTATTGAACTCATTCTGAATGGCTTCTGAGTAGTCTCGTTGCTTATTCGACTGATAAATACTTAAGTAATAGTATTTTGTATTAGCTCATGAGTTCGTTGTCTTTGGCAGAAAAAAAGCATAGCTAAACCACCGCATCAATAAATTAAATTGAGTGTTTTTTTAAACAACAACTGCTCCAGTCGCTGCTATAAAGTAAATTCAGTTAATTTTTATCTCAACAATAAAAATAGCCGAACATAAAAAAATGTATGGCCATACTTTCAAATGCACACATTTATCTATTTCTTTAAATGACTACTTTAAAATGGTAACGGTAATTTAAAATAAAATTTCCAATAACATTTAAAGAAATTAAATGAGTAATAATTTTTTTCCCATATAAAGAAAAAAAATCACAAAAAGAGGTAATTTCACACTCGTTCTCTCTTCACTTGGTCACATTAGGTCACATCACTCTCCTTCTCTCTCCTACACTCCTTTACTCTCCAACACCCGCGCGCGGGATTGCCACGTTTCCGCATTTCCTGCCCAATAAATCAAATAAATTCATCAAAATTTCCCCAGCAATTTCCTGTATCTCGGCTAATAAATTTCATCAATGCACCTGGAAGCCAATGAAGCAAAGCATCTAGGCCACAGTAACTTACACACATAGAAACTATATGCTATATATAATATATATGTATATGTATATATGTATGTTCATATCCACACATATATCTGTGTATGTGTGTGTAATCCTTGACGTCTTTTACCCATAAACCATTTGGCATGGCGTTTGTATTGACTGAATTATGAGCGGCGAACGTGAGCGCTGGCAACGCCAAGCTTACATCGATTTTTATTTCCGCTATTAATCCTAAAATGCTATATTTTTCATTATTCGGTTAACATGTGCCCATGTGCAGAGCATGTATGTATATATGTACATATACATATATCACAATAAATGCATGTATTTACCAACATATCTATTTTCTCTGTAAAAATTATCTGTAAGGAAAGCAGTCGGCACGTTTCAATATTTCAACATATTTTATCTTCACGTAACGGTTATTTGCTAAAAGTATTTCAATTTTTATATCTATGCATCTACGAGTATATTTGATTTTCATTTCATTTCTGATTTCTATTTGCCATTTTCAATACCTTTTTTCTCATATGAGTGTAATAATTTGTAAAAGATTGCATGTAAAATTGCATTTTATGGCATTTTTTTATTTTATTTTCTTCTACTTCGCAGTAGGTATCGTTTGTATGTATGTATATGAACGTATGTACATACATATAAGTATATATGTAGTTCAAAGAATCAAACACTAGACTCCAACTGAGAAAGAAATTTTAAGCGTAAATATCGCTTTTTAATATTGCGCCTAATTGTAGGCAACAGTTTCTTAAAATTAGCTATTTTTGTCAAATGAAAATAATACTTTCCTTGGTGAATAAAAAACTAGCTTTCACATTACTAATAAGCTTTTCAACTCTCTAATAAACTACCAAAGCAACAGGATGCACATAATCAGTTGTGTGAGAGAGGCATTTAGTAGACTTTTAATAGTAACTAAAACACATTTACATAGCGAGCTGCTTGCAAAACCGACAACCACTCGCAGCCGGAACTTTGTAATTGCACTTCAGCGAAACAGTAGCCCGGTATGATTTGGCGCTTCAGGCCACCAACGAAACTACTAGATTTCGACCAAGTCGACGTCGAGTTGGTACGATGAAAATGGTGCAAAGAAAAAAGATTGCCCACCGTCCAACGTTGCTATCGACCGCAATGCAAACGGTATAGGAGAGATACCACGAGCTGTAGAGAGCAGCGAGAGAGTCTACCATATTTGCAATAAAGAAAAGAATAGTCACTATGGCATCTCAGAGTTATCTATGAAGACATGGGAAACCAAAGAGACCATACGAAGGCTTGGATCTACCTTTATTAGGTTAAGTGCTCAGAACCAGATCCAGTGCAAACAACAGGAGTCTCCTCAGCGCCTAATTTCTTAACATTTTCATCGTTTTCATCGTTTCATCATTTCAAAATTGTCTTTTATATTTTTTGCAGGTAACCTAGTATCAGTCAACGCGCTGCTTCGCTAGCTAATAAATACGGGTTGCAACGACGCAGGGGCATACGCTGACGACATTACCCTCACAGCTACTGGAAAACATCTCCAGGTCAAAATTATCTTCACGCAGGAAGTAACTGGTGCAGTGAATGCGATCTGGATGTAACTCCTTCAAAGACCGAACCTGTACTATTCACTAGAAAGTATAAAACATCTGCCTGCAAACTATACTCACTTAAAGGTACCGAGATCGCTCTTTCTACTGAGGTTAAATACTTAGGCATAATCTTAAACAACACAATATGGGGACTATCACCACATATTGTGTACTGGCTATACAAAGCAGTAATAGGACCCATATTATTATACCGAGTCACTGTCTGGTGGTCAGCAGTAGACAAAGTTACCCATAGCAGCGAGCTGGAAGAAGTTCAGCGGACGGCCTCAACTCCTCGGAAAGCCTTTGAAATTCTACTTATTGAATACGGGAGACTCCATGCGAACTGCAATGTCTGAAGGCAACTCAATCAGGCAGAAATGACATGGAACACACCCAAATACTAAACTCTACATAACTCTCGGAAGAGGTGGACTACACCAATTCTGTCTTCTGTTTCGAGAATACTTTCTCAACAAAAATCTCAGAGAGGAACGAGTGGGAAAAAGCAGCGGTGCTGTATTATAAATCCATAGACATCTTCACCGACGTTACGGAGTTTACTTTGAACCGCTTGCTAAAAAATTAAGAAAAAGACTTCCCGACCACTGCAGCGTATACCAAACGGAACTAACTGCGACAACGGAAACCCCTTCAATATATTCTGACAGTCAGGCTGTCATAAAGTCTCTCCAATACAATACAGAAAGATATTAAACAAATTCTCGTCTCTATGCGAAACGCTCGTGGTTTGGGTCACAGGAACATTCCAGAGAACTGTGTAACCGGCGAACTGGCCAGAGAGGGAACAATCCTGCACATGACGTGCGCATAAAGTATCTGCTAAGACTAGACTTCACCAGTAGGGCCAAAAACAGCAAATGGCAAAGGGAAACCACGTGCAATGTGACAAGAAAAATCTGGCCATTAATTGCGATATACAAAACTAAATCTCTACTCCTTCCAAAACGTACCTCCATAAGCATAACAACCAACGTAATAACCGGGCACTGTCTTATGGGAACTCATGGTAGAAGAATGGGCTGCTTTTCAAACGACTTCTGTCACAGCTATAGGGACTAATGGAGATGAGGAGGAATCGGTGGAATACTGCCACTGTCTCCGGCCAGCTCGCAGTGCGGTGCGTTAACGTTTTCTCGGAAATTTCTTCTTCGATTTTCTTGCAGAGCGTGCATTGGTAGGCGTCTCTGGAACTTTTTAAAACACACCAACTGGTTTGAACATCTACAAAAGTGAGAGAAATCTTTTTATCAGGACCAATATACCATAGGTATCAAAACGTACCTTTGATCAGGGTTCCGTGATCAACCAACCTGTTATACTAACTAATTAACTAACTAACCAATTTAGTCAAAACATCCAACTGTTATTGCTATTTGCTCGCATTTACATAATTATTTATGCAATTAATTTAATGTAATTCATGATAAACATCTGTACTATGAGTATGAAACACTCAAATGCAAATATTAAAAAACAACAACAACTTATCAACATTAATTCATCAAAATATATGCGTTACTAGTCAATGGACATCAAACAGTACGCGCTGAATTAGCTGGGAGCCACTCACCCTCACTCACTCACTCACCACTCCATACATATACAGTGTATGGTAATACACATATGTATGTTCAACAAGCTGTTGCTGCTACCAAACCGTGCTTTTATAGAAGCCACACACCCACACACACACACACAAAAGCTCTTCCGGAACACCACATTTGCCACACATGCCACAGTGGCGTTGGAAAATCTGCTAAAGCATGCTTAAAAACTACTATGTCGTTTTACGGTAATTTAAATTAGTCGTCGACAACAATATTTGTTATTAATTTACCGAAATAAAACCGAAAATGCTGACAAAAGGGAAAAACAACAACTATGAACAATCAAAAATATAAAGTAAATTTGTGTGTACATGTATGTGTATGTTGTAAAAAGCTTAGCAGGACATGGTATACATATGTACATACGCACACATACACACCGGTGTATTTATGTAAATACTCGTATGTATGTATGTAAATTTGCACATGTTGCTGCAACCACAACGCCACGCAACGCAACTATTAAATCAAATAACTAACCAAACTCGCTTTCAAAACATCAACACAAAACCACAAAAAAGCTGCAACAAGTTGGAAAAACTCCACACACACACACACACACACTTTCTCTTTTTAGCTGTAAAAAGTTTATAATTCAGATTTTACACACTTTTTGAGCACCGGCAAGTGAATCCACTATGGCAGAATTCAAGTGCGGAGGTCGTGGGTTCCATAATAGCATACCAGTCATTTCCTCGTCTCGACATTCGGCATCGAGTGGAGTCACCAAGTGAAGCCAAGTCCTTCTCCAGTTAATACTTCCAATGTATAGGAAGTTTTTTTGATTTCTCTGCTGCCACCGGCGGGTTTAATACATTCGAAAGGCACGATCCAGCTAACTGATTCGCTGAACTATGTCAATGTCGCTGTATAACTCCCACAGCTCGCCATTTTATGCATCATGGTATTAGCCGCCAATAGTAAGTAAAAGTCCGTAAAAGGGCTCTAAAACCTTTTCTGTTGGTGTCATGTAATCGGATGTAGTCATCGTCTGCGCTTCAGAAACTTTGGTCTTTGTTCAAGGGCTTTACTCTTCAATTTCCCACAAACACGAAAATAACACCGATGGATAAAGTGCCAGATCCGTTTGCTTCGCTTTCTTATATGGTCCGATGAAAGCAAAGCTAACGTCGAGGTTTGAAAGGAAATTATGCTCAGCAGCGGTTTGCATAGCTATACGCTCGGATACTCGCACGTAGCGTCAAATAGGCAAATCCGCTTCATTCTATCGTTGGCTACTTTAAACCGACCAAAAGGTAGTGTGTCGATCCCTTCGTACAGGTCTTTTGATTGGATTGGACCGAGCGCACTTAAATTCCTTATAATGACATGCCCTTATCCGACCACATTTTACGAAAAACTCAACGCTGGTTTTCTTAACCTTTCGCTGCCGTATTCGAGTAGCTGAACCAATAAGTTATTGCCTCAATCCGCCTTATTGTTGTTCAGCAGGTATTTTTCTATTCGGACTACCTCCTAATCGAGTATCGGAACGTCTATTTCAACGAAGTCGATTTTGTACTCGGGTTGACTATCTCCTGGTATTTGATTGTCGCTGCCCTTCAGCACTTGGTCGCTTGATCAGCTCTCATAAGTATACTGCGGTCTTGAAATTCGTCACAAGAGTTTTCGAGAATTGCCCCAGCTGTTACTCACCTGTTATAATTCTTTATACTCACACATTTCGGCCTCTCTTTTCTTGTCGGTAAATGCATCTCTCTTCAATTCCCACATGGCTTCGTTGGCAACTAAATGTTACGTAGAGAGCCCGAAATGCCGTCCCACAATTCACTCATTTAGTTTTGCTGATAACGCATACTCTCAGAGAGCAGGAGTACATGTCGAGTAGAAACCCATTTGGCTGGCATTCTTTGCTGCACAGAGACGGACGCGTATCTTCCCAATACAACATAGTAATCAATGTAATTAAAAGTTTGTGATAATATGCTGGGTTTTGTTACTCAGCAAATCCAAAAGTTGGTTCACTGCCCTTTATCATTACAAAGTGACTTTGAGATAAGATTTTCTATCTATGTGACCACATATGTATGCCATAGTAATAAATAGTATTTTTGACAAAATGTTTTGGTGATAAAAACTGATAATAATTGAACACGATAGACTCTTTAAGCGAATATTAATATTTCGATAATTAGTAATTTAAAAATCGTAGACCTAGGAGGTTGAGCCAAATATGACTGCTTCGGACTTTTTCAGAAACCCCTTTGTCATAGCAGTGATTGTTATCGTACTGATAATTTTATTGTTGCTGCTTGTAAAGTGTGTGAAATGCCTTGTTTTTTTAAACATTTAAAATGAAGAATTACAAAAAAAAAATTAATATTAATATTTTAATGTAAAATTTTTTGATTACTCTTCTCTTAGATGGTTAATGCAAGGCGGTAAATACAAGAAGAATACAATGATTAACGGTAAGGTTGTCATAGTAACCGGCGCCAATTCCGGCATTGGTGCTGAAACGGCGCTTGAATTGGCAAAGCGTGGCGGCAAAGTTTACATGGCTTGTAGAGATATGAAAAAATGTGAAACGGTACAAATAATTTTTTTTATATATTTTATGCATTTAAATTTTTTTTTTCGTTTTTTTCCTTAAAGTTTTTCATGTAAAAAAAAATTCTAAATTTTAATTTTCATTATTTTTTTATTTACATTTTACTTCTTTTTTACTTTTTTCTTCATTTTCTTTAAGTTTTTATTAAATTTTTAATTATTTTATTATTTAATTTTCTCTAAAATTTTATTATATTTTTTAATTATTATTTATTTTCTTCATTTGCTTGAGTTTTCATTATATTTTTTTTATTTATTTATTTTCTATTTACTGTTTATTTCTTTTCTTAATTTTCTCTTTATTTTATATTTTTCAAATATTAATTTTTTTTTTATTTTTCTTAATTTTCTTTAAAAATTCATTATTATATCATTTATTTTTAATTTCTTTTCTGAATATATTTTAAATTTTTATTATATTTTTTATTAACAGTTTGTTATTTTCTTTTATTTTATTTCGTTTTCTGAAAATTTTGAATATATTTTTATTTGTATTTTACTTTTTTATATACTTCTTTCATTTTCATTCAGTTTTAGTTAAATTCTTTTATTATTTTATCCCATAATTTTTTCTTAATTTTTTTTAATTTTCATTATATTTTTTCTATTCAGTTTTTATTTCTTTGCTTAATTTTCTTTAAATTTTTATTATATTTTTATGATAGTCTCTAATTTCTCTTCGTTTTCTTGAAATTTTCGTTATATTTTTTATTTACCATTAACTAATTTTTTAATTTGTCCCTTATTTTTATCTAGATTTTTATTAAATTATTTAATTATTGTACATATTATTATTTTATTTTTTTAATTTTTTTTTTAATTTTCATTAAATTTTTTATATTATTTTTTATTTTTTTTCTAAGTTTTCTTTGCATTTTATATCATTTATAAATAATTTTTTTTCTTTGATTTTACTTCGTTTTCTTAAAATATTCACTATACTTTTAATTTATATTTTACTACTTATTTATTTTTTTTTATCATAATTTGAATTGCATTTTTTCTATTTATTTTTTGAGTTATTTTTTAATCATACTTTACACCTTTTTTATTCTTCCTTTATTAAATTTTTTTATTTTTTTAATTATTATTTTTTTATTAATTTCGTTCGTTTTCTTGAAATTATTATTATATTATTTATATATATATTTTTTTTTTCTCTAAATTATTGGAATATATTTTCGTTTTCTTTTAAATTGTTTTCCTTAATTTTTTAGTTATTATCTATTTAAATTTTTGTAACTTTTTTTATACGAAAATATCACTTCCAGGTTCGTCAGCGTATAATAAACGAAACGAATAATAAGGAGATTTACGCCTTAAAATTGGATCTAGCTTCGCTAAAGTCTGTACGAGAATTCGTGGCAGAGTATGGAAGAAGACTTAAAGCTCAGAAATCAGAATTCAATAAATTTTTTCTCTTTTAGATTCAAAAGCAGAGAGGACCACTTGGATATACTCATCAATAATGCTGGTGTAATGGGTTGTCCGCGTACGCTGACTGAAGACGGTTTCGAAATGCAAATTGGCATAAATCATATGGGACATTTTTTGCTCACAAATCTGCTACTCGATTGGCTGCAGGTAGATTTTACATAAACCAAACAAAAGAAGAATAAACACTTTTTAAAAACTCTCCGTTTCCTTTCAGAAATCGCCACCCAGTAGAATTGTAGTTGTATCCAGCTTAGCTCACGCTCAAGGGAAAATCAAAAAAGACGACTTAAACAACAATCTTCAATATAAGCCTTTGGAAGCTTATGCTCAGAGTAAACTGGCAAATGTGCTATTCACACGGGAGTTAGCAAGAAGATTGGCCGGCACTGGCGTTACCGTTAATGCCCTACATCCCGGTGTTATTGCAACAAATATAGTGCGTAATGTGGGCAGCAATTTTACGACTTTCTTTTATAAGTGAGTTTTCTTAAGATTTACATTTTCCAATTCAATACTTAATTATTTGTGGTTTCAGTTTTATTTTGAGGTACGTGGCTTGGCCGCTTACAAAAACTATTAAAAATGGCGCACAGACAACTCTATATGCGGCGTTGGATCCAGATCTGGTTGAGGTTACTGGCAAATATTTTAGTGATTGTAAATTAAAGGAGGTTTCAAAACAGGCGCAAGATGATGAGATGGCAACTTGGTTATGGGATATAAGTGTGGAATGGACCATGAATACGAATACAAAAGGTGCTCAAAAGAAACCTATGTAAATAAATGAAGCGTTTCCAAGTATTACATCTTCTTAATTGGTGTAGGTAGGCGCGTTGAATCAACAATAACGCGCCGGTTGTTTCTTTTCCTCCAGTTCAGTGCACCTAATGAATCCAGACTGCCCTCCACCGGAGTCTTGCTCTTCCTCTGCTTCCACTTGCGGGTACTGTATCAGATATTTCATTTTTCCTTCCTTCACTACCAAAGTCATTCGCTTCACTTTTTCATCAAGTCTGGAGAAAGCCGAACTAATGACGCGGTTGTTAAGGTTAATGATATCAATATCAAGGACTCGAACCGGTCGTATGTCGTCCGGAAGGCTGAGAACACTTCAGAAACTATTCCACCCGTCAGTAGAAATTTGGTAAAAGGAAAAAACAATCGGCGCGTTGTTGGTTACTCGAAGAAAAACCTCTTGGTATAGCATTTTTTCGACCAAGTGCCTTATTTTTGTTTATAGATGCGATATGCGATGCATTGGAGAGCCAAGAGCCCATGTGAGGCGCATTTAAAGCATTGGTAAATATGCCGAACTTTTATAAGAAGATTTTACACTTCGAGCCCAGCTGATTCGCTCAACCTCAGACCCATTGGGGTAAGTTTCTTTGTGAAGACTTAACTTTCCAAAGGCAGAGCCAAATGTAGATTCAGTTATGTTGGGGTTAAGATCGTCAAACTAAATTGTGACAGCGCTCATAAGTATGTAGCAAAAATACCGTCTGAGCTTTATCACAACCAAGAAAGTAAAGTTACTTCATAGACGCAAGTACATAACTTCCTCCTTCCATCTTCAATAGGAGACCCACCTTTTCCATGCACTGAAATCGCAGCCTTAGTACGTTTGCCCTGGACGCGTACACAGGTCCGTCCATATTCTTTGCCAATTGTGGGAAAATATGCTACATCAGCATTACTAAGCAAATCCAAAAACTGCATCACTACACGTTATCACTGTTATCACTACAAAGTGAATTAGAGGTAAAATGTACGTGGGCGATAAGTATTTATATTTATATATGTATATATAATTGGCGCGACCGCTGAAGCGATTTTCGGCCGAGCTCTTTCCCCAATTTGTGGTGTGCGTCTTTCAATTATTCGTATAAATGGAGGAAATTACAATTTTTTCTGAGCTGGCTCGGAACGGTCGATGGATTTTTGTGAAGAGCTTTTATTTCATGTAAGAAATACAATCAGAAGGTTTAACAAACGGTACAGGACTCGAACACTGGCGTTCCAAATAGCAGTACGCACTGCTAACTAATCGCCTATTGCGGCCACCAGCGATACTTTGGAAAATTTTTTGACGTTAATTACTGATAACGACTAAGCACCCGTTCAATGATGGACTCTTCAAGCAAACAGTTAATTTTTCGATAATTATTAATCCATAAATCGTAGAACACGGAGGTCGAGCCAAAAAATGACTGTATCGTGCTTTTTAATTGTTGTCGTATTGATAATTTTACTGTTGCTGCTTGTAAAGTGTGTGAAATTCATAGTTTTTTTAAACAATTAAAATGAAGAATTACAAAAAAAAATTAATATTAATATTTTAATGTAAAAATTTTTGATTAATCTTCCCTTAGATGGTTAATGCAAGGCGGTAAATACACGAAGAATACAATGATTAACGGTAAGGTTGTCATAGTAACCGGCGCCAATTCCGGCATTGGTGCTGAAACGGCGCTTGGCTTGGCGGCGCGTGGCGCTAAAGTTTACATGGCCTGCAGAGATATGAAAAAATGTGAAAAGGTACTGATAACTTTTATTACATTTTTTATTTTTGTTTCTCTATTTTCCTTAATGTTTTTTATTTATTTTGACATTTTTTTCATTATTTTTGTTATTTATTTTTTCTTAATTTTCTGTAAGTATTTATTAAAATTTTTGTTAATTTTTTCAAGTTGATCTTCATTTTTTAAAAAAGTTTTATATTCTTTTTGTGCGTTTTGTTAAAAATTTTTATTATTTTTATTGTTTATTTATTTTTTTCATTTTTTCTCTATTTTCCTTATTTTTTCCATTATTTTTGTTATTTATTTATTTCTTAATTATGTTTAAGTTTTTATTAATTTTTTTGATAATTTGCTGTTTCTTCATTTTTTTAAGAAGTTTTATATTTCTTTTATGCGTTTTGTTAAAATTTTTATTCTATTTTATTGTTTATTTATTTTTTTTATCTATTTTCCTTAAATTTTCTCTATTTTTTGTTATTTATTTTTTTCTTAATATGTTTTACGTTTTTATTAAATTTTTTGTGAATTTTTTAAGTTGTTTCTTCATTTTTTAAAAAAGTTTGATATTTCTTTTATGCGTTTTGTTTAAATTTTTATTATATTTTATTGTTTATTTATTTATTTTTTTTTCCTTCATTTTCTATAAAATTCCTTATTTTTTCATCAGTCTATTTGAAATTTTATTATATTTTATTAGTTATATAATTTGTTGTTTTTATATTTTTCTCATTCAATTTTTTTATATATTATTTTCTTCTTAATTTTCTTTTATATTCTTTTAGAATTTTATTTCTTAATTTTTTCCAAATTTTTATTATATTTTATTAGTTATATAATTTGTTTGTTTATTTTTTTTTCTTTTAATATTTATCAAATTTTTTATTAAGTCATTCTTAATTATCTACAAGTTTTTATTATATTTTTTAATTATTAATCTTTTTTAGTTCTTCTTAATTTTCTTTAAATTTTTATTAAAATTTACTTTATTAAGTTTTTTATTTATCTTTTGTTTTTTCATTGTTTTCTTCGAATTTTTGTCACATTTTTTTCGTAATTTTCCTTAAATTTTTATTATAATTTTTATTAATAATTTTGTTCTTTAATTTTTATTCAATTTTTAAATTATTATTATATTTTTTCTATTTTTTTTTTATTCTTCTTCTCAATTATGTTTACTTTATTTATATTGTATTATATTTACTTTATTTTTATATATTTTTATTAATAACTTTTTTAAGTTTATTTAATTTTTCTTCGTTTTCTTTAAACTTTCATTACTGTTGTATTTATATTTTATGCCTTTTTATTTTTTTCTTCATTTCCTTGAGCTTTATAATAAATGCTTTTATTACTTTATCCCTTAATTTTCTCCAAATTTTTATATTTATTATTATTTTCTTCTTTTTATTTGTTTCTTCATTTTTTTTAATTGTCATTATTATTTTTTTATTTATTTTTTTATTAATTTTTTATTTCTTTTTTCGTTTTCTTGAAAATTTCTTTACATTTTTTTAATTTTTTTCTCATAATTTTGTCTAAATTTTTATAATATTTTTTCTTTTTCTTTCAATTTGTTTTCCTACATTTTCTTCACATTTATATTATATATATTTTTTGTAATTTCTTTATTTTATTTTAATTTTATTATTATTTTTCATTTATAAACTTTTTTAGTGATTATTTGATATATTATTTTGATTTGTTTTAATTTTTGTAATTTTTTTTTACGAAAATATCACTTCCAGGTTCGTCAGCGTATAATAAACGAAACAAATAATAAGGAGGTTCACGCCTTAAAATTGGATCTAGCTTCGCTAAAGTCTGTACGAGAATTCGTGAGAGAGTATGGAAGAATACGTGTACTTAAAACTTAGAAATCAGAATTTAATAAATTTTTTTTCTTTTAGATTCAAAAGCAGAGAGGACCACTTGGATATACTCATCAATAATGCTGGTGTAATGGGTTGTCCGCGTACGCTGACTGAAGACGGTTTCGAAATGCAAATTGGCATAAATCATATGGGACATTTTTTGCTCACAAATCTGCTACTCGATTGGCTGCAGGTAGATTTTACATAAACGAAACAAAAGAAGAAGAAACACTTTTTAAAAAATCTCCGTCTCCTTTCAGAAATCGCCACCCAGTAGAATTGTAGTTGTGGCCAGTATAGCACACGGTCGGGGTGAAATCAAAAAAGATGACTTAAACAGTGAACTAAGCTATGATAATCGAGGAGCTTATGCTCAGAGTAAACTGGCAAATGTGCTCTTCACACGGGAGTTAGCAAGAAGATTGGCCGGCACTGGCGTTACCGTTAATACTCTACACCCGGGTGTGGTTGGCACGGATATCGTACGTGATCCAGGCACCAATTTAAAGAGTATCCTTTTCTAGTGAGTTCTCCTTGGGCTTACATTCATGAGAAGCCTTCGAAATTAACACTCAATTATTTTTTGTTTCAGCATTACTTTGAAGTACGTGGCTTGGCCACTTACAAAAACTATTAAAAATGGCGCACAGACAACTCTATATGCGGCGTTGGATCCAGATCTGGTCAAGGTTACTGGCAAATATTTTAAAGATTGTAAATTAATGGAAGTTGCAAAACAGGCGCAAGATGATCAGTTAGCCGCTTGGTTGTGGGATACAAGCGTGGAGTGGACTATGAATACGGAGGCACAAAGTGCTCAAAAAAAGGAAAAGTAAATAAATAAATTGTAACATTGTATCCAATTTCTTCTTCTTCTGAATTTATAAATTCTTCTCTGCGACAAATTGGAAAACCCAATTGAAGCCCAGGCAGGTTTTTCTCTGAACATACCAGCTAATTGGATTTCTTTGCCGTTCCCTGCTTCTTCCAGCAGGTACTGCAGCGAATACTTTTAGAGCTGCAGTGTCTCCGGAATCTCCGGGTATTTGATTTTGACTGTACTTTCCATAAACTTAATTTACTCCGAACGTCAGTTAAGAGATCCCTTTTCTCGCCCATGCTCATAAAAAATCTACGGTTTTGAAACCATTAGAAAGTTTCATCAGTTACATCAGGGAGTTCGTAGAATTTTCAAGTATTTCCCTCTTTGGTCATCTTTAAGCTCATTATACTCCCGCATTTCAATTCCTCCACAAATGAGCCTTGCTCCCTTCTTATACCTAAATATTTATTTATATAAGAATCACGCTTTGTATCCACTGAAGCGAATTTCGGCCGAGCTCCTCCTTCAATTTGGGGTGTGCGTTTTGATGTTTTCCCAAAAAATAGAGGGACCTATAGTTTATACTAAGCCGCCTCCGAACGCTTGATGGTTTTTTAATGTGGAGCCTCTATTTTATGTCAGAAATCCTCTTGGAGGGCTTGATATTCCCTGCCGATGGGCGACCAAAATTAGAAAGCTGACCTAACTTAGTTTCCTCTTGAGCTTTCGGTATATTTCACTCACCGTTCGCATTGCGGTCGATCACAGTGTTGAAAGATGTTGCAGTCCTCATTCTACCAGCTTTTCTTTTGACTTTGCCGATAACGAAATGTTTCTTTGGTGGCGATACTTAGAGAACTTAAAATACCGCTCCACAGTTCTCAAATACCGTTGGGGCGATGTATGGCTGCAAGCAGATTTAAAACCCTGTGTTCAATGTGTCACAGTTAGGGAAAATTCCTCGTGGAGACTGAAGTTTCCAACCGTTCAGCCATATATTCATTCCTTTCCAATCTGATACGCATATTTGAAAGACCGGTGATGTGTCTTCCACTACCTTGGCAAGTACCTTAATGGAATTATATTTCAAAGCCCGACGAGGTTGATCGACTAAAGCCCATTAGAAAAACTTCCGTCGTGGGGATTAAGCTTACCAAATAGCGGTTGAAGATGTCACTGATTCTAGTGGAGTTCCTGTCATTTGAATAAACTCCCAGCAATTCGTTTCCCTTGCATAGACACTTAGCTCGAAGACATCTTACAAAGACAGCCAGTACCTCAACGAATATTTTGTAAGTTTATTCCTTATATTCTTTAGCTCAGAGCTAGGTTGAGTAATTAATTAATCTTAATTGATATGTAAGAGAAACACGTTTTCGTCATGTTCCTCTGGACGCATTGAAATAGCAAAAAACCATTATCAATTTTTTTCAATTCTAATAAATTACACATTTCCTTAGACGCAACCACTTAACGGACAACGCGCCGTGGGCAACTAATAATAATAAAATATATTTACTATCAAATCGAGGCCAACACACAGCGTCGTGCCCACCTTCAACCCAGCCTTCACACCAAAAGACATATTAACCGTAGCCGCAGCGATTTCGTCTGTAGAGAGGACATTCATCGTTGTGCTAAAAGTGCATGTGTGTGTGTGTGTATGTGTGAGCTTCTGCGGCTATTGCTTATCGCATAATGGAAATGACATTTTAATTACGTGTTTATTAGCTTTATCAGCTGCCGGAGTATGCATATGTATATAATACATATGTACAAACAATTAAACACAAATTAATTCTCATATATGTATTTATATATGTGTATGTATGAATGTACATAAGTATATAGATGTTCACATTCTTTTTGTTGATGTGCTTTCTGTGGCATTTACTAAATGAAATTAATATCTCATTGATTTATAGCATAACAACAGGCGTTGAGACGTGGCAAACCTCTAATCGAGCTTGGCGGTAAGGAGTTTTGATGACGTTTCAATTAAACTAATGCCATGTCACAAACAAATTAATATTTATCAATTCACTAACTTACGTTTACGTATTTACATACATACGTATACGAGTAAGTCAGTATGTCAGCTATAGTTATGTTTTACGGTATGTGGCTGATTCTTCTTCTTAAACGCCGCTTAACCGACAATAGGCGCATCCAGCAATGAGAATAGGTGACATTTATTTCTTTAGTTTGAAGCCTTTCCCTTCGCCGTTAGATCTTTTCAACATAGTGTAGGTCTTCCTCTTCCACAAGTACTGGTGTTCTTCCTCGTCTGCTTCTTCTGGTGTATACTAACGATTTAATCTGAACAATATTACCTAGCCAGCGTAGCCGCAGTATCTTAGTAGCCGCAGTATCTTAGTCGCTTATTTTCGCTGCATATCGTTCATACTCTGTGAACCATAAATCTGCCACGAAACTGGTCTCTCTAGAAAAATCCCAAAGCCGACTTATCAGATGTCGTCATTTTCCCCGCTTCTGAACCATACATACATGTAGTAGGTTCTTTTTTCTAGTCGAGTCATAATTGGGCCAAATCACCGGCGGGTATTGCATCGAAACCTGTCAAAGCTAGAGTATTCCTATCCATCTAAAAGACATGGTCTAGCCAGCGGAGCCGCAGTATATATCGTAAAGCCGATTGTTCTTTTGTAGCGGTATTAGCCGTTCCCAATACGCAGAAGAATGCGACGCGTATAGTTCTGCGCTTCGCTTCCTTAGTCAGGCTGGAGAAAGCAGAACTCACAGTGTGGTTGTTGAGTTCGTTGATGTCAACATCATCGGCGTACGTCATCAGTTGAACACTTTCATAGAAGATTGTACTTTCAATTCCACAGCCCATATTGTTGTCTATTGCGATAAATTTAAGAAGTCGCATGTTAAGGAATCTTGTCCGAAGACTAGTTTGAAATCGAACGGATCGGAGAGGTCTTTCCGATCCTGATGGAATTTTTTGCTAAGCGGCAGCTTACACAGTTGTATAAGTTTTGCGGGGATGCCAAATTCAGACGTAGATGCAAGGCTGCTTTAAATGCGATGAAGAGGTGATGAGGGTATATTCTCTTTTAACGAGTACTTTTCGAGATTTGGCGCATGATGATTATCTGGTCAATGGTGGACTTACTAGGGCTTAAGCCACACTGATAAGGTCGAATCAGTTTGTTGACGCCGCTTTGCTGTTTTTCAAACGGACAATCATTATTCGAATTTCTTCATAATCGAGCATTGAAACATCTACTCCACTGTCATCGATTGGCGTATAGGGCTCGCCATCTCCTGTTGCTCCATTTTCACTGTCATTCAGCAGGTTGGAGAGGTGTTCCCTTCATAGAGGTTGCCCAAATGATAAAATATGCTCTTATAAGCTTAGGATCAGGCAATGGCAGAAATAGTACACCTCCAACTCCTCTGTGTCCATGTCACCGCAGTGGAGGCAGATGTTATTACAGAAGTAACCCATCCTTCTGCATGGAGTTCACATCGGGTCCGGTTAATATGGAAGTAATGTGTAGTGGAACTAGAGACTCTGATCTCTCTTACTAAATCAGATATTGTCAGATTTGTCTGGTTGCATTGCATGTGGTTCCATCCTGCCATCTGCTATTAACCCTGCAAGTGAAGATCGTTCTTAGCATGTATTTTCCCAGGGAAAGAGGTAGTCCACATCGTGTGCAGAGTTTGCCGTGGTTAGGAGCGCTTTCCTTTTTGCTAACTTGTCAACCTTACAATTTCCTGGGTTGTATCTACATCCGTGAATCGCAACCATGGAAGTTACGCATGCAGTCGAGATTTTGTTTAAGATTCCTCTACATCTTATTGCCATTGAAGAGACTCAACAGCAGCTTGGCTGTAAGAATATGTTTTGTAATAGATGGAGTTACCATCATAGAATTGAGTAGCCATGAAGCGGCTGGCGTTGAACTGGTCAGGAAGTGTCTTTCTCATGTCAATTGCAAGACTTCAGTGTAAACTTGCAAAACCACCCTGCCATCGAGTTCTGTGTCCCCAATGAAGATAGCTACGAATATTTAAACCAGAACTTTACATTTTTCCATATATTCGCCTCTGGGACTTTTGTTGAGAGAGAGTTGTCTGATCAGCTAACAGAAGTGGTGTAGTCTACCTCTTCCGGGAATGGTGTAGAATTTAATATTTGAATGTTTCATGTACTGCGTGTACTACCTACATGATTGAGTTGCACTTAGCCTTACGAAGTTTCCCATACAGGTCTGACAGAGAAGATTAAGGAGAATTTCCAGTACTTTCATAAGAGCTGAAGGCAGCGTTTCTATAATGAGTATGGAGGTATTTTTCAGCCACTGTGAGGGCGATTTCGTCAGCTATCACAAGACCCATGTTATTGAAGAGAACTCTACTCTATGGGTTGCCTCTTTTGGCATACCCGGTTGCAGAACCCGTATCTTAATACAGTAAAAACTACTCTGCTTTCTAGGAAAGCTTTCAGGAGTCTCCCTAAGTGTATTCTAACTAATGAGAATGACAAGATGTCTGTTACCGGTGATTTGAAGGGTTACCAATTCCACGCAGTTGCGGTTTATGATATTTTGATATTACGAGTATATATATCAGATTCAATATTTGTTGTAGGCTCTGGTGAACTATTTGCAGAAGCATGACATTCCCCAGAGCACCATGCGAAGTGGGTTGTTATTACAAGGGTTTGACAGACTGGATTTCATGCGGGATACCAGAGCTCTTGGAAAGTCCATTTCCTTCTGTCCTAAAATTTGCCAACAGCGAGAGAACATGGACTCCGAATCCAGTAATATTAATATTTCTGCGCAACTTCCATGTTGTTTTTTAAGTGACTGAAGGAAGTACGCTGTAATTTAATTGGCAAGGAATCTCAAACACTATGAGCTGCTCCCTCACCATGGCCAAATTGGAATGTCTAAAGAAAACAACCGCACACAAGCGGTCAGCTTTGTCCAACAGAAGGGGAATTGTGTTTCGTCAGTTGAACGCCATAACACACATATCGATAGTGGCTCGGCAAAAGTTCCGCGAGCTTGGTTGGGAGGTACTTATGCATCCATCTTGTGGTTCGGACTTCGCACCATGCGAGCACCATCTGTTGCTGTTGAAGAATTGGCCTCAAGAGTAGTCAACGAGAGTTCCCATTTTGCTCATAAGAACAAGGGTTTCTATGAGAGAGGCATAATGACATTACCTTCAAAAGGACAAAAAGTGGTCGAGCGTTTCGGATAATTCTAACAATGGTAAATAGAGCAAAACAGTCCAGCTTTGAAAGTATTCATTGCAGTACCCGCTGGTGAAAGCAAAGTAAGAGGGAGGATCAAGTGGAGAGCGACCTGGTTTCACTTGATATATCCAACTGGCGCCAAGCAACGAAGAGTAGGAACAACATTCTTGAATCGCGTAGTGGTGCCTATGCCAATGAAGAAGGAGAAGAAGAAAAAGAAGAGGAATAATGCGTATTTAGCTCGAATTCGTTACTCCATATGCTTGTCGGTTAGCAGCTGTAACAATTACTTTGCTTATCACAGCTTATTTGCATGCATTTCATTGGATTTCCTATATAATATTACAACATTTTGTAGAAAATGCAATTTTCCTTTTTTTTTGTGATTTAGTATTTCATTGCATTTTCTTTGTACTTCCTATATACGCACTTTAAATAAAATTACGTTCGTAAGAAACAATTTCCTTTTCTCACTACCAATTAATCTTCTTGCTTTGCCGACGGCTGGAAACTTCGCCCAACAGCCAATAGTCGTTCACTTATATAACTGCCTACGCTAACCATCTTTCTTGATCGACTTTCTGTTCATCAAAATCAATAAGCATATTTAATGTTAGTATCTCCGAAACCCACCGTCTTCCCAGTTCCCGTGGCAAAGTCTCTCATCTCAAATGCAACTGACAGATTATGAGATACCAACGCAGTACATTTTCAACCACATAATTTTATAAGAATATGTGCGAGTATGTATGTACATATGTACTTATGTAGATATGTATTTATGTATGCACTTATGTGCACATTTAGTAGCAGAGTATCGAATGTCCATTGATGGCGGCGACTGGTTGCAAGCTTAAAACTGTTATGCACCAGCTGCTTCCGATTTTACTTAACTTTAGTACGAATAGTACTCATAGTTAACAGTGTTGTTGCTATTGTTTTTGCAATTGTCTTTGCTATTTTTATAGCTTGTTGTTGTGGTGCAGCTCTTGTTGTATCATTAAATTTTAATGGCACCCATAAGTGGTCGCCATGCGATCGACGTCGGATGGAAGTACATATATACATATATACTCATACATACATATGTAGGAATGTTTGTTTATGCGAGTACTACAAGAGCATGTGCATATGGTATGTACGTTTACACCCTGCAGGGGAAAATAGTAGTTGTCAACTAGAGACCAACTAGTTTACATTTTTACACCAACTAGTTTATCTTCATCCACTTTCCATGCAAGCAACTGGTATTTTTAACATGGCGATGTCCTACGAGCTGACAATTGTCCTACTATGCATCAGTTTCATACTAGTTGTATACTAGTAGTTCATTTAGAACTTTTTAGGAAATGAAACTCAGCCATGGCGTACTAAAAACAACAACAACATACGCATGAGGGAGTGGTGAAAATTTGTGGTTTACCAAAAATTAAAAAAAAAAATTATTATGCCTCTAAAGGGACACGAAACTGGAGTCTAATGCTGCAACTACTAATCTTACATACCTTCCGTCCATAGCAACGTATCTTATGAGAGCGCCATGTTACTAAAAAGTTGTCACCGCTTGTCAAAGCCGTTACTGACGGTTGTACCGCAGAAAATACTCGTGTTTGTATATTCTATTACAGTCGGATGTTATGGCCGTGCGGTATGTTAGATGGGAAATTGCAGCACAGCGTGCCGATATAACAACAACAAAGTGTGGTGGAAATTATTATTTCTCCCCTTAGTGGTGGACTTCTATACAAATAACGAACTGGTATAATTTCATCTTCAAAAGACTAGTATTTAACTAGAATTTTTACATACTAGTTGGTTTTTCCCTGTAGGGTAAATACAAATGTATGTATGTACATATGTACGAGTATGTGTAAGTGATTTGAAACAATTTTATTCGATTACCTCCAATGCAAGAAAATTGAGTCGCTCACGTCATTTAGAGAAGAAAATCTCAGTTGTAGGCATATATGTATATATCTGGAATTTAACATCCTTGTATGTTTATAAATTAAAATGACAATGTTTCGATATAAAGGGTTTTCCAATAAGAAGTGTTATTTTGAATAGCCTGTTATTCCGGCAGATGTCACTTCTGAGAAATGTCAGTAAAAACCGCCAAATAACGAAATTGAGAGAGTAAGATGTTTTATTCTGCGAAAGAAAGAAATGGAACAGGATTCAGTAAAAATTAGCCAACAAGTTGTACAACAGCTGCGGTCCTTATCGGACGGCAATACAGAAATTGGTGGAAAAAATTTAGCTTTTGGGAAAAGTTAGTGAAGTGAAGAATAGCACACGTGCACGTCGCTCAAAAACAACTGAGAATATTGCTGCTGTCGCCCCAATTGTTGAAGAAACCACAGTTTTCTTCATTCCTTGTCGCTTTTTGGAATTGGACATTCCACAAACGCCATTATACCGTACTTTTTACAAAGACTTGGGTCTTAAGGCTTATAAAGTTCAGTTAACACAAGAACTCAACCCAGCCGATCATCAACCACGTCGCGTCTTGGCTGATTGTGTACTTGAAATGTATGAAAATCATCCGGAATTTGATCAAAAGATCGATCATCTTAACTGATGAGGTTAATTTCCACCTTAATGGCAACGTCAATAAGCAAAACTGTTACCTCTGTGGCACGGAAAAACCAAGATTAATTGTTGAAAAGCCTCTCCATCTTCAACGTGTTACTTTTTGGTGCGGTTTATAGTCCGGTTGGGGTTATTGGACATTATTTTTTCGAAAATCAGGCTGGAGCAACAATTACGGTGAAATATAATGATGACAGGAATTGGATAGGATTGATCTGGACAAAATTTGCTTTCAATAAGACGCCGCTACGGGTCACACAAGTAACGAAACCATCGAACTTTTATGTTGAAATTAATTTCTGACTACTGGAGTACATCCATACATACATTACTATGCTTACTATAAAAACCAAAGGCACCTTCATTTAAATGTGCGAATGGCTGATAAACCGGATATAACTATCACCTGATAAAAAAATTAAAAATTGTTCTATATAAAAAATGTTTCTAACGGACAAATATGCGCGGTTTATCGATTTATCTGTTTAGATGAAGTCCCCAAAAATGTCAACTTACCTACGTACCTTGCCAGTGTTATCGATAAGCAAGTAATATTAGGCCTGATTCACATTATTCTATGATCAAATCTGAGTTAGCAGTAGACTTAGATAACAAATCAAAGCAAAAAATATGAAAACCAACAGAAGTAAGCATTAAAATCAACTTTTATTTAACACCAAACACTATCTGTATATTTAAAATGAAAAAAAAAGGTAATTATTGAAGGAGTTATAATCCAGACGGATATTAAACCTGTTAAAATTATAAGCAGAGGAATATACAATAGTATACTTTTGATTGAATGTGTTGAGTCAGTGAAGTGTTTTTGACGGATTCCGTCAATTCAATATTTTATAAACTTTTACTAAAATCCTTCACTTTCCCTGCGCTTTGAAATGAAACAAAAAAATATGGCAGCGAAACAGAGAACTGTCAAATTGCATGCCGTTGGAAAGGGGTAATTCGAACTGATAATTGAGAGGACGAACAATATAATTCACGTTGCCGTGGAAAGATATCTATCGATATGTTGTAAGGAGGAATTTATCGCTCTTATAGAAAATTTTTGTAATATAACTTCATTACGTGCGTTTGACTTGGATGTAAACTTGTGAATGAATTACGAAAATGTTTGGAAAAGTATAATCAGGAGAGATGAACGGAAATTGAGAGGGGAGATATATTTTGGCTGAAAATTTTAAATTAGTAGAAGTATTCAAAATAGCAAGAAGAAATTGGTTACTATTGAATAAATATGAATTTTCTATACGCACGCTAAATTTGAGCAGTAACCTGGTGAATGTGTTATGAAGGGGTTACGATCGGAAGAGGCGAACGGAAGTTAAGAGGGGATATATACGTTGATAAAGACAGAAGGAGAGAGAGAATTACGTTCGTAACTAATTTTGTTATATAAATTTTTCCTAAAATGCGTCTTATTTATAATCGAGTAGGCTTTCAAGAGTTGCCAGAAAATTATCATCTTTTTCCGCAAGAAACTTTAATGTCAATTTTGTCTTGACAACATTGGACGCAGTTTCTCCAGATATATTTTAAAAAATGCAATCAAAACACTAACATTTCTTATTTTTCTTGACATGAACCTGTGGTTTCAGTCACACAGTAATCGAATAAGTTGTAGGCTTCTCACAGCAAGTTCGCCAGCTGCTTGAACGTGACCGACTAGAAACTTGCATTTACCAGCCACACAAATCACTCGAGCCCGTACTAGTACAATGAACAGCCAGTGACAATATATCAGGTGTAAATTGTCGACTACAGAGTAATTAAGAAATTCATTTGTCTCTCAACAACTGCTACCATATGGATTTTGGGTTTTATAGTTATCTCAAATGTATAAACGTTTGTAAATATGAACATTGGCGGACACAAGTGGCATGCAACTCACTTTCGTTTTTGTTAGGCTATGCGTTTGGCCACTTACATAACTCAAAGAGCTTATGATATGAATTGGAATAAGCTTTATGATCATCTAAATTGCATTTACTTGAAGTAGACAAGACTATTGTCGGTTTTTACTGTTTAAGCTAGAGCATTTACACACACTCAACAGCAATTAAGGCGCCCATTTAGGCTCAGTCTATTTCAGGCTCACTTGAATTCGGTATTTTAACAAGAAAAACTCAGTAATCTCCTCAATGTGGACATACATGAAATTAACGTCTGCGGACACCACGCGGTAAACACACATCGCGCCAATAAAGAAGTGAATAGGAAAATGATATGCTTTGTGAGAGCTTATTGGAAACTCCGCAGCGCACTCTTCGGTAAAACAACGCGTAAATTTCCATAGGCAATAGTTATGGTCCGCCAGAGGCTATAACGACAATGGACACCACAAACATTGCAGTATTGGGTGCACTTCAATACAAACAAACAACCATGGAATGTGCGTTTTGACAAATTGAGGCGAGCCAGCCAAATAACCTCAAAAACAAATTATTCAAAAATTGAGTAGAAAACGAAATCTACGTTTTTGGAGCAAAATGAAAAGCTGCGTGAAAACAAAATATTCCACGACTGTCAACTTTGTTGGTCTCAATGGTTATAGTGACGCCACCGCTAATGAATAAAAACAAATATAGGCTAAAAATTCGGCCGGGCACATGAAATCAGTCCTACAGATCATGACTCAAATTACTCGACTCGGTTTTTAGATAAAAATACCTATCCGGTAGTAGTAGTCTTAAAGCAAATCGCCACAATATGGGCCTCGGGTATTAGGTCCGGCAATGTAAATTTTCAATACTTACACTTGCGCTCCCAGCTTAAGACCTTACAGAACTCTTCCTCCCCGGAAGTGACAAAGAGAGTCAGTTTTCCATTAATTTCAGTGAAATGGCTTGATCCGCCTGGAAAAATGCTCCCGGCTTAAGACCTTACTGTACCTCTCCTCTCCGGTTGTGGCCAAAATTAAACAGATTTCCTTTTTTCCGAGCTGTACCGGTACAATGATTCGACTGTAGCGTGAAATATTGGATACAGGCATATCTTATAGCAATTAAATTCTTGAGCTCCTAACCACCATGGAGTATCCGTAACACTCCTCATCCAGTAGTTCTTATAAGTATTGCTGTGTTGCTTATGCAGTCCTGCCAGACAAGCCAGGGATATTGTTGATGCGGTTATAATGTCGAAATCGGTGCCTACGCCAAAAGATATGAAGAAGACAAATGTATACAAAACACTATTTTTGAATGATTAGAGCTGGTTAACATTAGGTATGGCGAACTTCAAGCTCTTTTTCCAATTTACATTGGGGAAATGTGTCTGTCGAAATCTCCGGTTTCTGAATCACGGCAGCTTTTCGTTCTTGTCGAGGTGTAAGCTCTTTTGGTTGCAAGATCTGCTGCTCTCAAGCTGGAATAAAGCAAAAAAAAATAATAAAACCATATATTGTCATGACATATTTTAGGAACATTTACCTGAAACATTTAAGCGCTTATTATATTAAACTCAATCTTAATTTTCAATTATTACTTGACAATTAACGATTTATAAATTATTTTCATTTTAAAAATACTGACAATTTAATTTATTTTAAAACAGTGTTGTAAGGTGTTCAACATTCATGTCTTCCAACAGCTGTGTGGCCTTCTGTTTCAATTCCAAAGCGTTCCCTATTTGAAAACAACCCTGTTGTGTCTAACACGTGTGTTTGTTTACGTTTGATTTGTGTTGCACGCGATTGTTGTGCGTGCGTATTTTTATTTATATTTCGTGAATTAAGCAACTAAATAGACATGAAGTTCTCTTATAAGGTAAATTAAATATAAAATATTTCAAAAAAATAAGTGTTTTAAAGCATTTTACATATATAGTTTTCGAATTTGCTTGGTGCAATTTATCGTAGTGGAAATCTGCAATTCACACCTGATGGCAATAGCATTATCAGCCCGGTCGGTAATCGACTTTCAATTTACGATTTACGCAAGTGGGTTAATGTAAATAATTTAATTGAAACGAAAAATTATTAATAATTCAATATTTTTAGTCACAAATCACGCACATTATCACTCGAGTCGCGTTACAATTATGTTTGCATCGCACTTTCGCCAGATGGCAGTTTGCTAATCGCTGTAAATGAAGTGGGCGATGCACAGCTTATTAGTTTGATATCATGTACTGTCATTCACCGACACAAATTTCAAAATAAACCACAATGTGTAGTCTTCAGTCCGGATGGCGCATATTTTGCTGTTGGTATGGATAATATTGTTTTAGTGTTTGCGGCGCCTGGCGAAATTACCGGTGAATACAGTCCGTTTATGTTGAAACGGCGATTCCTGGGCGGTTTTGATAACATAACCTGGCTGGACTGGTCCACTGATTCACGTTTTCTAGCTGTAGGCTGTCGTGATGGCACAACAAAAATTGTTGGCATGCGGCTTATGTCAAATTTCCGCACATACATACTATCTGGTCACACAGATGCCATCATCGGTAGCTTCTTTGAACGCAATAGCATGCATGTGAATACACTCAGTCGCAATGGTCAACTTTGCATATGGGAATGCAGTGTTGGTCAAACAGATATTGAAGAGGTGACTCCCGAACAACTCGAAGCATTAAAATATAAAACTAAGAAGAAGAAGATTGTAAAAGAAGAAGATTCTGAGGATGATGTCGATGACAAGGAAAAGGAAAATATAGATAATGCCACAGATACGAAGCCAAACGATGAAAACGAAGTAAAGGATGTAGTTGCAAGTAAAACGCATCCATTTTTCTATAAAAAGCTTGGCAGACATTATTTGGGCGATGAGCCGCGTAAAACGGATTATCATGCAGTAGCAACAGCGGCACATTATAATAATCGCACAAAAATTTTAGTGGTCGCCTTCAGCATTGGTGCATTTTATTTATACGAATTGCCCGATGTCAATATGATACACTCGCTGAGCATATCCGATTATGCCATATCGGTGGCACTATTCAATGGCACTGGTGACTGGGTGGCGCTGGCGTCGCGTGAGTTGGGGCAGCTGTTAGTGTGGGAATGGCAAAGTGAGTGCAAATTGTGTTTTTTAAATTAAAGTTGGAGTATAACATTGTTAATCTCTTACCAGGCGAACAATACATTATGAAGCAGCAAGGACACAGCAGTGAAATGACATGCATAAGCTACTCGGCCGATGGTCAATACATAGCGACTGGCGGCGAAGATTCAAAAGTGAAGTTATGGAATACGCAAAGTGGTTTCTGTTTTGTAACTTTTAGTGAACATACCAGTGGCATTACTGGCATACAATTTAGTCGTAATAAGAATTTTTTAGTAAGTTGTTCGCTGGATGGCACAGTGCGTGCCTTCGATATTAACAGGTAAGTAAATGAATTTGGCTAAAATATTGAATAAAAATATTAATGCATTGTTTTGCAGATACCGCAATTTCCGTACATTCAGTTCACCGGAACGTGTACAATTCTCCTGTGTAGCCATTGACCACTCTAGTGAATTTATCGTTGCTGGTTGTCAGGATATTTACGATATGTATTTATGGTCTGTGAAATTAGGTAGACTGTTGGAAGTGATAAGTGGCCATGAAGGACCTGTGTGTTCAGTGGCATTTTCACCAGTGGCAGCAATGACAACACTTGTTTCCGGTTCATGGGATAAAACTATTAAAGTTTGGAATTGTTTAGAGAATAATAGTGAACATGAAACAATCGATTTGTTCGCCGATGTAACATGCGTAGCCTTCAGTCCAAGTGGTGAGCATGTAAGTGCCAACCAAAAGAAGTCTTTAAAAATTCTTAACCTAAAAAATTTGTTTCTTGTCTTGTAAAAAAACAGGTCGCTGCTGCTACACTCAATGGGCACATAACCATTTTCGATGTCAAATCAGCCACACAAATATGTTCCATTGAGGGGCGTAATGACTTGGCAGGCGGTCGCTATGAGGCAGATGTGATCACGGGCAAGAAAAACCTGGAGGGCAAGTAAGTTTGCAAATTTATGGAATTATTCTAGCACAAGAGTCATATATTTATGCACTATAATATTGCAGATATTTTACTTCCATTGAGTACTCTGTTGATGGTGAATGCATAATTGCTGGCGGCAATTCGCAATACATATGCATTTATCATGCACGAGAAGCTGTGCTGCTGAAGAAATTCGAAATAACACAAAACCACAGCTTGGACGGCTTGGATGTGAGTAGTTACGCTGTGATCACCGATCAAAGAGTTATTAATTAAAAATTCCATTTTAGGAATATATAAATCGTCGTAATCTTACAGAATTCGGCAATTTAGCACTTGTGGAAAAACGTGACGAACTAGAGGGTGGTAATGTGGCAATCGGTTTGCCGGGTGTGCAAAAAGGTGATATGGCAAGTAGAAATATCAAACCAAAAATTAAGGTATTCTCAGTGCGCTTCATGCCAACCGGCCAAGCGTATGCGGTGGCCTGCACAGAGGGTTTATGTTTATTCTCACTCGATAAAGGTATAATCTAAAATAGCATTTTTATTAAGAAGTTCTTCAATTAATACATTCGTTTACTTTTTTAATCACAGGCGTTGTCTTTGATCCCTTCCATTTATCGTTGGAAGTCACGCCGAAAGCCATACGTGATTCTGTGGATAAACGTGATTTTTCACAGGCGTTGGTCATGTCACTCAAACTAAACGAACCGCATTTAATTTATATGGTTTTAGAAAAAATACCACATGAAGACAGTGAGTACAAAATCTTTTAATATTTTATTATATGCAATAGAAATTTAAACTTTTTCATGCTTGCAGTACAACTGATTTGTTCAACTTTGCCGGAAACCTTTGCACACTCCTTGCTGCTAACCGTTGCACGTGGCTTACAGACCAGTACACATTTGGAATTCTATTTGAACTGGTGTAGTAGTTTATTATCTACGCATGGCAATAAGAGCGATTTGTTACAACATCATGCGTTGCTATCGCTGCAGGAGAGCCTATCACAGAAATATGAGTCACTCAATCGAATGTAAGCACATTTAAAAAACTTGCAAATAGTTAATTTGATATTGTATATTCCCCTTTTTAGTTGCGATTTCAATAAATACACTATGCGAGTATTACTAAACGCAGCCAAGGAACGTAGGAAACAGCGTGATGCAGTCACTAATAATCAACCAAAATCACAAGATGCCGGCAGTGATGTTAATGACGATGATGATGATGATGATGATATGTTTTTAATTAAATCAAAAAGTGACGATGCTGTAGCGGAATTTGATGATGAGGAAGAGAGTGATAGTGATGAGTGATAGCAGTTAGTGTACAAAATTTGATAAAGCTTGGTAAATAATGACCTCCGTAAGACTAGAATTAAATACATATTTTTTGTATTATCAATTTTTATGTGCGAATAGATGTGCTTTATTTTAAAAAATAATTTATTTGTGTTTTAATGCAATTTGTCATTGCACAGAAATAAAATTTCTATAGACCTCAGAAGCCCGATTTTTGAACCCTGACCACTGCTTTTGTTGTTGTTTTGCGAACTTTCCCATACTTTTTAAGGTATTATTTTTAAATCTTCGATGTAATGACTTTCTACACATTTACTCGTGTATAAAACAATCGTGAGTTTTTCAAGAAGGCATAAAATTACATCAGTTTTTGTAAAATACAATGCTCTGCTTTAATTTAATTGTTTTCAACTTATTCTTTAAATTGGAAGATAATATAACAAATATTTGGATGATTTTTTGTTTATTATAGAAAAGTGAAAGCAGTTTATTCAATTTCCCACATTACAGGCAAAGAAAAAAATGGAAATTAGAACTGGAAGTTGAACAGCTGTTGTTTACAAGGTTGCATCTATCAAACTAAAATGGAGCGCTAAAATAAAAATAATTAAAACTATCTAAAATATAATTAAATTTCAATGAAAAATTGGTCTAAATAAATACCTTGTAGTTATTGCATCAGCAAATGCTATGTTAAATGCATATTTCGGAAAATCACCGAAAATATTATTAATTTTTATGATTCTTGTTTTGTCAGAAAGTAAAAAAATAAGCAGTTCTTATTGTATTTATTTTTTTCCAGCTGAATTAAATACATTATTCAAATATTTAGGTAAATATCTTTTAATGTATAATACTCTATATATGTTTAATATTTTCTATTTGATACTGTGAATACCCCTAATGGAGTTATTTCCAGGAAATAGCTTTGCGAATGCAGCCCTGATTACGTACAGTTATTAACCGCCATTTAAAAGACAAAAGTGAAAAATTCTGAAGTTAATCGGCGAAAATATTAAATTATGTCAATTATTAAGTTAGTTAATTAGAAATAATATTGTGTATGTATGTAAATAATAGTTAAATATGAATACTACTGCAATATGTTAACTAAACAAAAGTGTTTTCAATAACCAAAGACATTAAGTGGAAATGCGTTTATAAAGGAAATGGAAGTGTATACAGGAAATGGAAAAGATATTGCCTGATTGTATTTTTTTTGCATATATGGTATGTATGTACATACACATACTTAACTAATTTGAAATTGTATAGGGACTTAAGGTAAGGTATTAGCCATGAAGGAATTAGCTTTTGCTTTTACTCACCCATTATTAATAGAAACTTCTAAATATTCAATAAAATAATTACTTTTTATTCTATAAATATACTAATAGCCAAGAAAAATAACTACATACATATACATATACTATGTACATCTTCGTACATACGTATTCGATGATTTTTTTTTATAATAATTCGGCGCAGCCGAAATAAGAATAATATTTTATTTAAAAAAATACCAATATCGTTCATTACAATTGTTAAATATCAACATTTATACATTATTCAAGCTCAGTGTTTTAATTGTTTGAGCGCATGTCACTATATAGCCTGCGTATTTTCACTATATAAAAAGTAGTAGTAGCAAAATATTGTGTGCGTTTGTAATTGTTGCGTAATTTGTTATGGACTATCAATAGTTGCATTCATATTTCATACATACTTATTCATATGAATAGTGTATTATTATCCGTATAAAAGCGCCAAATATAAAACAAAACAAATCAATAATTCGAATTTTTTTTTAACGTTTCGTCATAATCTGGCAGGCATACAACATATAAATATACACATATGTATGTACCTATGTTTAACTATCTAATTGTGTAGAAGCAAAAGTGTGTACAAGTTTCATAAAAGTGCCCATAATTCCTACTGCGCTTAAAAGCACGAAACAATTCTCATGACATAAACATAAAAAAACAATAGTAAATTTTTACTAATTTTTCTATTCCGTTTTCCTACCCAAATTAATAAAAAAAAAACTCTGTAGGAGCTGTCAATATGGCTAAATTTTTGTTAGAGCCTATAACTGCATTTTCCGTGTTTTTTAATAAACTGTCTTCTTTCAATAACTACACTATTAAAAAAAAGCTTATGTTGACAAATTGCAGTTCTTTGTAGTGTTATTTTGGCTTTATTGCAGCTTTTTAAAGTATTTCAAGGCACACGATGCATGAGACATGCTCCATTGAGACATGTGCAAATAATTGTGTGTGTGTATGTAAATGTCTTTTAGAATTCTGATTTTGTATTCTGCTCATACATTCACGTATATCTATATTCATTATTTAAGGCCAAGGAATTTTTCAAAATATACCTGCAAAATATATTCCAATAACCTTTAATCTTAATTTTTATTTTATACAAGAGTGTATACAATTTATTATTTCTGCGTACATATTACTTTTCTATATACTTACAAAGAAAGAAAATCGCTGCACAAAATATTTCATTTCCATATCTATATACATATTTAATATAATATTTCCAAAATTTTTGCACTAAAAGCGCTAATCTCGCTCTAACATACGCTTATGTGTCCAATTTGAAAATTCTTTAAATATAGCTAGAAATTATTCTTATTAATAGCCTTGATACTAACTATTTTGCGTTTGCGAGCATCTAATTACAATACATAAAACAACAATATGTATGTAAGTAAGTAAATATTTTAATCGCACATGTATGCTATTGCATTCAGCAAATGCACATATACATACATAGTAAAGACGTAACTACTTCAACGGAGCCCAGAATTTTGTATCCTGGAACTCCTTAAATCCTAGGATGATTTCATCAATAATATAGGCCAGTAGAGTAATACGAAGACGAAAAATAATATCGGAAATACGGCTCGAGATACTTTATCGATTTCTCGCCACATTATCTTCTCTACACCCGTGTCTGTGTCTGTCCAGGCTACCGATAACAAGCTTTGCCTACGTGCTGGCTTTGGTGGACCGCCATTGCCTTGCAGCGAAGTCTATAGAATAAGATTTTACTAAAAATTTGAAGAAATTTTTATTTCTTGAAGAATTTACCTGCCCTGGCGTTGTTGGTGTTTGCGTTGATTTTCGTGAGCGCACTGCTCCTCCCTCCCAACTAGCCACCGTTGGACATTGACCCTTTTCCATGTTGCTTATACGCTAAAATCATAAAAATAAAATTAAGTTCATTTATGTAATACAATATAATATATTTTTAAAATGGCTTAAGATAATAATTGATACAGGAAAATTTCAAATCAGAACAAAAAATAAGGTTGGGTAAATTATCTCCATTATGCCCCATTCAATATAACATAATGTGTAAATAATAACATTAAGTGACCTCTTTTCTTTCTTTTCAGTAGATGACATTCTCAAACATAGACCTGAATTTTTCATAATGAAATCAGAAGTGGGATATAAATAACAACTGCTTGAAAATTCATCATTATCGTCAACATCAGGACTATGTCAACAAATCAAAAGTAAGTGAAGTTTTTCTTATTTTGCCGTACTTTGTACAAAGTTTTTTAATATTTTCAACCATTACTATGGCTAACAAAGGCTGCATTTGCAGTATATCAGTAAATAGCGGTAGGTAGGCGCGATCGTAGACTATGCAGCTCAGAAAAAAAAAAAACAATAGCAAAAATTTTTTTTAGACGTGTTTACCCCTTGGTAAGAAATGCCCTTGCCTGTTTTTTTTGGCATAAGAACAATTTCTGTAATCAAAACACTAATTTTGTATTTTTTTCGCAATATAATGCTTACCATAGGCAACACTTTTGGAATTTTATTGACTTGATATTGATATTGCACATCTAGCACCTTGACTACAACAAATTCTGCCAATGCAGCAAAAACGGATACCATGCAACCGGCCATCCAAAGATCGAGAGCCTATGAAAAAACAAATATTACTTTCAATCAATTCAATTTCCACAATTCATTAAAAAATACATACCTTCACATAGGCAACTGGTGGAATATCCGCTCTCAGACCGGTGAACATAGTAACTAAAGTTAACATACATGTGACCAACAACGTCACACGACCCGGAATCGCATCAAGACCCAGCCAAAAGCTAAACCATGATAACATTACCACCAAAGATGACGGCGCAAATGTCTGTATGAGATGATGACCGATTTGTCGCTCAAATCGAAAATATACTGTTAGGCGTGAAAAATTTCCAACTTTTTCCGGCATGTAACCATCACTTTCCTCCAACTCAAGCGGTTGACCAAGATTGTATTGTAGCAATTTAAGTTCAGGATTTAAAGTTACGCCCGAATCTGACCAACGTAATTTAACCTTTTGATTATTTGATGAGACTTGAAAGAAAACGATAGAAAAATGTATTTTTTGTTAGTATGTTACTGACATAGACATGCTGGTATACCATATATTACTGGTATATAGAATAAGTAGAGTGGTTATATGATTTACTTACAGCTCTCTATATATATCGGGCACACCTGAATATCCATCGGATAGAGCTGGAATTCCATTTGACAGGCAATTATCGCGTGCATTCGCGCCGCATAACGTACTGTCTTATTTTTATACAATGTCACCGAAGTGAATTTGTGCGTTAATGTTGCAATCTCTGAAATGGGAATATGGAAGAGAAAAAGAAAATTTTGTGCAAATATGTTAAATCGTAAATATTGTGTTTAAACCAATTGATAGGACTTCAGCGCAGGGGTAGGTGAATGCATGATATGGAACGCGTGATGCTTTGCGCTTAGATATACTACAAGAAAGCAACAGAGCAACAACAAAGAACATATATACTAAAATGCCAATCCTAGTAAGCAGTGACATTGTTTAGTGAAGCTAAGCTGAGGTGATTGAAATGAGTTAAAAACAGTAACACATTTGTTTATTTAAAAATACAAATCGATTTAGCGAAATTGAGCACTTTGTAACAACAAATTTGAAATAAATAACTATAGAGAGGCATCCAGCTCCTCCGATTATAACTAGAAGGAAGACGCTCAACATATGTATAAGGTTCAGAGTAGATGTAAGGCTTATTAGCCTGGGTAGTTAAACATTTTTCATATTAATTTAAAAATTAGGAAATTAAATTTAGACTAGAAATGAAGAAACTGCTGCATCGCACGCTCTTTATATTACTCGAGATACAAAGTTGAAAATAAGACAAATATACGAGTATGTAGTTAACGACATCACTATTTCTGTTGAAATAAATTCAGCAGTCACAATGTGATTCCAAGCAAAAAATTGATTTTTGTGACTGTTTTAAGTTAGGTGAATTTCAAAGGATTTAGGTACTTCATTAGGCACTCATGTACATACATATTTATATAGTAATTATCATTACAGATTTTCAAATTTTAGATTCTTTAAATATAAATTATTATAACGTTACTGCTGCCGTACGAAAATTGTGTGCATTACCGTTACAAAAAAGCATAATAATCGAAAAAAGGCGGAACAATTTACAAAAAGCATATATTATAGAAATTCACAATAACTACCAAGTACATATCAAACGTAAGGAAACAAAAAATAATCAAACAAGGCTTTTGACTCCAACTTAGATTTCATCTATTAGTTTAATTATCTGGTATAAGACTAAATATTATATTATGTACACACTATGTATGTATTCTATGTATAAACTAAGGACTTATTTTGTGATTGCACTAATTCTCGAAAAGATCTGCGCCCACCCTCGTAATTTCAGAACGGACAATACGTCTGTGCTGCAGTTATGTATGTATGTTTGCTTGAAGTATTTAAGTGAATGCTTGTATGTATGTATGTAGGTGGGTGAGTGCTTGCAACTTTTATCACACAGAAAAAAAAAAATATTTTGGAATTCCATTTCATATTTTGTATACTTAATGTTTTATTGATATGAAAGTTTTTCGTCTCTCTTTGATCCTTGTCGCGTAGTAGAGAGCCTGAAGTAATATATGGGCTTCCGAATCCTAGTACGAACCACGAAGATTATACGAAGTCGATAAAATACGAATAATAAATATTTTGAAAAATTTGATTAATAACTGAGACAAAAAAATTGTACAATTCATAAATAAAGGTTATTCCAATAAACGCTGTAGATTCACAAATATGCATATGTACACGTACGACTCTATTGAGGCACATACGGTAATGTGTAAATAATAAATAAGTGCAATCGCATATGTATGTGTATGAAAGTATTTTCAAAGAAAAATAACAATGTTTTGAAATCCTTTAAAAATACCGAAAATAACATTGTGATCTATTGCGCATACTCGAAAACCATTCAGAAGCGGCGATTTCATGGATGATTTGGTCACAAATCAAGGCGAGAATGACGTGAAAACGCTAATGATTACACAATTACCAATACAAATAAGTAACAGCACAAGTGCGGTCATAAAAAACGAAATGGATTGAACTTGAAGTGAACTTAACCTGAGAACGCCCACCCACCCACATGAAACTATCACAGTTGCAAACAGCACTAGCTCCTCAAACTACGGAAGCAGCAAAAAAAAAAACAAAAACAATAAATAAAAATAAAACAATAAACACGTGCGCCCACATCACTCAAACAAATTCACTATGCGCACATACATGAATATGAAGTGCACATTAGGGTAGCACCGATGACAAATCCACTAAAGACAATCAAACTGAGATATGTATATCAATCTTCTTTATACCAAATACTGTGGCAAATTCATTAGTGCATCAACTAATGATTAAGCTATGTTTCTTAACTGCGTTATCTCCTCTGAAGGAGTAATGACCTCATTTCTATTGGAACAACGTCGGACTTCTGTTCTAAAAGGACACAAATGAATAGAAGTTGTGATTATTCTAACGCTTTTGGATTGAGCTCTCAACTTGGAAGCGTTATAATGTAATTTAATCGCATACGTTACCTCTTAATAATTTCATATCAGAATATTTGCATACACGAATAATCATAATTTTTTCAAACACAACTTTTCCACATAAACACAGTTCACCCTAATGTATTTACAAGCAAATGTATATGCAAATAAATAATACCAAAACCAAAAATACATATGGAAATGAAACTGTTAACAATATTTTATGTCTACATAAAAGCGTGTGTCGCAAAAATAGCACACACATACATATATATGAAATATTTTAAAAGTCGATATGTTACACAGCACTTGTACTTACCGGCAATTTTTGAATTCAAAAAATATGGATCCGGTTGCCAGAGATTATCGAAAAATTCTGGAAGTAGTGTTACATAATCATCACCTTCTTCGAATATATCATCGGACACCTCTAGTCTTGATTCAAGCCAACGTTGATGTATAAACATGTCTACCCTGTAATATATGTTAATTCAGCAAATATTTCCTAAATGGTTAATGATTTAACAAAGTAAGTTCTATGGAAATTTTCTATAAACTTGTTTTGAGTTTACTCTAAATAAAGTGCTTCTGCTTCAAGGCTGCAACGTGACGATAAATTTGACGTTAATCGAAAATTTTCTATAGGTTCGGTTGAAACATTTGGAAATACTAACGTTAAAGCAGTTATCAAAATAAATTTCATTTCGTTTTTAACCGAAACGAAAAGCTGTCGTTAATGTTGAATCGTTAACAGATAATATTAAACGTTAAAATTGAAGTCTACTGTTAAAATTAACGTTAACGATGAGTTATTGCGGTTTCAACGTTAATTATTTCATTTCGTTTTGATAACATTTCGTTGAGTAAATGTTTCTTGTTAGTGAAACGAAATGATATTGTTGCTTTTGTTTAGGATCTCTGTTGTGCTTCATTTGCTACTTACCTAAAGTCCATATCCTCTACATTGATTGAGTTAATATCTACAACAAATATGCTAAAGTCTACTATCACTGGAGAGCCTTTCTTGGAAGGTGGTCTCATTTCTGTTGAATTAAAAAGAAGAAAAGTTTTAATAAAAAAAATGTTATAATTTAAGCACGTACCCTTGACATAATTAGGTGGAAGGACTACGCGAGGTTTAGCTGTGTAGTTCATTAAGGCATCCGTTGAATCAGTCAGCCTATTAAACAAAAAAGCTTAACTTTAGTGGTTTTAATAACTTTGGGAAATGTTTGATGCGAGGTAATTTTATAAATAAATAGTGGTTCTCACTGATAATGATAAACTTAAGGTTTCTGCATAAAGGCATAAGTGTCTCTATGTCTGTTTTTCAACTTGTGGCTTCATTTCAAAGAGTTGATCTGAAAAAATTGGCACAGCTGTCCAAATAATTGCTTGTGCTAGTGTTCACCTCCTTGGTCAGGAGTATATATTTATATATATAGTTCTCGCTTTATAAGCGCTCAAGCAACTTTCGGTCGAGCACCTCCTCCAATTTGTGGTCTGCGTCTTGATGTTATACCAACAAATTGAGGGACCTAATGTTTATACTAAGCCGCCTCCTTAAGGCCGATGGATTTTTAGGAGGAGCTCTTGGCGGCCACGATAGCCGAGTGGTTAGCATTGCGTACTGAGATTCGGAAGGCTCAGGATCATATCCCAGTGCCAGCAACATCCAAAAGTTATGGAAAATTAATTTAAATAAAAAATTAAATTAAAATTTTCTAATTGCGGTCGCCCCTCGACAGGGAATGTCCACCCCTCCGAGTGTATTTCGGACATAAAATAAAGGCTCTACGGAGCAGGAGCTCGGCCGAAAATCGCTTCAGCGGTTACAAAGTGCCAATTATATATAGGTATATATCTTATAACATGTCGCAGTGCTTGACATTCTCTGCCTAGGGGCGGCCGCAAAATTAAGGTCAGATGTTAATATTTAAATATATTGAAATTTCCTTGGGAAACTTTTCATAACACTCGTATCACGGAAATAAATATTCAAATTTTTTTTGTTTCTGTTTCTCATTCAATTCTCCACTCAGGCTGTGAAATTCATCTTAGCAGTAAGACACTCAGAAATACTCCCAAGCGGATATTTCATTATAAAAACGTAAAGTATTATTTTACTCAATTGAGTTCACCTACACAAAAACTGTAGATGAAACCGTTCCAAAGTTATGATCATCAGTCTTAATTAAAATCTCATTAGATTAAAAAAATATATTATATATACATATAAACACATTGCCACACCGTTATTCGTGAGTAATTAATACGGTACAATAAAAAGAGTATAATGTATGAGGTCACTTACCAAATCCATATCAATCCCAGACTGCATGGCAATAGTAGATTCATGTATTTATCCAGCATTATGATAATCACAGTGGATAATAAAAAAATGTTTCAACTCATCTCACTTTGTATTGCTGTGAGATTGTCATAGTTTGTTTGCAAGTGCACTGAAAAAACAGATTAACCGTATATGAGAGCAATTATTCTATTATTTAAGAATTATGCATTAATAACTTTTATTATTATTTTATTTTTTTTTTGCAGCACGAAAATTTCGCAAGTTTTACGGCAGTTTTATTAATATATAATTGGATTAAATTTTAAAAATATTAATAATTCATTTTTATTGTATTAAAAGTTTATATGGCGAAAAATAAAATTAAGAAAACAGTTCACTTTTATCTTGCAACAAGGATATTTTTGGTAAATAAATTTTTTTTGGTATTCAAAAATCTTTCGATATTACATTTCTTTGTTTTGCATTCGGGATTTTTTCATATATATATTTAATTCTCACTTCATTTACCGTCGCGCTGCGTAAACCGTTTATATTTTCTGCTAACGCTACGTCCTTTTCATAGTTCGTATTAGCGACGCAAATCGTTTTGTCAACCAGCTAGGCTTACGATCAATTACGGAATAAATGAGATTCACTAACTTTAAGATAAACGAGCAACCCGCTGAGTCGTTTACTGATCATTAAGTTGCGCTTTAGCACTGCACACGATAGTATTTAATTTTGCTAACTACAGTTTTGCAAATTCAAATGTGTGGATATCTATATATGTAAGTATATATGAATGTCCAATTGCCATCAACGCCGTAGTAGCTAGCACACACTTATGAGCTTCTTCAGTTTTACCCTAATACTATGGCGAATTAAAAAGGCATGAGGAGACTGTGAGATTACACTAGTTAACTGGTGGATTGGATCTAGCAACAGTAGTTAGCCACGACGACTGGTGTAGTTTCGAGGCCTAATCGGACCAATATACAATGTTATTGAAAACGTTTTCTGATATAAATAAAGCTGTTAGTTAGGGAAACATCAAGACGAAAAAATAAAGTGAAGTAAGTCTACGATCCAGAGTTTAGAAAAGTGCCGGTAATAACACTTAGGCTAAAAAGTCTCGGTCCTAGCATATAGATGACGTTAGTTTGGCAAAAATACCGTTCAAGCAAAGTAATGACTTCGAAAGTGCTATGAAGAATCAACATTAAATCCTTAAATCCTTCCCAAGCGGTCGTAAAGACACCGACGTTGCATAACGCAGTAAACGTTCAAATGAGGCGATGAGTCCAGAAAACATAAAAACAACATAAAATCGTTTTGAATGATCGAAAAGTGCTGTTCGAGCTAGTTCACATAGTAAGGATATTATAAGAACGAGTTGGCTTTACATTGCATGAGCATATGTTAATTTATTTAATTACAGTCGCCTCTCGGCAGGGAATACCAAGCCCTAAGGGTAAATTTCTGACGTGAAATAATGGCTCCTCCTGAAGAACCATCAGCCGTGCGGAGGCAGCTTAGTATAAGCTGTAAATATCTCCATTCGTTGGAAAACATCAAGACGCACACCACAAATTGGAGCAGAAACTCCAAAAAAGTGCCAAAAAAGAAAGGTTTATTAAAAGTGGTATGTGAAAATGGGAGAAACATTGATCCAGCACTTCACTCCGAAAGCAAAACAATCGTGATCTGAGTGGACAGCAACTGGTGAGCCTCGTCCAAAGTGCCGGAAAACACAACCTTCGACTGGACTTGGTATTTTGGATTCATGGACTATCTTGAATATAAAAATCCTATCTATATTTAGCGTTATTGGGCCGTTTGACGCTCAAAACTGCAAAGAAAGAATCATCGAGACAATGCAACATGTCGCAGGATAATCCAAACAGTGTCAAAATAATATATGAATTGAACTTCGATTTTGTGCTCACCACCACCGTATTTGCTCCCAGCGACTACTGTTTGTTGGCGTATTTCGTAAAATACACACCGGCGGGAAATTTCGCTCGAATGAAAAAATTATCGCTAAAACTGAGATCTATTTTGCGACAAATTAATTAATCGTTCTTCAAAAGCGGTATTAAAATGTTAGAGAGCAATTAATGTTGACTAGTGTTATGACTATGTCGTGTCGCGTGCCATTTTCGTTTAAATCTATCACTGGTATTTGTTTTCTATGAATCTAGAAAAATATTTAAACAAACACATGATTGCATACGTACGAGTACATGATATACTTACATATGTGTAAATGTGTGAGCATTTCTATGTATTAATTTATAATATGAATGACTAACCTTCATTTTGCCCAAAACTATGTAAAGGTACAAATTACTGACAAAATATACTACTTTTTTAAAGGTGAGAATTTCCCTCCATTGGTATGACAGATTCACACCTTGTTTTTAATATTATTCCCAAAACTCTACACAGAGACCATTCTACATTGATTTTTTTATACATACATATGTAAATATTTTCTCTTTTTTTGGTGTACTTATTATTGTTTGTTTGTTTTTTTTTTCTTATACATATTTTGTATGCCTATTTTGGTAGTTGATTTTTATTCAAATTTATTTAATACATTTATGTATGACTTTTGCGCCTGTCATTTCGCCGGTTGGTCATTTCAGTCATCGAGTGATGCTATAAATAAAAATTTTCGGTGGAAATGACGATAATAGTGCTGCCAATGGGTACCACCTAGATAATTAGCGGTATTCCATTGTTATATTATTTATTTCCTGAGACAATTATAACATTTAAATAACACATGTAACTACTTTCGATAGTCATATGCATTAGAGAGGAGCAATTTTGAAGTTGGTAGTAGTCGAAACACACGAAGAGACCTTCTTTCCCTAAACAGGTTGATATTCAGCACCATTTGAGAGCACCACTGCGTATGAGTAACGCCGCTTGAAGTTATTTGTGTCATTTATGTTATTTAAGAAGTATCTATCTATTAGATCTAATCCATTATAATTACATTAAATTGAAGACTTTATTTACTAAAGTTAGAAATATCCGATTTATGTCAAATATGCCTCGTTTTGTTCGATAACTTTTTGCCATTTTGCAGACAATGTCATTATGCCGCTCTCATAGAAACCTTTGTTCCTATTGTTGAAAAATTGGTACAATCGATTTTCAAAGGCTTCAACACCCATATATCGAGCTTCTTTATGTATCCAGCCTGTTTTAAGTGATTCCAAACAGTTTTTCGAGCAATGTTTAGTTCCTATATAATAGAAACAGTGCCCACATGACGATCAGATTTGACAATTTCCATTATTTTATCGCCATTTTTCTCTTTGCCCGTGTCCATCTTTAACATGCGTTCAAACCATACTGGGTTATGTGATCAACACTTCTTCCGGTATCTTTTTGGTACAAAATATCACTTTAGGAATGCCATCTAGCATAATCCAAGCGCATTTATAGAACGCGATATACAGATCGCTTTTTACTAGATATAATATAAATAATTTATCGTTTTAAATAACCTTTAAAATGGGTGACTAACTTGAATGAATATTATAATTACTACCAGATAAATGTGGAAAAAGTGCGCCTAGGCGTATGAGTAACCAAACTTAAAAATTCAATTGAGAGAAAACATATTTTTTTTGTGCCTGTATATACATTCCTTTTACATTCTTTAAGAAAAGCATTAAGCCCACCTTAATGTATTGAATATACTTCCTTATACTTAAATGCATTTATTGTCCATATAGGATTACGTAAAGTCATTATAGTAATTGAATAAAAATACTCAATTGATTTAAAAAAAAAATCATCCGATATTGATATTGCGTATAACCGCAATTCAAAAAGTAAATATGTGTATATAGCGAAGATGCATGGCTTGTGAATGAGCATTGACACATGAATGTGTCCGCTAATTTTCAAGTGCAATTATGCATTCGTAGATTCTTTTATAATACTTCACTGGATTTAACCGCATTTAAGTGGAATTTTCAAAAAAAAAAGGTGATATGGAAATAATATTTTTTTACAACTAAATTTATTTATTAGAACTGCCTGGTTTGAGCTTAGCAATAAGTTTTAACATCTTAACAACTAATGAACTAATGGCTTAGTGCAGTAATAGTAATGGGCGTCAGGTAAAGGGTTTTTGCCAGGTTTTTGTCACCTCCGTGTTTACCATTGGTATTTGAAGGGCTCTATGTATAATTTCCGCATATTCCGCAGTACCCACGGGTGGAAGCAGAGGAAGGTGAAGACCTTCACTCCGTTGGAAAGACCAGGTAGAGAGGGACCTGGCTTCACTTGATATCTCCAAAAGGCGCCAAACAGCGAGCAAAATAAATGAATGGCGCAATGTTATAAATTCGGCTATAATCGTGTAAGCGGTGTTTACGCCAGTAAAGTAAGTAAGTAAGTTGCGCAGACATGGAATATCAAGCTCCCCGAGGGTATTTCTAGGCAGGTAATGCCCAGCCCTATCTGATGGCAGTTTTCTGGTAAAACCATTTTAATTTTTTGTATGAGTCCTTCATGTCATACTATTAAAAAAGTTTTAAAAGAACGGGCAACAAGTTAATTGGAAGTCGAATTCCAAAACTGGATAGAAAGAATTTAAGCTGCAGGATTGTATCTGAGCTGTTTAGCTAACTGAAACTACGATTTAGCTCTGACAAAGTCAACTAAAGGATAGCAATTCTTTGATAGCTTCGAACTGGGTCCAAAAAATAAAATAAAAACAATTTTGCTTTTGAGTTTGACATTAAAAAAAAAGTAAGAAATATTCTTAATTTGATTTGATTTGATTTTGTATAAAAATTAGTTTTACTTAACTTATCAAAAGCTCAACTTGCATATACGAAGGGTAGATCTATTGAGACTGCACATTACTTATCAATCCCAAATATACTCGTAAAGAGCGTAAATGCTCTGAGTGTTTTTCTAAACATAAGTGGAACATTAAGCAAAGAAAAAATCGTGAATACTCTATAAGCAAGCTGCTTAGAAGAAAAGGTAGACAAAATGGGCCACTTATCCCCATACTTTTTCGTGGAAAGATGGTTTCTAGTGACATTAGGATATGATGATTTGCGGAGGAATCTATTATGCTTAGCTAGATAAGCTAGATAGCAGTCAACTCTTTAAGCGTTCATATTATTGCAATGGAAAAGATGGCCCTAAGGTCATTGTGGGAACGAAACTGCTGATGATATTGCTAATGAAAGCGCCGCACATCTGGTGACTAAACTAAATGCCGCAGATGCCAAAGACTCTGTAAAATGAAATTTCCGAAAGCGCTTGAAGGCAGAAGGGATGAAGGCATGGGCGAGATATTAGAACATCTCCTTTACTTCTGTCTGTCCTCAATTTAAAATTCGTTTGTGGTGTGAATCTTTATGTTTTCAAAAAAATTGTTGCTTTCAAATTTTACCAGAGGTTGATATATCCTTCCAAGGGGTGAACGCATTTACAATAGAAAGACTTTTCCTAAGCCAACCAACGTTAAGTAAAAATCACAGTCAGCAATCATAATAACTCAATCAAAAAGCTTTTCTAATTGCACAAAACACCCCCAACAACCACCAAAATATTGACTAAAAGCATTCCATGGCCATGACATTGACCATACATACATAGATATATACGAGTAATATTTTGCCAATAATGAATGCTAGAGGTAATAAAGTTATTATACACGTATAACTATACTAATGGCATTGGAAATTTAACGGTTAACTCAAAAAATAGCTTCTATACTTTAACTTTACAAACAAACATTTGAACGGCAACAAAATTATAAGTTATGACCGTTAGGCATAAGCGTGTAAGTAACTCATTTAAATGAATGTTATTGTTTTATTGTATGTTGTTGTATACAAATGACATTTTGTTGTGTTGACAGTTTTATGATTTGATTATTGGATTAATAAATAATTACTAGTCACAAAAAAGTATTAAAAAAGTAGCATAAATATGTACATATATATATATATACGAGTGTGTTTATTGGTACTAGCGCAAAACTTTCAAAATGGTTGCTAATGTAAATAAATGCAAACATTTGCACATATGTAGATATGCATACATATGCATACATATGCATTTTACTGCTTTTTTATTACAGGGATTTCCAATAAGAGGTGTTATTTTGATATTCAAAGAAAAATGCCAATTTTAGAAATAATTATCGGATGGCTACGCTTATACCATATCCTTTTCGTGAAAATTTCCATCACCAAATCGCAAAATGGCTGCTGAATGCCATCAAAAGCTTCACGAATTGCCTATTTGAGGTCTTGAATCTACGTTGGCCTGTTGGCGTAGACCTTATATTTCACGTGGCCCCTGAGGAAGAAGTTGTAAGGTGTTAAATCACAAGATCTTAGTGACCGATTGCGAACAACTCTTCGACAGATAACAAGGCCCGCAAACTTTTCCCTTAAAAGTTCGATAGCTTCGTTGCTTTACCTTGTCTAGATCAATATCATCCGAGTCCGGCCATGAAAAATAATTAATCATCTCTCGATAGCGCAATCTATTTACCGTAATTGTTGTAATTGTTGCTCCAGCCTCATTTTTGAAAAAAATAAGGTCCAAATAACCCCGCCGGACCATAAACCGCACCAAATAGTTATAGATTGAAGATGGATGGGTTTTTCGACAATAAATCTTGTGGTTTCCGAGCCCCAGACGCAACAGCTTTGCATACTGACTTAGCCATCGAGGTAGAAATGGGCTTCATTAGTCAAGATGGTTTTTTCATGCATTTCAAGGACCAAATCAGCAAAGACACGGCGTTGTTGATGATCGGTCGGCTAGAATTTTTCCATTAACTGACCCTGACAAGCCTTTAGACCTAGCTCTTTATACAAAGTACGGTGTAATGACGTTTATGAAATGGCCAATTCCAAACAGCGACGAAGAAAGAACAAATTGGTTTTTCTTCAACGCTTTGAGCTACAGCAGCAATATTCTCAGTTGTTCTTGAGCGACGTGCACGTGTTTTATACTTTACATTACTAACTTGTCCCAACAGCTTCATTTGTTCCACCAATTTCTGTATTGCGGTCCGTTAAGGTGCTTCACTACGACCAAAAAATGCTTTAGTTTTACGAACCGTCTTCGTTTCGTCAGGTTTTCACCATTTTTCTAGTGAATTTTAATAATTTCAGTGCGTTTTTGAAGCAAATGTCAAATGTCCAAAAATTACAGCTTCAAAAGTGACATCTACCGGAATAGCAAACTATTCAAAATGTCACTTCGTATTGGAAAACCCTTTACACTAAATCCGAACTACTTTGGTTCGGTTTTGCATGAATTTTATACATACTCATAAACTTACCATTATAATAATGAGCGGGAAAATGCAAAAACTTTATTGCATATGTTGCAGACATGCATACATATACTATATAATAAATAATAAAAATTTATTCTAACTGCTTTAGCTGAGATTTTTCCATTGCTATTTGACTCCATGGCAAACGAATATAAAGTCGGAGCGCAACTCTAACCGCCAAATTCCTCTTTCACTTGTTTAATACAACACACGCACGCACACACACATCCACACACACTTGAACTTGTATTTCACTCTTCCTATTAGTGTTTTGAATTTCATATCTTGACGCCTCGAATTACAGCTTTCTCTCTTTCTCTCACACTCTCTGTGGAATATCATGGACTCACACCATACGATAGTCAATATGTACCTATATACAATATAATGCACCACAAATCTGATACATATAAATTTAGACTTTTTTTGCACTAACAATTCATAAGCCGCAGCGCAGAAGATTAATACGTTCTGTGCAAAATACAAAAATAAAAAAAAAAATAAACAACAACTACAACAAAAGGAAAAATACAGTAATTATACGAATTTAAATTACCGGTACGGAGCAGATCACCAGCACATAGACTTGTGGCAAATGTGATAACATCTTTTGCTTCTTTTTTTTTATTTACATTTTTTCATATTTTTTTCCACACTTTTTATCCACCTCAAACCCAGTGTTGTGTACCCCTTATAAATTACAATAGATCAAAACTCAGCGCTTGTGGTTGTTGTCTTTGTTGTTTAAGTTTTTATTCCACGACAGCCGGCGTACGACACTGACAATGACACTTTGTCTATCGTATGCTCACATCAGAAAAATACTTTATCAATTCCAATTTACATAAGGAATTGAAAGAGGGAAAAAATGTTTGGCATCGCGCATATTTAACAGCAGCATCCGGCCAAAGTGTTGCATGCTGCTGTTTTTAAGTACATACTACTTACATAGTACACGTATGTACGAGTATGTATGTGCAAGTGAATGAGCAATCGAGTAAGTGGGGAAGTAAATGATATTTGTCGTTGTAAAAGATCAACAATTTTAATAAATAAAGGCGTGACCGCGTACTCGAACATGGAAATACCATATATGGTCTAGGGGTGACTTAGTAACTTCATAAATAAAAGTAAGGGGGAGGAAAAGCTTTCTAGACATTAACATCTTCGGTGTTTGGCGCCAGTTGGAAATACCAAGTGAAACCAGGTTGCTCTCCTCTTGATCATATCAATTAAGTGGAGGACTTCCTCAGACGACATGATCTAGCCAACGTCTCTTCATTCGCTGAACTATTACAATGTCAATGACTTGTAGAGTTTGGTCTTTGTACGTCGAGAGAAGACTTTACCTATCAAATGGCTACTCAGAGAGAGAGATTTTGCATTGGATTTCAAGGATTGTCGTCATTCACTACCAGATCCATACGCTTCGCTTCTTTGTCAAGCTTGGGGAAGGCAGAACTAATGGCGGAATTGTTAAGGCCAATGATATCAATGTCATCAAGAGGATTTTGGAAGTTAAAATTCTAAGAAAAGCGTATCATCTAGATTATTTATACGCCGTGAAGGAAATGTTCAGTTAATAAGTTTTCGATTTATGGTCATACTGGTCGGACGAAGGCTAAACCGTCCCTTGTAATCTGACTCCCTTCGATGTGTCTTCTTTAATCTATGGCAGGAGAAAATAATATGAGCCGCACAGTTAAATAAAGAATGTACAATTATCTAAAAGAGCGTCAACTGCTTTAATTCTTCAGTTCTTGAAAGCCAACATTCGTCAAGTAATTTTTTAAAGTTTATTTTCGTAAATCACCCAAATAATGGTTTCTTTTTGAATTCACTGCGATCGCATCGTTCAAAATAGCTTTCACTTAACTTCAGCTCCAATTGCTTAGGAACTCATGTAATCAACATATACACTTTATCACAAACACTCATTAAATCATTCACAAAATCATGACATTTTTCCAATATTTTTCTACGAAATAGTCACATTATCATTGATATTTATGGTTGGCATGCCAAAAATTTTTTCTGCTTATTGTTTTTTTTTTGTTTTGCATTTTCTTAACTGGTATCTCACATATTATCCTTGATTCAAAAAATGAATATAATATAAACCACACTTTCCTTGGCACTACTCACTACATTTAGCCTTAGCTGTTATTATTATCATTATTAGTACTCGTTTGCTTCCACTTTGTTCACTAGCATAGTCGTCATTCCGATAGTTCCGCTTAAACAACCTTCCTTCCTCGCATTATGCATATAAAATCGATAGTACACCCTGCTATATTTAAATTTTTGCATCACGATATGGCACTGCCGGGGCCCTTCAACTTCTCATTCGCTCCATCTCGCTCTAACCAAATTCCAATTGTTCCAACTCACTCCGTTATGCCAATTACACGCCACCTATATTGCAGCTCCACATCAACAACAAGGTCTATATTATATATTGCTAGGCTATGTTTTGCAAGCCTTGGTCACAGCTAAATTGCTAACTGTAAGCAATGAATATTTAGCAAGGATTTGCATAAGGGGGGTTATGTGTAGTATAAACAACTCCACAACTACTTAATTAGCATTGCAGAATAAGTAGCACGTTTGGTAAGGACTAACGCACAAATCAATGCAATGCGGCAGTGAATGCGTCAAATGTCGTAGATTTGTAAATTCGTTGCAACCAAATCTTCGTACACAAACGCGTATTTTCGTTTTGAAATACGTCAGACCTATAAGGAAAATGTAAAAGAGACCTACATCTGTATGTATACCTTATAGTAGTAACACATTTTTAAAGTAAATAAGTATAAACAAAACATGAGCCAGGCACTAGCTTCTCTCCAACATCCTTTCCCAATAATGAGTTTCAGAAAACATTGATTTAGCTAAGAGAATCAATTGTAATGCTTTGTTTCTGATTAATTACATTGCGGGAATTTTGAACGAACTTTGGCTTCCACGCTTTAACCATAAGCCATGATTCATTGAATATTGTTAACTCTCTAGATCAGAAGCCAACAGCACCATAGTGACTTTAATCTAATGATGTTTTTGACCAAAATCGAGTGATATCAGCAATCGATCTTCAGCAATCGTCGTGGGTCCCACCATTAGCCATTATTATTACCTCCAACTTGTAGTGTGCGTCTTGATGTTTGGAAAATCGAACTGAAAGACCTTCAACTTTGGATTCACATTCCCTGCCGTGTAGCGAGCGCAGTTAGATTTTTTTTTTAATAAAAAAAATAATTTAAAAATTTTAAATTTTAAATATATGTAGGTCTCTTCATTATGATACTCCGTGCACTGAAGTTAATTGAAAGAACCTAAGTTTTCTAGTAATATTTAATTCAACATAATAATTGGAAATAGAAAGCTTGCTAATTTCACTTTTCCTTTATAAATAATGTTTATAGTTTTGGAATCTCTATTTATGGCTTAAGAAAAAAATTCACATTTATATAACACAATTTTTTGCTCATCACTGTAGGTAACCTGAAATCCTGCACAGCAAAACACTACTATTGCTTGTATTACACTTATTGCGCATACGCAAAGATTGAATTTCACACATAAATGCATACACACATACCTACATACCCGTATATGTATGCGGTATTGATAATGCAATGATGTTGATGCTTTTCTCGAAATTTTTTTAACGCGACATATGTTTCGTAACTGGAGAAGTAGCAAACATACAAATAAGTATTTATTCACTGGATTTAAAGATTTTTTTTATTTAATTCTACTTTTTAAACTAGTTTTGTGTTATTTAATTCGTTTATTTTTATTTATTTAATTTTTATTGTATTTATATTACACTGTCTTAATCAAATTTTTTTAATTGATTCTATTTTATTTTGTTTTTATTTATTTATTTTACTTTTAATTGTATTCTAATTATTTATTTATTATTTTATTCTATTGTATTTTATTTTTTTATTCTATTTTATTTCATTTGACTTTATGTTCCATTATTTTAGTTAATTACTTTTTTGTATGGTATTTATTTATTATATTTGTATTTATTCATTATATTTGTATTGTATTTTTTATTGTGTTTAGTGCTTTTATTTAATTTTTAATTGTGTTTTAATTTTTTATAATTGTTTTTGCGGCCCTATTGTATAAGTATTAAGTAAAGTGTAGGCCTGGTTTTTTGAATGAATTGAATGTTTTGTTATACAACAAAGAAAAATGGTAGAAGTGACAGCTGTTTCAGAGATCACCACATCTCCTCACCAGGCTTCTTATGGCGGGGATTTTTATTTTATTTTTTCAATTTTATTTAGTTTTACTTTTTTAATTTTATTTAATTTTCTTTTATTGAATTTTATTTGATATAATTTTTAATTGTTATTTCATTATTTTTTTTTTTGTTTTCTTTTATTTTGTTTTAATTTGCTTTTTTTAATATATAATTTTTATTGTATTTTATTTAATTTTCATTTCGTTTTATTTAATTTAAATTTTAATTTTTTCATATTTAATTAATTTATTTAATATTTTCATTTTAGTTAATTTAGTTTATTTTAATTTTATTTGATTTTATTTAATTTCATTTTGTTTAACTCTAATTTATTTATTCCATTTTAATTTTTTTTTAATTTGTTTTATTTGATTTTATATTATTTTATTTTATTTTATTTTATTTCATTTTGTTTTATTTTATTTTATTTTATTTCATTTTGTTTTATTTTATTTTAATTTACTTATTTTATTTCAATTTGTTTTATTTTATTTAATTTTATTTTGTTTTATTTCATTTTAATTAATTTTATTTTAATTTATTTTTTATTTTGTGTTCTTTTATTAATTTTTTATTTAATTCAATTTTATTTTATTTTGTTTTATTTTATTTTATTTTTTTATTTTTTTTTATTTTATTTTTTTATTTTATATTATTTTATTTTATTTTATTATATTTAATTTATATTACTTTATTTTATTTTGTTATATTTTTTTATATTATTTTATTTTATTTTATTTTATTTTATTTTATTTTATTTCATTTAATTTTATTTTACTTTGTTCTATTTTATTTTACTTTATTTTATTTTATTTCATTTTGAATTATTTTATTTTAATTTATTTAATTTAATTTTATTTTATTTTTTTATTTTATATTATTTTATTTTATTATATTATATTTTATTTTATATTATTTTATTTTATTTTGTTATCTTTTATTTTATATTATTTTATTTTATTTTACTTTATTTTATTATGCTTTATTTAATTTTGGATTAGTTTATTTGATTTCATTTCATTTTGTTAAAATAAAACAGCTTTATTAGCTTTATTTTTTGTGTTTTTTTATTTTATTTAAATTTTTGTATTTATTTTACTTTTTTACCTCTTTTGCTATCAGATTATTTTGCTTTTTTTCTTAATTTTTTTTTGTAACTTTTTCAATGTTATTTGACAACTATCAAATTTATTACGAATCCGTTCAGCTGTCTCCGGAAACAATAATTACGGTTTTAATATCATAAAGGTTGAACAAAATAAACGCGTTTACCGCGGAACACGCGAAAAACGCATCGTGTACAAGCACATGATTATTAATTAAGTTTCTTACGCTTTTGTTTTTGTTTTCAGTAAATTTAATATACATTTTTCTATATCAAAGTAAAGCCGTATATTTTTGCTTGCCTCGTGCTTTTGTTAATTTTTCTTTAATTCTTTTTTTATTTTCAACTTACGGATTTTCTTTCTATCTCGCGAGTAATACAATTCTTTAACCACAAATTCTTTTATTTAATTTATCGTAATTTATATTCTGGTATTTCTGCTTCTCATATTAATACTAATTACGTAAATTTCTCGCCGATCAAATTACTTAGACTGTGCCCAAGTGAAAGTGCAGTACATCTGCACTTAGACTACGTCACTAACAAACACGAACAGCCAATAGCGAGCAAACATTCCGTATCATACACTATAGTACACTAGCCAACCATGTATTCTAACAGCAAGTATACACTAAGCTTAAGCACTTTACTGACTTTACGACTCTGCGTTTCACTAACGACCACACAACCAACTGCGCATCGATGACTCGATTGCCCGCACTCTCCGCTCTTTCCACACTTTTCCCGCCCGTTAAAGAGTGTGTGGTAAGTTAATTTTTTTCTTTTTTTTTTTTGTTTGTACCGTGAAAGGACTTTGCGCGCGTCAAAGTCCTTTCGCCGCCGTCAAAGGACTGAATGAGTTAGCGAGTGAGCGATTGTTTTTTCCCACAACGAGCATCAAATATAAAATCAGCCATAAGCGTTGTCACGAGTGCTGAACTTCATAAGCTTGTATAAATATATTTACAAATAACATATAGTATGTAGAAATGTAGCCATGTGATGGCGTGCACCGCCTTGAGTTGTAAATAACAGTAGCTGCGTATGTGTGTGTGTGTGTAAATATATATGAAATTAAGCCGGCGCGACCGTTGGAGTCGCGGAGTACCGCCTAAAGTAGCGCCACCAATGACGCCTGCCCATTGCGCCAGCTGTCTGGTGGCGTGGTGTCTGTTACCATTGTAGACCTACAAATATTACTAACTTACTACTTAGTATAATTCGCATGAGGCCGGTGAATTGTTATTTTTCTGTTTAAATGTGTATTGATGCAATTCTTGAAGTATGAGTTGCTGGAGCGTGGACCTTCCTGTTAAATTGCCGGCGCTTCCTACCAATAGCTGTTACTCATACACACATACGAGTATATGTATGTACATACATGTACAATATGTATTTTGCTTTCACTTTTTGTTATTTGAACTGGCTTGTATCGCGTGCCAGTCCATACATATAATATATGATGAAGGTTTTACTAGCTGAAAAGTAGAAAATATGGAACTCACATACCATGATTCAATTCCGATCGAAGTGACCAAAAAAAAAGGAATGTGGGAAACCTTAAAAAAAAATAACGGGTTTTATTATTGTTTTTTTTTTCATATGTCGCTAATTTGTCGTATCGTTACATGGACATTGAGAATTTTACGGTACATTAACGGAAGTAAGCTCATTTGTCACAGTTGGCAATCGGAGAGTAAAATTCCTTCTCGATAAACTAAGGTCCAGCTCTATAGGTCGCTCATCACTCGGTTAATTGTACATATGTAGCACACAAGCGTGGACGATGACAACAACCGACGAGTCGGCAACATATTTTTTCGAGAGAAAGATTTCGCGAAAGAGTTTTGGACCTTCCAGAGACAGTGGTTACACTGGCTATGTATTGCATTGACTATGCCAGTGGACGCAAAAGAAGAAGAATACCTCCATATTAGGTAGTGAAGAACCTGGCTTCACCCCGTTGTCCGATTGACATCGAACAGTAAAACAAAAAAGCGACTAGTTTTTTAATGAATAAAAAAATAGGTAGACATTAGTTACAAATCAACTTCCCAACCTTAAGAACCAACTTTACGTCCTCACCTAACACTCAAATTATTAAGAGTAAAAGGATTTTAAACGGAAACGATATTCAAATGATCATACTGAGAAATACATTCTTATGGTAATTCTCGATCAATGCAATTTTCTGGTTGAGTGACCAACTTCTAATGACAATTTACGCTATGAAAAGTATTTTCAGTATAACCTTAAAATGTCAGTTGTTATATTTGACATTTCAATCAAACTCACAGCCTTAAAACAATTGACCCATCACCTCAAAGTGGTGAGTGTTGGTATAATATTTTCACAAACAAGTAAAGGACACTTATTTTTGTACATACAGTATGCAGTTATTGCTATAAGTATGACATACGAATACGGTTAGCAAGACGCTATGGATATTTCAGCACAAAAACTAAAGATTCATTGACGTTAACAGCTCACAGAATGAACACAAGAGAATCTTTTCAAATATTGAATGAACCGTCCACTGAAAATATTCTACAAAAAGACTACCAAAAGTACCTATGGACTTGTATACAAGAACATCTCCTTTGGACTGAGTAGACAATTGAAAAGTCTTTTCTCGACGAACAAAAATCCAAACTCTACAAGTCACGATGTGAACGATGTCAATATCTGACGAGTCGACCTTGGGAATCTGCGAGAGAAAAGTTCTGCGAACAAATTGCAGTTTTTTTAAGCGTTAGCAACGGCGTATACCACAGACGACAGAACGATGAGTTGTATGAGTTATATGATGATATTGAAATAGTTCAGCGAATGAAGAAACAGCGGCTGCACCATGTCGTCTGAATGAATTAAAGCGCTCCAGCTATGAAAGTATACGATTCACTGGTAGAAGTAGAGAAAAAGGAAGATCTTACTGCGTAGGAAGGATCAGGTGGCGAATGACCTGGCTTCACCTTGTATTTCCAACTGGCGCCAAATAGCGAAAAGAAGGGAGAAATGGCGCGCTGTTGTTGATTCGGCTATAGTTGCGTAAGCGATACCTACAACAATGAGGAAGAAGAAGAATATCACCGCCTTTTGGCAGGAACTGGAAAAAGTGGCGTTAATGAGCAATTACTAAGGGGGAAAGCTAGATCTGATTCAAATAGACTCGGCAAGAATGTAAAAAAAGTACTAATGATAAGACAACAATAAAAAAAAACATAGGTATAATGTTGAGGATAGAGAACAAACTATCGTTTATCGAGTCAAACGACGACAATCGATAATTTTCAAATTTTACTAATTTTTCCACCCGCTTTGATTATTTTGATATTTGTTTGTATGAGAGACTCGCAGCTTAAGATTTCCACAATAATATGAGCATATACTGTCGCCTCAGAATTGCACTTTTGTTGTGGCAGGTTAAATTAACTGTCAGTTGTATTAAAGACTACATTAGCTAAAGTCACCTAGACAAACTCGTACACGTATATGCAAATAAAAAAATCTACATAAACATGTATGTATGTATCATGTTTAAACCACAGAATTTATCGTTAAATATCATGACATTTACCGGTTGCTATCTGAATAAGTAGGTGAATTGTATGCATGCTCCTTTACAGGTCTATTTGTGGCATATATGGTATGTATGTACGTACAACATATAAAGGCAATGACACTCATGCAATGTGCCTCCATATGTTCGGACAAGCAACTAACGAAGGGAGGGAGATACGAATACGCACACAGTTAAATAATAACAGTGTAATAAAACTAGAATTAAAGTAATAACATTCAAGAATGATGAAGAAGTGATAGTAAATTAAGTTGTAGAAGCGCCATATATTTATTTAACGAAATAAGTTGTATTGTAAGGATTCGCCTACACTACACAGGGTTGCATAGATGTAACTGCAAACTACTGTAATTGTTAATTAGTTGACAGCATGACGTTTACAAGTCACTGAACGTTAACTGATTGAAACAGGCGAGAAAGTCAATCGTTTTGTTAACGTTAACTTCACAGTAGCCCAGTATAAGAAAAAATTCAAAATATTCAAAGCATTATTAAGCCCAGAAAGTGTAATTTCTTCTTCTTTAACAACATCGCTCCCCATTCGTTCCTGCTTTGCGCCGTTCGGCGCCAATCGGAAATACCAAGTACCGGCAGAATCTTCTCTACCTGGTCTTTCCAATAGTGTCGAGGTCTTCCTCTTCGCCTGCTTCCACCGGCGGGTACTACAACGAACACTTTCAAAACTGGAGTACACTTATCGTTCAATTACAGACCCATTTTCTTCAGTTTCTTATCCTGCCGGCTGCAGTACACTCTTATAGAAGATTGTACCTTCTATACTCAGCTCTGCAGTTCTTATTATTTTCTCCAGCAATAAATTAAAGAAGTCACACGGTAAGGAATCACCTCGTCTGAAACCTTGTTTGGCATCGTACAGCTCAGAAAGGTCCTTCCCAATTCTCACTTCGCTTCTGGTGTTGCTTAACGTCAGTTTACATAGCCGTATAAGTTTTGCTAGGATACCGAATTCAGACATAGCGCCGTAGATACAGCTCCTTTTCGTGCTTTCGAAAACAGCTTTAAAATCGACGAAAAGGTGACGTGAGTCGATCGGCTTTTCACGGGTCTAACCACTTACTAATCACAAACTTGAGCCCTCAGCAAACTTGTTATGCTCTAGACGAACTATATCTTCGTCCATGCTTCCGCACCAAGAAGTAGCACGGGAATGATGCTTTCGTTCACTACCATACTTCGCTTCTTTCTTTAAAAAAAAAGAGCGGTTGTTAAAGACGCTGATGTAAATATCATCCACTTCGGCAGTATTTAGTTTCTGAAACGTCATTCAGTGTTCTGGCGGAGCTTTTGGTGTTGCTCAACTCAACCCAATCCAGACATAGCAGAGTTGAGGCAGCGCCTTTTGGTGCCCAATCCTTCACAATATCACATGAAGACAGCTTGGCTAAAAGGAAAATTTGTTTAACCCTCGACATTGGCATTGAATTAAATGCTTTTAACGATGAAACTTTGATATGACGATGAGCTTTGATATGTAGGTGATCTGCATTATTCAACAAGTGATGAAATAATTGTCGAAATTATTTTCCACTGATTGAAAAACTCAACGCTTCATAAATTTACAATACATTTTTTACATGCATCGCTTCAAGTAAATATGCAGCAAACAAACTATGTGCATACATGTGTACCCATGTAGATATTTAATGAATGTCCCGACACTTGAAGTGTGACCGCCCGGTCAACTAAAATTGCAGGCAATAATCAGACAAGCTATTTATTATTAACCACTTCTTTTGGAATACATATGTACATACCTATAAATACTGATATATATGGTATGTATACATATACAAATACCCTAGTCCCAGCAGGGAAAAATACTAGTTTTTAAATAGAATCCAACTAGCTTAGATTTTTATACTAACTAGCTAGTCTTCCATCTTTATACTAATTAAATACTAGTTCATTTAGGCATGTTGATAACCCCTAACTATTCGGCTATCGTGACGACGAGATAAAGAACGTCGTTTTGCCCACGTCAACAGAGCGTAAGAGAGTATGGAACTCAACCTTGGCGTTATAGATAAAGGGTTTTCCAATAAGAGGTATATTTGTCACTTTTGAAGCTGTAATTTTTTGACATTTGGCAAGTACAAATTACGCCAGTAATAAAAATGGAATTATTATTAAAATTCGCCATAAAAATGGTGTAAACCTGGCAGAGACGTTTCGTAAATCCACTTCCACTTTTTCCTTTGGGGCCGCGTGAAGGATAAGATCTACGTCACTAGGCCAACGTCGATTCAAGACCTCAAAGGTGGAATTCATAAAGCAGTTGAGGGCATACTGCAGTCACTTTTAGTGATGGAAAATTTCATAAAAAGGATATGGTGCTGTAAGCGTAGCCGTGGCGGCTATTTGGCTGATATTGCTTTCCATTATTAATGGAATATCTTCCGCTTTACATTGAAATAAACATTCGGTAATTATTTCAAAAAATTTAATTTTTCTTTGTATATCAAAATAACACCTCTAATTGGAAAATACTTTATAACAACAACACATGGTAGTACTCCCGTAACGAGGGAACTGCTAAACAAATGTCCAACTGAATTTCTGATTCATTTTCAAAACACTAGTTTTTAACTGGAATTTCTGCGTTCAAGTCTACCTTCTCCCTGCTGGGGTACTACAGGAGTCAGTCTCGAACATCAATATTAAAATAAATAAAATGGCATTTCTACGCCTTTTATGGCGCCATATGGCATGCCATTTGTTTATGTGATTGCATAAAATACATACAAAAACATGCAAAGCAACAAAATCAAAGTAAATAAAAAAGCCAGAAAAATCAAATAATATAATATACCATATATGCGATTGGTTAAAGGAGAAAAGGGTTCAAAAATTACTGTCCACTTTATTCGTGTTTGTATGTATTCATGAAAGAGAAAAAAAGTTCTGTTGTAGTAAAGGCCGCAGACATGTCTGTAATTTAACGGTATTCAACCATTTTAAAAATGGTAGACATGCACGCGAATGTGGAAACGCATAACTGCACAAACATACAAACGTATGCACATACACATCTGCTTGTATGGGTGTTGATTCATGTGATGAATTCACTTTCACTATGGCACATGTGGAATTTCCGCCACGTGGTCGCGTTGATACATATGTTTTGTACATATGAGTATATATATATAGCAACATTAATCAGCAACAAATATATGCGAAGAAAATAAAAGAAATGTAAAGTTAAAAGAGCATATGAAATACATACGTACATATATTACATAACTAACTTCGATATTCTCTTTGATATTCGTGAAACTCAATCTTTTAGATACCGAGTTTAAGTAATAAATAAATAACTTCAGGAGACAAGAATTAGACATGCCGACTTCAACTACTGAGGCTTTAGAAAAACTAATTTTTTATTAATTGTTTTGATACAAAACTACAAAATATTGGATAATTTTTAGAAAATCTAAGGCCGCTATTGTGGCATACCCTTGTTGGGTTCGCTCTGTAGTCAGAGAGAGAAAGAGATCTTGAGCATAATAGTATGCTCTCCTAACAACTCGGCTACTAGTATCCTCATTATACCTTACATAATTAGTTCCTTTTAGTTCGAATTCTCGTTAATTAAAATATATAAAAAGTCGATATCAAAACTCCATTTATGTTTGATACCGAAAATTTACCCGTGAGCTATTGCATACATATATTCTTGTATTTATCAATGTTACGCAAAAGTCCTTAAACTTTAAAAGAGTGAGCTTGAATTTGTATATAGGTACATATATATTTTAGTTTAATGTCCTCTGGCTAGTTCGGAACCTTTAAATTTGTGTGTGCGTTACCTCTGACCTTCTTTGTTTAGCATTTCCGATGTAAACTTTTTTCCCATTTATATTATATTTTCGTTAGTCGTAGAGGGCGTTCGTTTTTTGTTTCAATTTTCTGTTTTTGATAAATATGCGAAGGTGTTGCATGTAAAGTGCTAGGTGAATTTTTCAATGTCAGATATACGAGTATTGTGTAATTTTATGTTCTTGTATGGCTTTATAGTATAAATATATACATACTAGTGCGTATTTCGCTTCTATTCGACATAATCGAAAACTCCAAATACTTTAAATGCAAAAATATCGTGGTGAAAGCTCAACAAATTGATTATCAGAACAGCTCACAAAAAGCTTTTATTATCGTCGCGGCTGATCATTCTTTCCCTTTTATTTTGCTTCCCTCTTTGTCGGTCTGTTATTATGGGTAGTGCTCAAGCCGGACACAGATCCAAAGTTTTCCTACTTAGGAAACTGTACAATTTCTTCCACTACGAATTAACTTTTCAACTAATCAACGCTGCGTTGGCCGCTCTCTAATATACCTCACCGATTGCTCGTACTCAGTTCTGGTCATTTCGAGCATGTTCTTACGATGTACAGAACATTCAATTCTCGCGCTCTTGAATGTGTCTTAGCTATCGACCTATCCCTATGTATTCAAAACAGAAAGATAAACAAATCAACTTGCTCATATGTTAATGTAGTCCGAAATCGTGGACACACTATTTTTGCAGAGTTTGCTAGCTTTTATTTGTGATTTCTGTTATTGAAAACAAACTTTTCCGAACAGCAGTATTGTTTATTTGGTAGTAACTGTAAATTTTTCCAATTTCAAAATAAGGATTTACTTGAAACCATTTAATATCTTTCTTAGAAAGATTTTCTTTTTTTTTAATTTTAAAGCCTACAAGGCTCAAATATTCTTAATTACTAGACTTTCTAAAATCGTTCATAAACGTATTTATTATACCAAATATTAAGCTCTAACTATTCAAAAGATACAAAATTAATCGTAGAGGAGACAATAGCGAAACTTAATACCGATTTTAAATATTTTATTTTTTTAGAGAAACTTATTAGAAGATATTAAAGTTTTTAATTGCAACATTTCATTTAGAAATTTTCTGTATATAGATGAAGTAGCACAGCGTCAGAAAAACACATTTATTTAATTTATCTTTAAAAATAAATTGAAAGCAATATATGAAATGCTATTGCAATAAATTTCTGTTTCGGTATTTCGTCAATAACTGAAACCGCAGCTGTGAATAATAAAATATAACCCGTTCACATTTCATACATCTAGTTACACCTTAAGCACGTGAATGCCACTCTCCACATTGAATAAGAAGAAGTATTTGTTTTCAACAGCTGTTTTTGTTTTCCTCGCTTAAAAGTGAAATTTATAACCGTGTTTGCATTTTCGATATGACTAATCCTGAGCCAGATTTCAATAATTTGTTGGACAATATTGTTTTAGCCGAAGAAAATCTTAATCGCGAAGGCTACGAAGAAGGTTTGGAAGAGGGACGAGCACGAGGCATTAAAGAAGGTTACCAATTGGGCTACGCGCAAGGCGTGCAGCTGGGTGCAGAATTAGGTGAAATTTACGCTACTGTTGTATTCCAACAAACAAAAGCGCATAGCGAAAAGGTACAACGTGCACTCCAACAGCTACGTAAGAGCATTGACGACTTTCCACGTGATAATAATCCAGAAGCTGATATAATTGGTGCAGTGGAGAGCATACGGAATCAATACAAACGTGTGCGCATATTAACTGCGGGTAAAGTTGGAAAGGTGACGAAGAAAGTGAGCGACAACAGCAGTAGTAGTGTGGAGCAGAAAGTTAAAGATTTTTCTTTCTAAAACGCCACCAAAGAACATAGCAAAATGAGTGCTTGTCAAATACGTGCACGTTTAGAGGATATATTGCATTTTATGCAACCACATTGGGAGTTTGTCAATTGTCACATGGTTAGCTATATTACTGAAAAGCATTGGAAAAATTACGTACCCGAGGAACTCAAATGTGAAGTGCCTGATGTGGAGAGCGTACAACACTGCATTGAAGAGGTGTTTTGGAAGAGCACACAACCGGCAGTTGACGAGTGCAGTTTCGGCGGCTTTAATCGCTTTGTAGCCAATTGCGAAAAATATTATTTGGAGAAAAGTACCGAAGTGCTCACACCCATGGTGGAATTACACAAAACACTCGGCTTGAATGATGCGCAGCAAAATTTGTCAATTAAGGAATTCATGAGTGAGAAGAAGCGACATGAGGTAAGGCAAATTTATAGATAATGCAGCTTTTGATTACTTGTAAAATGCTGTTTGCATAATTCGTAGGTTGAAATAACAGCTAAGCTGGTAGATCGCTTAGTTCATAGTGTAGCGGAGAATAGAAATGATGGAAAAGTATACATTGTTGACGCTGGCGATGGCAAAGGATATCTATCATCTCGCCTGGCATTACAATATGGTCATCGGGTTTTGGGTATTGATTTTCAGGAATTAAACACCGAAAACGCTTTAGAGCGTAATCGCAAGCTGCAGGTAGTTATTTTGTAACTTGCTAAAACTTTTAAATTTTTCTTTCTTGTGTGTATGTACATATGTAATAAATTTTTATTTTTTAAGCGCGTTTGGAATGGCTTAGTTAAACGTGCCGAATTGCAGCAGCAAGGCATAACGCCTAAACGACGTGGAAAAAAAGCTGGATTAAGCACAGTAGAATCCTCATTGGAGGAAGCTAAAAATCAAAACAAAGAAGCACTCTACAAAACCACAGCGGCCTTTATTACACCGAACATAAATATTACTGAACTTTTACAAAAGCAATTCCCTGATGCCACCGAAACTGCCAACATTTGTTTAACTGGTCTACACACTTGCGGCAACTTAGCTACAACCTGTCTACGACTCTTCCACGAGCAAACACAATGTAAATTGATTTGTAATATCGGTTGCTGCTATCATCTACTCCAAGAATCCTTTGCCCCAGCGGAATATTTTGAAAATGAAACCATTAGTGCACTTCAAACAACAAACGGTTTTCCTATGAGTAAATTTCTCCGCGATAAACAGTTAGCTATGGGTCGTAATGCACGCATGTTGGCCACTCAATCATTCGAGCGTGTCACCAGTGAACGTAGCAGCATGAATATATCATTATTCTATCGTGCACTTCTGGAAGTATTGATTTGTGGGCGTACACAAGGAATGAAACAAAAATTGCAAGTTGGAAAAATACGAAAATTTGAGAATTTCAATGAATATGTAACGTTGTGCTCTAGAAAGTTTGCCAATCAGCATAACGACTTACACTGGCCACCGGAATTGGTTGATCAAATACAAGCACAATATGCTGCTGATGCGCATTATATGCATTTATATTATTTACTGCGAATGTGTTTTGCACAAATACTGGAAAGTCTTATACTCTTGGATCGTTTGCTCTATCTCAAAGAATTGGGTTATGAAAAGAGTTATTTGGTAGCTGTTTTCGATGCAGTTATATCGCCGAGACGTTTTGGCATTATTGCACTCAAGGACGAAGACAGTTGATGTAGTGATACAGCAGCGTATATAATATGTATGTTCAATGCTATCATAATAAGTAAACTAATTAATATGGTGTATTGTATAACTGTAGAACAGCTTATTTATACGTGTAATTTTATGTTATATGTTGTTGTAAGAACAAATTACTGAATGAAATTTTGTTTGTACATACATACATATATATATAAATATATAATTTATAATAAAGCCATAATTATAAAAACGCCAGTTCATTTGTAATTTTAGCTTATTACGTGTGTACCGTGTAAACAACAGCAAGGCACTTAATAACGTGTATTTATAACATCTTGCATTATTCATACATATCTTAATATTTAATCGTTATTTAGAGACAATTTCATACATTGTTGCCTCAAAGGTGAAAATCAGGCCCTCATTTGTATTTGTTGTAGCGTATTTATTAATAATGTACCTACATTTATAAACAGGCTTTCATATATATGTATTTATATATATATATATATATTAAATATAAAGATAAAGACGACGCGGGCCTGTGTAGTCTAAAAATTTAGCGGTTGCTCTTTCTTTTAATTTTTTTTTGCTTGTAAAATACTCAAAATTTATATTTTCGGTTTTGATAACATTTGGGCAAAAAAGTACATACATACATATACATATGCATGGAGTTATTTATGTACGTGTACATGTATGTAAACAGCTTCAATTAAATTTTTTAATAAAAGCCACAATCTACAGTACTACTACACTTAGTATTGTGTGGTAGACGCGAAAATAAAAACGTTAAAAGAAATTTCAGCCGACTTTTGATAACATAAAAATTTCGTAAAGGTACTTATTATCAACATGAATTTGCATAAATTTTGTAAAGAAAAGAAAAAAGATGTGTGGATGAGTTGTAAAAACAGATGAAAATCTTTAGAAAGTAATAATGACATTTTTAAACTATATAATACGCATATTTATATATATGAAAACGCTAAGGAGAGTCTATTAAAAAAGTATATAAAGATATTCTTTGTGCCCAAAAAGTGTTCAATAGTCCAACAGTCGTGAAAGACTAAGAAGCGATTTTTAATTTGAAATATATTACGAATTTAAAAAATCTACATAATTCAAAAAGTGTACTTTTTTTACATTAAACAAAGTGATATTAGATAGAATTTGAAGTTTTAAAGCCGCTCAGGTGAGTTTCGGCAGGGCTTCTTCTATTTGTGTTGTGAATCTTGACATTTTTCCAGAAATAAAAAAATTTTTAGCGTTCTCCGAACGGCTGATCGTTGTTATTGTTGTTGTTGTAACCGCAAAAACATTCCCCAAATTGGTTTTCGTGGATTATAACAGGAGTACTGGTCCTTGGCTGCATAAAAATTCGAGTTGCTTCTCTATTATCCTGCCTATTGTTGTTGTTGTTTCAGGAGTGACACTCCTTGGCGGTATAAAAATTCAGGTTGTTCTGGTATAAAGATACGACTTTCGCGGGTGCCTTTGTATTTTAGTCGCCTCTTACGACAGGCATGCCTTACCGTGGCAAAATTCTTGAACCCCAACCCCGCAGGGTAGGAATGTCTTGTATAATATATAACTGCCAACACGATTTTGTGGTGTGCATCTTGACGTTTTCACAACAAGTGGAGGGACAGTTTATTCTAAAAAAAAAAGATTTTTATGCGGAGCTTTTAATTCATGTCAAGGATGTTGGACTTGAATCCTGATTTTCCGTATGGAATGAAATGGAATATACTTTTGCCTCAAGTAAGTACATACACAAATATGTATGTGCTGCTTATTTCGTGATCCGCCGAGCTCGTATGTGTTCAACAATGAAGAAAAGCCGATTAGCATATTGAGAACTTTTTTGCTACCTTAACTTATGTATACAATGATTAGGTCCTTTATTCTGGTCCCAGTTTTCTTGGATAGATTCTAAAGAAATATGGTTTCAAAATTTCGAGAACTCAAACTATTCAGAGTAGGGCAGTCGCTTAGAGAAAGATTAATTGTTGTTGTTGTAACCACAAAAATATTCCTCAAAGTAATTTTTGGGGAGTGTTGCGGTAGTGACAGTCCTTGGTCGGCTAAAAATCCGGGTTGTTTTGGTATAAATACCCGACTGTCGGGGGAACTATTGGATTTTAGTCGCCTCTTACGATAGGTATGACCTACCCTCGCGCCGACTTTGAGGACTTATAACAGACATATTGGTAATTTGTGGCATTCATGAAGTTCCCAGCTGCAGAGTGAACTCTAATTCTTTTATTTATAATACGCAAATAAAATACTTCATGAATTATCATCACGCCAAATGTGACAAACTTGTTTACTAGTGAGTTTGATCGGTGAATAATTTTTTGTTTGGTTTTTTTTTTTTTTGTGAAAATTGGGCTGGGTTTTGGGCCATTCACCGAACGTGCGTCGCACTTGTCGGTTTGCCGGCTTCTTCAATTCTTGTATGAGTTGCATTTTGTAAGGTCACAAATGCAACATCCTTCCACAAAAGCTACCATAAAGTGGATGGACACAGCTTCAATTGCAGCGCGCGTTGGCGGGGATGGACTCACTCGGATCTTCCGTGATACTCAGCTCCACAGCAGCAGTAGTGTGGTCGGTGTACATAGTGTGGTGCTCGAATAACCGACTCTGCTGGGCGATTATGTCGACAGAGACACAGTTCGTGATGAGTAACTGACGCCACTCGTAAAAACAAAACTAATTATTTGAATATTAAATTTACCACATTTTTTTAACAAATTATTTAAACAATTAAAATATGTATGTATTTTATAATTTTATTTATTTTTTATTTTTTTCTCTGCGAGATAACAACAATTTAATTGCAATGTCATTGAGCACAAAGGTCCCATAGTATACACATAAATATTAGGCACACTTGGACCTATGTTTCTGCAAATTGTTTATAACTAATGTGTTGCTTATCAATTATTTAATATAAAGATTACCAGTTTAACATGCAGAATGACTTGCAATTTCTTGGTTTTTGTTATCAATGGTTTTTAAATGATTTACAGGCATTTTCTAAAATAAAACTCATTGGAAAAAAAACTCTTCAACACTTAAGCACAAGCCTGATATCAATTTTTTTTCAACGAGTTTATCAGTTATGCTTTATGGAATATTTATAAAATGAATAATTATGTATATGTTAAAAAATAAAGACAATGGTCCAATCGTTGCCGCCAAGAAAAAGAGGGACGCTATGCTTTCGGATACGATATAATTGGCGCTTTATAGCCGCTAAAGCGATTTTCGGCCGAGCTCCTCCTCCAATTTGTGGCCCTGCGTCTTGATGTTTTTCCAATAAATGAAGGGATCTACAGTTTATACTAAGCCGCCTCCGAATGGCTGATGATATTTTTACGAGAAGCCTTTTATTTCATGTCCGAAATACACTCGGAGGGGTGGACATTCCCTGCCGAGTGGCGACCGCGATTAGAAAATTTAATTTAATTTTTTATATAAACTAATTTTCCATAACTTTTGGATGTTTGTGACACAAGGATAATGGTGACGCCTTGGTGTAAAAGAAAAGGAAGATAATGTGAGCTAAAAAGAAAGAAGAAATCTATAATAACTTTTAAAGAACATCTTCTATTGAGCAGAAACTGGGCGTACCATAAAATGACTTCTGCAAGAGCCGTGTGGTGATAAACTGCAGACATTTTTTTTTTTTGAAAGGGCAGCAAAACCCTGAGCGTAATAGTAGAAAGATTGAAGAAGAGAGTGGTTTAGCTTGCGTGTGGTACTCTAGACGAGCTAACGCCCAGCAACCAATTCAACATAACCTCATCTAAGCCAAATCTACATCTGGAGACCACAGAAGTCGCATGAGAAAAAACCTTTTAACCATTTTGAAGCAGCTTTGAGCTCTAGGTTCCTCTATATTTAGAGAAACGTAAGGATAATGACCGAGAGTAGAGAAATAGTTGATTCTCCGCAACTGGGAACATATTATTGCTTAATTCTTAACTTTGCATAGTTATCATTATTCAATATACTCGTATACGAAGGCAAAGCTCCTCTGCCAATTTGTGGTTCCCGTCTTGATGTGTCCACAACGAATGGAGGGATCTACAGTTTATACTAAGCCGCCTCCGAACGGCCGATGGATTTTTATAACGAGATTTGATTTTATGCCGAATGGTGGCCGTAATTGGTCGGGCAAGGACTCAAACCTGATCTTTCGAATGGTAGTACCCCATACTAATCACTCCGCTTCATTTATTATAGTTTGAAGTTTTTTTTTTCGTCCTTCTGACAACGACTTCTGTGAAATCGGTATAAAAAAGGGTGCAACACTTTGCATGAAATTGAAGTTAAAAAAAAAAAACATTACCTTCTTTATATTAAAAATTAGTATTTCACTTTTTTTTTTAAATAAGCTAACACCTAAAATAATTTTTACGAAATTTCTCTTTTTATTCTTAGTTCAAACAATGCTGCCAACCGATACCCTCTTCCTACTGGCGGCTCTCGTCGGGCTGTTCTACGTGTGGTGTCGCTACACTTATGGTTATTGGCAACGCCATAAGATTCCCTACATGCAACCAATACCAATAATTGGAAACATAAAAGTCATGTTTACGTTAAGTAAAAGTTTCTTCCTCTATCTCTCCGATATTTATGAAGATGAGAAAATGTCCAATGCCGCTGCAGTCGGTATTTACATATTGAATAAGCCAGCGCTTGTGCTACGTGAACCGGAACTCATTAAGTCTGTGTTAATTAAGGAATTCCAAAAGTTCTCTAATCGTTCTGGCACATGTGATCCACACGGAGACGCTTTAGGTTCGAACAATTTGTTTTTCGTGCGTAATCCGAAATGGAAAGAGTTGAGAATGAAAATTTCACCGATCTTCACAACGGGCAAGATCAAGCAAATGTATTCGCTTATGACGGAGGTAAGTTAACGTTATACTAAGTAGCTAAATAAACGAAATAAAAATGATTTTCATTCCATCCCATCATCAACAGATCGGTCAAGAGTTAGAAACCAATTTGAAAACGTACGCCAAGACAGGTGATTCCTTTGTGACCGAAGTCAAAGAGGTATGTGCACTCTTCACTACCGATATGATCGCAACGATCGCTTTTGGTGTTAAAGCCAATAGCTTGGCTAATCCGAATGGCGAATTTCGTAAGCAAGGTCGAAAACTTCTCGAGTTTACACTCAGTCGCGCGATTCATTTCTTCATAGCATTCTTCTATCAGAATTGGGTTTCGAAATTGCGTATAAAAATATTTACACCAGAGTTTAGCACATTCCTACGCGGCACCATCAGTCATGTAATGGCCGAGCGTGAGAAGAGTAAGGCCACACGTAACGATTTAATCGATGTGCTGCTGAATCTTAAAAAAGAAGCTGTCGAAAATGGTGAATATAATGCCGAGATGCAGGATGTATTAGCAGCGCAAGCTGCAGTATTTCTAACAGCTGGCTTCGAAACGTCATCCTCAACAATGACATTTACCTTGTACGAACTATCCAAACGGCCCGATTTGCAAAAACGCTTACGTAACGAAATAAATCAAGCGTTGATAGCGGAAAATGGTAAATTATCTTATGAGACTATTAGCAATCTACCATATCTGGGCATGGTGGTGGACGAAGTGTTACGTCTCTATCCGGTCTTGTCGTTCCTCGATCGCCAACATTTGCCCAAAGATGGAGAAAGTCAATTTGATCTAAAACCATATTACGATTATACAGTACCTAAGGATATGTCTGTTTATATACCGTTATTTGCTATACAACGTGATCCCAAGGTGAGTTCGCATACTACACATTACCGTCCCTGTGCATGATTTTAATAAATTAAAATCTATTTTCTTTTCTCCACTTCAGTACTGGCCTAATCCGAACACCTTTGATCCGGAACGCTTTAGTCCCGAAAATAAGAATACACACCCACCAATGGCCTACATGCCATTCGGCAATGGTCCACGTAATTGTATTGGCAGTCGTATTGGTTTGCTGCAATCAAAAGTTGGTTTGGTTCACATTTTGAAGGATCACTATGTGGCGACTTGTGCAAAGACGCCGGAAGAGATAACCTTTGATCCATTGTCTTTAGTTTTAAGTTATAAGGATGGCATTTACTTACGGTTTGTCAATGATAAGCTCTACGAACGGAGTGCAAATAAATGAGAGTTGGGTTTAGCGTAAACGAAATGATACAGTGCTGTGTACAGTTATTGGAATAAAAGTATGTATGTTGTGAGATTGTAGATCATAAACTGTTTTAATTCAAAATAGAAAGAGGATCAGGGGTGCTCGAAAATTAAACCTTATTTAAAAGATTTTGCTGGCACCAAAAAATTCCAGTCGATAGGGCCAATTTTCGACCACTTTCTGCACCAATCGGGGCCGTATTTCAGAAATTTCTATCGTCTCGAGCGGATCTGCGTAAACAATCGACTTCACATTACCTCAATAAATTGATTGTTTCGTATGGCTGTATGGCATGTAGCGCCCGTTTTCTTGGATCTAAGGTTGCCAGGCATATGAGCAATTTCAGTAGAGAAAAAGCTAAGTTATTGGCCAAGGCGAGAACATCCGTGCGACAACAAAATTTATCAGAATGGTGCACCTAGCGCTATTTTGCCCGAGCTTTTAATTTTGATGGACCATTAGATGGATGACATTGGACATACGTCTCAGAGTTAGAACGCACGCTTGAAGCAGACTCAGCTTTGAATGTTGCATTAGTGGGATTCCACTAACTGGTATTTTGGTAACATTTTGTTTTCAATTTCGTTTCATTTTCCTAGAGGAGTGTGTACATGCCATGTCGCTCGACCAAGAGAGAGGAGGATTTGCTTTAAATGCCGCGCCAGCGGGAACGGTGGTGAGAACAAAGCCACGGCCTTTTCTTCGGATGAAAAAGTATTTATTATAGGTTAATAGATTAATTTCAATAACACCACGTTAGTCTACATGAAGGGATAAGGGGGTTGCGGAAGTCCTAAAATCCCATCAGCGTAACTACCTACCGAATAGACGTCACACATCTATACTCTCAAACGTGTGGATAAATAAATAAAGTTATCAATAAAAAGAAGATTATTATCAGCTTAATGCCCAAAATGTTTCATTTCTCCATTTAAATTTTCCTCTGAGATTGTTTCTATATTTTGATATAACGGCTGACAACTTCCAGCTCGGGCTGACGTATACAAAATACAGTTTGTGCAAGAACTGAAACCACTCGACCTTCGACATCGATTCGCTCTATGGGCTCTTGAAAAGTTTCAAGAAGATCCGATGTTTTCGAGCCAAATTTTGGCCCATTTCTGGCTCATTGGTTTTGCAAACAAGCAAAATTGTCACATTTGGAACGAAGGGCAACCGGAAGAGGTTCAAGAACTGCCATTTCATCCAGAAAAACAACCGTTTTGTGTGGCTTGTGGGCTGGTACAGTTATCGATCCATATTTCTTCAAAAATGATGTCGATGAGAAAGTAACCGTCAATGGCGACCGCTATCGCACAATGCTAACTGTCTATTTGTCATTCGCTAGTTACCAGTCGAAATGCACGAACGAATCGAATGGACCATCTGAGACGTAGCCGTGGCCGATATTTGAAAAAGATAAATCATCAAAATATTCTTTCGAATGATAATAAATATTCCCCATTAAATTTAAATTTTCTGTGTTTTTTCTTTAAAAAAGTGGGGAACCTCGAAATGGATCGCCCCTTAGTTATTGTTGATTTTGATTATTAATTTTGCGTTATAAAAATATCGATAAGATTGTGTTAAAAAGTATCCAGCACAAAAGCACGTGGCAAACATCAGATAAGTATCGAGTTTTTATGTAATCGATAAAATTTTCTAGTCCCACTTCTAGTGCTCCATTCACTGGTAATAGAACTTAGCTTTGTTCAAGTTAATGCTTTTTTTGCGACTGACACATGATTACTTCATGATCGCCCGTTTGGCACACGCGATCAACTTGAGTGACACTCCAAGCCATGAATTTGACATGCAAACTTAAGTTCAGCCACTAAACACTTATAAAATTATAATGAACATGTTTATTACTGGAAACAACAACATTTCGGAGTTCAAGTTGTTCAATAAATGAAATGAAAAAAAATCTCGAAAATTAACCAACGCACACGCAAAGGTGCTATTGACCCAAGTTTAAATGCTTTAAACACTCGATTGACATACAAATTAAATAAATTAAATCATTTTAATAAAACACACTCGTACTAACGCTGGTGCACTGGCCCTTGAAGGCCCTTAAAATCTATTGCTTCTAAATAACTTTCACTCATTTGCGCAGTAAACACGGACAAGTTGATTTGGAAAACAATAAAGCAACAGATAACTGGCGTTTACAGCTCACGCTCGCTTAGAGGACTACGCACTACATTCAGGTGTATGCCGCCCTCGGCTTGTATTACAACGGCTTTAGGATCCAATTGCATGGGTATCTTGGTGAGCACACAGGTGGTGACTTTGTGATTGAGCAGGAAATAGGTGAGTCCGATTTTCGTCTGCATCATAGCGAAACGTTCGCCAATACAAGCGTGTGGACCCAAGCCGAATGGCATGTAAGTGTAAGGTGGCAGTTGTTTCTTATGTTCGGGTGCAAAACGCTCCGGATCGAATTTTTTCGGTTCGGGATAAAACTATACCAAATGTACAAAAACAGTGATTGTGTTATTAAATGAGAATTTCTTAAAATAAAAACAAAAAACTTACTTTCGGATCCATGTGTAGACCATAAACGGGTACATAAACTGGCATACCATGTGGCAGTCGATATTTGCAATACGGTTCCAGCGAATAACCGCCCTCTTCAGGTGGCGCGGTATATTGACGATCAAGAAATGGCAGCGGTGGATACATGCGCAACACTTCATCAATTACCATCTGCATATAAACCAATGTATCCAGATATTCGTAAGTGACTTTACCGCCACTAAGCTCTAGGCCTGCCGCAATTTCATTACGCACACGCTGCTGTAAATCCGGTCGTAACGCCAACTCATACAACGCAAAGGACATAGTCGCCGAGGATGACTCGAAACCTGCAGTGAAAAAGAGCGCCGCCTGCGCAACCAATATATCACCCTCGTAAATGACACCGCTAGCAGATTTTTTGCTTTTTGTCGAATTTTTAAATTCAATTAGTATGTCAATGAGATCATTACGCTTTGTGCCCGAATCTTCACGATGCTTCATTACATAGTTGATAGTGTTACGTAGAAATTCGGAAGAAGCTGGCGGCACAACTTTGAATTTAAGATACGGCACTAAATGCGGCATAAAGAAGACGAATAAGAATTCTAATGTACGACGCACACCAAACTTAAAGACGGCACGTCCATGTCGACGAAACTCCCCATTGGGTACTTTAAAACAGTTCGCTTGTACGCCATAGGCCGTGGTGGCTATCACATCTGTAGTGTACAGCGCGCAGAGTTCTTTCATTTCCATCATGAAGGATTTCGTACCGTCACACTCAATGCTTTGGGAGAGCAAGTATTTATCAAGATCACGTCCGACCTGTGGATTAAGGAGAAATTTAACTAATTTAGCGTATAATTCAATCTCATTTAGCGGCAAGCTCTACGTGGGATCCTATATAAACAAGTTGGTAGAGTATATGGAAGGATTTATAAATGGTGAACCAAAACTATTTTTTACGACAGTAAATTCGTCGGAGTGTATAGCGTAATACACTTAAACCTAGATTTTTTCTGGAATCCCACAAGGTCTCAAGCTTCATTGTGCGAAACTAAGAAATACTCAGTACTAAGGGATAATCCACAATATAATTTAAAGCTTGTTTACCGATATGCAAGTGCCGAGTAAAACTCTAAAAATAATCTATACCGAATTTGATCTTACTAACACGTTCTTTATATTCTATAAAGCCTATCTCTAGTGAACATTTCCTTTTTCCTCGGTAATATTCAGATTCGGCGGCCGCAATAATCGAGTTTTTAGCATTGCCTACTAGCATTCGGATGGCCAGAGTGCGGGACCTGAAGCAGCAACCTCCAAATTATAGAAATTTAATTTTTCTAATTGTGGTCACCGCTCGTGTGGGAATGCCAAACCCTACGAGTATATTTTGGACGTGAAAACAAAGCTTCACATAAGAATTCAGCGGTCTTTCGGAGGCGGCTTACTTGTTCCAGATGTAGGAAAAACATCAAGACACACACCACAAATTGGAGAAGGAACTCGACCGAAAAATCGCTTCATCGGTTACAAAGCTTCTATCATATATTTATATAATATACCTATAATATTAAGATAATACATCAGCCTGTATTCCAGGACGCTTTCCAAACATATTATCCATAATTTCTTTCCTTGTAATATTAAAAAAATTCAAATTGAACCTATGAGGGAATATTTAAGGAGCTTTAAAAGAAGACTTACCTCTTCAACTAATGGAAACATTTGTTTTAGTTTCCCACTGGAGAAGAATGGCGTCAACTTGAAACGCACCTCCTTCCAGGCGGGATTACGTAGAAAAAATATATTTAACGAACCCAATGGATCACATTTGGCGTCGGCATTGGAAAATCTGAAACCAACATATGTAGGTTACTTTATGAAGTACACTTTCGAACAGACAATCTCTCAATTTCCACCAACTCACCTGTCGCAGAACTTTGTAAAATCCTTCACTAAAATCCGTTTCACAAGTTCAGGATCACGTAACAAAATTGCCGGTTGCGTAAAGACATGTATGCCTGCAAACGGCTCATTCCTACCCTCCGGATGATTATACAAATTTTGCACAAACTCTGCTGGACTGGTTTGCATCGAAAGTAATTCACCCAAATTTCCAATACCATATGTGGTGGGCAAATGTGGCACTTGATGACGCTTCCAGTAGTCATAGCGATAACGCAGCCAAGCGTAAGCCAAAATGAGAAAGAGCAACAGGAGTAGTAAAGTTTCTAACCACATTGTGTGTCGCTGTTGACAACACAGACGGTACTAAGGTTCCACAAGCTCGGCGTTGGACAATATATTGTTGTGCACCGTTTGGGTTGGGCGCCTTTTGACTTGATGTATTTGAAATCATGCCTTATTTTTGGAAACGTCGCTTAATTTTGGACCGGTAGTGAATACGTAATGAGGAAACTGCATGTGCGAAAAATTTATGAATGAGTTGAGAATTATATTTGTTTGTATATATGTATGTTTTTTGCATAAATTGGAGATTGCCGGGTAGTGATTACTTTGAATATTTTTTCTATATTTAACCATTAACAAATTTATACCCTATACACATCGAAAGTGTTTAAAAGTCGATACAACATATGTTCTTAGATCTCTCCTGAAGGTTTAAAGCTAATGGTATTCGTTGGATCTGCTGATTTTTTGACCCTCCCACTAGTTAGAATAGGTAGATTGACGCCAAAGCTAGCAATAATAGATGTTTAAACACGGCTTATTGCGATATCCAATAGACTTTTACAAACCCGACACTGGGGCTGCCAAGAAAGGAGACCTCAACTGGAGCTGCTGGTTTTAATAAAAACTTACCCATTAAGATTTTTGTCACAGCTTCCTCCGCCCTTCTTAGATTATAGGAACAGAAGAAGCTCTCTCATAAAAATCCAACTGCTTTCGCAGGCGGCGTGGTATAAATATAATTTTGGGAAAACCTCAAAACCCACACCAGGAGGACCCCGGCCAAAAATCACGTCAGCGTCTCAAAATCTCCTATTATACGAGTATATACATTCACGAATTAACCCTAAACAATATATAGAGAAGCTGTGTAACATAAGGAGCGTATCCCTAAATGTTTTCTGAACATAAATTGAACGGTTAGCAACGTCTCCAATAATACCAACATAAATAGACTGGAAGAAACCCTAAGACATCCTATGGATAAGATACCTTTGAACTACGAAAACATTAATGCGAAGTGAGATAAGGCCAGACTGCACAGGCACGCTCTTGTGGGCACTTGCAGCAAACGAGCTTCTGAAAAAATTTGAAAAAAAAAATGGCAGGATGCTTCATCTCAAAACGCCCAACTTTCGAGCGTTCTTTCCGGCTACTCGATCATTGCAGTGTGGCTGAAATTTTAGCCATTATAGAGGCAGCAGCAGAGTTACCTTCAGGAGATGCTGTAGAAGATGTAAGAACGGTGAGGAGCCAGAAACAGTCTCTCATCTTTTATGTGACTGCTCAGCCTTGAGCAGAGCTAGGTTCCGATATCTAAGAGCTGCTTTCATCGATAATTTGTATAAGATAGCAGACATCAAGAGAAATTATCTAATGAAATTTATGAATTAATCGAAGTGGAAGATAGTGAAGCTCGATAGCCACTTCAAGCTAACCTATGACGGCATATGCATAATGCAGCTATATTAGTGACGCGCAACCTGCCAGATAGAGGAGGACTGCCCGACTTAGAGGTAAATACCGATGAAAATTATAGGGTATTTTTTATAAGACGGCAAACCTCTGAGTCTGAGCTAGGTGCTACGTGGGGCATCTTATGCAATGATGATAAAGATTTCGTGTACAGGATCAAGACCAGCAAATTCTTCTACAAATGAAACTATTGGAACGAATACGACCTTGCGCGCTGCATAATGGGAGCACTAAGAACTAGCACAATAGCAGGCAAGAGTGTGACGTTTGAACAACTAATGAGTTTCACCCTTATAACATAACTATAACTCGTCTTAGACGTCTAAAAACATCGTTATTCAGAGGACTAGAGGAAGTTTCAAAACTGAATGTCAAAGCTCTCTAAAGCTTAACAAAAATCATTGATGTTCCACGTGAAGAGCACTTCAACTCGAATTAAAACTAGAAACTCCATATTCCACACAAAAGACCAACATGTCTATGTAAGGCCGCCAGTCTAACTTAATCCATAGTTTTTACGTCGAGAGGTGCTCAAAATTAAACGAGCAGGTCGGTGGTTTTACTAATTCTTAGACTCTTATTTCCTGTTTAGTGCCTTTCACAGCGCCTCTACTTACATAAAATCGTAGCATATCGTACCTTTTTCTTTTACAACATTATCTCACTTAACGATTTTCTTATCTTTTCAGCTCTCCAGACGTAATGTCAGCTTATAGTTACCATCATCTTATCACAATATTTCTCATCTTCATCATATTAACACTCTTGCAACAATTGTACCAACACCGCTACAGTTATTGGTATTGTCGTAAGATACCATATCTCGAACCGATCATATTTTTGGGAAATTTACGCCCGCTACTTTTTCTACGCACATCATTTGGTGATTACTTTCGCGCACTTTACGCTGAACCGTCGTTCAAAGCAGCGCCATTTTTCGGTTTCTTCATACTTCACACACCCGCTTTACTCATACGAGATCCACAACTGATCGAACAGTTATTCGCAAAAGAGTCTAATAGTTTTCCCAATCGTTATGAGGCGGCTGATCTTGAGTGTGATACTATGGGTGCCTTGACGTTGCCTTTAGCTAAATACAGCATATGGCGCAAGAGCCGACGTGAGATTTCCAAACTATTCACTAGTGGGCACATTAAAAAGAAAATGTATCCAAAACTTATAACGCTCGCTGAACACCTAGAAGGGTATATCACACGCAGAATGGCGCAAGATGATCGCCAAGCAACGGCACACAACGTATCAACGGTCATAGAGGTCAAAGAGATGTGTGCGCTCTACACGACAGACGTCACCGCCACTCTATTGTATAGCATCGAAACGGCAGGTTTACTGAATGATGGCTGTGAAATGCGCGCTCAGTGTGAGCAACTATTTCAGCCCAATCTGCGTAAGATAATCGATTTCTTTACTGTATTCTTTCTGCCCCGAGCAGTGCGTGCGCTTAAATCTAAAGTTTTCACGCAACAATATGCAAACTATATGCGACAGTTAGTCGAGTTACGCACTAAAATGATGGACGATGTTCATGAGAGTGGCGATCTCATCGAATTATTGTTGAAAATGCAAAAGACCTTGAAAGATTTACGGCCGCAAAGTGTTTGGCTGAAGCATCCAGATTTTATACCAGCACAGGTTGGTATATTCCTATTGGCTGGCTTTGAGACATCCTCGTCACTGATCGCGTTCATTTTATACGAGCTGGCGAAGCAGCCGAGTATACAGCAGAAATTAAGAGATGAAATACATGCTTATTCGCGTGGACCATCAAACTCACGTTTAAGTTATAAACAAATACTACATATGCCTTATATGGATATGGTGGTCGCGGAAGGTTTACGTCTATATCCGACAGCGCCATTCATAAACCGTGAGTGTTTACCGAAAGGCTATCAGCAAACATTATGGTATGAGCAGAGAAGGAAATGTTTAAATATACCCAAGGGTGTGCCTGCCTACGTCTCTATCTTGGGCCTACACAGGGATCCAAAGGTAAGGTTTGCATAAAGCTCAAGAGAACAAACTAAATTATAGTATTAAAATGAAAAGTAATATGATCGTAGAATTATAAACCAAAACACAAGGTCTTAATGTTGAAAGAGCTCAGGTGGGGACCACCACTGCACGACAATCAGGCTTTCAATCAGTTCTGTAAACTCTGGAACTAATTCCAAACTTCTGAGACTCACTGCCTCGAGCTTCCGAGGGAATTTATTGTCAGTTGAGCTTAACGGCCCTATTAGCCCGACAAACGTTTAGTTTTTAGTAGCCAAAGCATAAAGGAAAACTGGCATATTCTTTCTAATTATTTTCAGTTTATAATCCAAATTGTCTAATTCAGCGACAGATTGGTAACAAAACTTATTTAAAGAGCATATAAATATGGTTTATACTTGCTGAAGGAAAAGGATATCTCAAAGATGATTGGGTTCTCGACAAAATATTGCCTTATAAGATAACATGCAGAAAGCATGCTGCAGCAGGGCTAGAAATGAAAAGGAGTCTTAAACGATTTATGCAATTGTATACTCTAAGCAGAAGTAGTCTTCGGAATTGGTCAGAAATACACTCCGAGTGCGTGACAGTCCCCGCCGACTGTGGCATTCCTAATATGGGTTAGAATAACATTTTTGATATCACATTGAGCTTACCTTAGTCTTAGTTTGTTGATATTGCCAAGCCGGGAACCGACTCCGGCTTCCCAGCATATCTTCTCAGTCAAACTATAATTCTTCTGGTTGGAATAATAATGAACAACATAAAACTTTGAGCCGAGAAGGCAATGCATTTGGAAATACCAAATCTCCCAAAGTCAGTAGCTATAAGTACCTTTAGCTGATGAGCTTAGCCACCTCTGCTTTTGATTCACTAGAAAACTTTATAGTAACTTTCCTCTTTGAAGGCTGAGATCTCCTTTTAAGAGATATTGCAAAAGCTGAGGCTGAAGAAACGGTCTGCCATATTTTATGCTACTACCCTGGCTTGAGCAGCGCAGATAGATTACTTTGGGAAATTTATAAAACCATCGAAGGGGATGTATAGTGAAACCTCCTAATCAGGTCAAGAAGTGGCCTACTTTGCCCTAAGTGTATTGCTGCTCCCATATCGAAAGTCACCCCTAGTTAATCTAACCTAAAATAACTTTAAACATTATTTAAACAAATATTTGTTTAATTTTTACATTTCAAATTTCTTTCAGTACTGGCCCAATCCACAACTTTACGATCCACAAAGATTTTCACCCGAAAATCTGCCGTCTATTAAACCAATGACTTACATACCATTCGGTGTTGGCCCTCACGGTTGCGTTGGCAGTCGACTGGGATTACTACAAGTCAAATTGGGTTTAGTATATATATTAAAGCGACATCGTGTCGAGTTGTGCGAGAAGACAATGAGTGAAATTCAATTTGATCCAAAAAGATTTATGTTGGAAGCCAAAGGAGAGCTATATTTGAAATTTGTGAAGGAAACTTAAGGTGTATGTGTGCAAAAAAGAAACAAATATATTATATATTTATATATATATACATATATTATGTAAAGTGCTGTGATTATATTTATTTTGTACTAATAAATAATTAATTAAACTAAAATAAAAATAATATTTTTCATTATGGCAAATCAACCGCCAAACACGGAACGCTCTTCACCGCGACAATGCGAGCCCACACACATCAGCTCAAGCAACGGCATTTTTGAGCACTCAAAATATCGATTTGATGAGTCATCCAAAGTACAGTCCTGAACAGGCACCGAATGATTTCTTTTTATTCATTACGTAGTAAATAAACTGAGCCGTAAACGTTTTTCAACACCTGAAGAGACGGTAGATCCATTCAGAGCGTTTGTTATGGAGATACCTCAATCAAAGTGGAGCAAAAGTGCTTGGACAATTGGTTCGAACGCATGCAAAAGTGTATAGAACTTAATTTAGGATATTTTGTTCCCGAAATATAACCCTCTTATTTATATTTAAGTAAAGAAAAATATATTCAATAATTATCCAATAATGTAAATTACAATATAAATTACAAATATATTATGTTTTATGAACCTGCAAAGCAGTCCATTAAGTACTAATACCCCCTCACCACTAGAAAAACTTAAAATAATGGATCTCGTACAACATTCAAATGAATACCACCCACAGGCTGTATGATGATAGCACGAGGATCGAATTGAATTTTGTCCGCCGTCTTATCACAGACCGTTACATAATGATTCCGATAGAAGTAGAGTAGACCCAACTTCGTTTGTATCATGGCGAAGCGTTCACCAATACAATTGTGTGGACCAATACCGAAAGGCATGTAGGCGTTCATATTATTCTCATGTTTGTTCTCTGGTAGGAAACGGTCTGGATTAAAAGTTTCGGCATCTTTGAAATACTGTAAAAGAAGAAATTAAGTTAAAATTAGTTTCCAGCCACCTAACATATTTAATGAAAATAAAAACTAACCTTCGGATCCATTTGTATAGCCTGCTGTGGTATATAGATCGGCATATTTTCTGGTATAGAAAAGTCCATATTGAACGCCTTTAATGAATAACCCTCTTCACCAGCCTTTGGCGTACAAGCGCGGTCGAGGAATGATAGTGGTGGATAATGACGCAAAACTTCTTTCACCACATTATCCATATACTTCAGACCCATTATCATTTCATATGTGACTTTGCCATCATTACTCAGGAATGCTTCACGTACCTCCTCACGTAAACGTTTTTGCAAATCCGGATTACGCGCCATTTCATACATAGTGAACGACATTGTCGTTGAAGAGGTCTCAAAACCCGCAGAGAAGAAAATCGCCGCTTGCGCCGCTAAAGCATCTCGTTCCAATATAAATGGTTTCTTACCCATCTTCACTTCTTCTTCTTCGGCCTCACGTCGAAATTTAATTAAAATATCAATAAGATCATTACGTGTCGTGCCTGAGCGCATACGTTCCTCCATCGTTCGATTGATTGTGTCGCGCAGAAAGATGGTGGTGTCGGTTGAAAAGACTTTGAAACGGAATATTTTTACCACGATTGGTAAGAAAAAGAAAGCTTTAGACTCCAATGAACGTAGCCAGTTGAAAGTGAAAATCTTTTTGCCATTTCTACGGAAAATACCATTCGGATCGCTCAGACTGTTCGCTTGTATACCGTAGGCAGTGATCGCTATCACATCGGTTGTGTAGAGTGAATTCGGCTCTTTAACTTCTAACACAGTAGAGTTAGTTTTCGCATCCACTTTCAATGAACAGAGATATTTATCATATTCGCGGGCCACCTGTAAGTATGAAATATTTCAGTTGAGGAATGAACGAGAAGCAACGAGGGAATGAGGAGTTTTAATCGTAATGTTAGAGCGTAAATTTAGCGATGTCGCTCATACGCCCTGTCAATTTTAACAGTTGTATAGTAAATATTATTAACGCTTTATAAGCGCTGAGGCTATTTCGACCGAGCTCGTCCACCAATGTACTCGTATGTGCAGTGATCTAGAGTTTATTATAAGTAGCCTCTGAAAGGCTGATGGATTTTTATGAGGAGCTTTTAATTTATGTCAGAAATATACACGAGGGAGTTGACATTACACGGTGTGTCCCAAAAATAACCGAACTTTTTGGATATAAAATAGTAAAACACACATTATATTATCTTTGAAAGTTATTATATATTCCAAATAGGTTCCATTTGACTCAACACAACGTTTGGAACGATCAACCAGCGCATGCATATATTTTTTTATGTCATTTATAGAAATGTTCTTCAGTACCTCGGTTACGGCTGCTTCATTTTTTTATTATTATTTTTGGGATACACCGTGTATACGTATGCCGAGTGGCCACCGTAATTTGAAATATTATTATTAATTAATGATTTTAATTAATTTTTTATTAGTCTTCATGATAGTCTAGCCAACGTTTAACCCAACTTGACTCATTCAATGGCCAGTCTTGTTTTTATTAGGAAAATAAATATTTTAGACACGAACCAAGATTGAATATACCCATGCTCTTCAATGATCTCGAGACGAAAGCGAAGAGTCATTCATAAATTAACAAAATTTTCTCTTTGTTCACTTCAAGTGATTTGTAGCGATACCTTACAGTATCGGATTTATTTCAACTAATTCCTGCGGATGGGTATATTTATGATGATTTGGATGTTGATATGGATAAGGATATGGATATTGATGTGACCATGAATATGATTGAGGAAATGTATATGGATATAGATAAGGGTATGTAGGTATATGAAATTGGAATAAGTTTAGTTAAAAATAAGTATATGAATATAGATATTAATATTGATGAGTGCATAAGTTCGTGCCCGATTTCAAGTGTAAACTAAAATTGAAATTTTTTGAAGATTATTAATCAATAATCAATTATGTATTCGCTATCATGTTCGGCAATCCACTCCCAACGTTCAACCAATTTACGGATGCCTGATTCATAGAAATCGGGCGGTTTCTCGTTGAAAAAGGTGTCAAGGTGGTTTTTGACGTCTTCCACATTTTTAAATTTTGTTCCATTCAAATTGTTCTGCAGCGATCGAAACAAATGCAAATGGTGCAATGTCGGGTGAATATGGGGGATGCGGCATGATTTCCCAATTCATCTCCTTCAGTTTGGCCAGGGTCGGTTTTGCAACATGTTGCCTGGCGTTGTCATGATGGAAAAGAACTCCTTTGCGATTGGCCAAAATCGGACGTTTTTCATCAATTGCTTTCTTCAATTCGACCAATTGCTGACAATACTTGTTGGCAGTGATCGTTTCTCCAGCTGGCAAGAGCTCAAAATAGATCACGCTTCGGATATCCCACCAAATGCACAGCAGTACCTTCATCGGATGCAATCCACCTTTCGACATCGGTTCCGCCCCTTCGTGTGCCTGTTTCCATGTTCTTTTGCGTTGAACATTGTTGTACAGTACCCATTTCTCATCACCAGTCACGAGCCGATCCAAAAAAGGTTCGTTTTTGATCCGTCGAAGCAAAGAAATTGCTGTTGACATACGGTCCACTTTGTTCTTTTCACTCAACTGATGTGGCACCCATGTATCGAGCTTCTAAGTGTACCCAACCTTTTTTAAACGACGAAACGCAGTTGATTTGTTGACGTTCAATTCACTGGCAACCTCTTCCGTCGTCAAGCTCAGAAGGCCGTCCACTGCGAGGTTGATCTTCGAGGTTAAAATCTCTAGAACGAAATTTCGCGAACTATTTCTTTACTGTGCGGAGTGCTGGAGCACGGTCCAAATAAACTTCGCGAATATCTTTAGTTGCAGCGCCCACTGTTTTTCCTTTGCGGAATTCGTATAACATAATATGACGCATATGATCTTTTTCGTTGTTCATCTTCCATGCGTCTTTTCACTAAGCAACTCAAATCAAAATGAAGTTATTTTATACTTGATTTACAGTTCGGACTGTCACCTTTCCAACGATATATAATATGTATATATTTCTTTCACGAGCGCCACTCTCAAACGATTCGTACGGCATCCAGCGGAATCGGGCACGAACTTATGCACTCATCCAATATGAATACTACTAAGGATATAGGAAATAGATAAGAGTAGGGATATACAAATGGAAAGGACATTGATTTGGTTCTGCTATAAATATCAATATTGATATGAATATAGATAACTGTAGGAATATCGAACTGGAATAGGTATGGATATGAATAAAGATATGGATATGGATATTATTGTTATAAATATGGATACGACTTATAATATGGATATGAATATAGATAAGAAGAATAAGGATTTGGATATGGAACTGGTATAGGTCTGGATATGAATATGGCTATTGATATGAATATGGATATGACAAAGGATATGGTATGGATATGAAAATAGCATAGAAGTGGATATTGATATGAACATGAATAAGACTAAGGATATGATGTGGAGTATGGATATAAAAATGGAAAGGACATGGATATGGTTATCCTAGAAATATCGATATTGGTAAGAATAAGAAGGATATGGATACGAAAATGAAATAGGAATGGATATGACTAAGGATATGGATATGGGTATGGATATAGAGTCGAAAAGATATGGATATGGTTAAGGATATGAATATGGGTATGGAAGCTGACCCGATCACAGATATGTATGAGGATATAAGTATTGCTATAAGTATGGAAATCGATATAAATATGGAATGTATAAATAAATGGATATTGATATGAATTTCGAAAAGTATATAAGCATGGATATGGATATGGGTAAGAGTATGTCCATGGATATAAACCTTCCTTTATTTTTCCAACTCAATTTCATGCCCTTCAAAAAGTAATCCTTTCTCGATAAAATACACTTATGCCAACATTACCTCCAATCGTCGGTGCATGCCAAAAAAAAAAAATCATTTTCAGGTATGGCATTCCGGTTGAATCTCTTCAATCGACTCAAAATGGTAGCCTCAGAGCGAGTTTTTGAGTTTGGAGAATAACCAGAAGATGCGGAATGATATGGGTCGAGTTTTGGTAAAGCGATGGCGCATTATGTGATGCAAGACTCGAGATTTGTCAGCCCAAATTGACTCTCAACAAGATTTTTACTGATACCTTCGATATTCCAACATTCAAGCCTCGTCCTCAGCGCTTTCTCGACCCTCTCTGAATAATTAGTATCACTCATAAATTATAGCTTTCGATAGAACTTGTTAGCCGAAGGCTTTCTGCAACATTTTCAATGATTTGGCAGCAGACATTTCATTAAGCAGACAAAATTTAATTAAACTCCGTTTTGAAGAATTTCGAATAAATTCGAATTGTACTTTTTGTGATGTATAAAACCGAATATAGATCAAACACCGAGGAATATTTTGTTGCCAACTTAATATGTATGTATTTGCAAGACACCAAGAGGGACACTTCCTAGGCTAACTCAAAAATAAGGTGATTTAACCATAGAAAATGAGGTAATGTGGCGTACATAAGTACGTGGCATACTCAGAAAGTAAGCGTTCTAAGGATCTCACGGATGGAGGGATTTTATTTTCATCAAGCTGGCATCACACTAATGTTATTCGTTCATTCGTTATCTCGATTGGAAGAGACAATCTTCCCTTCTGCATATGGTCAAAAAGTTATGAATTCGAATAGTAATGTGTACATTCCCCTGATCTAACGCCTTCTGGATTACCCACCTGAAGCTGCATATGGGTGGAAGGGTGGAAAAAGGTTTTCAACAGTCGTGGAGATAAAGAAGGTGGTGGAAAAGCGGACGAAGTAGTTGGCGGGAAACTAATTTGTTGGAAGACAATGAAAAATTGTTACCACACTTCATCACCTGCGTAGCGAGGAATGGCCACTATGTCGAAAAATAGTTTAAGGTCTCACGTAATTTCCTTATTTAGATAAAAAAAAAAATTAAAAACTACAAAAAATCCGCACAGTTGGTTTCTGGATATGTCACGTGTTTTATATAATACTTTTGTTTTGGTACTACCAGGTAAATTTCAATTAGTTCATAGTAGCTTAATAAAAATTTCTCTTTTCTCAAGCACCCTTAAAGCTCTTTCTACATTTTAATGCCACTTTTCATTACTTCAATTGTTTTTCATTTTGTTCGTCATTTGATTTAATTAATTTTTTTAATTAATTTGTTTACTTTTATCTTTAACCAAGTATTTACAGCTACTTGAAAACATTTACTATATACTTTTCACAACTACTAACCCCTTCGATCAATGGAAACATTTGCTTCATTTTGCCACTGGTGAACACCGGCGTTAACTTCACACGTATCTCCTTCCATACGGGATTTTTGGCGAAAAATAAATTATCCGAACCCAAGGAATCCGAATGAGGATCCGAGGAAGTATAACGATTTGAAAAGTAATTAAAATCTTTAATCATAACCGTTTTGATCAGCTCCAAATCGCGTATAAGTAGCGACGGTTTGTTGAATATATATATTCCAACAGCAGGATGTTCTTTAGCCTTTTCATGATTATACAAATACTGAAACCAACTACAAGGATCACATTCCGATTTGATAATGCCCTTGAGATTACCAAAAAATAGTGCCGGTTCGATATAAGGCATCCGTTGACGCCGCCAATAAGCATATTGATATTGCAGCCAAATGTAGACTACGGCGCAGATGAAGGCCAATGTGGCCAGGACCTCTGTTAGATTGTTTGTTAATGCACCGGCAATACCGGTTAGTAGATTGGTAATAATCATTTTTTTTCAATAGAGAAGTATTTCAATTTTAAAATGTTTTCTGAATATTTTTTTTCCATAAAATCCTTTAAATCACAATTTATGTATTCACATTTTTAAATTTGCATGTTTGTTAGAGTTTGGCAACACCATCGTTATTGTTACACGTAAACTGATCCCCAGCGGCGGCTACTGACTGCTTTTATACCGTTAAACTATGTCCATGAGTAATAACAAAGTACTTATCATTCAGACCCTTGTAAGTATTGAGTATTGACTTTAAGTGTATAAATTTAAGTGCCTGGTTATATAGGTTTATATATTATATTTCCCAAATAACCAAATGCATTTACATTTTATTTATTTATTAATTTTTTTTTTGATGAAATTGGTTTTTAATTATTAAGTTTGAACCTTGGCCTTATATGTGGAACACTATACCATTCAAATTTATTACCAAAATAATGGTTCGGTTCGCGCAACGCGACTTAATTGCCAAGCAGAGCCGGTAATTTGAGCAAATAGTAAATTTACTCTAGCGGATAAAGGACATCCTCAGAGACGCCATACAGGGGCACCGAGGACGCTATTGCTGCTGTGAAGGAGAGTATCGAAGAAGACCCGAATGAGTCCATCCACCATCGCGTTTAAGAAGAAGATTTTACCGTAAGACCTTGCAAGAGAATTGAAACCGAACTACCAGCAAGCGCGACGTGTAAGTGGGCCCAAAACCAAAAGACGACTACCAATACCGATTTTCACAAGAAAAGCACATTTTTCGTTGAATGGTTGTTAAGAAAGAAAAATGTTACATTTGTAGTAATAATAATAATACGCAAGCCATTGTTAAGCCGCCTCTGCATCGTCAAAAAGTCACTTTTTGGTGATCAATGACTTTTTCATACTTGAATTGGAGGATGTTGATGTGAACGAACTTTGGTTCCAACAACCCGGGGCTACATGTCATACAGCTAACGAAACAATCAATTTATTGAAGGAAACTTTTGGTGAGCGCATTATCTTGGCGTGGTCTTGAGGATCTAGCAATTGGTGCAAAAAGTGTTCGAAAATTGAGACTTTCAGCTGGAATTTTATCGAACCAGCAGCGGCGGTCACTTGTAGGAAATCATTTTTAAAACCCAATAACCAGCCCTTGCCTTTATAATAAAGCTAAATTCTTAGCTTTCTTTTATAAACGTATGTTTAATTATTTGTAACTTTCAAATGAGGTGGGAAATTGTAAAGATAAGAGAGAAATCATTCAGTACGTGTATAAATAAATAGTTTTTGTAAGAATTACTTAAGTGTCTGTGGCCGAGCCAACAATAACATGATAGTCATTTCCTTTTATTTTTATTTTATTTTATTTTGATTCCTCAATTGATATACTCATTTGCTTCATAACTTACCATTTTCTGCCGAGCTGCTCCGATGTGTGGTGTGCGTCATGACTGCAATCCTGCTACTTCCAAACGGCCTTCTTGTCAGAAATAAACTTGATGATGATAATTCCTCCCGACAGGTTATTAGAAAACTTAATTTGCTTTAGATTAATTTTCTATAATTATTGATCTAGATCTGACCAGGGTTCGAACAAGCAACAATCCGCCTCGTAGTATGTTCTGTTAACAATTCTGCGCTGCAAAAACGTGCCAGTAATTTATGTATTTTAGAATTCACAAACTGCCAAACGATAACGGAGGCATTAGATATAACTCAGGTGATAGTCCAGAACCATCTAAAAAAGACTGAGTACTCAAAGAAGGCACGAATCCGTGAATAGCCAATGTGTCTAGAATCTCCGTTGAGTTGTTTTTCAATTTACTTTTAATGCCGGATAGTAGATTTAAAATAATATTTTTTCTGTTTGGGAATTATTTAAATTTATTAATAATTTTTAATTATATATATACTTTTATATGCATATTTTTTAATCACAATTAATGTTTACATATGTTTTCTTTTTTTTTAATTTTCTTGGCAGCGTTTGACAACATCACCGTTGTTGTTTCACGTGAACTGATCTCCAACGGCGGGTGTATAAATACTTTTATACCCTTAAAGTAAATTCATAAATAATAATAAAGTACCAATCATTTATAGCCCAGTAAGTATTGAGTATTTAGATCTGACTATGAGTTTATTTCCTGTAGGAAAAAATACTAGTTATTAACTACAATCCAACAGTTTTGTACTAGTCTGTCGCCCTATTGCTGATACGGCTTTAAACGCATAAGCGATCAATTATGAAGAAGAGGAAGAATTAATTTTCACTTGACTGCTTCGAACATTAAGTAACATTCGAGCAGCTAGTATTTAGTTAATACAGACATTGATGGAATTATCTGACAGGCAAGTAGTACTACTGCCTTTTGAACGATTTAATGAATTAAGCACTACTTGCATATTTATTAACCCTCATGTGCGCATGTTCTGTGAGTGATCCCCACACCGTGGAGCATCTTTTAAGGCTTTTCATTGCTGTTTTATGCCCTGCACCGGCCTGCTGAGACGAGCCTCCCGGGATCCAACTAGTGTTTTCACTATTAGGCCTTAGCATCGCTTTCTATAAGTCTGCTACCGCGACCGATATAGCACACTTTTAATTAGAGCCGGCTCTAATTAAGTTTTAAATAAATTTGATCACCATAATACCCTCTGCGATCATCATTAAATATCAGACGAGCATCTCGTATTTCGCTCATGCATAGATTAATTGAATTTACTGAGACTAGACAGTGGAGAAATTTATACGAGTAGTACAAGTTTCTAATCTCTAAAATATATTAAGCACCACTTATTTATTAATTAAAACATTTCTATTTATTTGCAAGCAATCAATCAGTAAAAAAAAACAAATAAACATCAATTAAACTGTAATAAATATAAGATTGATTAGGTTATCAACTGCATACAAAGTAGTTTTTCACGTTTCTTAGCTGGTGATGCATTCACAACATACATGAGTACATACCATATAAATATAATATATAAATATTATAGAAATATATGATATATGGTAAATATTTGAACTGAAAATATTTTAATTTTAAAATAAATATCATCCATTTTTTTATAAAACTGTTGTAAATCAAGAGACATCACACTTATATGTTATTGGTCCAAATTATAAATAATTTCCATACTTAGGTATATAGGGGACTGTAAGGTATGGTGGCGAACATGTCAAATCAGACATGTAACGACATTGATTTGACAGACTTTTCACTGTGGTCGATGTGTTTCATCGTGATGACATTTCATATACGAGGGGATTAAGAAAAGTTCGGTCAGTTGGTGACTTTCAATTTGTTTTTGTTAAATCTAAAAATATCAAATCCTTTCCAATCACTTTATTAGAGACGAAAAAACACAAGATAACTGACTGATAGGTCAGACGAAATTGCACCACCAGCGCAAAAAGAAATTCGTCATGTGATTCTATTCGGATTTCGGCGTAATTTACAGCCCATACAAATATTCAGTGAATGGCAAATTGTATATGGAACGATTGCACCGTCTTTAAAGACTATTTCGAACTTTCCTTGAGATTGTTGACGGGCGTACTTCGATACACAGAGGCGCGTGCGTATCTTCGCTGCGACAAAATAATGATCCGAGTCGATGTTAGGACCTCGGAACGTACACACCTCTAAAACACTGAATAACATGTCTTGCGTCTATCACAACATGATCGATCTGGTTGAAAGTTTTTCGATCTGGAGACAGCCAAGTAGCTTGGTGAATTTTCTTATGCTGGAATCTAGTGCTACAGACAACCATATTTCGGCCCCCGGCGAAGTCGATCAGCCTCAGCCCATTTGGGGATGTTTCGTCGTGGAGGCTGAATTTTTCCGACAGTCGATAGCCAAAGATACCTTCTTTGCCCACCCTAGCGTTGAAATCGCCAAGCAGAATTTTGACGTCGTGGCGGGGGCAGCGCTCATAAGTGTGTTCGAGGCGCTCGTAAGAGGTATCTTTGGTCAAGTTATCCTTCTCTACCGTCGGAGCGTGGACGCAAATTAGAGTGGCGGATTGTGGCGAGACGTTCATCCACCGGAGTTAATGGCAATACTCGGCGACGGAGTCTCTCTCCCACCATGAATCCAACACCAAATTTGCGCACCTTTATATGGCCACTGTAGTAAATTTCACAAGAACCCACGTTCTTCCGTCCTTGTCGCGTCCATGGCATTTCTTGGACGGCTGTGATGCCAGCCTTTAACTTGATGAGGACATTAACCAGCTGGGCAGCGCTACCTTACCAATTAAAGGATCGGATCCTTAAACATTTGCGGCGGTTCTCTCGTCCGAGGCTTATTTCAATTTTACATTGGATTTTGTTTTTCATGTGGTGGGTCCCAAACCCTACGCACAACCGCATGGGATTCGCCTTCTCACTTTAGCTCGCCTCCAAACGGATGTTCGTTGGCTACCCAGGGGATACGTGGTCTAAGACCGGACGTCGTGAGCTGCTTGAACCATATGCAAAAGAATCGTTTCAGGCCAATCCCATCAAGAATTACCTTGATGATGCTCATTCCCGGTCAGTTTGGTGATTACAAATAAATCTGTTCTTTTTGGGAAACTTTTATCCAAATATAGGTAGTTCTCCGCTTCCTTAAGAGCAGCAAATGCAAATTATGTTTGATTTAAATCAAGTCCTTATGGCTAAACTAAAGGATTATCATCACCATTTTACCCGTAATCTTATATTCTTATATTCCAGAATTTTCTAGTGTCATACCAAGCCGAAAAACGTAAAGAATTTATGTTACAAAAATTAATATTTTATACAAAAATATTTGCAATTTTTTTTACTTATAAGTAAATAACAAGAACAAATTAAAAAATTAAAAATATTTACAATTCTCGTCGAGTAAACGTACAACGAAATCACATTTCGAATATATTTTATAGACCTCCGATGGAGAGCACTGCTGTCTTACCCACTCACTTAAAATAATGGATCACGTACAACATTCAAATGAATACCACCCATGGACTGTATGATGACAGCACGAGGATCCAATTGAATTTTCTTCGGTGTCTTATCACAGGCCGTCACATAATGATTCCGATAGAAGTAGAGTAGACCCAACTTCGTTTGTATCATGGCGAAGCGTTCACCAATACAATTGTGTGGACCAATACCGAAAGGCATGTAGGCGTTCATATTATTCTCATGCTTGTTCTCCGGTAGGAAACGGTCGGGATTGAAAGTTTCGGCATCTTTGAAGTTTTTCGGATCCATTTGTATAGCCTGCTGTGGTATATAGATCGGCATATTTGCAGGTATATTAAAGTCCATATTGAACGCCTTCAATGAGTAACCCCCTTCACCAGCCTTTGGTGTACAAACGCGGTCGAGGAATGGTAGTGGTGGATAATGACGCAAAACCTCTTTCACCACATTATCCATATACTTCAGACCCATTATCATTTCATATGTCACTTTGCCATCATTACTCAGGAATGCTTCACGTATCTCCTCACGCAAACGTTTTTGCAAGCCCGGATTACGCGCCATTTCATACATAGTGAACGACATTGTCGCTGAAGAAGTCTCAAAACCGGCAGAGAAGAATATCGCCGCCTGTGCTGCTAAAGCATCTCCCTGCAATATAAATGGTTTCTTACCCATCTTCACTTCTTCTTCTTCGGCCTCACGTCGAAATTTAATTAAAATATCAATAAGATCATTACGTGTCGTGCCTGAGCGCATACGTTCCTCCATCGTTCGATTGATTGTGTCGCGCAGAAAGACGGTAGTCTCGGGTGAGAAAACTTTGAAACGGAACATTTTAACCAAAATTGGTAAGAAAAAGAATGCTTTGAATTCCATTGCACGTAGCCAAGTGAAATTGAAAATCTTTTTGCCATTTCTACGGAAAATACCATTCGGATCATTCAGACTGTTCGCTTGTAGGCCATAGGCAGTGATCGCTATCACATCGGTTGTGTAGAGTGCATTCGGCTCTTTAACTTCTAACACAGTAGAGTTAGTTTTCGCATTCACTTTCAGTGAGCAGAGATATTTATCATACTCTTGAGCGATCTGTAAGTGGAATTAAAAATGCATACATATATATGTTAGATAAGTACAAATGTTAGAAGGAGTTCATAAAATTATGGGTTTCTTTAAAACAAACACCTTAATCAAGTTAAATATTATCCTACAATTATTTTGAGAAAAGTCTTTTTAGAATATTATCAAGATTATATGCTTAATTGGTGTTTTGTAAAGGGATTGAAGCGATTTTTCGGCCTCCACCTATTTGTGGTGTGTGTCTTGATGTTTTTTCAGCAATTGCAGGGACCTACAATTTATTCAAAGCCGCCTCCGAACGGCTGATGATTTTTTATGAGGAACTATTTCGGTGGGGTTGACATTCCGCGACGCGATTAGAGAAGTTAATTGTCTATTATTGGATATTGGTCGAACCAAGATTCGTAACCTGACCGTCCAAATGCTGGTATGCGCTGCCACTCGGCTATCACAGGAATATCACGCTAAGCAAGTTAAGCGAAAATTTCCTTTCTAAAAGTAAATATTCCCTCATCATCTTAGAAGCGGATGAGGAAAAGTTTTGATATATTAGGTAAAGTAAAAATTTCGTTCGGTTTTAACTAAGAGATGGCGTTATTGTCCATATTACTAGTGTTATGTGTCATATCATGTCATACTATACGGCGCTAAAAGTTTGTCTTTGAAAGTTTTTCGATTGATTGACTCAGTACGTTGTGAGCGCTCGTCAAAAATGGACACCAGCAAAGAGAAAATTCGCTATAACTTACAATTTTTCTTCGATCAAGGCGAAAAAGCAGCCAAAGCGGCTGAAAAAATTAATTTAGTTTATGAGCCCGATACTGTAAACGAACGTGTAGCACAAAAGTGGTTTGCTACCATAGGTTCCGTTCCGGTAATTTTGATGTCAAAGATGCACCACGCGTCGGGAGGCCCCTCGTCGAAAATTGCGATAAAATCATGGAAATAGTGGAGCCCTTATTTAATTGCTGAGGAACTAAAGATAAGTCAGAAAACCGTTTGGAACCATTTGCATAAAAAAAACCGAAGGAACTTTTTATTAATTGACCTCAGGAATTTAATTTTTACTTTCACTTTTGAACTTCCTCTTTAAATCTGAACTGCCTTTCATGTCCTCTTGACTTTCATTAATTTTTAAGCTTGCTCAATATAATTTATTTGGGTATACCATATATCTAAGCTTTCACATCACTAAACACCAAATCAAAATTTTTTGTTATTTATATTTCACATCTACTAACACCTTCGATCAATGGAAACATTTGCTTCATTTTGCCACTGGTGAACACCGGCGTTAACTTCACACGTATCTCCTTCCATATGGGATTTTTGGCGAAAAATAAATTATCCGAACCCAAGGAATCTGAATGAGGATCCGACGCAGAATGACGGTTTGAGAAGTAATTAAAATCCTTAATCATAATAGTTTTGATTAGCTCCAAATCGCGTATGAGTAGTGACGGTTTATTGAATATGTATATTCCGACAGCAGGATGTTCCTTAGCTTTCTCATGATTATACAAATACTGAAACCACGTACAAGGATCACACTCAGAATTGATAATCCCCTTGAGATTACCAAAAATCAGTGTCGGTTCGATATAAGGCATGCGTTGACGCCGCCAATAGGCATATTGATATTGCAGCCAAATGTAGACTACGGCGCAGATGAAGGCCAATGTGGCCAGGATCTCGGTTAGATTGTTTGTTAATGCACCGGCAATACCGGTTAGTAGATTGGTAACAATCATTTTTTCGGTTTGAAATTAAATAAATTTATAAATATTTCGTTTTTTTTTAAAGCCCTTCACAGTTTTCTATCACAATTAATACATTCTCAGTATTATTTTATTAAGAGTATATATTTTATTAAGAATATTTGTATTAGCATTTGCCAGCACCACCGTTATGGTTTCACGTAAACTGATCTCCAGCGGTGGGTGTCTGAGTGTTTTATACCGTCAAGTAAGTGCATAGGCGATAACGAGGTAATAATAAATTTTTGCCAACCGTTTTTTTAATATTATTGTACATGTATGTTCAGTAAGCATATAATACTTACTTATATATATACTATACCATATATACAAGGTAAAGTATATTTTAGCTCATTAGATACCCATAGACAAGCTATAACGATAAGAGAGACGCTTATAATATTATATATTTTATTTATACAATTTACATACGTGTAAGTATGCATTTGCAATCCTGTTTTTCGTCTGTTTTGATTGGTCGTTTTTTCTCAGATCAATCAAAGGGAGATCGCACAATTGCTTTGTTTTGCTTTGTACATATTTACATACGGCCTTTATCAACAAAGTTATATATAAGACTAAACATTTTAATACTTAGATTTGTTTACATATTATTATATTTATTACATATACATACATATATATATGTGCATAAATGTGTATGCTTTCGAGTTCAATGTATTCTTCACTCATTTGTGAATGATTTATAATTGCTTCTCAGCTACTAAGGAAATTAATTAGTCTAATTTGGTTTTCTACGCATGAGACAATAGCAGTGGTAAGAAGTATAGAGCACACATTGATACTTCCAAAATACTACTACTGGCATAATTGAGATTTAGCTACTGTAGTAAATTCAATTGCTACTAACCAGACTTGATCGGTCAAACTTAACGTATGTACACGTATGTCCTGCATGCAATAAGTTCTCGCATGACAAGAACCACGCCTTTTTACATATATCCACTAAAACCCACCCATCTAACACGCCCCTCTCTATATAATTTATCAAATTTATTTATTTTTTTATTTGTTTTTTTTTTTTTATTATATATTATTTCATTTAATAATATTTATTTTTATTTTATTTCATTTTATTTTATTGTATTTATTTCGTTTTATTTTATTTTATTTATTTTATTTTATGTTTTTATTTTATTTTATTTCATTTTATTTTACTTTATTTTATTTTATTTTTTTTTTTCTTTATTTTATTTCATTTCAATTTATTTTATTTTATATTATTTTATATTTTATTGCATTTCAATTTATTTTATTTTATTTTGTTTTATTTTATTTTATTTTAAGTTATTTTATTTTATTTTATTTTAAGTTATTTTATTTCATTTCATTTTAATTTATTATATTTTATTCTATTTTATTTTATTTTATTTTAATTCATTTCTTTTATTTTAATTTGTTTTATTTTATTTTATTTTATATTATTTTATATTATTTTTTTATTTTATTTTATTTTATTTTGTTTTATTTTATTTTATTTTATTTTAAGTTAATTTATTTTATTTTATTTTAAGTTATTTTATTTCATTTCATTTTAATTTATTATATTTTATTCTATTTTATTTTATTTTATTTTAATTCATTTCTTTTATTTTAATTTGTTTTATTTTATTTTATATTATTTTATATTATTTTTTATTTTATTTTATTTTATTTTGTTTTATTTTATTTTGTTTTATTTTATTTTATTTTATTTTATTTTATTTTATTTTAAGTTATTTTATTTTATTTTATTTTAAGTTATTTTATTTCATTTCATTTTAATTTATTATATTTTATTCTATTTTATTTTATTTTATTTTAATTCATTTCTTTTATTTTAATTTGTTTTATTTTATTTTATTTTATATTAGTTTATATTATTTTTTTATTTTATTTTATTTTATTTTGTTTTATTTTATTTTGTTTTATTTTATTTTATTTTATTTTATTTTATTTCATTTTATTTGACTTTATTTTATTTTATTGTATTTTATTGTATCTTATTTTATTTTATTTTATTTTATTTTATTTTCTCGTATATCATCAAATTCATAAAATTATATACATACTAATAACATTTGTTATTCGCGTGTTCGCTAATATTTTAAATTGTGTTAGGAGACAGTTAAATTATTACTGCTACATAAATTCCCAGTAGAAAAATAACAAGTTTTCATAATTTATCATCATTTCACAAGTCACTATTGTGGCTTAATGAAATTAATGTTGAAACAGCACAAACTCATCGTTAACGTTAATTTTAAAATGGCTGCCCCTTATAATATTAACAGCTAACCTATATGTAACCGTTTAACATTCTCTGTTAACGTTTTAACATTAATGACAGCAATTCGTTATGGGTAGAAATTAAATAAAATTTATTTGATAACTGCTTTAACGATAGCCGATTCGATTTGAACCAATCGATTCAATATGCATCATATATTGTAATTTTTCATATAATTCGGGAGACTCTGCTCAAACCTACTTACAAGGATAAGTGTAAATCTTCATAGTTTTTCAGTAGATACTCTTTTGGAGTACATATTTTTCAATAAATTTCGAGACGATAAGAAAACCAAAGTTTTCAAAAGGTTCATTCTTTCGCTTTCATACACCGAAGAGCATATTTTCTTAAACAAAAATATCGCTAAATAAATTTTTGGATATTTTATGACAAAAAAAAAACTTACGAAGTTGTTAATTTTCTAATTTCATAATTGGTAGTCCAAACCGCCCGATTTATACATACAACGTATCAACATTACGATTTAATAAATATTATACTCGTATGTGTTAAACTGTTTACGTCTCGTCGCTTTGCGTGTATTTTCCTGTCAGTAGTTGTAATTATAATGCAATAGATGTTTAAAAAAATTACTTATTATTAAACACAAATTAATATGTCATATGTCAGTCAAGTGGACGAAGTGGTTAAAGGCTAAATACAAAAGTGGCACAACTCGGAAATTTACAAAGTACTCAGACAGTCTATGTGTTAATTATTTATATATATGGTATATATATATAATTGGCGCTTGGTAACCGCTGAAGCGATTTTCGGCCGAGCCGATTTATATAATTAAATGAATTTGAGTGCGACAAAGAAGATTCTCTCGAAAGAAAGCTTTGCTAAAGGTAGCATTTACATATATGTACATATTTTTAAATGATTATATATTTTGACTGATGCAATAAAGATAAATTCAAATTTGTGGTTGCATTTGTTTTCTATTATACTATTAACGATAACAGAATGTAGACGAAGGTACTTAATTCTGCAGGTGAATAAATTGTACTTAAAAAATCAGTCATTGTGATATACCAAAAAATAAAACTTCTTTTTTTTCGTTTTGCTCAGTAAAGTGGCTGATAAGTACCATACATAGTACCAGATATTTTTCTTGTTTTTTTCGGCTGAAAAAGATAGTGTGGAGAAAGCAGGTAAAGGCAGTGATCGATGTGTTATGGGTTTATGCAAAATTTTTTTTTTTTATTTTAGAGTTATGCTACTTTTGCATCTAATGTGCCATTTATACATATACATATATCTATGTACATATGTAGTAGTTCATGAAAAGATTAAGAATTAAAGCGTATTTATTTAAATTTTCCAAAATTTTTTATATATATATATTTTTGTTCTAAGTCTCAAAAGTATTTAAAAACATTTACATTTCAGTATTACGTTTTTAACGAATTGCTTTTAAATTTTATTTAAATATTGTTATGTCTCCGTAACAATTTGAGAAAAATATTAGAAACTAAATATTGAATAATCAAAAAGTCTTTACTGATTTTTTTTCCATTTCCAAAAAACTTTTCTTTTTCGAAAATTACTTTTAATCTAGTAAAGTAAAGTTAAGAAGAAGAATGAAGACACTTCAATAAATGGCGGTAAATTTAAATCCAATCTGTTGTATGCATCTTGATGTTTTCCAAAAAAGCCGTCTCCGAACGGCTGATGGTTTTTATGAGATTTTCAGATCAGAAATAAACTCGATAGGCTTGATATTCCCTGTCAAACCAGGACTGGAACCCTGTCCTTTCGAATGGCAGTACGCAAAGCTAACCAGGGTAATAACAAGAGCACCATACGGAACGTTCAGAAGGCAAACATAGTTGAAAGCAGTAGAACGAAGTAACTAACAAAACCAAGAAATCATCACAACCCATTAGCTAACGTTTTGTATAACCCATCCAGAATTTGCCGATTGCAGCGAAGAGATTTTCCCGCGTCTGTCCTCCCGGTCAGGAAAATTTTGGACAAAAGCAAGGCTATTAGTATTTTTTATTTACATATACATTATATCTATCGAGACAGGCATTGGAGCAGGCTGGTTCTGTGATCTCACCAATAAGGAGGGGGTAGTTTCAAACTTAATGACTAACATATTGTACTATCTACCAAGTGGAAGTTTGTGGCTATTATTGGGGGTGTCAAGTGAGCAACAACTTTACCTTATGGCAAAATAAATTAAATTTCTAGTCGATAGCCAATCGCAAATAGGACAGTTAAATGGGTCAACAGAAATTGAGTTTGGAGTGTTATATCTTAAAAAAATAAATTCAAAAAAAATTAAATTATACTTATTGTATTAATAGTGTATAGGTATAATGACTTGAATAAATATGGTAAATAGATTGCAAGCGTTTGTCAACAAACCTCCAAATTTCATGATAACAGCCACTATCATCATAATTTATTATTCAATCGGTTACTTTTATGAATGTCAATTTAAATACAATTAGAAAAAAATAATTTTTATGAGTGGCGCATTAAGTAGAATTGAAATAACAATAATATTTATTGAATAAAAAGTAGGAAGTGGTAGTAAAGTAGTAATTCAGTTAAAATTAATATTTACAGAGGTGACTTTGCGGTTTAGAAGAACACATTATTTATCTCCTGTTATGAGATTTTGGTCTCCAATAGTTTTAACGGCAATTAGGTCTTTATACAAGTATAGGCGGCCGCAATAATGGAGCGGTTAGCAATGCGTATCACCATTTGGAAGACCAGGGCTCGTGTACTGGTACGACTAACATCCACCGATTGGGCCTTATCACTATGGATTTAGATCCACCATTGAAAAAGAAAATGGACACACATCACCTCTTCCTCGATTTTAGGGTAGCCTTCGGCATTGGGGGTCTTTTGCAGTAGCAGCGCATTATGGCGGTCAACGAAGTTACTTTTCATCCCACTTAGTAAATGTACCAAGACAAAGTCTAAATGTGTAAGAACATGTAAGGAAGCAACAGACAGACTTTTACGGAAAAACGCGGTTAACATCACTCGGCCTCCAGGTCAGACGGATTTAATACCCAACGAAAAGACAGGCGAAGGTGCCTCTGGGTAGGCTGTCACCACCTACTGTTTCGGATCTTCGAGCTCCTTCAAATGCTTTCTAAAGTAGTGTACCCTTGAGAAACACTTATACTAAGCTTCTGACAGACCGAACTTCCACTTCCAGGTTGAGTTAAGCTAAAATTTTGCTCCATACTGGTTGCGAACTCATTGAGAGCTGCGCTATCTAAGTGGGTAGAAAAACTTACCTTCACTTAGCTCTTAGGGATAAAATGCGGTACATGTGTTGATATGCTTTACTCTTGTTCAGGTTACATTCGGAGCTACTCTACGACCTTGAAACTTCCTGAAGCATCGCCTACAAATCACAGCGAAGCACTTATTTTCAAACATCTTAACATATTTTACTGTGCTAAGGTGCTACCTGAAGCAGAATCACCACCCAGACACGTTATGAAGAAGGTATTTGGCAATTCCGCACTCAGCAAGGCAGTATTACTTATTCTCTACCACACCACGCTAATATTGCCTATTGACCTAAACATGGTTAGGTCGCCGAAAGGGTCACAGCGCTTAGCCGGATAAAATCCGGATCCACTCCGGTGCGTGCGAAGCCAGTTTCGTGAGAGTTGGACATGAAACGACTGATCTGCCTCGAGTTTCTCGCGTTGTACTGGCGCAACTTAAATCTGGATATTGTAGCAGACTAAACTCTTACCTATGTGGACTTGAGCCCGACATACCCAACGTATATCCTGCATACAATGAATCCCCGCATGACACGAACCACCTCTTACAACAACAAAAACAACATCAACATCAGCTCCCCTACGTATCAATGGATCCAACCAGCAACTTTTGCGGACGAAGAGCTCATGCTGCCTCGTAAAACCTACATACAGTAACAAAAATTTTGATATTGCTGGAGGTGAACCTCTTAACTAGCTATACTCGAACCCGACGTACCTGAGCCTCGGCACGTTAACCTTTGCATGGCGTTTCATACCATCTAAGTCTATTTCATTAGAGATCGAATCTATCGTAGCAACGGATCTTCAGACCTCTTTGACAGTAAAGTGCTCCGCAGTCCGAGATGGTTCTGAGTGAAAAATTCCCGATAAAAATTACCGAAATAAAGGACGTGCGCTCTGTCGAGATAGACTACTCTAGTATTCCTTTACACAGTAATCACTTGGTAGATGGCTCAAATTCTGGTCAGTCCAACATCCAGAATTTGAGATTTTTTTTTAATTCGCTGGTCCCTCCCTAGGCGGGGAGCAACTTTGACATTCAGAAGCGGCGTGGAAAAAACTGAAAGAAAAACCACAAGCCACACACTAGAAACTAGTAGAGAAAGCTCAGCCAGAAATATCTTAAGCGGTTATGATGCAATTAGATATATAATCAGGTGCATGAACAGTAGCATAAAAGGAATTACCAAAAAACAAAAAAAAATCCCAAAATCAATTTCTTTATTTATTTAATGAATTCGATTTTTTTTTTTTATTAAATCAAAATTACTCCTCAGTATTTAGGGGCATTTTCATGTAGATATTTGTGACACACAATGATATATATGTATATATGCACGTATTAATCAACATGCAGTAAATCTCAATCGTCCTTAAAGGACACCTTACTAAATTTCTCTTCAATATCGTTGACACGACAACGCACCTCAGGGGTTGGATCCTTTTGGAAATTTGGAAGATTTTCTTCAAAAGCAGTTTTCACAAGCGTTAGATTTTTCAAATCTTTAGCATCTGTTAAACGTTTAATGAGCACTAAAACAATGTTGAGAGATTCTTTCTTGAGGCCGGTATGTGGTAGAGCTGCGATTGTGAAGAACAAAGGTTGACAATTATCATATAAGAATAATTTTAAAATTTCACTTCATGTCACTTACCGGATGCATATATGACCGCTGATAGTACTTCATTGCAGATTTTCTCCACAATCATATCACGCGACCCGCAATTATCAATTTTAAACTTTTTCTCTTGATTGACCTCCTCCACGGGCGGTGCACTATCGCTGGCGAAGACACATAAACGCTCAACGAACTTGCAGAGTGCACCGAGTAGGCTCACCTGCACGGGACGTGTACTACTGCGCAAGCACAACAAGCTCCGTTCGACAAATTGCATTTGATATTTGTATTGTGTTGCGACGCCATGTTTGGGCCATGACTTGCCCAATGTCTCGCAGACTGTCTCTTTTAATTTGTTGAAAATCGTAGCGCGTTTATTACGCTCATCAGCTGTTAAAGTCTTCTCTGGCGCAATATCGCTCTCTTCTTTGCGTAATTCCTTCTCTTCGAGTAAATACCAAATCATATTGTAGACCTATTGCATTAAAGTGATGTAATTAAGCTGGTTTTATTTGTATGAATATCAACCAAACCTCTTCAAAGCGATCCACCTCCAACTCCTCTAATATATTACCCAACGCTTGCAATGCCAAGGTACGATATTGTGGCTCCTCTTTGCGACACTCACGCATAGCCGCATCCACTATGCGCACTGTAATCTCATGATGACGATCGAGTCCTTTGCAGAGTGCTGCTAAAGCGTGTAATAGACGCTCTTTACCCTTGAAAGTGCGACCCTGCAATTCACTGAGAAGCAAATTAATTAAACGCATGCGATCGCCATCTTCAATGGTGCCGCTTAGGCGCATAGCGATTGTGTGTATGGCATTGCCGGCTTGCGTCTTACGCACCCAGCTAGCCTCATCAAGCGATTTCTCCAATTTCGGTATGATGACATGTAAATTCATGCGTATGCCGGCATCACCGGGACTAATCTCATTCCAGAGTTCTTTCCACAACTCGATATTTGATTTGTTTTCATCATTTGGTTCTTCGTGTTTGGCAAAGAACGTGAGTGGCAATACATCATCCAGGTAGTCTTTTAATAAATCATTGTGACGTTTATTAATCGCCTGTATTGTGAGTGGAACAGAGCGATTTGCGCAGTTCTCCATATACAATTCATCAAGCTTTACAAACAAATTCTTAATGGACTTTTCCTATGGATTTATGGTATTAGCATGAAAGTAATTAGCGAAAATTATGCATTTTTATAATAGAACTCACCTTTGCTATGCCCACCAAATGTCCTACTGCATTCGCATAGTATTTGCGTACGGTGGCATTGTGATCTTTTAAGCCCACAAAGCAGGCAGCGAGGTATTTGCCTACCAAAGGTGACATTTCTTTGCCAACACGTATGCTTATCTGTAATTTTTTTGTGTGCATTAAATAAGAACGATTAAATAATTAAGAAAAAACAAATTATACGAGTTATTGTATAAAATATTGTTCATTAACCCACCAAACAAACGAAATGCGCACAAGCAATCTTTGTGCCTAATATAATATTCGTTTTAATTAATTCCAAAACACTGGGGGTCATCTCTTCGAGTACTTTGAAGTCAATATAACGCATGCACTACAATGAAAGACACCATTTTTCATATATATATTTTTTTCAATTTGCATATTTTCAAATATACAAACCTTCGATATCGATTCCATTGTATGATGTGATTTAGCTGCCTCGGCGCGCACTGTATCCACAGCCTCTTGCGCTTCATTATCAGCGCCCAGTCGTGTTGATAAATATGATAACTTAGAACTTTCCACTTCGCCGGTGGCCTTCAATAAACACGGTATAAGCATAGGCAGATGTGGCGCAATCAATGAACCTGATGAGTCAATCATTTCGGAAATTGTACGTATACTGATTTTACGTATATCAGCAACGGTGTGTGTGACACCGGTTTGTAGTAGTAGTGGTAAAATAGAGGATGCAACGGCCAGACCGGATTTGCCGTGATCTGAGGAAGCGGCCGAGACGCAGAGCTACAGTGAGTATTGAAGAAAGAAAAAAAAAAAACTTTGAAATTAATAAAATAATAAGTGAGGTTTTCGACGAATGGATCCAACAACTACTACCAGCCAAATCCTCGGCCATCATTTCTACGAGCTGGATGAAGAAGTACAAGCTCGAACTGGTTGTGAAAGTAGATAATATCGGTATTCCGATAATAAATAAAGTCAAGTTATTGTCATTCACACTCGACAATCTGCACTCTTCACACTCAAAATCCTCAAATCGCTAGCGGACCGGTCGTTAGTTACGCTGCCTCGATATGAACGCTGGGAGCAAGCGAGACACAGTTGAAAACACTACAAGCCTGCCAAAATCTTGCGCTGAGGATCGTTAGCGGGAAACCTTTTGATGCCACCAGAGTATCACTTGCACAGCGAAGCAGATAGCACCCTAACAGGCATTTACTTGAAGCCGAGCTACAATCTAAGCACATTAGGAAGGGAGTACTGAACTATAGGGATTGTATCAGCACCGCGTACAAGAATCGCTGGGTAGGACGGTGTACCGACAAGCTTTAAACGCCATTCAGCGAGAGTCCGTTTACATCTTGAACTCTCTTCCAGTGAACGGTGTCCTCGGTGTCAAATCACCACCCATTGCAGACGAAGAGCTTCAGCTGTCTTGAGAGTGCCGCGTAATCATGGACCTTCAGTTGGATGATCTGGATGACTTAAACTTATCTTGCCTACTCCTAAGGGCTAGTCTAGCCGCTACAACAACAGACAGACCCTTAAAGCCATTCACAGAAAGTCAGTTAACACCTTTATAAGCTCTCTTCCCGTGAATGGCATTTTACGGAAACCAAGCAGCCACGGTTCGAGCTGCCTCGCGAGACTCGAGTAATACTGACACATTCAAGAACTGGAAATTTGTAGCCGACCTCTTTTTTACCTCCCCGACTTGACACTGACATATCCAACGGATGTTCTGCATGGAAAAAATATCCGCACAGCACTCACGTCTTCTTTGAAACTCTAAAACCGACTCACCTAACTCCTCTCTCCCTCTCTTTCGCTCTTTGGTTCAAAGCCATCGAAACAGCCCATTTCTTGAATACCTCCCGTTAAATTTGCTTCTACTGGGCGGGGGTTAGTTAGCAGCAACAACAACAGCGCTCCGGTTTATGGATTCAAGAATTTGTCGGGCCTTTATACCGGAAAAACACGAATTTTTTTTCGGCCAGGAACTGTCACTCTCGCACTATTCACCAAAAACCAATTTGGGGAATATTTTTGTGGTTATTACAACAACAACAACAAGCAAACCACTTGCGGGTTAGCGATTCAAGAATTTACCAGCCATAGCTCATGCTCATAGAAAACACTAATACCCAGAAGTTCAACCGGACAGTCGGGCTTTTATAGCAGAACAAAACGGATTTTTAGTTGGTGAAGGACTGTCATTCAACGTCTACGTTCTCGATCTTATTAACTATCAAACAGGGTGCTTGCCTTGTAATATATTATAGAGGAATGAGAAAACACCTTGGACTTAATTTGTGTTATCTAATTTTTTTTAACTTGCCTTGCTCAAAAACATAACAGATCCTTGTGCAGCCAAACGCGTGCCCTCGTGTATATCATCCATAACACGAAACAATTGAGCCCACAGCTCTTGCAACTCAGGTTCAGGTATTTCATCTGCAAGTATCATAAATGTTCTTGTAAATACATTATTAAAAAAAGGAAAAAACTTTAAAAATAAATAGGTCTATAAGAAAATTTAATATTTTTATATTAATAAAAAATGAAATATAAAAACAATAAATAAAATTGCTTAGTTAGAAAAATGCAATAAAAAATACAAATTTATGATTTAAACATTATTAATTAAAATGAATTTCAAAAAAAAATTTAAATTAAATAATTTAACAAAAAAAAAATATTACAAATTTCCACCTTCAAAATACTCACCCACTTCCATAGGCGTACTTTTGTCTGCCTCCTTTCCATCCTTACTCTGCTTTATTGCTTCCAATTTCTTCTCATCACTGCGCAAGCGTAAACCATTTGGCCGTTTCAACAAATCACGCACTGCCAAACAACAAGCAATTCGCACACGCCACTCAGTAAATGTTAAATTATCCAATAATTCCTTTAAAATTTCCCAATAATACTTTTCAACCGCATCCTTTGGATCACTCACTACCGAATCCCAAATTGAAATCATTGAATTTTGTATTTTCGGTGTGGGATCATACTTATAACGATACAAACGTGGTATTATCTTGCCAAGGTAGGGTTGCATTTTAGCTTTAGAATCAGCACTGAGAGACTTTAAACCGAATGCAGCACCTAACTTACTAGTCCAGGCGGCATTATGATTGGCCAATTGCATAAATTGATAAACCATTTCGGGTTGATTGAGATCGGAAGCGAGGGAACAAAGTTCTTTATATGTAGTTATGTTGCCACTGCGAATGTAGAGAATGAATATTTAATTTCAACTTTAATAAAATATTATATTTAAAAATAAAGTGCCTTACCCCGTGGGTGTTTTGCCCAGCATGCCTTCGGCGAAAAGTTCCGTATCTTCGCTGACTTTATTCACCTGCCTCTTACCGCCAATTAATTGATCTAAAAGTGAATTTGCTAAATCATTTTGACTATGAGCATCAGATAATGTGTAGACGAGTCCCAAGCCACGCGAGGCAACATCTTGTACAAATTCTATGAACGAAATAAATTGTATTAATAAATAAATGAGCATGATGAGCGTTTTGATTAAAACTTACCGCTATCATCTGAGAGCAATTCGGTGAATGCAAATTGTAGTATTTGTTTATTTTTAAGCACACCAGGACGGTGGCTGCAATTTTTAATCAATGCCAGTAACCAAACCGAAGCAGCCTATGGAGGCGGAAAAAAAGTTAATCAAAAACATGTTGGGAATAAATAAAACATTAAATATATTAATATAAAAAATAAATAAATTAGAAAAGATATTAAAAAAATGGTTTAATTAAAAAATCAATAGAAGGGTGGTAAAAAATACAAGAAAAATAAAACATAAATAAAAGTAAAGAAAAAAAAAACAAAAAAATAAAAATAAAGAAAAAAAAACGAAAAAAAATAAAACAGAAAAATAAAAAATTAAAAAAAAAAATAAAAATAAAAATAAAAAAGAAAAAAAAATAAAAAAAAATAAATAAAAACCAAAACAATATTAAAAAAGAAAAAAATAAAAATAAAAAATTTAACAAAACAATAAATAAAACAAGGAAAATAATATAAACCACATATGAAAAGTTTAGATAAATTAGTTTATCCAACTCAATTTCATATTACACTCACCTGCCGCGAATGCACATTTGGCTCTGGCACCAAACGCACCAATGACATCATAAATTTCTCAAACATATCATCATTACAATATGGATTACTTTTATGTTTGTTTGCAAATTCATCACTAGCATTTATGTCATAACCATTCAATGTGGCGACCATCGCCTCCGAGATGGCAATATTCAAAGCCACATCTTTTTGCGTCTTAATAATTGATAAAAATTTATCCAAATTCCGTTGTGTAAAGAATTCACCATCACCAATGGCCAAATAGCCAAGACAGCGTGCTGAATCCTCACGCACGCGTGCACGAACCGAAACATTGCGCAACAATGTATAAATATTATGATATATTAATAGTTTTGTTGAGGCTTTAGCAGCTGCAAAATTGAGAAGGTTTTAAAAATAAAAACAAGATACTGTATAACTTCTAAACTCACTCTCATATTCAACGTCATCATCATCATCATCATTTTTATCACTCGACACAGGCACCTGTATTTCCACTTCAACATTCGGTATTATAGCCATTTTGCCAATCATCGAGATACACTTGACAGCAGCAGCCACAAGTAGCCACTGTGATTCGTGCATCATTTTGACTAAGGAAGGATGAATTTTATAAATAAGTTTTATAAAATCTAAAATTTCACTCCTTTTACCTATTATTTTAACAGTTTCCACAAAAACTGACCATTCATTTAGTTGTTTAGTCGTTGAGTTCCTAGTTACCAAAGGGATTTTGCGATTAAAGGCGTGTCCCAAAACCAGCATCCAACCATGTTTATTCTCCAGAGACTTTTGTGGCAGCTCTTTAAGGCAGTCACTAATCTATAAACCATATAATTATGTATTATAAAGCAAAAAAAAAAGCGAAAGAACTTTATATATTTTAGGCTTACTTCCGTATCAAACTCCTTATCCTTGAAGCCATAAGCTAAAAGTATGCCATAAACTTGCGCCACATTTATTCGCATTGTTTCTGATACATCTTTCAAAGAGTTGGACAATGGTGTGAGTAAATGTATATGCGAGTCGGTGAGCAACTCGGGTGCTGCATGTAACAAATCATAAAGGCAAAGCAAGTTGACTTCGGCTATTCGGAAAAGATGTTGGGAATAAATGTATTAATAAATATTACAGGCATTAACGTGAGTTTTTAATAAAAAATAAATAAAAAAGAATAGACATCAGCTCCTCACAAATATCGATTTTATATACTCTCTGTTGGCGGGTTACGAGTTAACACTTATTATGAGCGCTTTATAAATTCAAATTTTATTAAGGTTTTCAATAAATATACAAACTATATATATGTATGCGTTAATGTATGATGAGTTAATGTTGACGCTAAAATAATTGTGTTTCTCGTGGATGTATGTGCGTTTAACTCCGCCAACGAACCAAATGAAAAAGAACGCTTATTAAAAAACTAAACGGCAAACAGGCTACTTTGCGGAATAACGGGACACACATCCACAAGGTCGCATTTTAATGTACATAATGCTTAAACTTCTAAAGGCTCAGGTTAATGCTGCGCGCCAACATTCCCCTCCCCGTGAACTTCATGCTCTGACGTGGGGTTCACCGATCTAAGGTCGAGGCGCGCCAATTTCACCACCGGGCGGGTCACCAGTCCGTTGGCTGTTTTTACTACGGCACTTCTTACTTGGCCATCGAAACTTCGAATAACATCTAGCACCTTTCCCTTGACCCAAGTGTTCCGTTTTGCATTTTCATCTACAATTATTACGACGTCGTTCGGGGCAATAGGTTCTGGTGGGCTCTCAAGCCATTTTGCGCGTCTCGTCAGTCCAGGCAAATACTCACGAATCCATCGTTTCCAAAATCTATCGGCTAACTCCCCAGAGGCACGAAATTTTTCATTTAGTAGTGACGGAAGGCCAATGTCGAAGTCATCCTTTTCTCGTATGCCGCTCGAACAACCAAGAAGGAAGTGATTTGGCGTTAAAGCCTCGTTATCGTAAGAGTCCAGCGGGATATAGGTCAACGGACGCATGTTGATGATATTCTCGACGTCGGCTAAGGCAGCTCTCAATACTTCTTCACGCAGAGTACCTTTTGGAAGTATGTCCATTAATACAGATTTAATTGATCGAACCATCCGCTCCCAGGCGCCGCCCATATGCGGTGATGCTGGTGGTATAAATTTCCACTCGATCTCAGGATACCTTTGCATGATCGTTTCAGATGATATCTTCTCTATTTCTTCAGCTAGTATACGACTAGCACCTCTAAAGTTGGTGCCGTTGTCTGAGAGAATTCGCTTGGGTACTCCCCTTCTTGAAATAAACAGCTTCAACACCAACAGAAACGAGTCGGTGGACAGTGATGGCGAAATCTCGATGTGAACCGCGCGTATGGTCATACAAGTGAACACAACTCCCCAACGCTTCTCGTGCTTTCTGCCAACAGTCACATCAAAGGGTCCGAAATAGTCGACGCCCGTGTAGGCAAAAGGATGACAGAATGTTGCCAGACGCTCCATGGGTAACTTTCCCATTTCTGGTGGATTCGGCGTGGCTCGCCGATTGCGACAATATTGACATAGTTTGGTCACGTTTCTCACCAATGCTCGTAAACCATGAACGCAAAATCGCTGCCTCATCTCATTTACCACTATTTCGTTGTGATGGTGATGGAACCTCCGATGGTAGAACTCTGTGATGAGATGAGTAATGATACTATTTCGGGGAAGTATAATAGGTCGTTTGAGATCAGCTGGTGCTTCTCGTGCTTCGTCAATTCGACCCTTCACTCTCAGCAGTCCATACTCGTCTATAAATGGAGAAAATTTGTAAATTGAGCTTTTACGACTTACCGCGCCGCTTCTGAGTTGAGTATATTCTGCGGTATAGTACTCTTGCTGGCATTTACGAAATAGAAGAATTTCAGCACTTGTACAAGTTCTGTCATCAAGGAACATCTGTGTAATGGGATTTCTTGCTGGAAATTTCATAGTCGAACGAAGAAACCGAAGGACGCACATCTGAGCAGAACGTAATTTTTCCCACTTACTGAACCTTTGTGGATCCGGTGATGCATCATGGAGTGGAGTGTTGTCCGTGTTCACGTGTTGAATTATTTCTACTGCAGTTTGAACTTGTTCGAAGCTGGTGGTTGGCCAAGAAGTTTCTGGTAATTTTAGAAAGGTGGGGCCGGTGAACCATCTGGCATCACTGTTAATTTCCATATTCGGGATCCACTTAGTTCCGTCATCTGCTACGTTTTCCTTCGATGGTACCCACCGCCATTCGTTGACATGTGAATCTTCTAGAATTTCACCAACACGTACAGCCACGAACTGGTTGAATTTTCGGGTGTCTGATCTTATCCAGCAGAGAACATCTTTCGAATCGGACCAGAAAATCCGGCGGTTTACTTTTATAGAGAGCTCTTGTTCTATGAACTTAGCTAGACGAAGGCCTAGGATTGCAGCCATCAGCTCAAGCCTTGGCACTGAAAGTGGCTTCAAGGGAGCAACTCTGGTTTTAGAAGCAACGAGACTGCAGCAAATATTGTCCATCATACTCGAACGTATAAAGGCCACGGCTGCGTATGCTGATATGCTAGCGTCGACGAAGATATGAAGTTGATTATCGGAGCTACGTCCCACCAACTGATAGCACCGTGGAATTCGAATTTCATGAACGGAATGAAGATTTCGCAGCCACTGCCACCACGCTGAACGTTCATGATCTTGCACAGGCTCGTCCCAAGTTACGCCCGATCGCCATATATCTTGTAAAATCATCTTGGCTTTTATTACGATAAAGCCTAGCAAGCCCAACGGATCGTAGATGGTCATCACCAGCCGCAGTATTTGTCGTTTTGTAGGAAGGCGGGTTTCGTCGAAGACCTCCGGCTTAAATTTGTGAACAAAGGTTAACTCGTCACTCACAGGAAACCACCACATTCCTAGAACCTTTTGAAGTTCTGACCCCGGTTCTACGAAACACTTGTTTGTGAGCTTACTCTGGTTGGTCATTGCTTGAAGAACTCGTTTGGAATTCGATAGCCAGTTTCGCATTTCAAAACCGCCTTCAGAATGGATTTTGTGCACATCAGTAGCAAGTTGGATCATCTCGTCTTCATCGTCTGTACTGTGCAGCCAGTCATCTACAAATGTATTTCTAATGATCGTTGCTACAGCCTTTGGAAGTATCTTTTCAAAGCGTATAGCATTTTTATCTTTTATGTAGTTAGCCAGGGACGGGGAGCATGATGCCCCAAACGTCATTACGGTCATAGCAAAGACATCAGGTCGTCGATGAGTGTCGCCGTTTCGCCAAAGGAATTGTTGTGCCGCCTGGTCCTCTAATTTCACCCGAATTTGGTGGAACATTTCGCGGATATCTCCACATATAGCCACCGGACGTTCACGAAATCGCGTCAGGACACCGACCAGTGATCGCAGAAGATCAGGACCCTTGAGCAGTACGTCGTTTAGACTTGTATCACTAACCTTTGCAGCTGCGTCCCATACAATTCTTCTTTTATTTTTGTTGACATTCAAGACTGTGAATATCGGGATGAACCAGGATTTGCCTCCTCTAGATACTTCGTCGACTTTCAGCTTTTTCACATAGCCCTTTTCTGCATATTCACTCAGTTTTCCGACAAGAAATTGCTTAAGCTCCGTGTTATTCGCCATTTTTCTTTCCAAGCATTGAAGACGGTTGAAAGCCATTTGGTATGAGTCAGGTAGCTCGATGTGGTCGTACTTCCATAAAAGGCCTGTTTCCCATTTTTTATCTTGGGCATCATATTTCACTGTTTTCTCCATCAGGTGGTACGCGCGCTCGTCTGCCTTCGATCTAAGGGGTTTGACGGTAGGGCTGGTACCAACAGAATCTACGGCGAAATAGGTCCTCATCAAGCTGTCTAGTTGATTGTCTTTGTTACAGCTGCAAACGTGAAGCAAACTCTCGCCTGGTATTTGAGTGGATTTGTCGTGACCGTAAACTGACCAGCCCAGCTTACAGCGTGCAGCAATTAAGTCCCCGTCTTCGACTTGATGTACTTCCGCTGGAACGCAGAGTTTGGTTGTGTTGTCCAAACCAATTAACAATCGCGCTTTACAGTCGGTGTATGGCAGAATAGGTAGTGACTTCAGGTGTTCATGCGCATTCAAGGTATCGGCGTTTAGAGATTGCTGTGGTAGATCGAGGTCCGTAATGGTGCGCATATTTTGTAAACGATAACGCATTGAATTTGCTCCTCTGGCGGATATCTCGCAACTTACATATTTGGAGTTTGCTTCTTGCTGAGATATATCGCCTGTCCATTTTAAACAGAGTTCTTCACTAGGTCCGTCGAGACCAAGCTGTTCGGCTAGCCTGCTGTCCATCAATGTGCACGACGCTCCTTCGTCAATCAAGGCGAATACCTCAATTGTGGCTCTTGGACCGTATAAAATAACTGGAATGTACCGAAAGATAGTTCTCTTGAATTTGCGGTGATGAAGTAGAATTGTAGAATTTTCTATGTTGGACTGAGTGTTGATGTTCGTGGTTTGATTATGTAACAGTGGATTGTGTGCCATTCGGCAGTTATCCACACCGCAGACTCTTTTGGAATTGCAGCGTCTAACCATGTGAGCTTTGAAACAACGAATGCAAAGCCTTCTGTCCTTAATCAGTTGCCAACGTTCATTCCGACTCATTTTCTGAAAGTCCGGACAAGCAGAAAGGTTGTGATCTTCGTTACACTGAGGGCAAACTGAAATGGAGGTCATCTTCTCTTCGCAAGCTTTCGTGGAAACGCTTTCGTGCTTTATGTGGCCGTGCATGAATACTCTTTCTCTATTACCTCTTCGTCCTATCTTTTCTTCTGCAGAGGTTGTATCGCTAAGTGGTGTAACTTGGCTTGCACATGATGCTAGTGCGAACAACCATTCGTCAAACGTAACGATATCGTTGCGTGCTGTAGCCATCCGCCGACGACCCCAGTCTAACTTCATATCACCTGGAAGTTTACTAAGAAGTTCATTAATTAGCATTGGATCATTCAGATATTCATTAAGACCTAATCCCTGCATCGTGGCTCTGTAATTCTGCACACCTAACGCGAGATCGATTAGAGTATTCAGCCGGTCTGTTCTCACTGCTGGCATCTGCCTCAATTTGCGCTGCAATGTGTTGTGGATAACATCAGGTCGGCCGAACAGCATGCGTAAAGTATCAATGGCCAAATGAATTGTAGACGGCATCATTAGTTTCCCTCTGACGGCTTCTAGGGCAGCTCCTCGTAATGATTTTTGTAGTCGAATCAAGTTTTCTTGTTCTGAGAATCCACAACGTTCAGTTGACTGCTCATAATTTGTAATGAACAACGGCCACTCCTCTGGTTTCCCAGAGAATGGAGGTAGATCCTTGCTGATCACTTGCCTTGTCGCTATATGTGATGGACTCAAGCTCAAATCTAAGCTTGGTTGAAACCGAGTATGCGCTTCACCCCAAATACGGTTGTCGATGGGCGTAGGACCGCCATGTGGTTGCCCGGAACAATCGTGTGCATGGGAGAATGGGTTGTGTGCGGCAGCACTACACCCATGTGCATATGTAGAACTTGCATTGGCCGATGATGAAATGCTATGAAGTTGTGGGGCATTTACGACGTTGCCACCAAAGTACGTACCAGCGATGCTCATCGGTGCGTGTCGGCTCTGACCGAAAACGCAGACAGATGGATGAGCGAACGTTGAATTCATTGGAGGTCCTCCAAAATGAGACGGTCGTCTGTCATAAGGCGAAAATTGACTTGGCGCCATAGCAATACCAGCGTATCCAAGTTGCTGGTTTGGAGCACCCACGCTTCTGGGCTCAACGGGCATTGATGCGTGAGGCGATGAAAATCGAACAGGTGTGTTGGCCACGGTAGCAGCAACGGCAGTGGAGCAAAACAGCGGTGAATGATTTATTTGCGTTGTATCCACGTTAGACATGCCTACTGATGAGATTTGTGCGCCAGCATTCACACTTTGCGGAGATAGCAGTTGCTCAGCAAGTCCAGTGCATGATAGCTGTACACTTGTATCAGTAACGGCGCTTCCGTTATTCTGCATAGCTGTGAAATTTATCCCGCAAATCGTTAAGGAACACAATTACCTTGTATTAAATTTCCTCAGCAGCAATTATTTTAGAATGTTGGCGGGTTACGAGTTAACACTTATTATGAGCGCTTTATAAATTCAAATTTTATTAAGGTTTTCAATAAATATACAAACTATATATATGTATGCGTTAATGTATGATGAGTTAATGTTGACGCTAAAATAATTGTGTTTCTCGTGGATGTATGTGCGTTTAACTCCGCCAACGAACCAAATGAAAAAGAACGCTTATTAAAAAACTAAACGGCAAACAGGCTACTTTGCGGAATAACGGGACACACATCCACAAGGTCGCATTTTAATGTACATAATGCTTAAACTTCTAAAGGCTCAGGTTAATGCTGCGCGCCAACACTCTCTCATCTACTCACTTCTTTTAGCCTCTACAAAACGCTTTACAAACTGCACATATTGATGTAATTCATTTTGTTCGCTCGCTTCATAATTTTCAGCGATGTAAGTCTTTAACTTGGCCGCTGCCTTCTCATCACCGGGCGCTGTACGTGCGCCAGCTGAATACCAGAGACAAATACGCAAATAATCCAATATCTAAATAATATATAAAATGGTAGTTATTACAAAAAATACAAAAATGCGTTGTTTTACTCCTCTACCTCCTCATAGACATTTTGAGTGAATGCCAATTTAACATTGCTGATGGTCTCACAACCATAATTCTTTAGCAAACGTCTCTCAGCCATTTGACTAACATGTTGCATGATTGATTTGAAACTGGGCAATATAATTGGACGACGCTCGGCGGACAATTGATTAAAATCGTCTTTCGGTTCTTCTACATATTCCACAGAATATACTAAATTGTAGTCAATGTGATCCTTCTTGGAAACACCATACAAATATGTGGTGACGCTGTCATGCAAATGATTGCTATCGAGAAAAATAAAATCATTTTTTTATTAACATAATTATTTCTTACCATTTTTTTTCAATATCCTTACCGCTCGCCTGCAATTAGTAATAGCAAAAGCCGCGCTGGCGCATAATATTCAGGATAGCATGTGGTTAAGAATACACTAGTTGCATTCTGTACGGCTTGCTGCTTTGATTCAACGTTATCTGTTAGCATAGCTAAAAGCAAATGTTGTTGTCCACTCAATTGGACATTTTCCTTAAGACATCCTTCTGCATCTGCACCTTTTGGTGATTTCCAAGCAAATGATGGCGCCATAGCTACCAAAGCATCACGTAGGGATGATTGTAGTTCAGGCGCATTTGCTAAATAATTGAAAAATGACAGCACCACTTTTAGATCTTCATTGACTACATCCGGGCAAGTGCGTGCCAATTGCGCCAAAGCTGAATGTGCTGCAATTTGCACGTCGAAAGGTTCAATCGAATCACGCCCTCCAACCTTTACCAAGCCAGCAAGTAGAACTTTTGCTACTTTGGAGACAACAACAATTGGACCACTACATACAAAAATTGAATTCAATTGGTTACAGTATTTACATAGGAAAGCATTCACTCACTCTTTAATAAGAATTTCGGCAAATTGCAAAGCCAACACTCTACATTTCTGATTCGAATGCTGACCGAAGAGACCTTCGAATATCACCTGTATGCCTTTAGGCGCATTTATGGCCTTACCACGACACTTAATCAGGTATTGCAGTAATTTCTGACGCACCCGTGCACAACAAGGATTTGTCTTACGTTCAACATCCTGACTATTATTACCACAGAAGAGCGTATAGAGTGGTGCTGTTACTTGTGGATCACTAAAATCGATTGCGGTGCAAACTTTACTCAACTCAGCTATAGCTGGTGTGGCTACGCTAAAACGTGTATCGGACGATGCTAGAACGAGCAATATAAACGATTCGATGTCTTTAAAGAGGCCGGCACAAATTAAGCGCACTATGCCTTTTTTGATCTATAAATATAGTAAGATATATTATGATTAGAAGCTGTTAAGGTATGTATATTATGCAAATATAAAAACCTTTTCTAGATCTTCAGCTTTCCAGTTAGCAGAAGTAGCACGTTTAAAAGAATATGGGCTCATGCCAGGCGGAAGACCTTCATAATCCGACGTAATACCATAGGGCAAGAGTAATACATCTTGTAGTAGTTGTAAAAAATTTTTACGTACCGTTGGCTTATCATTTAACTTTAAGACTTCATTTACCCGAGCTGGATCATCAGGTAACTTGATATCACCCAACATTGGCAAAACTAACATAAAAAGTCTAAGAGAACAAAGAGTTGAAAAATTAAATATCATGCCATAGGATGTATATAAATATTTATTAAAAAATAATCTATTTCAAAAAAGTGTACTTACTTATCACGATAATTTTCCAATTTTTCCTCGCAGACCAACACCTTTGGCACAAGCGCACTTTGCTGTTCAACACTCAGACGTGGAAATCCCATTGTTATAAAGATTATAGCAAAATTGAGCAAAAAGGGTGAATTGTCAGCATTTGAATATTGATCTAGCAAAGCTTCAACGGGTATTTGCACAAGCGGACGTGAGGTGACGCGTCTCTTAATATGCGTCAATACCTCAACCACCTATTGGAAATGTACAGCGTAAAAGATGATTACTCATGCAGTCAATATGAAATTTAATTAATAATTTATAGTTTTACCTTTTTGCGCACTACATCGTGAGGTGAGGATATTTTCAATATCACCGGCGTTAAAAAGCGTCCAATAATAGCTTCCAACTTTTCATCGCTATCGGCACAACCCAAACGCAATAGCACACGTTCTAATAATTCTGCATTAATGTGAAGATCAAAAATTAAGTTATTTATAAGAAAAGTTTTTCTTTAGTTTGCTTAATATTTATATAATTATAGAAATAATTGGAAAATTATTTACCAATTTCTTCAGCTGGTGTTGATGACATTTTTTTATTTTATGCTTTAGTTGGTTATTCGCTGTCAAAAACCTTTCTGCGTTTATTTTTTTTTGTTTTGTTAGAAAAATTTATTGTCATATGTTTTGCTTGCTGTTGCAAAATCTTCTTTTTACCAAAACTCCACTCACAATAAGCTCAAGTTTTATGTTTTTAAATATTCACAGAAATTTTAAAATGAATTTGTTCAATATTTCCTATATTAATTTGTTAATTTATGTAGAAATTAAATATTATTGGAGTAAAGTATTTCAAATTTCGGAGCACAAAAGAAGTCACCGCAATTAGATTATCCTCATTCCTTTAAGAATAACGTATATTAATAAGAAGGCAAAGAACGTATATAAATTCATAAACGTTCTTTGATTAAAGTTATTTTACGTTCTCTGGCTCACGTTTCATAGATGGAGAGCGTTTTTAATATATGTTATTTAGTTAGAGTAAAAGATATGCAGATATATTAAAATGTTGTTGTTTTAAATGAAATTTCATCAATTATAAAGATATGTATGTATGTGTATATGTATATCCTTTACATTTTATTTTAAAGAATGTGTTTATTAATGAATTTAGTTTTTTTTTTTGGGAAAATTATTATGTATCAGTAAATATTGATCTGTAACGGTTAATAAGTAAATAACAACGTTGAAAATTAAGTGGGTTGGTACCGTAGCTTACAGAAATTATTTAATATTATAATCACCACCTTTAAAAACCATATATTTCGAGACTTATTTAATTACATCTGTCTGCTCCTACAAATTATAGAAACATTCATGGGCATAATTTCTCCGCAGTATAGCGTGTAATGCGTACCATAAGACTGGAGTTAAAACAAAAGTTTTATCGATATTACAACAAAACACAGACATGCCTACGTAACACATACATAACTCCAACCGTTTTGCGGGTGATAGACAGTTATCCCCACACGGGCGCACCCCTAAAACGACGCTGGGTCTATGTTTACCGCAAAAAGATGTATATTGCTGAGAAGAATTAAACAAGGACATGTAAGGATATTTTTGTTTATACATACATATGTATGTACATCGAAAGAATATAAATTAATTTGAAAATATAAAAAAAAAATAAAAACAAAATCAAATAAAATGCTATAGTAAGTATCATTAAATAAAATTAAATTAAATAATGCAAAATGAAATAAAAAATAAAATTATATAAAATAGATTAAAATAAATTAAAAAAAATAATGAAATAAAGTAAAATAAAATATAAAAAAATAAATAAAATGAGATAAAAATAATTAAAATAAAATTAAATGAAATAAATTATATATAAAATTAAAAATAATAAAAAAAATTAAAATAAAATAAGTTAAATTAAGCTAAATCGAACTAATAAAGTGAAATAAGTTAAATTAAACTAAATTATTCTTAAAAATCAAATAAAATAAATTAAAATTAAGTCAATTAAAAAATGGGTAATGTATTATGAAATAAATTAAGTAATATAATAAACCAAATAAAATTAAGTAAAAAATGGAATTAATTTAAAATAGAATAAACTGGTGTTATTGTGTTATTAAAATGAAACAAGATAAAATAAAAAAAATAAAATAAAATAAAACGAAATAAAATAAAATATGTAGTAAAATTAAATAAAATTAAATAAAACAAAATAAAATAAAATAAAACAAAATAAAATAAACAAATAAAGAAAATAAAGTAAAATAAATGAAAATGTAAAATAAAATAAAATAAAATAAAATAAAACGAAATAAAATAAAATAAAAGAAAGCAAAACAAAATAAAATTAATTGATATAAAATAAAATAAAGTAAAGTTAAATAAAATAGGATAAAGAAGAATTAAATAAAATTAAAAATAATAAAAAGAAATTAAAATAAAATAAGTTAAATTAAGCTAAATCGAACTAATAAAATGAAATAATAAAATTAAACTAAATTATTCAAAAAAATCAAATAAAATATATTAAAATTAAATGAATTAATAAAATAGGCAATGTATAATGAAATAAATGAAGTGAAATAATAAAGAAAATAAAATGAAGTTAATTTAAAATAGAATAAAATAATGTAAAATAAATTAAAATGAAATAAGATAAATTAAATAAAATAAACTGAATTAGAATAAAATGGGATGAGATAAAGAAAAAAACATTGATAAGCACACATTTTTTGTATACCTAAGAATATGTCTAGTTCGGAAATGTGTTAAATCATTTTTACATATGTATATATGTGTATACAAAAACAGGACCTCATTCCTGGCGTTCAACACATCCACACATTCATATATATGCATGCCAACAAAAATACGCTTACAATGCCATTTACTTGCACATAAACTTCCTTATATATATATGTGTTTACACACATATACATAAATATATTTTATATGACCATATATTTATGTACATCTCATAGTTATGTACATACATACATATATTCCTGCAACTTTGGCTACGCAATGCACCGTTTTTCGACACAAGCACGCATATAAATCCCTATACGAGTATATAGGTACAACAGCTATGGCTCTCTCTTCATTTCACGCTATCAACTATGCCCTATTCAACCGTTTCAAATTTTGCAGAACCGTTTGGCGCTCACATGCGAACTTTTTGCGCCAACATTTGTTGCTTTCACAGTCCAGTCAATCACCCACCACCACCACCACCACCACTACTACAACCACCCTTCCAGCCATACAGCATGTGGTTGTTTGTAGTTGTGCCACCCAACTACATACATTAAACTGAACGAAATTCCAGTACAAGCTTGCCTACATTAGCTTTCCTTGCTTGCTTTTACTTGCTGCTTTGTCTCTTTTGCTGTTTCGTTTGTCTGCATTTTTTTATGCGTCACTTTTATAGTATTCTGATGTATCTGTTGGTTCCTTTTATTATCATTTCATGGCATTACTGTGTCGCAGTTTCGCTCTTCCAAAACTGCCATGCTCGCTCTCTCGCTTCTATTCATTCAATCTCTCCCTATAATCGGCCTTGTTGAGCTCGTTTCGACGCCGCCGTCGCCGCCGCCTAACTTGGCCATGAGAATGTAGTCCATAGTTTTCTCTTTATATATATATATATGTATATACAAGTATGTATGTATGTATTTATGTGTAACACGTTACATGTTTAACTCGGTAGCGTAAAGGCGAAATGGCCCGTTCCGCGGCGATCTAAGAAGGGAATGCATACATAAATAGTTGTTATGTGTATATACGTGTACATAAAATACATACTCGTACATATGTAAAACATGTGCGCTTACATTTTCCTGGTCATGTTTTATTATCAGCATTGCAGGGCTTTTTGTACATACATACATTTAAACGTTGCGGCCCAACTCTGCAGCAAATCATGCCTGCGGTAAAAGGCAACTTGTCTACTTACAACATGCTCAAGCTGAAATTTATGTACATATGTACATGCCGAGTAGATACATGTTTTATATATGTAATGTATATGTGTGTGTATGTGTGTATGTGCGCAGTTATTTATGTAGCTTTCATATTTTAATACTTATATGCAGCCTTCACGGCCTTTTTTTACTTCTGCTTCTGCTACTGCCTTCACACCTGCTGCTCCTTCCTCTCTGCTGCTACAGGTGCTGCTGCTGCTGCTGCTGCCGTTGCTGGTGCTGAGGCGTTGTAAACCTGCTGAGCATTTACTTGTTGCTTTTTCATACAATGTGGTTTTGCAACCATTATTATAACCTCCAAGCAAACACATTTACATACATACATACATACATATATACAGCACAACAAGGCGTTTTGCATTAACCGAAAGCAAAAAAAAAATGTAAAAGAAAATTGGAAAAAAAACTATAAGTACATATGTATGTATTTATACTTTGAGTCCTTATGCAAATGTAGTATGTACATACATATATAATATACACTTTTCCCGAAGTGTATTAAACAAACATACCCACACATACATAAATACGCATATAGGTATAATATTTATTATGCAGCTTAGCCTTCCAAAAGTCGATCTATTTCTATAAATGTATTCAAGGAAACTACTAACGTGTATGAAAGCCACTCCTAAATTCTAAGCGGATATGTATGTGCATACATATGTACTTATTTCTACTATTGGAATTTTAGCTATTTTTTTTTTTTTGTTTACCAAAAAAGGATTTGTATGAATTTTAATTTGTTTTTTTTTTCAATTTTTTCACTCTAAGAAATTGAAATAATATAAATAAAGCATTATGAAATGAAAATTCTACAACGATAAAGGATTATTGTAAGCTGTTGGTTTTTACTTTTATCGCTTTTTTTTAATACCTCTTTGTAAGCTAGCTGCTGTGAGCTGGCTGCATATACGAGTATAGCACACTTTTGCGTGTTTAATGGCAATTACACAACTGGAAAGCGGTGCATGCAATGTGGTCGTCGGGGCGTATGAGTAACATTTTTTTACATTTCATTATTACATTATTTGCGCTTGGGGAATGCAGTGAGCGATATTAAGTAAATAAAATGCAAATATTTTAATACATAAATAGTGCAAATTTTTTTTATGTTGAATGCATTTAGGGCATAAACATGTGTAAATTAAAATTTTTTTTTTCGCTTTTTTTTTGTTGCTTTTTTAATGCATTTTGTCAGGTGAGCTTTCTTAAATGTTTCCGTTGGGACATTATGGTGGCCTTCACTCCAGCAAAATGGTAGGAAAATAAGATTAAATTGCGTTGCAAATAGATTGTGTAATGATTATAATAGCGCGAAAGTAAGGAAGACGACAAAACCCGAATGGAACCGAATCTTGCAGATATTCGGTTGACATTTATATTGGTTTGGTGCCAAGTTTGGTTGAGTTCTGTGGAGTAATGACTTAAATAATCGTTCATAAGTCCAGCAGGGTATGGAGAGTAAAAACTACGTTGTATACCCCAACGATGTTTGTTTGGGCCGATTATAAATGATTTTCCAATAAGAGGTATTATTACGGCAATCCCTTTGAAGCTGTTATTTTTTGACATTTTGACAAATAAAAACTATGCCAGTAATAAAAATGGAACGACACATGCTTCAACAGCGCATTGAAATTATCAAAATTCACTAAAAGAAATGGCGAAAACCTAGCAGAAATGGTTCGTACAGCTAAGCATTTTTCGTTCGTCGTGAAGCACCTTGTAGGACTGCAATACAAAAATTGGTGGAAAAAATGGTTCTGTTGGGACAAGTTAGTGATGCGAAGAATCAAACAACTGCCAAAGAACAACTGCTGCAACCTAAAATGTTGAAGAAACCCCCAGGATTGTCCAGTCCAAGGTCGTTCTTTGGCATTGGGCATTTCACAAGTGTGATTATACCGAATTTTGCATTAAGACTTGGGTCTTAAGGCTTATAAAGTTCAGTCAACATAAGAACTTACATCGGTACGAGTGCTGATTGGGTTCTGTAAATGCATGAAATTGATCCGGAATTTCATCGAAAAATGAACTAGACTGATGCGGCTCATTTCCACCTCGATGGCTTAGTCATATGCAAAACTGTCGCGTCTGTGGCGCGGAAAACCCACGATTTATTGTTTGGTGCGGTTGATGAGCCGGTGGGTTCATTGGGTCTTACTTTTTCGAAAATGAGGCTGGAATAACAGTGAATAAATTGCGCTCTCAAGGGATGATTAATGATTCTTTATGGCCGGACTCGGATGGTATTGATCTGGACAACGTTAACTTTCCACAAAACGGCGCTACGTGCCACATAAGAAACGAAGCCATCGTTATTTTAAGGGAAAAGATTACGGACCGTGTTATCTCCCGAAGATGTGATCGCAATTGGCTCGGGAGATTTTGTGATTTAACTCCTTGCGACTTCTTTCTTTGGGAAGATAGGGTCGACGCCAACAGACCAACGTCGCTTCAAGATCTCTAAGATGGAATTCGTGTAGCTATTGAGGTGCATACAGCAGCCACTTTGCGATTTGGTGGTGGAAATTTTCATAAAAAGGATACGGTCCTGTAAGCGTAGCCGTGGTGGCCATCTGTCTGATATTGTTTTCCATTATTAATGGCATATACTCGTATTCCTTCGTCGACTCATCAGATGTTGGCCATGATTCCTCACCATACAGTGGTTCTCGTCGGGAGAGGACATCACAATTTGTACTTGCCCACTCAGGACAGTCAACAGTGGCGTGGGAGCCACTTGGTAAGTGCGCCGACTGTCTGTTTGATGACAACAGATATTTCGTTTTGCCACCGTTCACTACCACAACCATATGCCAGCTCTGCAGTCCGTAAAATTTTCTCCAGAATCAAATTAAAGAAGTCACATCATAAGGAATCACTTTGTCTGAAACCTTCTTTGGTATTGAACGGCTCGAACAGGTCCTTGCGGGCACTGGCGGAGTAATTGGCATTGCTCAGCATCAGTTTACACAACCATATAGGCTTTGCAGGGATACCAAACTCCGCTATAGCGGCTTAGAGGCAGCTCATTTTCGTGTTGTCGACTGCTGCTTAAGAATCGACGAAGAGGTGGGGTGTCAATCTTCTTTTCAGAAGACTTTTCCAAGATCTGGCGCATGGACTGAAGTCATATTGATAAGGTCTAAGCAGTTCTTTGAAGGTGGGCTCTAATTTTGCACACACTAACTTCGAAAGGACCTTATATGTGATATTCAGAAGGCTTATGCCACGATAATTGACATAGATTATGGGGTTCCTCGTATTGTGATTGGCAAAACAGACACAGGTTCCAATCGTCGGTCATGCTTTCTTCTGCTTATATTATGTAAAGAAGCTAGTGCCTTTACTTTGTCCGTTCTTCACCACCATGCTTGAATAGCTCAGCAGGGAATCCATCGGCTCCCACCGCTTTGTTGTTTTATTGCTATTCGAATTTTTTAATAGTGGAATACCTGAAGGTCGTCGAATGGGCAATTGGGTTTTGCCATTCCTTGATTTTCATTTTCACTAGCATTCAGCTGAATCTGGAATCCCCTTTAACAACAGCAGTGTGCACAGTGTTCGAAGTGTTTAACGTGAGTACCTAACCTAACGGTGCAGAAAAACACAACGGATCAATACGATTATTAGCGCCCACAGTTGCGGTGTAGAGTGGGCACACTTACTACCTTTGATAGGGTTCGAGGCCTGTCTAAACCGCTGCCGTACTGTGGGTCCAGCACCCGGTTGCAATGCAACACCACACTGAAAGGACCATGGGACCCTTCTACTTGCATTTAGGTTATAACCACAACCCCACAATACTCCCTGAAGAGCCTACTTCACGACCAAGCAAGTTCCGTGTGCTACTATTCCACGTGATACCAAATTAAGTCGCTAATCAGACCTCACAGCCGAAATTACTACCAGTTGAGCCTCTATACAGCTCGGTACTGGCCGCCTGAGTGTGGATTTTAGTCGCCTTTTACAATCGGCGTACCTTACCACGGGCTTATTTTTTCTCCCAACCAGCAGGGGAAACTCTGCGGACATATCCACGGAAACATAAACCGCCTGTCATAAAACAGCAACACGAAGAGATCACAAGGCATGGCACCACCGAGCGAACACGTCCAAGCGTTGAGGGCATACGCTGGCGAGCACAATTAACGGATTAAGGGTGGTAGGTCACGGGTAACTTCTCAGCTTAACCTTTCAAGCAGTTGACCAACTACAAAACTGATCTTTGTGATCTTGAAATGCTATTAATGGGGTGGTTTTATGCTTATATGAATGAGATCAGCATAGTAAAGAGTTCTTACGATTGTAAAGCCTTGTCTTCGATACTCTCGCTCACTTTTAAGCGGAACTCTGCTCGGAAATAAGCCAAGGCCGCACATCTTCCGCCAAGCATTTCTGTTTATTTTTGTTCTTTCTTAAGTGATACAAAAGATTAATATACCAGCAGAACCCGATATGCTGTGACTAACTACATACTCGTATGTAATTATATATTCATACATACATATGGTAGTACTCGTATATACGTACTCGTAATTATTTTCTTATGTGAAATATGTAATTTTATTCATTTACATCATAAGTATGTAAATTACGAAAATCCACGTACTTGAAATAAAAAACTGTAGGCCATAAAAGGGAGGAGGTATCTTCAACTAAAAATACTTGTGTACACACATATACCTACTCGTATATATATACGTATACGAGGTGTTTAACAAAAGTTCGGTCAGTTGGTGACTTTCAATTTGTTTTTGTTAAATTTAAAAATACCAAATCCTTTGCAATTACTTTATTAGTTTTTCTTTCAAATTTTAGAACGATCGACTAAAATGGAGACGAAAAAACACAAGATAGCTGACGAAATTTCACCACCAATGCAAACAGAAATTTACCATGTGATTCTTTTCGTATTTCGGCGTAATTTACAGCCAGCACAAATATTCAGTGAATGGCAAATTGTACAATATATGGAACGATTGCACCGTCTCTAAAGATTATTTCGAACCTTCCTTGAGTTTGTTGACGGGCGTTCTTCGATACACAGAGGCGTGTGCGTATCTTCGCTGCGACGAGATATTGATCCGAGTTAATGTTAGGACCTCGGAACATACGCATATCTAAAACACTGGATACTTGTCTTCCGTCTATCACAACATGATCGATCTGGTTGAAAGTTTTTCGATCTGGAAATAGCCAAGTAGTTTGGTGAATTTTCTTATGCTGGAATCTAGTGCTGCAGACAACAATATTTCGGGTCCCGGCGAAGGCGATCAGCCTCAGCCCATTTGGGGATGTTTCGTCGTGGAGGCTGAATTTTTCCGACAGTCGATACCCAAAGATACCTTCTTTGCCCACCCTAGCGTTGAAATCGCCAAGCACATAAGTGTGTTCGAGGCGCTCGTAAAAGATATCTTTGGTCAAGTCATTCTTCTCTACCGTCGGAGCGTGGCGGATTGTGGCGAGACGTTCATCCACCGGAGTGAATGGCAGTACTCGGCTACGGAGTCTTTCTCCCACCATAAATCCGACACCAAATTTGCGCTCCTTTATATGGCCGCTGTAGTAAATTTTACAAGGACCCACGTTCTTCCGTCCTTAGCACGTCCATCGCATTTCTTGGACGGCTGTGATGTCAGCCTTTAACTTTATGAGGATATCAACCAGCTGGGCAGCGGCACTTTCCCAATTAAAGGATCGGACATACCAGATGCATGCCCTAAAATCGTAATCCTTAAATATTTGCGGCGGTTCTCTCGTCCATCGGCATCGTTTCTGGCCACTCCCAGGTGTATGGCAGTCAAAAACTTTCCTCACTTGCGTTTATTTCTGCACATGGTCCCATCCCCATAAAGAATTACCTTGATGACGCTTATTCCCGGCCAACTTATTGATTATGTTAGGTCAAGTAAAAAGTTCATTCGGTTTTTATCTAAGATATGGCGTTATTGTCCATAGTACTAATTTTACGTGTCGCATCATATCATATTATACGGCGCTGAAAACGTGTTTATTCGCGCTAAAAGTTTGTCTTTGACAGTTTTTCGATTGATTGACTCAGTACGTTGTGAGCGCTCGTCAAAAATGGACACCAGCAAAGAGAAAATTCGCTATAACTTAGAATTTTTCTTCGATCAATGCGAAAAAGCAGCAAAAGCGGCTGAAAAAATTAATTTTGTTTATAAGAACGTGTAGCACAAAAGTGGTTTGCTAGGTTCCGTTCCGGTAATTTCGATGTCAAAAATACACCACGCGTCGGGAGACCTGCCGTCGAAAATTGCGATAAAGTCGTGGAAATAGTGGAAACAGACCGTCACGGGAGCACTTATTTAATTGCTGAGGAACTAAAGATAAGCCAGAAAACCGTTTGGAACCATTTATCTAAAAAAAAACCGAACGAACTTTTTACTTTACCTAATATAATGCTGAACTTGATAAGCTTAAAAAGCAAGATTTGAAGACTGTTTTCACAAGTGGCTCTATAGGCTGTCGATTATAAAGAGAAGATAAAAAAAGTACAAAAATTACGAATAAATACAAAAAGAACTTTTTAACCGAACTTTTGTTAATAACCTCTTATATATACCAATGTATGTACATACGAGTATATAAGCATGTAATATACCGCAAATAATTGCTTTGTTATGTGGCTATGATGTGGTAGAAGCGGCTTAAGTTAAGCTCGAAAAGTACAAGTGATTGTATAAGTAATGCAAATGTTAGATGGACTTACACTCACATGTACATAAATACATACATACATACATACACACGAGTACATGTTCTTATTATAGCACATATGTAAACTTGCCTTTTGATATTTTCGCACATTTCACGGTGTATTTTTGTATTTTACCTCATTTAAATATTTACATATGTAAGTATGTATGTATCTATCCTCTGCGTATAAACTCGAAAGCACAATTACATATACTTGTATGTATGTAAACATGTCATATCAATCCTTTCCTTCAGCACTTGTTGTTGTTGTTGCTGTTGTTGTTGTGTAATCTGGTGTGTTGTTTATGGAGAAAGAATGTTAAGAAAATCTACGCTAATTCGCAATGCGCAACTACACACAGCGGTTGGTTGCTTGGCTGGTTGCTTTGGTTAGGTTAGGTTAGCTCGTAAGTAACCTCGCCGAGCATGGCGAGAATGAATGTTTGGATAGTAGGTATATGAATGAAGGGAGGAATGAATGAATGAATGAATGAGTGAGTGAATGAGTGAATGCAGCTGCAGCAGCAGCAGCAGCAATAGTACAGCATAATGCGGCAAAAACTGTGACCGTCACACCTTGGTGTTAGTGTTTGAGGCCACATGTACGAGTATATGTATAGGTATGTAATGGAGTTGTAACGGATTTTCACTTTCGGTGTTTGCGTTTGGTTTGGTTTGGCGCCTCGCACTTCGGTTTCGTTAAGGGATAGTTAAAAAATGTTGGTAACCTTCTCCCAAGACTTCCACTTAACGGCTGATACTGCGGCTTGTTGATACAATGAGACGAAAAATAGCTTGGTTCCAAAAAATACGAATTCTCGACTTCATTTATGCTTTCTAATGGTTCAATCCTAAAGAAACTGACTGTCCAAACGTACTTTCAACACCGACTGGTTTCCTCTCATGACTTTTGGTAGATTAGAACGGGGAGTTTGAAAGCCTGACCGCAAGCAGCCGCACGTAAGTACTAGAAATGTTGCTGTTATTGTTGTTAGTATAGTGGCTTGTTTAAACCCGCCTAGGGGTAGGACAAAATTAGCCAAAATCGCCGAGATCATCTAAAGGGAAGTTAAGGAAACGAACGAGGTGTTTTCGACGAGTTCGGATCGGATCATTTGGAGAGGGGTATTAGATTAGTTAGTTTTGGAGGGTAATTACTGTCGCCCGGGGACATTGAATAGGCTAATTGTGCTCACCTGCATGTACTATCTTTCTTTTCCGCCATACTTACTTGCTCATATCCTTAGGGCTGAAGCTTGGAGTAACGTGAAAGATATGAAATCTAAATCGGACGGAATCAGAGCATTTACCATGGTAATGTGCGAGGCTTTCGTCTTCTCTTACTTAGTTTTTGAAGGTAATATCTCAGGGATAGATACCCCATCAATACACCTCCTAGAATACATGCTTAGCGGTTACGTTGGAAGTGCATCACGATCCTTAGTGTTCCTTAAGTGCTTACTGCTGTAGACAATATTTAAAGATGTGGAAAGGTCTGAGGAAGTCGGTGGTGACGGCCTCGCTAAAGGTGCCAATGTGGCTCAGTGTTTTACCTTCTACATCTCGGTGTACTGGGACGTACGTAACGATCCGGTGTGGGTCTATTAACTGACCACTTTTACCATATGTTCTTACTTTCTCAGACTTTTGGACTTTGTGAAGCACTAAAACGAAAAATAATCTCAGCAGTAATCGCTGAGGCGATTCTCGGCCAAGCTCCCTGCTCCAATTTGTAGTGTGTGTCTTGAGGTTTTTCCAGCAAATGGAGAAACCTACAGTTTATACGTACTAAGCCGCTTCCGAACGGCTGATAGTTTTTTATGGGGAACTTTTATTTCATGTCAAAAATATACTCGGAGGGGTCGGTCGAACCAAGACTCGAACTCTGGTGTTTCAAATGGCAGTATGCAATACTAACCATTCGGTTAAAGTCTAAGTTTCAAAGTTGCCTGTCTGGCTTTGGTTAATAAAATTTAAAAGCTTGGTTCGACGCCGTTCGTTGGACAATCCCAAAGACTTAACGTTTAGCCAGAGGTCCTGTAAATAAAAAAAGCATTTCCGACTACGATTCCGATAGTCTTTTCTCCATAACCTCGTTAGAAGCAATTACTTCGGGTACAAGCTCTCACATCTAACGCTGGGGTTGGTTTCCTCTTCGTAAAGTGTGATGTCTTTCGGTTTCAAAGGATGGGATCTGTACACTCTTTTCACCACTCGAGCTTTAAAATTTCGATTTCGACAACATTTGCACGAAAAGATCCTCTATAACCTTGCTGAATGAGACGATAAATGACCCGCAAAATGGGATGGCCTTCCTGCTGGTTCCGGAAGGTTAGAAAGTAAATACTTCTTTTGGTTTCGCTAATACCGTTATCGTTGCGTCCCTAACATATACTCGTGTGTGTATGTATGTTCGTAGCTCTTGCGACAATGCAATGATGTGGAATTGCAACAAAAACAATAGAAAGACGACAACGACAACGACGACGACGAGTAGAAGCAGGAGCAACAGCAGCAGCAGCAACAGCAATGTCAACTAAGCCGAAAATAGAGAAAAAGCTGAAACTAACAACACTGCAACACAAGCTGGTATTTCAAGAACGCATTGAAGAGCCCTTCGCATTGGACTAGCTGCGTCATTGCGCTTCCACTTTGCTTATTTGCTCGGCACTTGCTTTGCCTTGTTTTGCTTTGGTATGGTTTGGCTTTGGCTTTGGCTTTGGCTTTAGCTTTGCAGTGTGCCACCTCGCGTTGTGTTGTGCTGCGCTGTGCTTTGTCTTAAGCTTTGCCGCATTGTCATCGGATGACAACTGCAATGTGGCAAAGAAAGCCGAAGAACCAAGAGGAACAAAAAAAAAAAAACAAAAACAAAAAACAACTAAAATACATTAAAGAATAAGAGAAGGAAGCGAGCGATAAAAAAAGGCACGCCAAACAATCAACCATCCAACCAGCCAGCCAACGACCATGTAAACAAGACATACATATGTAAAAAGATTGTCTAGGCAGTGTCGAATGTTTGCATTGCCGCATAAACGTTGCTGCATTGCAACACCCAACGACACATTCCAATGTGGCCGAAGAGCCAACTAAAGCTGATCAATCGCCCAAGCGACCAAGCGACCAACCAACCGACAAACCGACAAAGCAACTAGTCAACCAATCAATGTGCCACGCATCTAAGCATTGGCAAGTCATATTAACGCTTTGGCGCAGCAATTGAATATTCGCATGACGCGTCACATGCCCATGCTGCCGCTGCAAGACTTGTGAGCCCGCTTTCGTTGCGGAGGCACACAACAAGAAGGTCCAGGGTTGGGTAGCTGAACAAGTTGTCGTGCTGCGGCTGCTACTGTTACCACTGCAATGCAAGCGCATATAAATTCAAGGTGTATGTATATGTGTGTGTGTGTTGGTGTGTGTAAAGGCAAGTGGGCAATAACAGCAATGCGCCATTTTTCGCATCCAACAGTTACCATGCTTCCAACTCGGCCGGTCGCAACACTCACTCACTCACTCACTCACTCACTTACTCAAATCAACGAAACATTGCGGATAATTATGAGCTGGATTCGAGCTCATATTACTGCAGACTAAGTGGCGTAGAATGAACGCAGACTATTTGGCGTTTATTGTATTTAGTTAATCTTCACTTATAAATAAATATATTGCTTTTACAAAGTTGCGGTTGGCAGCGTAGAAGGTGCGTCTAACATTTTTATTAACTGGTTAACTCTGAAGGCTTATGACCACATACTTGGAATTCTCATAAATATCTTAACAACTTGGTGACTTGATGTCCATGCGAGCTTTGTTAGCTTGAGATGGCTGATGCGTCTGTTGATCCTTTGTAGTACCAGGTTCCATCTAATTTGAGAAGTATTAGTTTTCATATAAAACTTCTACGTTCTGAACTCAAGATCTGATAATTAATATGCTCTCTAACGTCTCAATTATGGTTGCCTGCCGATATTCCCTGCCTGTATCAGTGTGCGTTGAGCCCTGTTATTAGGCCTACAACAGCCCTGCAGTTCTATTGGAAACACATGAGCAATAACTTACGAATCCTAGTAGTTAGACGTATTGCTTTTTTGGTGTACCTGTAAACTATTTCGTCTTCCACAATACCTTGTGATCTGGAACCCAGTATATATGCATGTAGTTACTTCACTACAGCCTTGCTATCCACGGGTTCCCTGCTCCTAAGGACATTTTCTGACTTAATTCGATGATGTTTTCATTGCACTCTCCTGCAACATTGGTTAGCTCCGAGGCTCCGCTTTTCTTATAGCAAAAACTTTCACATGGATGCAAACAAACCAAACAGTTACTTACAGCAAATGAAAGGGAACTTAGTTTGTTTGTAGATATATTGACGAGTCATTTGCCACTGATATCCAATCCTCTGTGCCCAGAGCTGGCGCAGAAGATGACGAATAGGTACACTGAAGTCGAAAAAAATTACCGGGATCGTTAAATAAACTGAAATCTTTGCGAACGTATTTCTTCTTTCCAATCATTCTCAGTCCATAAAATAAAGAGTTCTAACTGACCGGCGGTCGGAATAGCCGAGCGGTTAGTAATACTTCTGCCATTCGAAAGGCCAGGATTCGAGTCCTGGTCCGACCAACTTACAAAATTATCGCAAAATATTTCTCCTAGTTGCAGTTGCCACTCGGCAGGGAATGTCAAGCCCTCCAAGTTTATTTTTAACATGAAATAAAAGCTCCTAAAAATATATATCTGCGTTCGGATGCGCCTTAGAATAAACAGTAGGTCCCTTCATTAGGTTAAATAACATCAAGACGCATACCATTAATTGAAGATGAAGCTCGGCCGGAATTCGCTTCAACGGTTAAAAACTGACTAGCTAACTTCTCAAAAATTCGGTAATTTTGTATTTTATTTGATTTATTTTACTCTATTTTATCAATTTTATTATATTTTCTAATATTTTTATTTATTTTATTTTATTATTGTTTTTATTTCATTTTATTTCCCTTTATTTCACTTTATTTTATTTTATTTTGTTTTATTTTATTTTATTCTAATTTATTCTATTTTATTTAATTTTATTTTATTTTATTTTATTTTATTTTGTTTTATTTTATTTTATTTTATTTTATTTTATTTTGCTTTATTTTATTTTATTTTATTTTATTTTATTTTATTTTATTTTATTTTATTTTATTTTATTTTATTTTATTTTATTTTATTTTATTTTATTTTATTTATTTTATTTTATTTTATTTTATTTTATTTTATTTTATTTTATTTTATTTTATTTTATTTTATTTTATTTTATTTTATTTTATTTGATTTTATTTCATTTTATTTTATTTTATTTTATTTTATTTTATTTTATTTTATATTATTTTATTTTATTTTATTTTAGTTTATTTTATTTTATTTTTTTTATCTTATCCTATTTTATTTTATTTTAATTAATTTTATTTTATTTAGTTTTATTATATTTCAATTTTTTTTTTTTTTTTTGTATCATATTTTATTTTTTTTCTTTAGATTATTTTGTTTCATTTTATTTACTTTTAATTTTTTTATTTCATTTTATTAAATTTTTTTTATTTTGTTTTGGTTTATTCTATTATACTTAATTTTAATTTATGTAACTTTTATTTAAGTTTTATTTATTATTAATTTAATTTTGTCTAATTTAATTATTTTATTTATTAAATATTTTTATTTATTTTGTATATTATATTTAAATCAAATTTGATTTATTTTTTTGTGTTTTGTTTTACTTTATTTTTTATTTTACATTTTATTTTTTATTGCATTTTCCACTTGGGGACTTTTTTATTTTTCATTCTGTTTTTAATTAATAAACATTTTTATTTATTCTTTTATTTTATTTTAATTGAATTTGAATTATTGTTTGAATTTAATCGATTTTATCTTAATGTTTGTTTATTTTATTTTAGTTGTTTATTTCTTATTCCTTCAATTTTTTATTTCAATATTTTTTCCTACATATTTTACCAGCGAAGGTTGGCATTAGATTAAAACATTTTAAAAGTTTTTTTCCACGCTTATTTAAGCATAATTATTATTGAACTTTAATGTCTTGTTAAAGTGGTAAAGATTATAATTCGATAACTTGTTACGATAATCTTATCAGCTCTATTTAAAAGTGGAATAAATAATTCAAATATCAAGTGAATTGAATGTACAGACATACCTACATATGTATGCAACAACCATTTAAGTAATAATTTGATGGCTGCTCCGATAAGAATTATATTATACATATAGCAAGCCAGTCTATGATGAATGATATACATATTATATATAAAAAAATTGCATAACAGCAGCAGGAATTGAAGTTTACAGTGAAATTGATGTGTGAAAACTAACCAATTAATGATGAATGAGTTTTCCCAGTCCGAAATACTTTTAAATGAGTAATAGTGGAAAGAAAAGTATACCTTATAAGAGATTATGTTGGACATTAATCATCATTTCTGCTCTATAAACAATTATTCAAAACATATTTTGTGTACAACAATTATTCATTCGCAGTTAATGAATGAGCTGTTCATAATGTCATCTACAACTATTGGTAATGAATTCTTCTTGGAAATTTATTTAATTCAGTTTCATTTAAGATTCGCCTTCAGTGCTTTCAAAGAGATTACAAGAAATGCTAGTAAAGCTTAAGATCCACAATTTTGTTTGATTAAAGAAGTGAAGTAAAGAATTGGAAATATAAAAAACTTTCATTAAATCAACATATTCAATTAAAGTTATATTATCTGTCTCTTGTCTTGTGTATAATATATATATTTTTTTAATAATTTCGAATTTCACCATTTTTTAATATGCATATAATATTTTTCTTCAAATAAAATTCAGTGTTTATTGTTTCATCTTATGGTTTTCATAATTTTTTTATTCTTAGTCAGCTGATTTCGATAAATTTGCGATAAAATTTTGAGTGTGGAGTAGGAATTATCATTAATTGGGTTGCAGTGGAGAAGCCGTAGTAATGTGTTTATTCGATTTACAGCTGTTCTTCAATCAGCAAATCGCTTCTTTGCCAATTGCAGAATCAGTTGCTTACTTGTCGAAGTTCATATAGAACCCTTTGGAGCCAATAGGCTGACTGTGTTCTCCATTCTCCAGTTCTAAATTTATCGCCTGCAATCGATAGGCAAATTTTTATTCAGTGTTTATGTGCATCTCTAACTAAAGCAGGCTACCAGGTTATCGGCTGTAATTGTATTTCATCGCAGTTTTACTCAAATTTCTTAAACCTCCAATTATAGATTTTCAAAACATCCTGTTTATACGTATGCGCAACACTGAGCCACAGTCATATCATTTACCAACAGATGTCGCTGCTGTCTTTTGCTCTAATATACGTGACTCTTCAAATTTTTGGGAAGAGTTCAGTTAGTTCCGATTAGAATTTCCATGTTATATGGCGGCAGAAAAGTATGTTTTTTATAGTTTTCTGAAGGCCAATACGAAGCACTCCCAATTTCGAGACTACAATTATACAGAATACAAAAATTTCATAGTCTTGCTACAGGACAAGCGGAAAATTGTCTTCTAACTGGTGTCCGCAAGAACAGCCCATCCTAACACCTCCAGTAGCTTTGAGTTAGTAAGAAAATAAATTTTGACGTCATCAACTAGGACATTTAGGTCGAGTCGATACTTCATCGAGTGAAAAGGTGCTAAAGTTCGGAGAGATAACTGTTTAACCTTAACTCTTTTGCCGACCTAATCCCGTTTAAGTTAGCAGATACCATTAATAGATACGGCCTCTGGTGGTGGTTTGGGTAGCTTTAAGATATACGAATAAAATAATAGTGGGGAAAAGGCAAACCATATGGAACGTTTTTTAATTTTTCTTAGTCTATCGATGACTCCGACCACTCTAACCCCTGCGAGTTAGGGGCTCAAGAATTTACCCGTCATTTCATTTTATACCCCGGCAGTAAACAGAAGTTCTCGATGTCCAATAGCCTGTTTTGTTTGCGGGTTTCCTTGGTTTTAGCACAGGGATAACTCTATTTGGTTTCCACAGTTCGACATTGTTTGAGTTGGCAGTAATATTTTAAGGACCTAGGAGAGAAATTTTGCGACCGCCGGGGCCAGATGTTTCAGCATCAGCATGCTAATTCCGTCGAGATCGGTTGCCTTGCCTAATTCCGCATTTTAATCGAGACTTAAATATCAATGGTAAATAATAGTCCTGTTCGTTGAAAACTCAGTAAACCTTCTGTCATTTTGGTTTTGATATGTGCAAATAGATATCCGAAACACAAAATCCTCGATAAAATATCGATTACAAACTGATCGAAATGTAGAACAAGTAGGAATCGGAAACAACAATAAGCAAATCCGTTTCCGATTCGAGTCGAAATGCTGAACTTACCCTCACACCATGCCAATTTTCAAAGCTGGAGAAAGAACAATGAAAGCAAAAACTAAAACTATATATTTATAAAAGACTTCATATTGGCATTAGAAAATTTTCTACTGGGAATTTAGCAAATATGTATTTCGTCTATTTGGATAATGTGCTTAAGACTGTAAATAGAGAGAGAAAAAAACGGAACCGGAATCAAGCGCCATTATTTTCAAATTTAGGCCACATGCGTATACATACATACGTACATATGTACATATGTGCATATGAAAAACGTGCGTTCGAATATTTTGAGTGAATTTGCGATACATTTGTATGCGTGCATACATATGTACGTTTAAGAAACTTTAATCAGATTTCAGTACGTTAAGCATCGCTAATAACTTGCTTACGCATTAACACATCCTTCTTCATCTACTCCAACTTCTTCAGCTTACACGTACATACATACATAGATACATATACTAACCCTAACCCCTGCCCCCCACAGAAAAGCATTGGGTAATTGTTAATCTCCTGAGTTGGCAACGCTTTGAATCTCTTTTTGCAGAAATGCAGAGTGCGAACGAATGAATATTAAGCAAGTACATATGTATGTGTGCGCCTGTGTGCATAAGCTGAATGGGTGGTGAGACGAAGGTGCATGGCTGCTGCGGTGTAACAACATACATTGTTTTTTTTTTTTTTGTTTTTTGCCAAAGTCAAAGCGAATAATGCAAAGGGAACGTAATAGTATTTGCTAATACAAAGCATTCATGCATTAAAATGTACATGCGAATAATATAACAAAAGAAAAGAAAATAAAACATAGCCGAAGTAGTACTGCAATGCGTTTGATCCGAGCGAATTTGGCGATTTGGGTGGTGGACGCATATATATACATACATACATGTATATACATACGTATGTACGTAAATAATAACCACGTTTGGCGGCGCTGTATACAAAGGTGTCCATGGCTGTGAGCCCAACGAGCAGAAATTTGTTTTGAGAAGAGAGAACAACAACCAATGAGAATGGTACAGAGCTAACGCCAATAACTTGACGAGAGTTAGGGAAGCGTGCATGAAGTAGAGCAGAAAAGAAATGAACCGCAATGGGGCGAATATGCTTTTATAACAAGCGAATTGGATGGCAGAAATTAAATGTTGAAACGGTAATATACAAAGAACGAAAGAAGAAGAAGAAGAAGAAGACGAATGCGCACTTGAATCAATAATCAGCACGATAACACGAAACCAAGGCGACAACGGAAGGCGAATATGAAATGAGGAAATGAGACCAAGAGACCAAGAGACGACACAAAAATAAGCAGAGCGAAATTAAAGCAGGCAATAGGTGCGATACGAACGTGTATCTAACCATATTTGTTTAGGTGAATGTGGCAGTAGCGATGGGAAAAATACGAGCTGCGAGCGTTTGGAACAAGTTGCTGTAAAGTGAATTGACGTAGCCAACCGTTAGCGCAGTTGCAATTGAGTTGTTGACCGTGTCGGACTTACAAATTCGAATAGTCTCCCCGTTTATATATAATTAAAATACCAGAAAGTATTTCAGCTACAAAAGTTAAAGAAAAAGCTGCAGGAATATAATAATTTAGGCAACGGGTACATATTTTAAATTTTCTACTTTTTCAAAGTTTTAATACAGTATTTTTTACGAAATCTTCTCAACATATTTATGTTTATCTATCTTGGTTCTATGTTAAAAGTTCTAAGAAAACAATTTACAAAAAAAAATGTAATAAGAACAAGTACTTCAAAAACGACAAAACGGTTTTCTGGCTAAATTAAAGCGTTTAAAATAAAATATTTGAAAATTTTCAACTGGAATAATATACGTGAATTCGCCCTTACCCAGCTTTGGCTCGGCACGTCGTGTTGTACATCATTTACCCTGCGAGTATATGTGAATGTGTTGATGTGGCTAGCTGGCTGACAAAACGAATTTGCCGTGAAATTTTGAAGTAGTAAGAAAAAAAAAATATTGAGGGTTTGAGTTTCCAGAAAGTATGCGTCTACGACATTTTAGCCCCGTGTATGGTTAGCTTCCGATGTTTGTCAAACGCCCATATACAATCTGATATTTCGAAGGGTCACAAGAATTTATATTAAAAAAAATCGAATATTTTCATACATATATTTATATAGTGTACCGTAACTGGGACACGCAAACGTAAAGCAACGAAAAAAAAATTAAATTTTCAAACTAAAAGGGTAACTAATCAATTTAAAACGGTATTATAAACGCGTACTTATGAAAAACGTATATAATTTTCCAAAAATAAAAATATTACTATAAAAGTATGAGAATATGTACATATACATACGCAACGAAAGGCTATATTATAAATAAAATGTTCTTAAATAATGAAATGCCGAAGTAATTCTGTAAAAAGCAGTATCATGATTCTCCAATTTGTATTGGTTTTGATTTTCCAGGCACAGGATATTTTAGAAACTACTCCAATAGCCAGTATCAGCATCGCAGCGCGGTGACAGTAACGTTTATTGAAGCAGCAAGCGACAGAAGGCGCAGATAGTTAATTTTCAAATTTACACCTTAACCAACTAACAAAAAAAAAACACACAACAGCAATGGTAAATATCAATTTTATTTTAAGCTAATATTCATATTACATATAATTTAGTGTGTATAGTCATTGATATCGGTAGTTTAGATTTTTTTTAATGGTTTATACACTTATAATTTACTGAATATATTAGTAAAATCGCTAAGTGCCGTAAGTTTGCAAGTTTGCTTTGCAACGAAAAATTTCTTGTCGACTCATTATTGTTTACTGTGACTGGGTATTTTTTTTCTTTTATTTTATCTATGAAAAATTTAAAATATTTTGATTGCTCATAATCTTTAAAAATACATGAACGATTTTCAATGTAAAATAAATATTAAAAATCATCTATTCTATTGAATTTTTTTTGTCGTATTGTTCTTTTTTATTGCTATTGATGTCTTATTCGCATTAATAATTTATAATTATAATTGTTATAGCTTTGGTTATTGTTTTCAAATAGGCAATGGTTTATGCTGTTTGCTTTTTCTTAAATACTTAGAAATTTTGTATTTACTTCTCATATACTTTTGTATATATGTATGTACATATGTACGAGCGAAATTCGTTTAATTTATTTAAGCTACCATGTGATCTGTATGTTTACTATTTGCCTTTACCAAAAACCCATTTGCACGTAGCGGAGGGGATGCTATGTGACAGTAGCACAATGCGAAGAAAATTTAATGTGTCATCCGCTACCTCTGTATAACATTTCATTTTTGGCTTCAAGTGTAAAAAGCATCAGCAGCGCAATATTAAAAGAAAGGAGCACATACATTCATGCCCTGAAAAAGAGTACGAATAAATAAATATTATATGAGACTTACAGATAATCTGATAATAGTATAAATTTATATCCGTACAAAAGTATATATTTATATTTGTATAAAAAATTCATATGGATATGTGTGACACACTTTTTCAAAGACAAAAAAAAATCACACAATTTTTCAACGTAATCTGGCTAAATTGATTACAAATAATTAACATATTCAATTATTTCCAATGTGCAATGTGTTAATGGTTTTTTTTTAATATTCTTTTTGAATTTCTTCAATATCATTTGTTAAACGGCAAGCAGACAAAGGAAAATATTTATTTATGTACCTTAATAGCTCAATAGATTTAATTTGTATTTATTTGGCTCCTTTGGTTTGGCTGAAATAGTAAATAACTAAATAGTTGGACAACTCACATTAAAAGTATGTTATCTAAATAAAATTAGAATTTTTTTTCCAAATCATTTCATTTATAACTTTAGTTTATACTTCAATAATTAATCGTTGACCCCAAAAACCAAACAACGGATATATCACTTTTATGATAGTAATCGATAACATTAACGACCCACAGTAACGATGACTTCGGTAGATAGTTTTGGGATCCGTTTATTGCCTTTGAAGCTAACTTGCTAACCAGTAATATTAAAGCATTAATATTCAAGTCGTGGTGTGCTGTTCAAATTTCCCTAGATCAAAGTAAACGAACACGTTGTAAGGAGTGCATAGCAAATTTGAAAGTTATTTCCTTTCTATCTCCTCTATTAACGCATTACTTTCTGTTATTTATCTCTTGATCTAAAAACACTCATAAAGGTATATCATCATCGCTGTTGCCGATATCACTTTTCTGTGCTTTTTGTACTCAATTCTCAAATATTTTTTGCCGTTTCTCTCTCGCTCTCTTTGAACCGTTTCACACAATTTTGCCCACTGGTTGTCAGTCGGCATTTTATTATGACACTTTTCGCCACATTTATGTTGGCTTTTGGTGTTTTCGCTTTTTGTGCTTTTTCAATGTTTCCAATTTTCTTGCCAACTGGCTGATTTAAAAAGTTTGGTTGTGTAAGTGAGAGAAGAGTAGATGTGTGCACTATGCAACAGGGGGTATTAAGTATTTTTTTTTTGTCGTCGTATAGACATTGCTTTCTCTGACTGGGTTTGTCTTTGTTTTTTTTTTCTTTACTATTGTTTCCCTATCAATAATCCTCCCTAACACCCCTTTGCGGTTTTTTTTATTGCATTCTCTTTTGTTTTTGAGATGCGCATGTTCTTTTCGTCCCATTTGTTTCATTCACCTCGTTCGCTTTTGAACCGTTTCGTACCGCTATTTTGCCGCAGTGCGGTTATCGTCGTCTGTGGCTATTACAGCATTTTTCGCTTTATATCAACGACTGCGGCGGCGACAACGACAACAACTGACTGGTACCGGCGAGCAAATTTCATTGCGCTTATTTTGTTGTTGTATGAATGGTATTTGTTATTCATCATCAACGAAAACAGATTAGGGAGGAAGGCGTTAGAGAGGGGTATTTGAAAAGATACATAAAAGTATGTAGAAGTGGTTTAGGAGGGGTGAAAGCGTAAAAAAGTAGCAAATATACTGTATAAAAGGTGGGTGGGCAGCTGATTTGTCATTTGTTTTCACTGGCGAAATATGCATAAAAATACACAAAATGCTAAAGATGTGTGATAGAGCAAAGTAAGCGGGTCAACGGATATGGCAGAGCAACGGTTAAGTTCAAAATGGAAAGATGAACAAATATGTTGATACAAGAAGTATGGATAAATGAAAGAAAACGATGAACGTTGATAAATATTCTGCCAAATTTGCGATAGGTAAATTAAAAGCGATAACCAAATTAGGTAGAAAATACCTAATCGTGTTTATTTACTTTCGTACATATGTACATAATGATGAAGTGTTATGTATATATTAACGTATGTACATATGTACGAGTATATTCGTTTATAGATAAACATATCGCATAAAAATTTAAAATGTTGCATGTTTATGTATGTATATTTACATACAAATGTACATACATAACTTTTCTTTGTAATATATTTTTGTACTATATGTATATAGCTTTTTTTTTGCTTATTGCTCTATCTTGAAAACTTATCTGCATTTTTTGTGTTTGATCGCTATTAACGTAAACTGTTTTATGACCGGTAATCGATTATTTGTAATCGGTTTTAAGGAAATGCCATGAAGTAGAGTTGCATAGCTCTTAGAACATTTTGTTTAATTTTTCTCGTGTAATAGTAATAATTTTTAAGAAAAGATACAACTTTACGTACATACATACATATTAACACACATGTATAAATATCAGTTCATCAGTTGCAAGGCTATGAGGTGCAGAAGGAAAATATATAACATTTTTATGTACATACTTATGTATGTATGTATGCAAGTACCTATTCTACTAATATTTATTTCTCTATAATTTATGAAGCTTGTAATAATGCAGATAAAGCACAGCCGCATAAAGGTGTCAAGCACTGATAACGTCAGCACATGTATGTACATGACTTAATTGGCATAATCAAATTTTTTTCGGCAGTTTAGCTGATAACATCTTTATCAGTTATGTTAATAGTAACCACTTTTTGCAACCTTTTGGCGCCGATAACGATAGTCTTTAGGAATTTGATATAATTTACTGTTATTCATAAATAAATAATAAAAAAAGATGCAAATTACTGTTGAGCAGCCAAAATTATTTAGCAAAACATACTACAACAGCAACAAAGTTAATTGCTCCCGTTGCTATGTAACCAATTACCTTGTGTACATGTGTTTAAATTTATAAAGTTATTGTACAAATTGCAGTCAGCTGCTGATGAGTACCTATTCGCATTTAATTGTAAAGAGGCAGCTGCTTTGTATGAAACACTCAGCTACATTAATGTATGTGTACATAAGTAAAAGCATTTTTTTTTTTGTTTTAACCCTAAGAATACATACTACTACTTATGCGCTTACATACATAAATATGTATGTGCATGCCAAAATAACGTCACATACATGTAGCGTTACAATAAAAAAGTGCATATCAAATGATATTCAAAAAAGCTGTTAAATATTTCTAATTTGCTTACGGCATTTTTTGAGAAAATGAAAATTTTTGAAAACAAACAAAAGCGGCTTAGCTCATTTATAATTCACCAAAACTTCTTAAATGTTTTTCTAGACTCATTCATATGCACATCAGTGCATATATTTCTTTTTTTTTATATGCATAGATTTTGTGAGCTTTTTATGTACATACATAAATACATACATATATACATATGTATGCAGTAAAGAATACATATTTATGAGTCATATGAATGAATGGATGACGGCTTCCGATGTCACGATCACTTGAAAATAAAGCGAACAGGGCAACTAAAATTCTTTGCCGGTTGCTATTTTTTGTTATCTTTTCTATTTCGCGCTTTGTGTAGATTTACTTGTTTGACAACATTTAAGAAATAAGCGCGTGTAGATTTGTATCCATACATATGACCTTATATAAATATTATGCGATACACCTATATAAAGCTTCTTACCTATGTGTGTATATACATACATAAGTATGACGGCATGTTTAAGTTCTAAGTGAAGTAAACATACATATAACGTTTAATAAAAACTTGGCAAACTTTCTTGCGAAGTTGTTCTGAAGGTATACGTGCTGACTTGCGTTGATTGCGTGAACCGCAGTGTGAATCGACTTTTCTTTTATATCGATATATTTGTGAGGCTAACAATTGCTTATTTAGTAAAAAAAATGTTTGTTTTTCCTTTAAATAAATTAAACTCATTTTACTACTTGTAAATTAGTTCTAAAAATTTTTAATTCTCGCGTATGTGTTCAATTATTTATTCAACACATTTTGTATATCCAATTTGTATTCACAACTCCATTGTCGCCGTCGTCATCCGTTGACGTCAGTCAGATATTTTTTCGGTAGTTGTTGTTTCTCGAAAAGGCGTTAAGCGGAAACACAATACCGAGTTGCGCATATTCTATTTAACAAATAATCGGTATCTGTTTCACATGTATTCTATTGTTTTTGCTATTTTAGATTTATTTACATTAATCCGGCAAACAGATACATACATATGTATGTACGAGTACATATGTATATGTTTTTTTTTTGTTGTATTTTAATTATTTATTTTATTTGTTTACTTATATTTATTTGCACTTTTGACGTTGAACGTCGCATTAAGAAGCAGGGAGCTACATACATACATACATATATTCTTGTGGATATCGCCTCTTGATAAAAATGTAAATTCAGAGAGAACAAAAAAAAAATAATAAAAATAAAGACTTCATAATTCACACAGTTTTCAAAATATATAAATAATATGGAAACAAAGAAGCAAACACTTTGTCTGCAACCTTACGCTTTCCGCACCTATTTCTGTCTGGAAAGTTTCCAGATTTCCATATCTTCTTGATTTAGGCAACGTGGTATGCACTGCATAAAACTTCAAATTTGCCTTGTTTCTACAGTTTTCTTTCAATTGTCAGTTGATAGCAGAAAAATAATAGTTAAAAGACATACACACATGCATATACATATAAGTGGATATTTGAAAAAATTCACAAGCAATTTGCTTTAAAAAGGAAGAAAAGTTGTACAAACAAGCAAGCTAGCGAAAACCTACATATTGCAAAATAAAACTAAAAAGAATAATATTTGCACTTCAAAGATAACAATTTGTCGCAACATAACCCTTGAGCTACTCGTTGCCTGTGTTTTTCTTTTCAAGAGTGCAGTGTTGTATATCTGATTGGCGTAAAAAAGCAGTGTAAACTGAGTTTATCAAGGTTGACGAAAGCGAAACATCCATCTTGCCTACAATAACGCCATTCCACCACCCGCCTATATTTATTTTATTGCGCCTTTTTTTTACCATTTCAACTGCGGATTGGTGAAACGGAAAAAAGCAATAAAATTATAATTAAAAAAAATATTAAAAATTATAAATAAAAAACCGATCTTATATTTCAAAAATATTTTGTATTACGTGCAATTTTGTGTTTTGTTTGAAGAATAAGAGAAAAACGCGAAACATATATTTTTGTGTGTAATACATAATGGTGAGTGCATACGTTTACAAATCAGCTCACAATAAATTCTTTTTTTTTTAAATAAAAATGTTTCGTCGGTCACGCGGTTTTTTATTAGTATTATTTTGTGATTATCAAATAAATTCGTCACATTTCAAGTACACCGTACCGCTTATCAGCTTTGTTTTTCTATTAAATATGCTGTAGGATTTGTGAGTTTGACCCCCGTTTTGCTGACGTTAGAACGCTAATTTTAATGTTTTTTTTTTTTTTTGTTTAAAAGCTGTGTTTATTACTTAAAAATCTAAGCTTTAAATAGATAAAGCACATTTGTACATACATACTATGTATACATTGAAAAAGTGGGCTTGTTAGTAGATTATCTCATGTGTGTTTGAGTTTAATCATATTATTTAATCTTATTTACGTCGTCGTTAATTATTGCATTAGTTTCTGTGTAGGAAAATGTTAAAGTTAATCACAATAAAAGTTTGTCTATTATTTTAATTTTAAGACTCATTATTCTTTGAGCTTTTCTTTAAAATATATAATATACTATTTAATCAATTTTTTTTTATTCATCTTATATTTGTTTTTATTTTCTTCATTTTTATAGGCTGACCAACTTACAGAAGAACAAATCGCTGAATTCAAAGAGGCATTCTCGCTCTTCGATAAGGATGGTGATGGCACCATCACGACAAAAGAATTGGGCACAGTGATGCGATCACTGGGACAAAATCCAACAGAAGCCGAACTGCAAGACATGATAAATGAAGTCGATGCTGACGGTAAGTGTTGAAAATTAAAATTTCGAAACATTATTAACAAATGAAATATAAAACACTAAAACTGAATTAAAAATAGTAACTAAATTAAAAATTAATTGAACATAAAAAATTAAAAAATCATTAAACCGACAAAAAAAAAATTACAAAAAATAAATTGAAAATATTATAAATTAATAAAAAAAATAGAAAGAATTATGCAAAACAGTAAAAAAGATATAATAAGAAAATAACAAATTATAAAAAAAAATTAGAAAGCAAACAAATAAAAATAATTAGAAAATAAAAAAAAAACATAATATAGAATTAAAAAAATAACAAAAAACTGCAAAAAATAAAAGCTAAGGATGTAAAAATTTTTTTTTTTTAAATTTAACTGAAGATTAAAACAGAAATTAAAATTAAAATATAATTAAGATTTCAAAAATAATAAAAAATAAAATTGAAAAAGTAAGTAAAATAAAAAGTAAATGAAATAAAAAGTAAATAAAATAAAAAGTAAATAAAATAAAAAGTAAATAAAATAAAAAGTAAATATAATAAAAATAAATAAAATAAAAAGTAAATAAAATAAAAAGTAAATAAAATAAAAAGTATTTAAAATAAAAAGTATTTAAAACAAAATGTAAATAAAATAAAAAAATAAAAAATAAGTAATATAAAAAAAAGTAAAATAAGAAAAAAAGTAATATAAAAAATAAAAGGAATAATTAAATAAATAAGATATACGAGTACAAAAAAAGTTAATAAATAAAATAAATAATAATTGATAACCAAAAAAAAGAATACAAAAATTGAGAAAATAAAAAATATATTTCTGTTAAGTTTAAGTTAAAAAACAATTAAAATTGAGAAAATAAAATTAACAAAATGAAATTAAAATAAAACAAACGCAATTTTAAAATAATACATAAATTAAAAGTAAGTTAAATTATACAGTGAATTTTGTAATAAATAAAATCTTCTAAATGTAGGCAACAACTTAATTTTGAATTAACAAAAATTCGTTGCCTACATTTATGCGCAATAAGCAATAGTACACCCAATACTCAATCCATTTTAAATATCTATTAGAAACTGATTGATTATATACAGCGAAAATAATAATAAAAAATCAAATGAAATATACATTTTCGATAAAAATTCAAATTAATTGAAGAAACCATATTTGCACACAGGCAGGCAGAGATATATGTAGTATACATATGTATGTATGTATGAAAGTACATATATTTTGAATACATTACAAGTAATTATTTCTGCTAACAATCGTGTATATGGCTTCCTAGCTCATAAATAAGTATTTCGCTGAAAGATATTGAACACAAATTAATTGTGGAGGCGTGGATAGCACGCGCTTTTATAAATTAGTGCAACCATAAAATATGAATAGATATAAGTATATATATGAGTATAGAAGAAAAAACAGATGAAAACAATAAGAAATAAATAAATACAAATAAGTGGATTTAAAAAATTGGAAAATAACAATAAAACAAGTTGTTATAGCAAAGAGTAATGCTAAGAATTAGAAAAAAATACAGCGAAAAAGAAAACAAATAAAAGATAGAAATAAATTATAAATCAAGAAGAAATTCCTAATGAGACAAGAAAACTAACTAACAAGAATATATGTATATAAGTATGTAAGTAGAAAATATGCTAAATATTGCCGGCTTTTAGCTATATGTATATATCATTCAAATGTGTATTAAAAGATATATATGTGTACATATATATCTATGTATCGCAATCGAACTACTAGCAGCGTTGTCATCTAATGAAATAGATTGCTTTGATCCCCTACTCATCCAGCGGTGGTGTGCTCTCTTTGAAGGCTTGGCATTTGCTTGCTTTTATGGAGCCACCGACGCCGTTTCGGTCCACCGATAATTCTTTGCGATGTTTTGCTAAAAAAATTTTTGCCAGCCATTGGAATGAAAATTTTGCGCTGATGAGCAGAGCAAGCACCTTTACTTGCCTTGCCGCATACTCGTACATACATATACGTATATAAATATGTGGTATGTATACAAGAGTGTATACACATGAATATTTCTTTATGGCGCACGGCCAAGTTAAGAATAGAATATTAATAAGAATTTTAATCATGAAATAAAATATCACTCCATTACTCTCGGATATACATAGACTTGTTGCCTTTGACTATTTGTTGGTTTTGATGCGATTTTTTCTATTTTTTGTTGTTGATTTGTTTTTAAACTTATCTAAATATCTACTAATAACGCTTAAGTTGCTTTTCATACAACAAAATTAATACCGTTGTACATTTATTTATGTAGAGTAGGCAAATAAGCTTGCGGTCGGCATGTAGCAACAACAAATTAAAAACGGTAAAATACAAAATCCGATTAAAAGTAGTTGAAAATCACTAGAAAGTACACAAGCGCCGAAAAAAATGTGCTGGAGAGCCTTACGTGCCGACAAATTGTCGCAAAGCTCTTCGTAATCCAATCTTGACTCTTAAATACCATACAGCTAAGCATTATAATTCCGCAATTTTTCGCCACTTGGCAGCGCTAACCATGTCCCATCAGTATGTATGTATGTATGTACATTAGTCTGCTTTTCATTCGAAGTTAGCTGTGTGTCCTTTGGCCAAGTGAATTTCACAATTGCACTGCAAGAACCGCGCCCCTAGAGTTTTTTCTTTCCCAACACTAAGTAATGTATTTTTGTAAACATGCTTGTTTGTTTGTGTTGCAGTGGCGCCACACCTGCATTGACTGACGACACCTCTTGTTGCTGCGGCGACATTTGCCATTTTCGTTGTCGCTGCAATTTTTCCTTCCTGCTGGACACTTTTTGTTGGCAGCAAAATGTGCTTTTGCAGTACATACATATTATAATTATTATTCTCAACCATTTTACCTGTTCTTCGTCATCTCTTTTGCATTCCACAGCTTCGTAATTTACGCGTGTAATCTACTGTCGCATACGCTTTTTGACTTCATCTTCTCCAATTTCGTTAACTTTGCGCTATAGGTATGCCTCATATTCTTAGCCTCTACAGTCTGTCTGTCCTCCCGTCAATTGCATTTCATATCATTCGCTTATACTCGTCGGTATGTCATCGCTTTACCCGGGATTTTGCCGTGGTGTTGTGCAGAAGTAGCACATGCGCAGTTGCTCGCTGCAGGAATGTTTTCTCCATGTGCTTCCGCTCGGTTCTGCAGCACGGCGGGTTCATTAAATTCGCAGTGGCGAGTCCCAAATTACCTTGTTGGTTGCTTGATCGTCCTGCTTCTAGCTACGACAACCAGCATGACATGCAAAAAACAAAACTTGTGTAGAACACATATAATAAGTAGCAGGTCTTTCATATGTACATATGTATATGTATGTATGTATGTATGATGTTGCTATAAAATGTATGTATGTATGTTGTTGTTGTTGCACGTTTTATATATGTTACAGTGGCAAACACTTTCATACATATAATATTTTAAGAGTTGTAATGGGCGGAGCTCCTTGGTTGGCACAGATTTTAATTAATTTTCTGTAGAGGAAGTTAGGTTGGAGCAGATGCTTAGTGAAATTGGCGAAGTTTATATAAAAAGGTAACCGAAAAACTGAAAAACTGTAGTAATCTTTAATCGAAATATTTCTTTTAATTATAAATTAGTGACTTATACTTCAAAATAATTTTTTTAACCGTTTTATTTGAGGTATTTTTTTATGTTTTTTAATATCTTTCATTATTTTATTGGTATATGTATTTATTTATTATTAATTTTTGTTATACTCTTTTATTTAATTTTTTGTCAGGTATATTAAGGTTACTGAAAAAATGTTGCCTACATTTAGGCGTATTTTCTCGAACACTTTTCGTTGCTATTTTTATTATTTGTTTTTAATAATTGTATTTTTATTTTATTAAATAAAATATATGTGTACAGTATTATGTTATTGCAAGAGAAACATTACCATAATTAAAAAAAAAACGTTGCCTACATTTAGGCTTTCTCATTTTACTTTCTATATAATTATAACAAAGTTTTGGCTCATACATGGAGACCAGTTAAAATATAAAGATTTCTAATATAAATCTTGGTTTCGTAGAATTTTTGGAAGACGGAAAGACAATAATGAAATAACGTTCCATACTTTTAAGCTAAATAATAGTAAAATTGGAAAAACATATTTTTTTAAATAAGTTTTTCATGTTTTGTTTTTAGAAAAGTGTATTGGTTAATGAAACAATTTTTTATAATATTTTAGTACAGATACTACAAATTTGTTTTTAATATATTTATGTAGTATATATATTTAATATATATTTTAATATATGTTTTTAAATTAATACAATAAATAATTATTTTTTTAACATTTTTTTGTTTTTAATTTTTTTTAATTCTATTATTTTTTATTTTTGAAATTATCTCATTATTTTATTATTATTATTATTTTATTATTATTTTATTATTATTATTATTTTATTATTATTATTTTTATTTTATTTTTTATTATTGTTATTATTATATTAATTTCTTTATCAGAATTTTAGTATTATTATTATTATTATTTTTATTTTTTTATTATTATTTTATGATTATTATTATTATTTTATTATTATTATTATTTTAGTATTATTATTAATATTTTTATTTTTTTATTATTATTTTATTATTATTATTTTATTATTATTATTTTATTATTATTATTATTTTATTATTATTATCTTGAAATTATTATTATCTTGAAATTATTATTATCTTATTATTATTATTATTTTATTATTATTATTTTTGTTTTATTATTTATTATTATTATTTTATTATTATTATTTTATTGTTATTATTATTATTATTATTATTATTATTATTATTATTATTATTATTATTATTTTATTATTATTATAATTTTATTTTTTTTTTATTATTATATTAATTTCTTTATCATTATTTTAGCATTATTATTATTATTTTATTATTATTATTATTTTATTATTACTATTGTTATTGTTTTTATTATTATATTTTTATTTATATTAATTTATTGTTACTATTATTATTATTTTTTGTTATTATTAGTTTTATATTATAATTCTTTTCTTAATTTACCTGTCCTGTATTACATTTTCCATCTGTCATCATGCACAATTTATTCAAACTCAATATAAAATAATTACTTTCTATATTTAGTAGCTGGCTACGCCTGTTTAATTTCCAATTGGTGTTGCTATTAATTTGCTAATTTTTTACTGCTGCTGCTGCTGTTGTTGTTGTTGTTGTATTCAATTAATTTTATGACAGCACAACATTTTATTTTAACTAGCTATGCATGTAATTCTCTAAAGGAAATTGCCATTTTCCCTCAGCATATCAAGCGTATGCTACAACAAGAAACAAGAAAAAAACACACACACGTTATTACATGCCCTGTGGGTGGCTATCAAATTGGCCATGACCTCATACCTCTATAGCGATGTGTACCTGCCTGCTGCCTGCTGCCTGTTTGCCTGCTGTGCTTTTCTCCTATTATTTTTCGTTGTTTGTTGCTGCTGCTGCGTGTGCCGCTGTTGCTATTTAATTTGATTGTATTTCACTTTTTTTTAGCTTAAATAAAACAAACATTAGCTCAACAGCGACTGATGAGAAATAAATGGGTAAAACAAGCAAACAGGAGTTAAGCGCAGAAGTGAGAGGAGAAGAGTAAAGAAATGGTTACGTTGATTTCAGTGTGTTTATATATACGAGTATATCTATTAGAAAAATAGCTACTTGTTCAAAGATATATATATTACATACATACATACGTGTATGTATATTTTTCTATACGTACTAAAAATGCCTCCATATGCTACTATAGCGGTTATGGCAATTTTTGCGCTTCAAGCTAGAAATAAATACCGGCTAAATGCGCACAGACACCTGTAAATGAGTGATGTGAGATAAGTTAGAGTGTTTGTACTCGTCGACGGGTTTTCATATACATACATATTTGCTTGTGCTAAACTAAATATACATACTATATTTTCATGTAAATATGTACTTTTTGTTTGTTTGTATATAACTTTTTAAATCAGTTCATAAAAAGTTTAGTACAAAAAATAACACATGATAATTATGCACATATTTGCGCGCCTAAAGGCAAATGTAAATAAATGTCTAAAAACAATACTAAAAAAAGTTTTTATAAAAGATAACTAAGAAGATAGCTGAAGAAAGTGTAGGTAATCACTTGTACATTACATCTTGGTGTTACCCTTATGATTGAATATTTTTAAAAATATTAAATTAATTAGTTATGTATATATTTTTGTGTTTTAAGTTTAATTTTTTAACTAATTTTTTTTATTTTAAATATTTAATGTGTGGTTTAATATCTTAACAAGAGTTTTTAATATATTTTATTTAAAACAATTAATTTTTTTAATAATTTTTTTTTTATTTATAATGTATAAAAGATACTTATTTATAATTTATCTTTTTTTATTTATAATTTATTTTTTTTTGTAATTAAGATTTTCTGCTTAATTTTGAATTTGTTAATTTTTTATTTTAATTATTTATTATAAATTTTACATTATTTTTTTAAATTGTCTTGTATTATTTTATCTATTTTAATTTTTTTGTATGTGTTTTATCTAGGTTTTTTTTAATTTATGCACTTACATATTTATTTAGTTATTTTTCCGTATAATATTTTTTATTTTTTCGTTTTAATTTTAGATCTATGTATAACTTAAATTTATTTAGTTATTATTTAATTTAAATTTATTTTTTATTAATTTTTATATTAATGAAATATTATATTTATTTTTAATTTTTTATTAATTTATATATTAATGAAGTATTATTTTTATTTTTAATTTTTTATTATTTTAGTTATTTATTTTTACTTTCATTTATATACTTTTACCATTATTATTCATTTTTGTATTTATTTATTTATTTTTAATTATTATTTAAAAAAAAAATAACGATAAATTAAGAAATAATTAAACAACTAAAAAATAATACTAAAAAAATTATAAAAAATTATAAAACGTAGAAAAAAAGACTAAAAAAAAATAAAAATAATAAATGAATGAATAGTATTTATTATTTTTATTTTTTTTAGTCTTTTCTTTTCTACGTTTTCTAATTTTTTTAGTATTATTTTTTAGTTATTTAATTATTTTTTAATTTATCTTATTTTTTTAAATAATAATTAAAAATAAATGAATGAATAGTATTTAATATATTTTTTTTTATCCTTTTTTTCTACGTTTTATAATTTTTTTAGTATTATTTTTTAGTTATTTAATTGTTTTTTTAATTTCTCGTTATTTTTTTTCTTTTTTACATTGTTTTTTGTCTATTATTGTATTTTTATTATGTTTTAGTTTTTTACTTAAGTATTTATTATTTTTAATTTTTTATTTAAATCGCAATTTTCCTGTAATTTATTTATTATTTTATTAATTCGTTTCACATATTCTTAATTTTTCCTCCTTTATTTATGTTATTCTCTTTTTTTTTTTTTAATTTTCACCTGAGAGCTTCCACAAGCTCCTGTCGCACCGCACATTCGCACATATATTTATATTAACGCATGTATGTATGTACGTGTATAAAACATTCGCACCAAAAGTACGTTGAAATAAATGGACTTTCATTGCCCACGTACGAATAATATAATTATTGTTGCCAAAAGAATTTCAGAAAAAATTCCAACAAAAATAAATTTACAAACAAAACTAAAAGAAAGCAAAGTATGATTTTTTTTGGGTATATAAATAAATCGCAAAAGCGCAAGAAAGCCAAATAGAAAGCGAGCAAATAATAGTAAACGTAGCTGGTGTTGTAGCTGTAGCAGACAGGCGGCGTAAATGAGGATTTCCCAAAACAAAAGTTCGAATTTCGCAATTAATATACATACACCTATGTACATATACCTATGTACATGTACATACATGTGTATATAATATTGTATAGACAGCAAATCGATTTTCAACTAATTTACCTACATATTTTGTAGATACATACATACATGCATACATATGTATATATTTGCTTGTGTACCTAAATATTGATGGCGTTAACGACGCGGCGCCTTTTTGCACACTACATTTAGCGATTGTTGAAGCAGTGGAGTGGTGGGTGGGGGAAGGAGGGAGTAAGTGTGGGCGGTTGGTTGGGTGCGCTGTGTGTTGGCGCTCGAAAAGACGCTGCGCAGACGGTCGATAGACTGATGGTGTTGATGGACCCATATATTTATGGCTATCTATACATGCAATACTTAGAAATATATATACATACATGTATGTATGTACTTACATATAAAATAGTAGAGAACACATTTCTTCTGGGAATCTATGCATAAAGTAGATATATTAATAAATATTATTTTCCAATTAATAAATTAATAATAATTATTAATTTGAAATTGTATGTCTTTGTTGTTATCTAGATTAATTTCGTAATTGCACACGTGTGTTTCACACTTAAATCAACATTTTATCACAATAAAATATCTCTGAGGATCTTTAGTTACTTTTATTTTTATTAAATTAAAAAGTATTAATTTTTCGAATATACATATACCATACTATATGTATGTATGTTCATAATTAATTTTTTTAACTTAATTCTATTTTTTTATACATAAATTTTAAATTTTTACTTCCGAAATTGTATTTATTACATATTTTCAAACCTTGCAAGTATTTTTTAATTATAAATAGTTTTTTTTAATATCAATTTTTTTAACCTCTTTAACTTTTAACAAATTTAGCCCTTTTTGTAACCTTTAATATACCTACATGCGTTATTTTTTTAATTTTTTTAAATGTACCAATATTTCATATATTGTTTTTTATTATTATTGTTTGATACTTTTGTTAATGTTATTATTATTATTGTTTGATACTTTGTTAATGTTATTATTATTATTTTTATTATAATTTAAACGTTTATATTTTAAATATAATTTTAATTTTATATTTTTTTATTTTTAATGTCATTTTTATTTTTATTTTCAATATATATATTTTATTTTTACTATTCTTTTTATTACATTTTAATTTTTTTTTTTTTTTAATTTTTAATTTTTTTTTTAATTTTTAATTTTTTTTTTTAATTTTTAATTTTTAATTTTTTTTTTTAATTTTTAATTTTTTTTTTAATTTTTAATTTTTTAAATAATTTTTTTGTTATATAATGAGCATTTTTTTAATATGTACAAGAACTTAACTTTAATGATTCTTAGTTTCTGTTTTAAGTTTTCTTAGTTTTAATATTTATTTGTGTGATTATTATTATTATTTGTCTTCTTAACATTTCTTATCAGGTTTTTCTTTCTTATTGTAATTAATTTAATTTAATATTAATGCATTATTTTTTATAGCTCTTTATACAAGTATTATTAGTTTTTTATTTAGTTCCTTATTAATCTTTTTGTTATTAATTAAATTTTTTTTATTAATTTAATATTTTATTTTTATTTTTATTTATTAATTTAATTTTATTTTTTATTATTAATTTAATTTTTTTATTATTAATATAATTTTTTTATTATTAATATAATTTTTTTATTATTTGTAGTTTTTTATTATTAATTAATTTTTTTTATTAATAATTATATTTTTTATTATTTTTTTTTTGTTAATTTATTTATTTTTATTTCTAGGTTAGTTAATTTTTAAATATAAACTTTGTTTTCTTTTTAAGTATTCTATTTCTTTATGAAATGTCTTAATTAAAAATATATATTTAGAATTTAAAAATAATATATTTATTTTATATTGTTTTTTATTTTATATTGTTTTTTATTTTATATTATATTTATTTTATTAAATATTTAAATTTTTTTATTTTTTATTATTAATTGTTTTTTGTGTATATTTCAATTTAATTAGTTCAATTTCTGTTCAATTTTCCCAATTTTTTATGGAATATCTACTTCAAATCAAACATATTTTTTGCTCATCATTTTTAAATTTTCTATATTTTCCACATGTGCTTTAATTTTTTCATTCGATAAACATTAATCTTTTGATGTTTTCATAATTTTATTACCACATTTTAGCTAATTTTTTCAATTAAGTATTATTTTTTCGACTTAGAAATTTTTGAAATGGTTTTCCTATATTTACAATTACATATGTTTATACATAGTTAAAAATATTTTTATTTATTTTTCATGGAATTTTAACGTTTTTTAATTTAATTTAATTATATATTTTTTTTTCATTTTAATGTTTTATGAATTTATTTATATTTTTTAGTTTGCTACCCAAATTTTCAGCGTTCTCTCGCCGCTTTTTGCTGTCTAATTTTAACACACATTATTCTGTTGTTATTTATAGCAGTGCGACGTACTCGCTTTGAACAACTGCAATTATTTCTCCCGCGATGAACATATTCTTATGTTTGCATACATATGAAAATATATTAATGTACATATGTACATATTTTTATTTTCATTTCATTTATTTAAGATTTGTGCAAAAACTGGCGCTGTTGTTGGCATCATCAACAATCGCCATAATAGCCTGTTGCAGAGGCAGAGCCAAAGCGTACTTCGGCTGTTTTCTGCTACAAACATACATACATACACTATCTGCTGCACAGTGGGGCAATGACCCCTAAAAATATAGAACAAAATTTAGAAAATGAAAAATTAGTTCTTATACGTATCTACATATGTATGCATGTAAATTCTACAATTTTTTCAAAAAGAAAAACCTTAAGCGAAATATATATTTATTTTTCTGTGGTAATTAAATAAGATTTTATCGATAAAAATATTTTTCTTGCCGTCTAAACACTTTCAAAGGAAAATATTTGCTTAAACTTTGAAACAAGTGTAACAAATCGTCCCACTATACACATTTTTGTTGTTGCACATATAAAATTCTTGAGTTGAAGTTGTGTTGTTGTCACCGGTACTTTTTTTTACGGATCGTCTTGTTGTGCAAATGTGTTGTCTTTGGCGTCATCGAGCTGGTGGCAGGTCGCATGTCTTTTGGGGAAAGCCTGCCGCCACCGCTGCGTATAATGTGATGATCACAAGACTTCCTTGTTCGGCAAACACTACAATCCGTTTCTATTAATTTTCTGTCATTCATGCATTCAATTGAAGAATTTTGTTGATATTTTGTAAAAGAAACAAATAAATAAATTGAGAATGCAAATGCGCTAAATATAACATTTAGCAGCTTGTAGTTGATGTTATTTATAAACAAATGACGAGTGATGTGAAATGAAATAACAAAAGAGAGAAAAAAAATCACAAAATAATGAAAAGAAATAGAAATAAATCAATTGAATAAAAGTGCTTGAAAATAAAATAAAAAGAAAATTAATATAAAATAAAAATGTATTTATAATTAAAATAAAATAAAAATTTATTTATAATTAAAATAAAATAAAAATGTATTTATAATTAAAATAAAATAAATTAATTAAATTAAATTAAAATAAAACAAAATTAAATTAAATTAAAATAAAATAAAACAAAATTAAATTAAATTAAAATAAAACAAAATTAAATTAAAATAAAACAAAACAAAATTAAATTAAAATAAAACAAAATTAAATAAAAATAAAATTAATTTAAAATAAATAAAAATAAAATGAAATAAAAATTAATTAAAATAAAACAAAATTAAATAAAATTATATTAAAAGGAAAATAACTTAAAAAACCTAAACTAAATTATATTAAAAAACAAATAAAAAAATGAAATAAATTTAAAAAGAAATAAAAGTACATAATAAAAAAATATAAAACAAAATAATACAAAAAAATAAAATATAAATAAAAAAATAAAATATGAATAAAAAAATAAAATAATATAAAAAAAATAAAATATAAATAAAAAAATAAAATATAAATAAAAAAATAAAATATAAATAAAAAAATAAAATATAAATAAAAAAATAAAATATAAATAAATAAAATAAAATATAAATAAATAAAATAAAATATAAATAAATAAAATAAAATATAAATAAATAAAATAAAATATAAACAAATAAAATAAAATATAAATAAATAAAATATAATATAAATAAATAAAATAAAATATAAATAAATAAATATAATATAAATAAATAAAATAAAATGCAAATAAATAATATAAAATATTATTAAATAAATAAAATTAATAACAAAAAATAATTAAAAATATTACAAAGCAAAATAAATGAAAATAGACAAATTTAAAATAAATATTAAATGTACAAAAATAATAAAAGTGAAGTAAAACCAAATTATTATTAGACAAAATTATGCTCCTCTAACAAATAATAAAACAAAATAAATTTATCTACTTTGTTGTATATTTATTTATTATATATTAATTTCCCTTTATCTTTTCTCCTCTTCTAAAAAAAACTAGGCAATGGCACCATTGACTTCCCCGAGTTCTTGACAATGATGGCTCGCAAAATGAAGGATACCGATAGTGAAGAAGAGATCCGAGAAGCCTTTAGAGTATTCGATAAGGATGGCAATGGCTTCATTTCAGCGGCTGAATTGCGTCACGTCATGACAAACTTGGGTGAAAAGTTAACAGACGAAGAAGTGGATGAAATGATCCGAGAGGCTGATATCGATGGTGACGGTCAGGTCAATTATGAAGGTAAGTAAAGTTTGTTTGTTTAAAACAAACAAAAAAATGCGTATAAAGAATAAACATTTTACTTGGTGGTAATATAGAGCATTTAAATAATTTTCTTTTTATTTTAAGCACCTTTTCGGTGGTGTATACCGCGAATTTTTAATGTTAATTTAGCGAAAACTTCTTTACTGCTCAATTTATTAATAGAGTTTACTTACAAATGGGTAGAATTACCATTTGACAGCAGTCAAATTGTATAACATTGCTAAATATTTTGACATACAATGACAAGGATTCCTTTTGACACACCTGTAATCAACAATGTACGCTTTTAGTGTACCATTTATATATATGTGTGTAATATGGGATATATGTATTTATTTATTTAGGCGCACGTGCGTGTTGAAAAAATATTTCCTATGTAAATATTACCGCTATTTTCCCTAATATTAACATTTTAGTGGTAAATACACCTTCAGCGAATACATATAAATTGCCTTATTTATATCTTTTTGTAGTATACGCATCACTTTGCATGTCAATAACACACCCTTTTTTGCCAAAACTGACATCGACAGCCATTACACACGCAATACATTTCTCCTCTTCAATCAACTTAGGGGACGCCTCTTCAATCACAATGTACAAACATCAACCACCACAAAAATCACTTGTAAATGGTTTGTGCTATCTAAATACAACATAGTTCAGCACACGACGCGGTAGCTAATCATTTCGCAAATACAATCTATCAATGTTGTCCTAACCACTCCAACAGCTGGCAGCAGCAACACTACTGTTAGTTGTTACTCCTTGTCAATTTTTTGATATATTAGCTGACCTTTTAGTAGTATGTAGATAGTGTAGGATACACGTATGTCATTTTATGAATGTGTGTAGATATTTGTATTGAGTTGAGAGGATACCATTTTTTTATTTACATTCACCAGGTGTGTGGGCAAACATAATACAAGAATTTATTGCATCACACGCACCGCACACAACCAATAATGTTCAAACAACAACCGGCGGAATTCTCTACATACATACATATGTATATAAGCATATTAGTTTTAGCCACATAACAACAGTGTGATTAGTTTGTATTAGCCTTGTCCGTCCATCAACCTTCATCTTCATTTTTCTTCATTTTTGTGGCGTATGGCTTATAAGAATTGATGGTTGTCGTTAGAACGGCACTCTACTCCTTGTGCATATACATATATATGTATGCATATTAGCACAGTCAATTCCAATTGATATACATACCTACATATATCGTTGTCCACAGTCTAGGGATTAGTTGGCTGGCTGGCTGGCTGGTTGGCTAGCTGAACCATGAAGTGAGTGAACCCCACTCTCTGTGCATAGTAGTTTAGTGTTTGTATGCCTGTGTGCATGTGTGTCTAGTGGGTGTGGGTAGTTGATTATGGGTCGGCATAAAATAAATCGTTTTTGTGAAAAAGACTTTCCCGTTTCATATAAGAAAATGTGTACATACATATGTAGGTATATACATACATAGCAAACCAGCCCACAAAGTAAATGCTTGTACTGTGTTTTCACAGTTTATTAGGTCCTCCTCGACGAATTTTTGGCATTAAGCCAAAATGTGGAAGGTTTCTGCTTTGTTCCTTATTTTATAGAGCGACCATACGGCTTTTATATTTATTTTTTATTTTATTTTTTTATTTTTTTTTAATTTTTTTTTTCTATGCTTTGGTGGTGCGTCTCTTCATTTATTTATTGTGTACGCTATATTTTATTGTTGGTTGTTGTTGAGTTTGCGAAAAAAAATTCCGCGTAATTTACTTACCCTACTACCTACCTACCCACAAGGGAACGGGGGTAAAAGGGAAAGAGTTGAGGAGAAGAATTCAATGTTAATTGGTCGCTTTCGGCAATAGTTTCGTATTTTTATTTGCCCTCTAATTTTTTTTTGTGCTATTGTTGTTGTTATTATTATTTTTTTTCTGCTTGATTGTTGCCACGTTGATGCCAATCTCTTCTGTTTAGTGTCTTTTTGCATACCTATTACTGCAACAAATCTATGCGATAGAGAATTGTAGAAGCACACATACGTATGTATGTACATATGAGCTCATGTCTTTCTATATTAGCTTTATTTTCTTGTTTTATGCTCATTACTCATTGCCTACTCTTTAACGGTCATGCGACCGTGTGTATGAAGTGACTTAATCAGATGATAGGTTTCTTATAAATTAAAGAGCACAGTCATACATACAAATATGCTGTGTTGTAAGTGATGAATGATGTGGGAATTAAAGTTATTTGCACTGATGGGACTTCTATGTAAATTAAATCAGAAAATGTAAAGTACCCAAAAGCAGATCGATAAACTCGAAAAGCATTAAATTCTAGAGCATTACTGTTGGAAACTTACCAAACTGATTGCAAAATGAACACCATAATAAAAATAAATTACTTTCGAAATTTCGAAATTGATTTTCGAAAAGTTTTTTTTTTTGTTCCTTATTGATTTTATTTCAATTTAAAGTTGTGTTACTACTGAGATTTTTTAATCAACTTATTTTAGTTAGAAAAAAAATTTCGAAGTTTCCATTTGTTTTCGAAAAATTCAAATTTTATTAATTTTTTCTAGTTTGTTGCAAAAAAATCGTATTTCGAAATTTCCCTTTTTTCCAATTTAATTTATTCTTTGCATCAATGCAAACAATTACTAATTATGCTTTTGTGGTTCATTAAATTAGAAGATATCGAAGCAACCAATTACCGAAAAGAACACAGAAATTAGTAGTTTTTCTGGTAAAGTTTTTTTTCTTCTTTTAAACAATACCAGAAGTTTCGCCGGGTAAAAAAAAACTATATTTTAAAATTTCGATAATATTCGAAACTTTTTTCGGAATTGATTTTATTTCATTTTATAATAAGTATTACTACTAACATTTTTTTTATTAATAGCATAATATATGCTAGTTCAAAATAAATCTTATTTCGAATTGATATTTCGAAACTTTTTGTTTAGTTAGAGACTATTGTAATTCCGTTTTTAAAATGTGGTTAAAGGCTATTTCGAATATCCCACTTGTTTTTAATAACAGCGGAAAAGCACAAAATCTAATAAGAGTATTAGTGCTATGGAATTTTAAATTACTTGCAAAAATGCGCGCCGGTTTAAAATAAAATGTGTATTTCGAAATTTTGAATTTTTTTCGAAATTGATTTACTGTATGAAATATTTTGTTTTTAATAAGTGACTATTTAAATTTCTTGTTATTGTAACTTTCATTTCATTTTCAATAATAGTTGAAACAAAATTTCGAATTACCCATTTTTCACTATTCGAAAGCATTCAATTGGTAATTTTTTTTTTTGAAGATTATTAAATGAGTTTGTTAAATATTATATTGCTACCACGTGAAATACTTGAAATATTAAAGAGCAAATGCATTTTTATTTTATCTTGTGGGAAAATTTTTCGAAGTTCGAAATTTCGAAAATGCATTTTTTTTTTTAATTTTTAAAATATTACATATAAAAATGCATTCTAAGTTTAACTTCGAAGAATTTTTCGAAGTTCGAAATTTCGAAAATATCATTTTTTAACTTTTTTTAGAAGATACAGTTTAACAACTTTTTTTTCTTCTAAATATTAATCAAATTTAATCACTATATTAAATATATATTTTTTATGTTGTTTTTTATTGCTACTACAAAAAATCCCTATAGTTATAGTTATGTACATATAATACACGCTCACTGGCATTGCTTGTCACTGTTTATTGTGACTCACTTGAGAGTCTTTATTTTTCCGCTTTTTTTTTTTAATTAGAAAATGCAAATGTTATTGTGAGTCACGTAATGTATCTTTGCGTGTATTTTGGTGTAGGTGGAGAAAACACCATTTTTCACACATCACTGCCTTTTTAGATGTAATTATTTATATTACTATAATTATAAGTCGGCGCTATTTAAAATCGCTTTCGAGAAAAATAACGCAATTCGCATTTGATGAATAGAAATGGAAATGTCACGCGGAGTGCGGGTGCGCACTCTCAAACAAAACATGTTTCGTAATTCCTTTCCTGAAATGCGATAAATTGGCAAGGGAATATATTAATAAACGGAGAAATGAGTTCAGGAAAGTGTTGCATATATTATATGTATATATTTTTATATTTATATATAATAAATTTATATTATATATATATTTATTTTATATACATATGTATGTATATATATTTAATAATTAAAAAGAAAGTTTTTGATAATTAATATTCTTTATTCTAAAAGTATGAATTCAAAGTTTTATAATAAACAAAAAATGAAAATTTGTAAATGTATAAACGAAAGTAAACAAAAAGAATTTTAATGAGGTAAAAAATGTAAAATATTTTTGTACAAAATGGTTGTCTATTTTTTGCCTGTATTTGCTTGAAATCCTCGTTTTTGTTAAATTTGAATGTAATGCGCCTAAAAGTGGGCAACGTATTTTTTACATTGCATCGAATTAGAAGCTGTCTACTGATTTGTTGATTAATAGTTTATTTAAATTTTTTGTGTTATCCATTTATCACATATTTTTTCTTTTTTTTTTAATCATTACTGGTTTTTGTAGCACTATTTTTTTACAACCTCCTAAGAATATGAAAGTTCGAAAAGTCATTTATTTACCAGGATATATTTTATGCTGATTGCAACAACAATTTATAGTCACAAAAGCTGTCTGAAAATTATTTATTTTGACTCATGCGCCAAGTAAAATGTTTTTTCTTTTTTTTTTTTTTTTATTACGAACACAAACATACATATTTTATTTGATTAATTTTCGTCTCTCTCTCTAATTTTGTCATTTTTTCCATCTTCTTTTCAGAATTCGTGACTATGATGACATCGAAGTGAGCAGATAAATTACTTGTTTTTAAGCCTTTCTATGTTTTTAAGATGTTGACGAAGACTGTAGCTGTGCGCCACAACATCGCGCGACGCTGTTGCTATGGAAACCATTAAATAAATAAATATATATAAAAAGAAAATACAAAAATACAAAAAATAAAAGAATATATAAAATCTTGAGAAAAAGGGAGAATTAAATTTATAAATAAACATTAAAAATAAAGAAAACAAAAAACAGAATACATTATAATAAATTACACTTTAATATATTTAAAATAAAGATAAAAAAACAAAACAAAAAACAACTCACAACAACTCAATGTAATAATGAGAAGGATAAAGACATACAGATATATACTTACATGCATACTTAAAAAAAAAATATATATACACATTTCCATTCTTACAAACACACAAACACACACACACACACTCAAAAAACAGCAACACATCCATACATACATACATATATAATACATAAAAAATGCTAAGTAAAACATTAAATTTTCTCCTCTTTTATTCATATTTTACGAATATTAAACACCAACAACAAACAAACAAATAACAGCAAGTAGTACATACCTACATATACATACATACCTACATATATAGTTAAATATATTGTATGCAAAAGCCGCATGTACTTGGTCAATCGGTTGGTCGGTCGGTCGGTCGGTTGAGTTATTTGTAACAAATAGCTCTGCCACCCCGCCACCACCACCACCACCACTACACACGCGCATAGCGTTGTTGTACTAATTGATGAATTGTGTTTAGAAAGGAAATATCGAAATGAATTTAAATAAAAAAAAAATTTGAAAAAAAAACAAACAAAAACTGTTTGCTGTTAATTACTTACACTTGCATACACACGCACACATACACATACATATGTACATGGTACACATTTAGACTTTTTATGGTTATGATGTTGAAATACATACATATATAGTAAATACTGTAAAGCATAATGGGCATGAATCCATAACAACAACAGCAAAAACCATACAAAATTACACACACACACACACACACGCGCTCACACACGAACAAAAATGCATTGAGAAATTGAATAAAGCAGGACAGGCGAGTAAAAAAGCAGAGAATGAGTAAATAGAAAAAAAAGAATTATGCTTAAGAGAGAGTATTTAAACTTTAAAATATATATTCCAATAAAGACACACAAAAGCGAAGCAGCAAAGCAAGAAAAAATAATAAAAATTAAATAAAAAATAAAAAAGAAAGCAAAAAATCGCAAAGCAAATGCAAATAAGCAACAGTTATTAAACACATACGTACATAAATGAATTACAAACAAACAAACAAAAAACAAAACAAAAGCAAAAAACCCAAGAAGTAAAGATAACAAAAAAAAAAAAACAAAAACAAAAAATTATTAGCTATGGATTTAGTAATAATAATGTAAAATCAATCGATCAATCAACCGCAACAATGACAGGCATAAAATACAAATACAAACATTACACAACATACTTAACAACAACAACAACAACACAACACACCACACCACACCAAACAAACGAAACAGACAAACAAACAAAAAAAAAACAAAGTCTTATTAAATTGTATTTAAAAAACAAAGGTTAAATAAAATTAAAAGAAACAAAAAAACAGAAAAGCTATAAAACGAGCAATGAATTGATGAATGCTGCAAAAAAGCAGGAAAAATCAAAAGAAAGAACAGAACGGTTATGTAAAGACAATGAGGGACAGACAGAGTTTATTTCCATGCGTTTGTTGTGTAGAAGAGTTCAGCTTATATGTGTGCTGCTGTAGTAGTATTTGTATTGTAATATTGCAAGTGTATGAACGAACAACATAACAGACAAAAACAACAAAAGCACTTACAGCATACAAATCGTGCAGCAAAACAACAACAACAACAATCAATTTAAAAGGCAAACACAAGCAAGCAAGCGGCGGCAAATCAAAAAAAGAAGAAAAAAAAATTAAATAAAAATAAAAGAACCTTAACAACGCCGCTTTTCCATGCAGAAAATATGCAAAAAGCGTGTAAAAAAAAAACAAACAAACAGAAGAAAAAAAACCTTTAAATTATATAGAATTGTAGCTAAAACAAAGCATTTCTATGAAAGTTGAAGAAGTTGAGAGCGTGGCGGCTATAGCAGAAAAATTTAAAATCGAAAAAAAATATTAATAAAATATGTGAAAAAAACAACAACAAAATGTAAGCGTTTATTTAGCATTCAATTGCTAGTTGAGTTGTGTATATGTATGTGTTTTGGTGGGAGCGTAATGCCGTTGTACGGGTGGGTGTAAGTCGTCTGTAGGATCTCTGGTAGGTCATGGTAGTTTGGAAATTGGTTTGGAAATCTAACGAAAAGCTAATTTTCTTGTAACATAGTACGACAAAATCCAAGATTTTCTGTTTTTATAGAACTTTTTATAATAGTATTACATTCGTAGTGAATCTCCACGATCCTTTAAAGCTTAGAAATCGATTTTCTGATAATTCTGCTGTATTAGTTTATTTTAAGCCTATTTTCATATTCTCTTGTACTGTGTAATTGGATACGAAACTCTTTATTTCGTGAGAGCGCACAAAAATCGGCATTTTTTATAACATTTCTGAACAGTTCCACTCCACTGTGATAGAAAAGTGACTTCTTTGGATTTTTAGGTATAATTTGGGTATTTATTACAAACTACGACGTCTTTAAATACAATTTCACTAAAATATTTCATTGAGAAACAGTCAGACATATAATTATATTAAGTTTTAAGAATAAAATTACAATAATTTTATAATACTTACTGCTGAAGCAAATTTCTTTTGAAACCAAAACAATGGATTTTTTTTATTGACATAGTGGTACTGGTGCGTTTTGTTGAATGTTCCCCGATCTGAAACGCGCACAGCTGCAATTTGAGTGTTTTTGAGTAAGTTTCGTATCTAGTCACCTTTGCTTTTTGGATGAGTTTAAAGGGTAAACAAAAATCTTGTCTACCGAATTTTTTTCACTATACATGCTATATTTATTATTTGAAGTAAAAATTTCATTTCCTTTAAAAAAAATTTAAAAAGTTGAAGCGTACTTATGCTGTTTTTCAAATTTAGCACTTTAATTCTTATTTTATTTTTTGTCTTTTCATATTTTTAAATATTTTTCTATTTTAATTTTAAATATATAATTTTTTTTAGTTTTTTTATTTATTTTTGAATATATTTTCTATTTTTGTTTTTGTCTTTCTATTCTTTATTTTTTTTTATTATTTTTTCTTTCTATACTTAATTTTTTATTTTAGTCTATCCTTTATTATTTTTCTCTTTTCTATCCTTTATTTTTTGTTTTTTCTTTCTATCCTTTTTATTTTATTTTTTCTATCCTTTTTTATTTATTTTTAGTTGTTATTTAATTTTCTTTATTTTTTTAAGTTTTATTTATTTATTTTTTAGATTTATTTATTTTTTTTTTAATTTTTTTTTAGTTTTTTTTATTATTGTACTTTTAAATTTATTTTTTATTTTTATTTATTTTTTAGTTTTATTTATTTTTTATTTTATTTTTTAAATTCATTTAATATTTTATTCAATTTTTATTGTTTTTTTTATTATATTTTTTTTTAATTTTTTTTTAATTTAATTTTTTTTAATTTAATTTTTTTTTTTAATTTTTATTCTATTTTTCATAATTTTTATTATATTTTTTTTTAAATTTTTATTTTATTTTTTTCTTAATTTTTATTTTATTTATTTTTTTTAATATTTATTTATTTGTTTAATTTTATATTTTTTTTTATCTTTTTTAGTTATTTTTTTCTTAAATGTATTTAATTTATTTGTTTAATTGATTTAGGCATTGCGTACGTACGCTATTGAAAGCTGAAAAGTTTTTTATTTCAATATGTTTAATTTATTCTCCATACACGTAATACTTACACAACAGGAGCACACATACACACACACAACGAACCACGTTTGAACATTACAATAACAACGAGACTTGACATTTTCACTTGTGACAGATTTTTTGTTTTTAAAGCTGCAAAAATCTATTTAAATAGAAAAAACACAAATTATTGCATACCTTTAGGCGCCGTGGCCTATTTGAACGGAGTAAATTTTTTAATTAATTTAACGAAAAAATTGGATTTTTAATACTTTTTTTCAGGTAATTAATTTTGATTGTTTAAAAAAAAAATTCCTCCAAGCATACTTTTAGGCGATTCACGGGATTTTTCAGCAACAGCGTCGAGAGGCACATGCAAGCGGATATACATACGAGTATGTATGGGTTGAAAACGCCTAACTTTAGTGGGCAATATACGAAATGAGCGGTATAATGCATAAGTACATATTTTTTTTAATTGCAATTTAATTATAAAAAAATTTCAAAAATATTTTATTTTTTATTTTTTTTTTAGTGAATCCGGCAAACTTCCAAAAGAAAACGCTGTTGCTTTTTGTGTAAATGTATACAAAAATATGCTCACAATTAATAATTCTGCAATCAGAGCAAAGCAAGTTGAGACTGGTTGGACATGGACAGCGACGCGACTGGGACGTTAACAATTAATTCCAACAGCAACAAGTAAATGCAAAAAATTAAATAAAAGGAAAAAACAACAAAAAAATATGTACATTTCCCCCCATTGTACCTACAATATAAATATATATAAAAAATATATACACACATATATATGTACATACGTATATAAGGAAAAAAAAGAACTTAATTTATTAAAATAAGTACATATATGTATAAGCAAAAAAAAAAAAACCAAAAACAAACAAAACAGTGCAAGCAAAATTTAATAAAAAATGTGTGCTTTAGACAGCCAGTCTCAGTACTACAGTCTTAGTCTGTCGACAGGAGAAATTAACAAAAAAAAATAAAAAAAAAAAATAAAAAATAAAAAATGAAAAATAAATAAATAAGTAAAAGTATATATATATAATATATAATATAATTAAAAAAAGCAAAAAAAAAAAATAATAATGTCTCAAGCAACAGCTAACTGTCTTTGCGTCTACTTGCGTACTCACTCTACACATACATATAGTACGTACATACATAAATATAATGTCTTTAAGCGATTTACTATAATTATTATTATTATTATTACTTTTCATTATTATTTGTATTTAATACGCATACGAAACAAATTGTAACAACAAAAAAAAAAACAATTGACTAGTTTGTTTAGATAAATAATGATGAAATTCTTTAAAATTGAAGAAAGCGAAGAAAGTCAAGACTATTTGTACTTAAATTATTAATTAATTAATTAATTGCTACATGCAGACATACTTATACACTATTATATAATATAAATGAAACATTTATTATGCATTTGAGACATAAATTATGTGCAGTGCGGTGTAAAGTTAGTAACACATATACAATATATAAACATACATATATACATTTAAGTATATTCATTATTCAAATGACTTTAATAAGTACATAACTATATATTTCGAAAATTAATTTCTACTAACTGCAATAAAAAAATTGGATAATTTTAACTCGAAGTGGAGCTCTAAAGAAGAGATGTATGCTTTAAAAATCATAAAATTGCTAAACAAAAAAAAATAATTTAAAAACACTTGAGCTCGCACATTTTGGCTGAAAAGCTTATTTAAACTAAGCTAGACTCCACTTGAGTTAGAAAAAAATATCATATTGTTGTTTTTCAAACACACTTTTACTTACTTCGAAAAAAATGTACTTAACTCGCTAAAAAAAGGCTTTATGGAATTCGTCAAATAACGACAAACATTCATATATACATGTGTATGTATTTAATTTGTAGTAAAAATTATAAACATACATACCTACATATATATAATTTATAATTTAAGCAAAAGCACTTTGAAAACTTTCATATACAGTATGTATGTATGTATGTATGTAAAAAAAAAATGATGTTGACTGTAAGTACATACATACATACTACATAAAGCATTATCAAGTTGTGTACTATAATAAAAAGTAAATTAGTGTAAAATCTACATTTAAATAAAGCACTCAAAAATGAACTTCGAAAAATAAAACTGGTAAACTTTGAAAATTTCGCTAGCGCGACACACTGTTAAGCATAGAAAAATGGTAAGCTTGCTATGAAAACATTTTTTAATTAGCAAACAAAAATATGTAAACACCATTATTAACAACAACAAAAATATGTTAAAAAAATTTTAGCAAACATATTGCTACTTTTTTGCACATAATTGTATTTCAAATCTCAACAATTCTTGCGCGCTCTAGCTTTTTTTTTGTAAATCTATGTACACATACATATGTATGGTACAGTTAATTTAATATTTTTTCCAACTATACTGTACACTTAGACACATCATTATGTATTTTTTGGCAAAAGCGCGTAACAGTAAATTCTGTTTCTATATGGTAGCAACAAAAATATTAAGAAAAGCATTAAAGTAAACATTTAAAAACCAACAACAACAATTATCACTTTACTGTACGTATTATGTACTTCAAATTCTTCAATTCTGGCTTCCCTTTAGCTGGATTTCTTCAACACCGTTTCGGGCGTTTTGTGTTGGCGCCTAAAGTTAAATGAAAAATAAATTGAAAAATAAAAGAAACACAAACCCACACACACATATATGTATATACAAGTAAGTATATATTGTAAAAGAATTTCGAGGCAAAAAATAAAACGAAATATTTCAAGTTACACGCCCACACACACACACACTCAAAAAGAACACATATTACCGTTTATAAATAATTACATAAAAATATTGTAAAATTTGCAAACAAAAAACAACTTTCTTTAAAATACACAAACAGTTATTTAAAAAAAAAAAAACTGAACAAAAAACAAACATACAAATTGTTTTTGTTGTTAACTGGATTGCGGGTGAGTAATTTCTTTCAGTGTCATCAAAATGGTAAAAATTTGCCTTTTTTCCGCCTGGCCAATGCAGGTCATTATATATTGGTCAAGTAAAAAGTCATCCATTATTTTTACATTATGTCAAAGATGTGCCATTTTGCTCAAGAAATTTGCCCTTCTGAACTTAACATCATTCTGCTGCTCTCATGGAAACCCTTCTCCCTGCTGGCAAAAAATTGCGACAATCGCTTTTCACAGGCTTCTCTTGAGGTCAATTCTTTGACAATCAAATCATTCGCCGCGGGCAGGAACAGATGCTAATCAATCACTTGGTGCAAGGTCCGGACTATAAGTTGAGTGTATTAGAATCACTTAACCAAGCGTTCGGAACTTCTGGACAGTCACTATCGATGTGTGTGGTCTGACATTGCTCTGATGAAATACAATATCCCTACAGTTGACTAAAGCAGGGCGTTTCTGGAAGTTTGCTTCCTTCGGGCGATCAAAATGTTTACAGTACAGGTTCAAATGAAGAGTTTGGCCTCAAAAGAGCAGCTCATAGTGGATGATTCCTTCCCAATGCCACCAAATATACAACAAAACTCTTATGGCCGTCAATCCTAGCTTGTAGACGGTTGTGGATGCTCACTGCTAGCCCTTCAACCACGACCGTTTTCATTGTATTTCGATCTTGGTGAGCTAACGAAGCTCGAGGATGGAAGATCGCATTTCAAACTCATGTTAAGTGTCATGAGTTGAGTTCAGTTGAGTTGATGCTGATGCTGGTTAGTGACCAATGAACTTAGGCCAATAGGCCCATTGTGATATCGCTATGAGGCTCCTGTCTTCTCACATTCTCAAATGTTGGAAGGTGGTGTACAATAGTAAAGCTCCTTCTACACTTTTGTAAGAGATAATATTTTAACGTGTCCTATCCTCAAGTTCTTCAAAGCATGAGTTGCTTGTAATTTTCCGTACAGGTCTAGATGAAGGGAGTTGAGAAGAGTTATCAGTTTTGAGTTTTGAGGCAGTTGATGGCAGAGGTATCGCCGTAAAGTAGGATTGATCTAACTACCGATGAATAAATCCGGTCTTCGGTCTAAGAGATCTTTTTCCTATCGCCGTTTTGTAAGCGTAAACTGCAGTTATAACCCTCCTTGACCTTTCTGCGGTGTTTCGGCACTAGTTTTAGTCTGCTATCCAAGATTATCTAAAAATATTTAATTTGGTGATACTGGCAAGCTCTTTTTCGATGAACCCGATTAAATCATCTAGGGCTGTACCGACAGACTTGCCTTTAGAGTATGTTTGTTGCTTCCTCGAGAGGCTGGGGGGTAGGTTGATCAGCTTTTAAAAGATTTTCAAGAGGTAAGACTAATTGGTTGACTCTGCCTTCTTTTGGGTTAAAGCTTACTTTGACCCTAGACCGGTATAGTAAATTTTACATAGAAGAAGATCTCCTCAGCCCTCTGTAGTTCAACGGGGTAGATACCATCTAGCCCTGGATATTTAAAGGTTTGGAATGATTTTATCGCCCACTCCTCTCTTCTCCGAGATACACTCACTTCCCGTACATCGAAGTTGGCTGTAGTCTGTTAAAGGCTATGCAGCCATCGATTTTTTTTTCGGGGTAACGAATTTTTAGTTGAACAGAAGTTTCCAGCAGAAAGCTATGCCTTGGATAAGATACTCTACATTTGCTGACGACCACTGCTAACGTTTTAAGGGTATGTACCAGGAATGCTCGGTCCTTGAATTGGAAAAGTGCCGCTGCTCAGTTAGTTGCTGACATCGTAAGATTAAAGGGCGCCAATAATTACTTCGGACGAGGTAAGGGAGTAAGAAGGTGAATTCTATTGAATTCTACTACAGCGAGTGTGAATTTTGTGTCAGATTTGTAGCGCCGTCGCCTAGCCCAGACATTTACCCCAGTGATTGAACATCTCGACAAAATAACATTGGATTATTTGCCCACACGAAAGAGAAGAGCGTACTTAAGTCAAAATTATATACATATATAATTGGCGCTTTGTAACCGAAGAAGTGATTTTCGGTCAAGCTCCTCTTCCAATTTGTGATTTTGCGGCTTGATGTTTTTCCAATAAATGGAGGGACCTACACTTTATATTAAGCTGTTGTTGTTGTAGCGGCTTATTTACCCCGCTTAGGGCAGGCTTTGTCAATCTAAGCTGCCGAGGTCATCTAAAGGGAGGTCCAGGAAAAGTGCTGTTTCGACGGAATTTGACCAAAGGGAGAGGAGGGTTAGATAAGTAGGTTTAAGGGGGCATGTGAAGAGGTGGTTAGTGTCGTGCGGAGACTCTCCATATGCAGGGCATACGTTGGGTATGCTGGGGTCGAGTCTGGATAACTAGGATCTTAACCTGCTACAATATCCAGATCTAAGTTTTGCAAGGGTCACGCGGGTCTCTCGAGTCAGCTCGAGCTCGTTTAGGTCAACAGGTAAAAATGTTACTCACTCGGCTTTTGCGGCTGCGACAACGACAGAGACTGGCACGGTCATGTAGTCCGGACGGTTAAGAACACACCAGCTTTGAAAGTTTTCGATGCAGTACCCACATGTGGAAGCAAAGCAATATACCTTCACTCAGAGGAAAAGGACCTGATGTTAGTGGGGTCCACGCTAATAAAGGAGTGGAAGAATATACAAGTATATTTATTTTTCGGTTTTAATATTTTTCGTGCAGCCTAAATGTAGGCAACATTATTTGGATTTAATTTTTTTTATGGAAGAAAAGTTTTTAAATTGGAAAGAGTAATATGAATTTATTACGCAGTTAATTTTGAAAAAAAAAAAATAATATTTTTTTCTATTGATTTCACTTGAATGGCAGACGGCTTAGAAATCACCTGATGACATTGAGACCTTCAATTTGCATGTCAAAGAACAAATATATTTGAAAATCAAACCAAAAATAAACAGAAATAAAGTCATGAAAGAGGGAGATTAACATTCTTTGTTGTTTTTATTTCGAAATGTGTACATACATATATACATACATACATTCATATGCATAAATGCATGTCATTCAGTAAAGCTATAAAATTAGCAAATATCCAAAACCAAATTATTTGCAAATTATTAAGTGGGCGTGTGGGTGGTCCAAACAGCAGTGTGGGTCGTGGGCGGTAGACAAAAGCGACACTAAAATCAGCAACGTAACTATGTATTGTATATACTTACATACATATGTATGTAAGTGTCTAACGATATGAATATTTATTTTTGTACTTACATACAGTTGCTGTCAAAGTAATAGCACCACTTTAGATATTTAATTTCATTATTCAATTCTGTCGCAATATATTTTTTATTTTTCTCCATAACTTTACAGTCCCGTTAAAAGAAAGATACTCTCTCAGGAAGTAATAATTTTTTGTTGAAATAACGGTTACTTATATTAAAACACGTTCAAAAGTATTATTCTATTCAGTGGGAGCAGTCAAAATATTCGTTGCCCCAAAAGAAACCGGCGATTTTTCATACAGACAATTTTTTTATACAACTTGTGGCTATTTAATTGTATTTTTTCTTTTGACAATTACAATAAGCTGTCACTTTTAGCTTGCTTTAGATTAAAAGTACCTGTAATTTTGTTAATATTTTTTTTTTAGCGTCAATTTTAATATGGGACCCACAAAAGAACATTTTCGCCATACTTTATTTTATTATTTCCTTAAAGGAAAAAATGCTGCGCAACTTGCTAAAAAGTTGCATAATTTGTATGGTGATAAGGCCTTAAAAGAAACACAGTGTTGTAGTTGGTTTGTCAAATTCCGTTCGGGAGATTTTTCACTCAAAGATAAGCCACGTTCAGGTCGGCCAAGTGAAGTTGTTGATGACGATTCGAAGGATTTAATCTCATCGGATCGTCATGTAACTGAGCGTGAGATTGGAGAGAAGGTAAGTATAGCAAAATCAACCGTTCATAATCACATAGGTACGACGTCTTGTACTGTTAAAAAAAAAACTTGATATTTGGGTACCACATGAATTGATAGAAATTCATTTAACAAGTGGTTTCAACGCTTAACCGCAATGATATGCGATCCGTTTTTGAAGCAAATCATAACTGGAGATGAAAAAAGGATTGTTTATAATAACGTCAATCGAAAACGATCATGGTCCAAGCATGATGAAGCGCCACAAACCACTTCAAATGCTGATATTCACCAAAAGTAGATTATGCTGTCAGTTTGGTGGGATTGAAAGGATGTGGTATATTTTGAGCTGCTTCCAAGGAACCAAACGATCAATTCGGAAGTCTACTATGAAGAACTGGACAAATTGAATACATCCATCAACGAAAAGCCGGCAGAATTGTTCTATAGTAAAGGTGACATATTCCCCCAGGACAATGCTAGATCCCCACATCTTTGGTCACTCGTCAAAAACTGAGAGAGCTTAACGGGGAACTGTTGTCGCATCCACCATATAGCCTCGACCTTGCACCGTCCGACTACCATTTGTTTCTATCTCTGAAGAACTCATTAAATGGTAAAAATTTCTAAAATGACGAGGCTATAAAATCGCACTTGGTTCAGTTTTTTTGTTGTCAAAGTCCAGAAATTCTATGAGAGCGACAAAAAGGAAATTGATGAAAGTTCGTTATAAAATAATAAAAAATCTGCGGCTTCTTTTGTGGTAACCCAATAATAGCACCAAAAATATAAATTAAAATTATTATTTAATTATACACAATAATTTTTTTTAAGAATTTTGCAATGGGTCATACGTATATGGAGAAAACCGTGAATTAATAAAACAAAACTAATTGTCGAGAGAAAAACGCACTACCAAGTTCGAAATATTGTTGGTTGCTCAAATAAAATGATACGAAATGCAATTAGTTTTCAATTTAAAGCCGAACACTTGAACGAAAAACAGTACCAGCACCCGCAAGGGCTAGTCGCATAGTACGGGAAACTCCGTTCATGTCATTCCGTTCAGGAATAAGAATTAATAAGCACTGAGACAATATGCAAGATACTTAGAGAATATAATCTGAAAGCCCATAGTCCACGAAAAGTCCCCCTTTTGTCAAGGAATCATGTGTACAAACGACTGCTGTTTACTAAAAAAAACACCTGTTGCAAAGTGACGTAGTATTCTGTGAACAGATGAGTCTAAAATTATTTTATTTACTAGAAACAGGGCTATTCGATGTTAGAAGACCATCAAATTTGGTATATTATAGAAATCTCAAAACACGGAGGTTCCGGTTTTGACATGGGGAGGTTATTCATACTACGGCCTGTTCACCGCATAAATACCATCATGGTTGCAATAGAATACACCAAAATACTCGAGGAAGTAACGCTGCAGTATGCTTATGAAAATATGCCATTGATTTGAGTCTAGAAACATTAACAATGACCCAAAGTATACCATCGAAAAAACTAAAATGTGGTTTCAAGACAATAATGACCCTTTGATGGAATGGGCTTCACAGACCACAGACTTAAACCCCATCGAAATTTTGTTGGCTTATTTTAATTAAAATGTATTCGACTAACAATAATGATCTTTGGGGTACAGTGCAACAGGTCTGACACTCTATTTCATTACAGAAGTGTCAGAACTTGGTTAATTCTATGGAAAGACGCTGCAAAGCAGATAAATATTTCTAACAAGGGTTACGCAACAAAATATTAAAATCAGTTCGTAGGATAGCTACTCATATTGAGACCACAGTAAACTATGTATTTTCATACAACAGCAACAACATATTCATACAATTTTAATATTTTTTTGCTTTCAGATCAAGATAACCAGTGTTATTATTTTGACAGATTATTTTTTTCAGATTTTTGGAAAAAATTGAATTTTTATTACTAACTAGCTGTACCCTTCAACGCTTTGCTGTCGCATATACTCATTGAATGTACGGAAAATTAATCATGGGATATCTTTTTATCATAACTTTATTTACTCTATACTTGTGGGAATACGAAATTTTTGGTTTAACCATTAACTTTGGTTCTAGAGAGAGAAATATTCCGACTCTTTGAATAGGACAGTTCCCGTTCCATATCCCGGAGAGAAGAAAAGTTTTCTTGCTCATCAAGTGGGTCCTTCACTTGTTCACCGAATTTCTAGTAATTCGATCAATAAATAAGCTTTTTTTTTGAATATATGTAGGTCAGTCCCAGGTACACTTTCCGGAGAGAAAAAGAGTCTCCTGTTAATCGCAGCGAAAAGCCACCTATGTAACGAATTTCAAGTAAATCGAACCTTAAATAACATTTTTTTGATCCACCTTCCGGAGAGAAGTGTAGTCTTCCTTATAATCTAAGCAAAAATAAACTTTTTCGAATACGTCAAGCCCTGGTCCACTTCCCTAAATTTTTTTTTTCGTAAACCTCTTTCCAGGTATCATAGAAGCAATCTGATGAAATTTCAGGTCAATCGGCCTTTAATTTTTGGAGAACACCAAGAGGTTTTTGAATAGGACAGTCCCCAGTCCACTTCCCGAATTCTTTTTTTTTTTTTTGGAAAAAATCATCTCAGGTATCATAGAAATAATCAAGTCATCCGGTCGGTACCTTTTGGAGATTTTTGGAAATTTTTGGAGTTTTCCATGCGGACATAAGATTTTTATATATAAGATTAAATTTAAATTTTGAATAAAATCACAAAACCTTTTTTTGAATAAATACGATTTTGTTACCTGTTTAAAATCTGGTGGTGCTATTATTTTGACAGCAGGTGTACATAGATATTTACCTTGGTGATATTTCTGCATACCATACATACATATGCATGTATATATATATATATATAATATTTGCATGACGTTAAAACAATTTATGAAGCGTTAAATCGAACCAAACTATTATGGCATACAAATATGTAATTGATTTCGTTGTATATCAAAATGTTTGTATGTTTTGCTTAAATGAAAATAATATTGTGAAAGCATTGATTGCAAATTGCGCGTCAGTAAACAAACAAAAACCGACAACAAAAAATTGCCTTTATAAGTTTATTTGCACAACTAAAAAAAAAATATTCTGTAAATATAGGGTTATCTATTTCGCGGTTGTAAAAGTACAGTGCTATATTTTGACATATGTCCAACTTAACTGTCAAACCAAACATGTTTTGTTTTAGTTAAAAGTCCGGCATTTAACAACCGCAAAACGTGCTCGAGTTCTGGATAAAACCAGATAGAATCAGTGGAGATGTTCGAGCATCTCAGTCAGCCTTCTTCCTTGCACTTCCATACGTTACTGACGCTCATTCGGCTCACGTGTGATGTCAGTAGGTTATGTCCTGCCAACAAACGTCCACTTTTTGCATATGTAGAGACCCCACTGACCTGTTTCACTCAATCATTTTGGGTTTCCATCTACAACAGTTCATTTTCTACAGGTGACCACAGTAGCGGTGATAGTCACTCCCTTGAGGAGTCCCCTATACGCCAGTCTGTGAAGTCTGTCTTTCCACTCCACGTTAATCCTCCTGTGGTTGAGTAAAGCTTTTATCTATGATAAAGTGGCGGAATCTCTATCCGGGCTGTTTCTAGACTATTAGCGAAGTACGTCATAAGAGACATAGTTGAAGGATCCACTTACAGCCATGAAGTCTTCTAGAGCGTATGCTTTATGCACTAGAGCCCTCTCTATATTTAGGGTTCTCCTTCTTCTTTATTGGCGTTGGCACCGCTTACGCGATTATAGCCGAATCTATTACAGCGCGCCATTCGTCTCTTCTTTTCGCTTTTTGGCGCCAGTTGGAAATGCCAAGTGCACCCAGGTCACTCTCCACTTGATCTTTCCAACGGAGTGGAGGTCTTCCTCTTCCTCTGCTTCCACCAGCGGGTACTGCATCAAATACTTTCAAAGCTGGAGTGTTTTCATCCATTCGGACGACATGGCCTAGCCAGCGTAGCCGCTGTCTCCTCATTCGCTGAACTATGTCAATATCGTCGTATAGCTCGTACAGCTCATCGTTCCATCGTCTGCGGTATTCGCCGTTGCCAATGCGCAAAGGACCATAAATCGTTCGCAGAACTTTCCTCTCGAAGACTCCTAGAGCCGACTCATCAGATATTGATAACGTCCACGCTTCTGCGCCATATAGTAGGACCGGTATAATGAGCTGCTTGTAGAGCTTGGTTTTCGTTCGTCGAGAGAGGACTTTACTTTTCAATTGCCTACTCAGCCCAAAGTAGCACCTGTTGGCAAGAGTGATTCTGCGTTGGATTTCAAGGCTGACATTGTTGTTGGTATTAATGCTGGTTCCTAGATAGACGAAATTATCTACGACCTCGAAGTTATGACTGTCAACAGTGACGTGGGAGCCGAGTCGCGAATGCGATGACTATTTGTTTGATGACAGGAGATATTTCGTCTTGCCCTCATTCACTACCAGACCCATTCGTTTCGCTATATATTATATATTTAGGGTTAGTAAGTGTAACACAGCCTCAGTTGATCCACCCTTCGTTACAGGCGCCTTCGTTTGATATGTTGAAAGTTTGTCTTTAATGCAAGTGTTTGGAATCTATTCGAATGTCTTCAGAAAGAATAAGGTTAGACTTATTGGTTTGAGTTCTTTGAAATAAAGGGGAATTCCTTTCTATAAGTCTTCATCTTCTGTTAAATCGTCGCCATGATGAATATTGCTCGTTTGAACTGTTTACAATAAAAGTCACCAAGACCGGAGCATACTCATGCAGGAACGATGGAGGTAATCTGGTGACTGATGCCTAGAGCATTTTGAGTTTATACAGTGAACGATTCTCCGGTCTGCTGAATTGCATCGTAAGCAAAACACCTGAAAATGGCACAGACATTTCATTAACCGACTATGAAGAAATCCCAATTAGGGGACCCCTTAGGCGGATAAAATTCAGTTCAACGTCGGTGCGAAGAACCACCTGTCGTGAGAGTCAAAAAAGCTGCCAGCATATTAGAGTTTCGCTCTTTGGACGCTGACAGGAAGCCTCCTGATATTACTGGGACATCACTTACACATCACAACATTTATGCTTCCGGTTAAGGAGCATAATGATATGGTTTGTAAGCAACATCTGCTGGAATAATATCATTGGTATCATTATAACAGGCATTTACCTCGTCGCAGGCAAATCAGGAAGGTAGGACTCGACTACAACGATTCATTACAGCGTTTTAGACAAGAACCGCTGGATAGGACAGTGTACCGATAGGCTTTTACCGGCATTAATCGAGAGTTGGGCGCAACCTAATGCAAAGCAAGAGTTTCAGCTACCTCAAAAGACCACAGTCGTTAATGTCTTCCATCTCATCCTAAACCTACATCCAATCCTTTCGGAAATTTCAGTTCCTTTTAGCGACTGCAGCTGAGAAAACGAAGAGAAGAAGGAACTTTTTCTCAAGAAGTGTTCTGCTCTCATCTTATATCACAGATCTTCTGGAGGAGCCTATGTAGGTACTAAACCTTGGATGACTATAAGCATATCGGATGTACAATATGCAGTCTTGGATTGTGATAGTAGAAATAATAAAATAGTGTCTTTCGCAGTAGTTGGGTCGGATGATTAATCCCTTGAAGCGGCTCTCTATAATCTGCATCTCGTCTGAGTCGTTTGGTACCAAAAAACGTAAGCTAAATCTTTATAAATCTGTTAAGGATAAGGTCTAAGAGCTTGGTCAGAAATGGTCCCCTCTTCTTCCTAGCATAGTTTTTCCATGAGAGGGTGGCGAAGATTAAATGAAAACGTACTGGACTTGATTTGGAGTGTCTCATTGGCGCTTACAAAGCACCAAAATTATAATGGATTTTCTTTGGCACAGTTATAATCATTGAGCGCTGCTTAAACTCACTTTCAACAATTGAAACTCTGAAAGTTTAACTGCTCACTACAGTTAAAGCTCATAAAAGCGCTCAGCATTCAGTGTTGTAAAGCGAAGAGTAGAGAAAAAAAGCACACAAATAAAACTTTCGGCAAGCTCATCGGTAACCTAGTAACGAGCGAGCAACATGCAACTCCCAACCTCTACGCACACAATGACAATGAGTGGTGTTGTTTGTTTTTTTTTTTTGCCAACCGTAAATCCTCAATGAAATTGGCCTGGCCGCTCGGTTGAACAACGTGCTACGGCTAGCCGAATGCTGTTGCTCGTCGTGACCAATCCAGTGTAGGTGTGTAGATGCGTGACTGCAGTCAACATGAAAGCTCTGTAGCACGCGCTAACGTAAGCTTTAAGTGCATCCTGCTGCTACGTCGAATGCTTAGTAAAAATAAACGTTGCAAGTGAAAATGGTGATGGGCAAGAAGTCGTGCTTGTTTTGTTGACTTCAAAGCATTGTTTTTCGTTTGGCTTTTCACGTGTACGTATACGACACTTGTGAGCAACTACCGATTACCGCTTTGACGCTCGTATGGTTCGTATTCGCAAACTGCCGCTTTTCGCGCGGTCTCTATGCATATTGCGCGAGGCTGCTATCGACAGTCAGTTGGTGACAGGACACCGAGGGCAGCTGCTGTGTGTGCTTTGAGTGTTGCGTTTTCGCCGAGTGCCGTGGTATTTTTATACCATACGTACCGTTAGCTAGTAGTGCGCGCGTGTGTTTCTTTGTCAGTTTGTGCGGGCTAAATGTGGTACCGAGTAGCCGGAGCTTACTAGTAAAAGACCTGAAATACTCGTACACTCACATACATATATATATATACTCGTATATAGTGCAGCCACCATCTATCCGCACCGTCTAAAGGGTCATATAATATTTATTGTAAATATTTCTTTCTTTTTGCTTTTTTTTTTGCTTCACTCTCGCTTTCTTTTACCTTCTTTTTGCGCCATCTACTCGTACGAGTGTTTACACTGTGAGATGGCTGCATGGTTGCATTGTGGAAGGCCAAGTGAAGTGTCGGCAGTTAATGGTGTTGGTGTATTTTAAGCTTCATGGCCAAAAAGGATGCAAAAAATCACTGTGTGAGTCCTTTCATAGTGTTTTAATGAAACAATCAGACGCGTCAAATCCGTTCCATTGTGTCTTGCACATCCGCACATATGTAAATATGTGAATAGTTGTATTGTATATTATGTATTTTTTACCATTCGAATGCGTGCTCATATAGACTCGTGCCTTGGCATTGCCTACCGACCAACGTCTGCGCCCCTCCGTCGTATTCATCAATCGTGTGAAACGTGTTTCGAATTTGCACGTGTGTCCTTGCGGCGCTGACGCTAACGCTTCCGTCGCATCTGCTTTCACACAGACACATACGTGGCGTGTGTGTGTGAGAAAAATTACAAACAAAATAAAAGCAACTGAAACAGTAAAGGTGAAAGTAGTCGGAAAGCGTAAAATGTGTTGAGATTGTATGGAAGTCAAGTCAGGATACAAGGATATGTGTTTGTGATGCGATGCAAAAAGTCGCACGCGATTTAATGCCAGTTAAAAAAAAACAACGAAGTGTTAAACGTGATTTGCAAAAAAAAAAACAAAAAAAAAGTCTTAAAAAAGAAGAAAAAATCATCGAAATGCTTTAGAGATTAGGCTGTGCTTTGCGATATTTCCATTTTTGCACGAGATTTAAGCACGTGAACGGGCGCAGAGATTTAGGAGAGATATTTTAATGTAACCAAATAGTAAATTTGAATGCATCACCTTAAGTGATTTATGACTAATGTGAATAATTTTAAAAATTTGTGATCCATTTGGTCTATAGACTAAATACGAGTAGTGAGTAGCGATTTTCGGTCGAGCTCTCCTTCAATTTGCAGTATGCGTCTTGATGTTTCTCAAAAAAAAAAAAAAAAATATGGAGGGTTATTATAAGCCACCTCGTAATGGACGAAGGATTTTTATGAGCAGCTTTTATTTCATGTCCTCCGGGATACCTCACAAGAAGGATACCCACAAAGTGCAGCACAAAATTAGATAGAAGACTGAAAACCCGCTACTTTAAACAGGAAAAAATCATTTTCATAGCTTTTATTTACGAATTTCAATCTTTTTACAAACGAAGAAAAAAAAACGCTAAAGCGATTTTTAATTTTTCTGAGAAAGTTTTTTATTAATTTCATAATTTCTAATTCCATGCACCGTTTTGCTCGATAACTTTTAGCACTTTTGAAGTTAATGCCATAATGACTCTCTCATTTTTCTCTCCATTGGCAAAAAAAATTTAAACAAACAATTTTCAGAGGCGTTTTTTGGTGGGCAATTCTTCACTAGTCAGATCATTCGCCATATACAGAAACAGATGGTTATCATTTGTTGTGGGGTTCGGACTATAAGGTGGATGCATAAGAACCTCTCCATCAAGCTCTCGAAACATCTGGCGAGTCACTATCGAAGTGTGTGCTCCGGTGTTGTATTGATAAAATTCCCCTACTGTTGGCCAAAGCTGAACGCTTTTTTTCTTTCAGACGGGCGAATTGAGCAGCTCATAGTGAATGGTACCTTGTTTGTAGATCGTTTGTGCCGTCTTACTGCCGGAGCTTCGAGCACGATCGTTTTCGTTTGACGTTGCTATAAGTGAGCCAATAATTCATTATAAGTCACCATCCATTTCAGAGATAGTTCGATTTTTTACGATTCAGAAGCAATTCATGGAAGTTTTTTATCGTTAACTCATGTGGCAAACGTGAGGTTAGACCTAAGAAGTTTACCTTTCAGAAACACCCGTCCTTTGATGACATCTCTTTCCACACATTTCTTGACCAGACTAAAACAAGACAAAATATCTTTATTGATTCCAAAGTGCTTCTTCCCTTTGAAGATAAGCAAGCTATTTTTACTTCCATGAACTTGAAATGATATTTTAACTTTGATCCGAAGTTAAAAAAAAAGGTTCCCCAAATCATGCGAACCGCGCCCCTCGTGCGTATGGGCGGAAAGTGGGTTGACCGTTGGGAATAATAATGAAAAATAGTATATTAAAAACTGTAGAAGAACAGAAAATCCCATCAAAATGTATACCCATTAGATGAGGGTGACAAGCTAAGTTGATTCAGCAATGTCCGTCTGTTTGAACGCAAACTTTATTTTCTTAATTTTTGGATGATATTTCAACCAAACGCAGATGGATTTTATACTGTATTGATTATTTTCAGAACTGGCAGATCCGACCGCATACGTACAGCCCCTGCGGATTACGTCCTCAAGAATTTACTCGTGTTAAGACATGCCTGCCGTAAGAGGCGACTAAAACCGAATAGTTTCCACATTCCAAGGACCATAAATCGTTCGCAAAGCTTGTCTCTCGAAGACTCTCAAAACAATCTCTCATCAAAATCTCATCAAATGTTGACATCGTCCACGCTTCTGCACCATATATACAATAGTAGGATGGGTATGATGAGTGACTAGTAGAGCTTGGTTTTTGTTTGTCGAGAGGGTATTTTACTTTTCAATTGCCAACTCAGTACCTGCTGGCAAGAGTGATTCTGGGCTGGATTTTAAGGCTGACATTATATTGGCGTTGATGCTGTTTCCTAGATAGACAAAATTATCTACGACCTCGAAGTTATGACTGTCAACAGTGACGTGGAAACCAAGTCGCGTATGCGATGACTGTTTGTGTGATAACAGGAGATATTTCGTCTTGCTCTCGTACACTACCAGACCCACATCCTTCGTTTCTTTATCAAGTCTCAAGAAAGCAGAACTCACGGCGCGGTTGTTAAGTTCTATGATATCATTATCATCGGCATATGCCAGTAGTTGTACACTCTTATAGAAGATTTTATCTTCTCAATTCAGCTCTGCAGCTCTTATTATTTGCTCCAAAATCAAATTGAAGAAATCACACGATAAGGAGTCACCCTGTCATTTGGTATCGAACGGCTCGCAGAGGTCGTTCCCAGTTCTGACTGCGCTTCTGTTATTGTCTAGCGTCAGTTTACACAGCCATATAAGGTTTGAGGGGATACCAAATTCAGACATAGCGGCGTAGAAGCCATACTGATAAGGTCCAATCAGTTTGTTAACGGTGGGTTTTAGTCTTTCACCCAATACGCTCTATAAGACCTTATATGAGATATTGAGGTGGCTTCTCCCATTGTATTTGGCACAGACTGTGGGATCGCCCTTTTTATGGATTGGGCAGAACACACTTCAATCCCAATCGTCGGGCATGCTTTCATCCGGCCATATTTTGCGAAGAAGCTGAAGCATGCAACTTGTCAGCACTTCACCGCCATGTTTGAATAACTCCACCGGTTTTCCTACTAAGCACTCATTGAGATCTGTCGCAACGTTCTATTAAAAGCTGATTTTTCCCCCGGAGCGATTTTTCATAAACTATTTAGACATTTTTCTTTTCAGATGGCAGGAGTAGTAAAAACTTCCCTACGCCAGTATGTAATGCTCTCAGAAAGAGTCAAGTTCGTTTATGTAGTACTTCTGTATGTTGTTCCATTTCGATATTAAACAAACCTTGTGTTAATAAACATAAACATTTGGGAGAGAATTTTTACTGATACTTCAAAGTCGTTTTTGAACCTTCGAGTGCGCACTGCTAAAATATGAATCAACCATTAAGTTCGATGTGGTTTTGGAACTTACGAATCGGAGGCAGCTAGTTGGCTTTCTCCATATTTGGGTATTGGAAACTGGTGCTACAGACAACCATATGTCTGTCCTTAAAGGAATCATTTGTTTTTTTTTATCCTTCTCTCTAAATCCTTCTCTCTAAAACTTCTAGCGCCGACATATCAAACGTCGTTTTCGTCACCATATGGCAAAACAAGAATGAAGATCGGTGATTTGTAATGTGTTTTTGTTTTCGTCGAGAACTTTAGCTTTCAATTGCCTATTCGGTCCAAAGTAGTGTCTGTTGGCAAGAGTGTCCTTGCGGAAAGCAGAAGTAATGACGTGGTTGTTGAGGCCGCTCATGTCAAAATCATTTTTTAGTTCAAAAAGTCAATTCTACTATTTCTAAGTTACACCACTCCAAATGTCAGTTCCAGTAAGAATTATGTACGTCTGAGTGGTTATTAATGATTACCTTGAACCTTTCCTAAACTAAGATGGCAAAGAAAAAATTAATTTTAATAAGCGAAAGAATCAAGAGTCCATTAAAAACAATTTCCCTTTGAACTTGTGTCCTCTTTTATTTACTAAAAAATAAAAAAAAATTGAAGAAAAATCCAAGAGACCGTAAGCCAACCACGATAAAAACGGCATCGCTTTAGCAAACTCGTTGGGCAAGTGGCCAAGAACCAATCAGCCTCTGCGCTTTGGTTGGCATTTAACACAATCATTAAATAATAAGTCTCCGACTATACCAATTTATTTCATTTTATTTTTATTTTATTTTTATTTTATTTTATTTTTTTTTTATTTTTCTCATTTCATTTTTGCAATTACGCCAGCCAGCTGCACAAGTCAAGTGCATAATGCAGTTGTAATAAGTATTTTTAGAAGCGCGCAGAGTGTGAGACCAGCTCAAATTACGAGTTGTGAATGCAAAAATGGGTATAAACGCCTAAAAGTATGCAATGAATTTGTGCGTGTTCTCTACATATGTACATAAATGATATATGTATGTGAGCGTTGCATAAATCAGTTCCCTACGTAATGGCATTACGCAGCCTCAACATCCTGGCAAATGTGACACAATTAATTCCATTCGGTGTTGTGTGCAGTAGAAGACCAAAATAGACACGTGTGCTGTGCTATTACCGCGGCGCCCTCGGTCCGGTTGTGTGTGCCGCACGTCATTATGGGTGAACGCATAGCAGCAGCTGCTGCCACGGCAGTAAGCGCCGGTGGTCGCCACTCACGTATCAGTCCAACACCTGGTCGTGGCAGTAAAGTCGCTTACACTCTGTGTCCACGCATGGACCCGGCGGATGAGAAGATGCAAGTGCAACGACGTACGTCGACGGCGACGAAAGCGGCATCAAATTGTGTCGCCATACCGATGTCATCCATTCAGACTAATACAAAAGGTGAGTAGTGAGTTTAAGTGCTCTATAAATGGTTATAAATATTTATTGGAAAATAAATGTGAGTATGTGAAAATATGAAGAATAATAAGTACATATATATCTATATATATAAATGTATTTAAATTTCAACAGACACTTAAATAGAGAACAGCATTTTTATAGTTATTGAAAGCTATATCAATAAATATTTATATTAATATAATTTAACTCGATATCAGTCTGTTATATAATTTTACGTTTTGACAAGATTTCGTGTAAGAGAAAGTGAATAAATAATAAATATTTTCAACGTTTTTTGTGAGTTTTAGCTTCCTAACCCTGTGGTCAGCTCTTGATTATACACATAATATATCATCGCATCATATGTCATGACATGATATCACAGTACATAACATCACATTACTTCACATTCTGTAATATAATATAATATTTATACTATGTATTTCAAATAAAACTTTGATAATGCCATTATAAATATGACAACAAATCATATCACCTCACATCACATTACATAATATGACATCACATCATATCGCATCACAGCATATGACATCACATGTTTTCACAATTCACACTAGTACATCAATAATTATCATATAATACCCAAGTAAATTATCTTCTTTACACTTGATTCTGTTGAGTGTCAATAGTCGTTCTTTGAGCATTAATATTTTTAAAAAATATCTAATAAATATCACATGAAATCACATCACTTGTTATCATAATATACAGCATTACATATCATATAACACCACGTGTTTATTCCAGCACATTTTATCTTCTTTGCTTTTGATTTTGTCGAGCGGTTTATATACGCTTTGAGCATTAATCCTTTTTATGAATATCACAGCACATTACATCACAATACACAATACGAGTATTACAACACACAGTATTCACACATCATATAACATCACGTAATACATAAGTGATTGGAAAAATTATTACAACGCATGTCATCTTATTTGCTCATAACTTCGTCGAGCGTCTGTAGTTCTTATTTTAGCATTCATCTTTTTATTGAATATCATATGACATCACATCTTATGAATTTATCACATTTTATCATATGACATATCATTATAGCACAACTCATTGATTTGATAATTTAGAACCAGAAGTTCTGGCAGACAAAATTTGTATCAAATGAGAAATTTTCTTCAAATATTCTTTCGAGCTTCCGAGCTCTGTATATATGTTTGTACATCACAAGTCACAACATATTACACTTAATCGCATCACAGCTCATATTTATACATCATACATCATATGAAACCTAGGTATTAAAAAAACTGATTTTGTATCCCTAGATTATGATTATATCAGGTTTCAGTCCTTCTGATTTGGTAAGTGATCTCACTCATTTCGATTGATATCACAACTAACTATTTTGTCGCAGAAGCGCAAAGCACGACCGTTGGTGTATTGTGTCCTTACAACTATGCTAGTGAATAGTGACATAGTTTTTCAAGGATACGAACCTCTAAATATTACATTTCATTAAATTATGGAAAATTTATTAAACGGATCATTTTTTTTCAATAGATAATCTATTGCCAGAGAGTACTTTGTTAATTGTCGAATAACTCGTGTCTTAGAATTCCCTCTGTTTCCCTGTGACTAGCAACCCAAATGAAAGATAAGCTGTTCTGTTTGGCCATCTCCTGTAGACATCGAAGACAGTCGAGCACCTACCTGACTATCGCTCAAAATAAAGACATCCTTGATGAATTCAGTTTCAATATAGTTTTGTTGCCTCCATAATGGCTGAAATTTCAGTCTGAAAAACACTGCGATGATCGTGTAGCCTGGGGGAGAGCTCAAAAAATGGACCTCTTAAGAAGGAACCTTTTCAAACTCTTCCATTAAGTCTCAATCCATGAGTATATATCTCAATCTTCGATTAGGGTAACGAAGTTATTGCTCCATTCTTCCCGGATTATGCGTAGTATATATTTGTTGCCAAGTAAATATCAGAAAATGTATACGGATATACTCAGAAATCTGAGCTGAGTCCATTTCTCACTGTGCATCATTAAGAATTTTTGAAGATATTTTCACATGAGGGATCTTGTTATGTCTTATGTGTGATTAATATGGCCTTGGCATGAAAGTCTGCGATTTGACAGAAATTCTAAAATTGACAGAAATTGACGAAAATCGAAGTGGTCTATTAAAAAAAATTCCTAGAAGATATTGGTCAGGTAAAAACGAAGAAAGCCATGTAGGTGGTCCTATGGAATAAGGCAATTAATGGAGCCGCAACCGAACGGCTGATAGATTTTCGCGGGGATCTTTTATTTCACATCAGAATTTCACTCGGGGCGGTTGCCATTCCGTGTCGACTAAAAAGGGTTCGAGCACATGATCTTCCTCAAAGTACTACATACAGCTAACTGCTCGTCTACTTCATTCGCCACGGATCCTCCTGTTTATCTTTATTTAATTCCACAGTATATTCTCAATACAAAATATCGCCGATGCGAACCGCTCTTACGAACAAGTTTCTTCTTTGATTTGTAGTGTCTTTTTATTTTCCTACTTTTTTCCACCGCTGATACATACATACATACATGTTTAATAGTACAAGTATGCGTGTCATTCATTTTAAATAACTTGTAAAAGAAATTCTTCTTTGTGGCGTCCTTTCCTCACTCGACCCTTTCAAATGATTGTCTTGACGCCACATATTGCGGTAAAATGCTGCACTAACAGATGAATTCCAATGTCGCGGAAGAAGAAAAAATGCAAAAAATTTAAAAAACACAAATGTACAAAAAAATATACTATAGGTGCCAACAAAAAAAAAAAAGAAAAAAAGCAAAATAAAGACACTGTAAATAAAAACCGTAAATAAAATAGCAAATAGGAAAGCCTTTGCGCCTTAAGCTAACAACCCTCCATAGAAAAAGTCCATTCGCCATACTCTTCATCGTCTCAATATCCTTCATTTGCTCGCCAAACACTCATTCACACAAATACACAGACGACACAGGGGGAGGAGGGAGGTGAAGTGTGGAACTCTTGCGGCGATTTGTTTTGCAATATTGCTGTGGCTGGCACTATTGTTTACGACTCGGTCATGAGAAAGGTTGCATCTTGCCCAAGAGTCTTAAATGTATTTTTTTTTTACTGTTATTCTTTTCTATTTTGTGGTTTTTATATACTTCTCTGTGTGTGTAGCATTTTGTGGCATAAAGAGTCAAAGCCAACAGGTATTTTTATCCTTGCGCTTGTGGGTAGATTGACAAAGACATAAAATTGTAGAATTATGAAAACAGACATATAAGTTTAATCGCTTTGGAAAAAGAAAGAGTTTGGCGTATATATGTATATGTACATATGTGTGTATAGAAATACGGTATACTAGTTAAGATTAAAATAGATTTTCTTGGTTCATACCTCACTAAAGCTTTATTGCAAAACTGCGGGTGATCCAAGTAGAGGTACTTTTTTCAATAGCCTTTTTTCACAAATCTCGGCTGAGTCGTTTCAAGCTGTCATACTATTTTGGCTCATCATGGAAAGTTTTGGGACAGAACAACTTTTACAAATCGTTTAAATTTATTTCGAAATTTCACGTTTTGTAAGAATGTGTCTCGCGCGCTTCGCTCAACTTATGGTCAACATAATCCGCCTACTGAGCGTACTATCACCCATCTTGAGACCCAGCATTCATTATTGGATAATATTCGACCGAATAGACCGTGGTCGTGATGAAAATATAGCGGCCGTAGCTCAGAGTGTACACGAAGACCGAGGAAAGTCGATTCGGCGACGTCCGCAGCAGCTCGGACTGATGTATGGAACGACTTAACGCATTTTACGTCGAGCTCTTAAATTGAAAGCGTACACTATATAGTTTGTGCAAGAATTGAAGCCATTCGACCTTCTCAAGCGACATCGCCTCGCTCTATGTGCTCTTGAAACGTTCCAAGAAGATCCGACAATTCGAGTCAAATTTTGTTCAGCAATGATTCCCATTTCTGGGTCAATGGGTATGCAAACAAGCAAAATTGCTACATTCGGGACAAATAGCAAACTGAAGAGATTCAAGAGCTGTCATTTCATCAAGAAAAATAACGTTTTGGTGTGGTCCACATTTCTTCAAAAATGATGCCGGTGAGAACGTAACAATCAATGGCGACCGCTAGCGCGCCATGATAACCGACTATTTAATGCGACCAAGACGGCGTCTTTTTCCGCACAATCAAGGGATTTAATGAGAGAACACATCAGTGGGCAGATAATTTCACGTTTTGGTTCGGTCGATTGGCCACCAAGATCGTCCGCTATCACACGCTTAGACTGTTTGCTGTGGGGAGATGAACAGTCTAAAGTCTATGTGGACAATCGCGCTTCAGGCATTGGGGCAAAAAAAGTTACCAGTCGAAATGCTCGAATGAAAATTGTTATCGAAAATTGGACTCAATGGATGCATCAACTGAGACGTAGCCGCGGAAAAACATTTGAAAGATATAATCCTCGAGAAATAGACCCCATAGAATACTTTTTCGAATAATAAACATTCCCTATTAAATTTGAGTTTTCTGTGTTTTTTCTTTAAAAAAGTAGGAAAATTCCAAAATACAAATTTGTATAAAATTTTCTCTAATTCGAAAATGGATATTAATATCCGAGGCAGAATAAGTAGCCTTTTATGATCAGCTGGTAAATTTGCGCGCAGTTAGCGGTGTCAAGAGATCCAGTTCCTGGCAAGTCTACGGGCGAAAATTATAGAAGAAAAAAAAACAAATTCTAATTGCAGTCGCCTATCGGCTAGTAATGCCAAGCCCTGCAACTGTAATTCTGGCAGGAAAAACAAAGGTCTTCATAAAAATAAATCAGTTTTTCGCAGGTGGCTTAGCATAAGCTATAGGTATCTGTATATGTTGGACATTAAGACGCGCGGCACAAATTGAAACTTATGTATATTCCAATCTAGAATTTCCGTGGACCACTTTTGAGGTGTTGGAATCTCTAAGTAACAGGGTGGGAGACAAAATTGCAGAGGAAAATTAGTAGGCAGAAGAGATTTTGTAACGCTTGTGGCAGAGTCAGCTAGGTATATTTATTTTTTATAATTGATCTTACTTCATAAATCTTCCTATTAAGCACCAAGGATGTATGGATTTTGGACAACAGCTTTTGCTGGAAAGTTGGAGAAAATCACATTGTCTCATGTGATACTAAGTATACTCGGGAATGTACAATAATAAGTACGGTGGCAGCACTAGATTTAAAGTTCTAAGGGCGAATCCTTTAATTATCCCTTTTGGGGATAAGCCTCCTCAATATCCCATAAAATGTTATATCTGGCGTATTGTATTAAAGTACATCAGTATCAGATATTCATCATGAGAAAAGAACCGACACATCTTTACCTGGATTTTCAGCTGACCTCTGAAAGAAAACGACCTTCCTCTATGACACCATGTATTTGCTGTTCAAAATAACTATGAGCAACACTCTAAGTTCCGCCAGTATTAGGAAGTACCTCACCGAGACGATCAGTAACAAATGAGGTTTAGCAACTACTTTGTCTGGACTTCTTTATTATTTCGGAATGGACTTACTTTGAGGCGATACAATATATTGTTCTAGTAAAAAGTAATTAATTATTTCTGCAATAGATGGCTTTGATGATTTGTATCTTGCGTTCTATAAGTGTGATGGTGTTAGATAAAATTTTTTACTGTAAAAGATAAGAAGTGTTGGTCACTTAAGGCATAAGTAGTATCCTTTAGAACCCGAAAAAGGCGTTTTTCAGCAATTTTTTTGAACGGGAAGGAAATTTTTGCCGTAAACGAAATTTTCAGACAATAATGGACTATATTTAAGCTTAAAAAAAAAAACAATTTTTAATATCAAAAAATATTAGAATTTTCCAATGTTGTGATGAGTTTTCCGAAGCGGCTACAGTTTGAACTCGTTAAACTGTGCCGGTGATGGAGGTCGTGCGATGTATCTGAAATTGAAACTGTTGTACCAAATTTATTTTTCAAATTTTTATGAATGTCTCTAGTAGCAGTCAGTCATGCAAAATTTCGGTTTCGTCGTATTCGTTCCAGTAATTTTGTTGTAAAAGATGATCCACGGTGTGGAAGGCCAACTGTTACAAATGTCGATATAGTAATGGAAATTGTCGAGTCTGACCACCAGACGAGCACGGTTTCGATTGCCTAGGAGCTTTAAATTGCACGAAAAAAAGTTTGGAACCGCTTGAAAATGTTGGATACAAAAAGAAGCTCGCTGTATGGATGCTACATGAGTAAACGAATTCCCCTCTGCCAATCACTGCTGAATCATAACAAAATCAACCCATTTCTGAAGCAGTCGTTGATTGGTGATGAAAAGTGGATCACTTACGGTAGTGTCAAATGAAAATGGTCGTGGTCTCTTAAGCCAGGATTGGCGGCCAAGAAGGTTTTGTGTGTTTAGTAGGATCGGCAAAGAAACTTTCACTATGAACTGCTCCTTTGAGGCTAAACTCTTATTTTGAACCTGTATTGTTAGCAATTTGACTGTCTTTAGGAAACAAAAGCCCAGAAGCGCCCAGCTTTAGCCAAACAGAAGAGGAATTAATTGTGTTTTATCAGCACAACGCCAGCCCACATACATCGATAGTGACTCGCCAGAAGCTCTGAGAGCTTCGTTGGGAGGTTGTTATGCATCCACCTTAAAGTCTGCAACTCGCACAAAGTGCTTAGAAGCCATTGCTGGTGATATGACTGATGAACAAATGGCCTCAAGAGAAGCCTCTGAAAAGCGACTCGCAATTTCTCGCCAATAGAGGCAAGGGTTTCTATGAGAGTGGCACAGTGACATTACCATCAAAGTGGCAAAAAGTTATGGAGCAAAACGGTGCATATTTGATATAAATCGGATAATTCTAACTATGGCAAATAAAGCCTTCAAATTTATTGCAAAAATAATGGAGGATTTTTTACTTGGCCAATATGGAAATATGAAATAATAAATCAATTTTTTTCAACACCAAAAATAACTATAAAAATCTTTTGTTGTAAAATTTTAAATTTGGCGGTTACGCCCATTTAGCGTTTATGGCTAGATAAATTGTGGTTTGGCTTATACATATTTTGTGGTATAAAATTTACCAAAATTTCAATGGGCCTACATTTTTTTTGTACAAATTTGGTATTTTCATGCATGCATACATACATATACATTTTTATTGCCGATAAAAATTCAATTTTACTACAATAAGATACTTTATATTAATATTACAAATACATATACAATACACGGCTATCCATTTTGTGGTAAATAAAATTATTTTAAAATATTTTTTTTTTTCATGAAATTGTTTCTTTGTTTTAAAGTTTATACCTTGGTATTATACCTATTATATGTGAAACACTACATCATTCAAATGAACGCCTTGTGAATTTTTGTAAACTTCAATACGTTTGAGGTAGTTTTCGAACACTTTTTCGCACAAATTGACCCGTATCACAGCCATAACTTGACGAATGTTGATTCTCAAGTGCTCAAGAGTTAAAGGTTTATACGCATAAACGCAATCTTTCATGTAGCCCCACAAGAAAAAAGTCGGACGCTGTCAAATCGCACGATCTCGGTTGCCAATCGACAACGCCCAGGCGAGAGATTACGCGGCCGGGAATTATCTCTCTCACAATAAAACCACATTCGCTCGTGTCGTGTGGCATGTGGCACCATCTTTTTGTAACCACATACTGTCCAAGTTGTGTTCTTCAACTGTAGGCTAAAAAAATTCGGTTATCAGACAACCACAACGCTCCGCATAGATAGTGGCAGTCTCGCTGGTGTCGCTTTCAAAGTAGTAAGATCAACTCACATCTCCTGAGCAAAGAGTGGACCTGACAGTGAGTTTTTTTTGGGTGTAATAGTATCTCTTTAATTATTTGAGAATTTTCGGAGCCTCAAATGCGAAAATTTTGCTTATTTACGTATCCTCTGAGTGAAAGATGTGCTTCGTCGCTGAGGAAAATTTTTTTGCGAAAAATCGCCGTCCACTGATTGATGGCTTCACTTGTTGTATGAGCTGGACTTTAGATGTACTCGTATGTAGCTGTAAGTCCACGTTCAAAATACGCCTGTGCCATAAAAAACTGCCAGCTTTTGAGAACCTCGAGTTATAGACATTTTTGGGTCTTCCGGTACACTTTCACTTCCAGTAGCGATATTTGGGAACGAGCAAAAGGATGATGCATGGGCCTTATAGCATGAGTAACCGATACAGTATCTTCTAATTTCTTTAAAATATTAACAATTGTTTGAGTATTTTGACGGTTATGTGCACGATAATCTCCTTTTAAAGCAATAATTGCCATTTTTGTAGTTGTTTTTAACAATTTTAATGCCTTTTGGAGTTTTTAAGTGAATCATTTCCATAAATGCTTGACTTTTAACTAAAACGAAACATGTTTGGTTTGACAGTTAAGTTCCATGGATGTCAAAATACAATCCTGTACTTTTGAAATCACGAAATGGATAACCCTATAATTCAAATTTTATGTATGCTGATCACGTCGGAACTATAACAAATATTGCATATGAAAAATATTACAATTTCATACACATCCTTCTACATACCATTTTATATTTATCTGAAATATTTACCTCTCGTTTATAAAATATCGATGTATATATGTATGTAGTGTATATATTAAATTTTTTTGTGCTTAACTATATACACATTTGCATATAAGTACATATTCACGCTTTTGTCTGGTTTTCCTGCGGCCGACAACATTGCAAATATTGCGGGCTCATTAATTTTATATCCACATAAATCAGCTAGTGTTTGCTTTATGATTAATAAAAATATATACACATACATATGTATGTGTATAATAATAGGTGAAATAATAAAAATAATTCGACTAACGCACTCAATACCGAATTGGGTATATACGAGTATATATGTATGACAAAACTGACTGTCGGGATCGGACAAAAAATTCTGGGTGGTGAGAGAACTGTGAGAGAAGAACTAAAGAAAGATTAATTAGGTATATATAATTGTTTTACCTATATATTATAGTTTGTTTTTATCAAATTGTTCACTATCAAGAGAGCCATTCCACGGCTATATTGTAAAATTTTTTATCCGATGATATTTTGCCATTTAGTAAGTTCATCAAGAACGGAGGTGAACGTCTCTTAGTAGTTTGTATCTTATCATTAGATCACAAGTGTTCTGCATGCATTTCTGGTATCTCGCCAGCACAAAATGTGCGTATTTTTCTTCGCTGTCATTGCCAATAATCTTGGTGGTCTTGTTTACCGCCCCGATCTGTCATTCATTTATTCATTCCCTCGGTAATTCCTTACCTTACTTTACCGCAAAGGCGTCGGTATGGAAAATACAGAAATATTTTAGAAGCTTAAAGGGTTGTCTGGGATCCAACGCAGCGAAATAGATACCGGTGATCCCTCAGTAAGCCATTTCTGCTCTATAAGTGTAAATTTTGTGTGACCTAAGACCTTCTTTTACTGATAAAGCGCGAGTGTATCTGCTATGTTTGCTCTACTCTACTCTTGCTTATTGAGTTCCAGAAATTCTATAAGAAAATTTACCTAACGCCACCAGTCTCACAGCGGATTTCATTGCAATTTGGATGGACGGTCGGCAACCTTTCGAGTTCCTAGCTCTTACACACAAATCATCGAAACTTTTCTCAATTTTCACTCAATAAATACTGTGGTGCAGATCAGTTAGTAATTGAAGGAATCTTCTTTTTGATAAACTCTTCTCCATAAGAATCGGCGAGAGGAGCGAATGGAAGAATTTAGACGTTCTGAATCAAAAAACCATAGACCGTTTTAAAAACGGCTCGAAATCCTATGTCAAACTAGACTGTGGGATCCGCTTACATCTGTTCTTTAAGCAAATCTGACCAGTGTCCCATTTGGCTGTTAAAAAAGAAATGGGTGAAAGAATTTGTATCGTATTTTGGGTAAAAAATGAAAAAATAAAAGGGCCTAGCAGATTTAAGACCGACAAAGGCACGTCAAATTCGATAGAATCTCAGAGATATTTGCTTTTTAGGTGACATCAAGTGCAGCATTACCCTAACTTCCGTCCAACCTTTCGACTTTGGCGTACCTAAAAGATAAATGTAAAATCCAACAGGCCGGTAAGCAAAAACCAGGTACAGTTCGGGGCCGCTTGCGAAAATGGCTCACTTGCCGTTGTTCGCTAGTATTCAATATTTGTCTCAGCTAGACTTTTCGACTTTCTTTGTGAAGAATATTCCTTTAATGTCGAGGAAACTCTTATAAGTCGCGTGCAATCGAGTCACGGTAAGATCCATTTCGAGCCGTTTGATACCAAACGAGATTAACATCAACAACAATCTTAGCCTTGAAATCCAACGCAGAATCAATCTTGCCAACATCTGCTACTTTAAGCTGAGTAGGTAATTGGAATGTAAAGTCCTCTCTTGACGAACAAGTCTAATCCAATCCAAGCTCTATAAGTCGCTCATCATTCACGTCCTGTTATATGGTGCGGAGACATAAACGATGACAACATTTGATAAGTCGGTTTTGTGAGCTTTCAAGAGAAATGTTCTGCGTAAGAATTAAGATCCCCTGCGCATTGGGAATAGCGAATACCGCAGCCGATGATACGATGAGCTGTACGAGTTATAAATCTGAATATATAATATAAGTATACTTCAGCTTTGAAAGTTTGAGGTGTAGTATCCGCCAGTGAAAATATAACAAGAGGAAGACCTCCTCTTCGTTGGAAATACCCGGTGGAGAAGGACTTAACTATACTGTACGGTCATTATCGGCTAAACGGTGTCTACGCTAGTAAAAATTAAGAAACGAGCCATCACCTTAGAATCAGTGGAAAAATATGTATAACATAAACTTCTAAAATCCAGTTAAGCGAAGTAAATGGAATAAAACAAAGAGTCCCGTATTCGGTTTTCAAGATCCTTGAATGCTTACAATATTTTCATGTGATTAAATATTTGCACAGGAATTTATTGTGTCTGATGCAGCGGCAGCGTGCTGAAGACACGGGGATTTAATCACATAAATAAGCATATAGGTATGTATGTATGATTTGCGCTTTGTTGCCGTTGAAGAAATTTTCGGCCGAGCTCCTTATCCAATTTGTGTTGTGCGTCCTGTTCTTTTCCAAAAAATGGAGCGGCCGACAGTTTATTCTAAGCCGCCTCCGAACGGTCGGTGGATTTCTTTGGGTAGCTTTCATTTTCAGATCAGAATTACACTCGGAGGGCTTGACATTCACTGCCGTGGAGCGTTGGTATTTAGAAAAATTAATTTTCTATAATTTGTGGATGTTGGTCGAACCAGGACTCGAAACCTGGCCTTTTAAATGTTAGTAGGCTATGCTAATCACACGGCTACCGCGGCCGCCAATAGGCATACCTTTTGTAAAAATGGCAGCTACACCCATATATATACTCTTATGCACCGTAACTCAGCACTCAGGTGTACGTAAGTCTGCCTACTCTTAAAACTGCCAACATTATAACAAAATAATTTTGTAGGCTTTCACAAAAAGTTTACAACAACCAGGCCAAAGTATGTAATTCAAGCAGATGAAATATAATAAAAAATAAAATAAAATAAAATATGAAAGTCAACTGACATACTGTGGGAAATTGAATAAATTCTCAGCACAAGGACACAATTCAGTAGTAAAAGTACTTTACTTACTTATGGGTATGTGTGTATATACATATAAAAATAAATATTTTTTTCTTAGCAACCTTTTTATGGCTCTTTGGTTTGCAAAAGGCAAAGCAAATTACCGAAAAATAAGGTATCATCTGTCATTTGTGTGTGGAGAGATGTGGAGATGCTTTTATGATGGCTGTTCTTTTATTCCTTTTGATTGTAAATAAAACTTGGCCTACATTTAGGCGCCGCTAACTATAAGTTAGCATGGATATGCACCTAAATGTTAAAAAATTGCTGTTTGCAACATATTTAAATTAAATAAATTTTAATTGTAGTTAATTTATTGTAATTACTTAAACTTTTGTTTTCAGCTCAATTTTTTACACCAAGTAACAGTTTGGCTATTTTTTTCATCTTATATCACATTTTGTGGGAAAAATTTTCTTAATAAACCAGATAATTTTTTTTTTACTAAAGCAGGAAAAACTTGAATTATTTACACTAGCTAACACTCAATTAACATTTTGCCGGTAAAGCGTTGCATTTTCAAGCAGCTAATGTTTGTATATCATTACAACCCTGCCCTTGTACGTCCTCGACAAATGCTAAATAAACAGATAATGAAAGTGAAGCATACTTTCAGGCGCACGACTGAATACTGCGGTATATATGCATGGCTATAGGAACATAGGTGCATATGCACATCTGTATTAACGTTTTTTGTCTGTATATATGTATGTGTTGATTTTTATTTGCTCACGTTAAATCGATGTCCTTGTCTTTCGCTGCAGGCGACCTTAAAAGTCAAAGTAAAGTAAACAAAAAAATAAAAATAAAAACACGCGCATACATACATACGTACTCATAGATGGTAGAGTGCAACGTGGTTTACTCTGCATGGATGTAGGTAGATACAAATGTATGCTATGTATATGTGTGGGAATTTATCAATTTTATTCGTCCTGCCGGTGAGAAAGTAGAAGATAATAAAAAATCCTGACATTAACGACAAATAAATGCAGTGAATGATATTTTGTATACGTTGAAGTAATAAGTAAGTGCACAAATAAGAGCTCGTAAATTTTAATTAAGCATGAAGAAGAAGCCTGAAGAGTAAAAGTAAATAAAAAACAAAAATAAATTGCATACGGCTCGATAACTGATGATGACTTAATGGGAAAATTAAACTTAAATCAAAAATATTTTTACTACTGAAATTTATATACAATATATTCTCCTCCAGTTTGTGGTGAGCATCTTGATACAATATTTTTCCAACAAATGCATGGACCTACCTCCTTACGGCCGACAGATTTTTATGAGGAGTTTTTATTTAATGTCAGAACTACACTCATGAGGGCTTGATATTTCCTGCCGAGGGGCGAACGCATTTAAAAAAATTAATTTTCTATAATTTGGAATTGTTTAGTCAGACCAAAACTCAAACCCTGGTCATCCGAATGTTGATGTACATTGCTGAAATATATTATTATTATAGTTATTAAATATTTACTTTTGATACTCCAGTCGAAAGTATGAAGATACACAGGGATGGATCATAAGGTATAGCAGTGCTCCATGCACTGTAGACTCTGTGTTAACTCTAAGAAGGTGGAGCATATGCTCTTCAGCAGGAAATACAAAATTTTACAAATTAATTTAACAGTTCAAAATGCATTCTGTCTAAGTATGGAAGCGAAATTGAAATTTTTAGGTATCATTTTGGACAGGAAATTGAGGGGAGAAGAGCATATAACTCTGAGAGTTGTGGGATCACCTTCCACTCTCTAAGCTTGTAAAAAATCTTTTGGCAAGAACTGAGGCTTAAGTCACAGAATCTGATGCTGGACTTTCTTACACATGCCAAGGCCAATATTCCTATATAGCGTAGTTACTTGATTTATACCTTCACAATGAACAGACTTACTGTGTCCCAGCAAAACCGACGATTCGAGCAATCATGAATGGTTTTCACACCACGTGTTCACTCTAGAAATGCGCATCATCAGAGACGTCGTACGGTGCGCCCCGAAGATACTCTTACTGCTGTGGCGCAGATGATCGAAGAAGACTCCGAATGGTTGAATGGGTACGTTAATTATTAATGATTTTTTCCCGCCTCCAAGATCGTTCGATTTAACCCCCCTGGACTATTTTTTGCGGGGTTTTTTGAAGTCATTTGTCTACGCAGTTAAACTCGCGAAGATTGACGTCTTTGAAAAGAATATTCGTCGTGGCCTTTAAGATCGTGCGATTTAACAGCGCTGGACAATTTTTTGTGGGCTTATGTTAAGTCTATTGACGCCTTGGGCGAGAATACGCATTATTGTCATATATCAGCCCCAATTGTTGCATAAAGAGGTTAAAAATTGAGCTTCAAACTCCAAACTCCATCGAAACGGCTTGATCAGTTATTAGGAAGTACCGTATATATTTTCAATAGATCTGAGATTTGGATATAAACTATTTTTCCCACCGAGACGTGGACCAGTGGCTACATTAACTACAAATTCGCATTTATTGTTCGATTTATTTGAATTTAGGTCTTTTGCTTAGATAAGCAGACAGATTACTCTTACTCTTACTACTGACCGAACTTTTATTAATCCCCTCGTATGTATGTGTTCGCTCCGCAGTGTTATTATTCTGTGGCTGTGGGTTCAACCTGAGTGTGAATGAGCAAACATCCGCATAAATTGGCTTACTTAGAGAAAGTCACAATAATGTGTGGCGGATATGTTAGTTTTATAGTATTATTTAATGAATATAAGTTAAATAGACGTGCATGGCGTATACGCAACATTTAAGCTCGACCAGTCCACCTACCAATACGTGAGCTTAAGTTGATAGCTTTCAAAACACTCGATCGCTCAAAAAAATATCAAAACAAATGAGGAAACATGGCTCTCTTTCGTCTCGATACTCGTCGTCTCAATACAAAGAGTGCTAAAGCAATTTCTTAAACTATGTATGATGCTCGTATGTAAATATGCTCTCATCTCCGCATTCACGATCAGCTGTGACAGTTTCGCGTCAAGTGTTCTGCACGACACTTTGAAATATTCACAAAATTTCACTTGTGCTCACCGCATTTCGGTCGGTCGTTTGGTATTTCAGATCGCCGTGTGCCAGTTCAACGGCTAGTCTGCGAAGACAACAAATATTTTTATAAAATAGAATTTTCAAGGCGTACGCACGCGAGTGTCAATGGCAGACCTTCTTTAACGACGTCAGTGACGCGTGACGAATTGAATTTTCCTTTTCGCTAATTTTACAAAATACATTGTATGTGAGTGCGCGTAAGAGTTTCTGGGGTAGTCTTCAAGGTACAATTGTGTTACAATTTCTGTGGTTGATTTAGTTATTGAATGCTGCGGAAGTGATGGGAAAGTTTTCATTTTAATTGTGAATAGTAAAGCAATGATAAAAAATGTATTTTTTTAAATGTTATTTGTAAAAAATATTTGTAATATTTGTGTAAAAACGGTTAAATATATAACGGATTGTGTGTGGAATTAATTGCATAATACGGCAAACTAATTTATAAATATATTTATATATAATATAAACAATCAAACAATTGCATAAATGTCAACGATTGTTCGCGTGTGGAATTGTAATGAATAAAAATAAATAAAACACACAAAAATAGAAACTAATTTGCAAAAGAAAACATTTTCCCATTAGTTTAGTTGAGTAGTAGAGATTGGTTTATTCTTATATTCTTCATCTCTCCACCTATCCGCCTGTGTTTAACAGTAAAAACAAAAAACTTGATTTATGTACACCTATCTCTCTGTATGTATTCTCCTATTTGCTGTGTCAATAAAAAGCAAAAACAAAATAATAACAAAATAAAATAAAACTAATAATTTATCTATGAATATATACATACACCGACATACAAATTGACATAAAAAACTACAGAAAAAATAAAAAAATTTGCAAAATATTATATAAATCTCTATAATAGCATTTCAATAATTAAATAAGTATAAATTAAAGAGTAATGTGCGTGTTAGGAGAAAATCAATGATCTTGGAAATATTTAGTTTTTTTTATTGATATGAGAATATAATGAATATTACTTAAGTCAGCGGAAATTAGTTAAATCATTAAATATTAATATTTTTACTTCACTTTATATTAATTTATTTTAGATTATTAGTTATTGGATTTATTTTAGGCATTTTATATTTTTTTTTTTAATTTAATTTATCTAATTATTAATTTAGTTTTATTTTGTTTAATTTTATTTTAATTCATTTTTATTTTATTATTAATTGTTTTATTTAATTTGATTTTATTATAGATATAATTTTTATTTTGTTTGCTTTTTTGATAGCTTATTTTATATTATTTAATTTAATTTAACTTACTTTAATTCTTTTTTTGTTTTAATTTCTTTGACTCTATTTTATGTATTTTATTTTATTTTTTTTACTTTATTTTATTTTATTTTGTTTTATTTTATTTTATTTTATTTTTTTTTTATTTTATTTTATTTTGTTTTATTTTGTTTTATTTTATTTCAGTTTATTTTATTTTATTATATTTTATTTTATTTTATTTAATTTTCTTTATTTTATTTTACTTTATTTTATTTTATTTTATTTTGTTTTGTTTTATTTTATTTTATTTTATTTTATTTTATTTTATTTTTTTTTACTTTATTTCATTTTATTTTATTTTATTTTATTTTATTTTATTTTATTTTATTTCATTTTATTTTATTTTTAATTCAATTTTTTTAAATTAATAGAATTTGATATATTTTAATTTTATTCATTTCATTTTTTTTATATAAGTTTAAATTATAATTTTTTAATGCTTTATTTAAATTAAATTTAGGTTTATTTCATTTTAATTTTTTCGCACTTTTGTTCTAGCTTAGCTTTCTTTATTTTATTTTAATTTATTTCGGTTTTTGGATGCCATTTTATATTTTATTTACTATATGTACAATTTTAATTTATTTAATTTTTTAATTATTTTCTTGTATACTAATATATTTGGTTTTTTAATTTATTTCTCTTCTTATTTTATTGTTTTTCTTTTTTTTATTTTGGTTTAATTTTTTTATCTAAATTAATTTTTTTTAGTTTTATTTATTTTAAATATTTCATTACATTTTATTTTTTCAATTTCGTTTACTTAAGTTTTTTATTTTAATTTATTTACTTATTTTATTTTAATTTATTTTGGGTATTTGGATGTCATTTTTTATTTTATTTATTACAATTTTAATTTTATTTTATTTTTTATATTATTTTTTTTGAACTAATGTATTTCATTTTTTAATTTATTTCTCTTTTTATTTATTTATATTCTTAATTTTATTTTGTGTTTGATTTAATTATTTAAATTTATCTTTTATTTCTGTTTCTTTTATTTTATTTCTATTTATTTTAAATATTTCATTACATTTTATTTCAGTTATTTATTCAATTTCGTTTACTTAATTTTTTGAATTTAATTTATTTATTTATTTTATTTAAGTTTATTTCGAAATTTGGATGTTATTTTTTATTTTATTTAGTGCAATTTTAATTTATATTAATTTTATATTATTTTTTTAAACTAATATATTTAATTTCTTAATTTATTCTTCTTTTTATTGATTTATTTTACTTAATTTTATTTTATTTTTGATTTAAATTTATTTCTATTTCTTTTATTTTAATTCTACTTATTTTATTTTATTTCCAATTATTTTATATATATTTTTCATTTTATTTCAGTTTTTTGTTCAATTTAGTTTACTTAATTGTATTTAATATTTTTTTAATTTTTTAATGTTTATTTATAATTATTTATATTTAAGATTATTTATTTTTGTTCTATATTACTTTATTTTGCTCTGTTTTATTTTATTTTACTTCAATTTACTTCAGTTTATTTGTAGTCATTTTATATATATATATTTTTTAATTTAGTATAATTTTATTTTATTTAATTTTTAAACTATTTTTATATTTTAATTTTTATTTAACATTTTATATTAGTTTATTGTATTAAATTTTATTTCTTTACTATTATTATTATTATTTCTAATTTAAATTGAACATTCATTTTATTATATATTATATATAATATTGTTATATATTATTTTGTCCTTTTTAATTTCTTTAAATTTCATTTTATTTTATTTTAATTAACTTGATTACATTTAATTTATTCATAATTTTCTAATTCTTATATTTTATTTTATTTTTTTAATTTTATTGAATTGAAATTATCTATTTTATTTTATTTATAATGTATATTTTTTACTGCTTTTATTTTGTATCATTTCATTTTATTTTATTTTAAATTTTAAATTTTCCCTTCCTTAAGATTTGAGCTCTTCATTTTTTTATTTTTTTTTTTATTTTTATTATCTTTTTGAATTTAAAATGTGCGAGCGCGTTGGCATTTCTATTTCGGTCACAATGCGATTTTTCAAGTACCATAATCATACGTGTCTTATACATATTTATATACTAAGTGTACTGCAATATGTACATATTATGTGTACATAAATTCATATAAATACATATATGTTTGTATGTGCAAATAAGTTGCGAAAATATTTTATGTATATAAGTATATCAGAAAAATTCATAATATAAAATAAGACATTGTCTTTGTTCTCGATTCTACCAAACGTTTCGCTTCAATGGTGAGGCCGATAGACAAAAAATAAGACAAAAATAAATTCAAAATAATTAAAAATACAAAAAAACATAATGTTTTGACTGTAATTTTAATTGCTCTTATTTATTTATATTATATTTTAGTTGGTAGCAAAATTATAATCACCTCTAAAATGGTTTGACTGCTGACGTACTTTTCGCCCAATAAAATTGTCTTTTATTTTGGACAATAAAATTTTATTAAAACCAAATGAAAGAAATATACATATGTATGCCATAATTTATATCTACATATATAAATATATGAAATATGACCGTAAATATAAGACTGAATAGCATTAGGATGCAACCAATACCCGGAAGCACTTACAATGACATTGAGCTTTCACATTGTGCTTTCACATACGTGTATAATATATAAAACTTTTCAATATCTTTCAACAATGTACATTGTTACAGTTTTAATTTTTTGCGCTCAAACATATATATATCATACAATTTTTGACATGTCACTTTTCCTCGACATAAAAATTGTTTTCTTTTTTGTTTTCTTTACATAAAACCACAAAAGCCAATTTCAATACTACAAAAGCGCTGATCTGCATAAATCATGAAATCCTTTTTTTTCTACTTGTTGATAGCCGCCTGCAACAGACCATAAATACACACTTTGTAAATATATATTTGTGCATGTATGCCGATATATTTGATGCATGTAACCGTTAAACTACTCAGTGGTAGTCTGTAGGGCAGAATGGCTTAATATGGTATGCGGCAAATATGGATTTAAAAAGTTTCATTTGGTCCACTTGAACGTAGTTCGAATAATCTCTAGACGAGGTTTTGAGGTAAACAGTGGGCCTTTTGGATCTTTTTTGCGAGCCCTTTTCCAAATTTTTGATTATTTTTCCAATATTTGAGTAATTTGCTCGAAAATTGCCAAAACTCTAGCCAAAAAGCTTGCTTTGTGGTTTTTTTAGTAGTGGCCAACAGGTCCAGTTGCGCTTCGTATCTCCAGCGGGGCGCAGTAAACTGCCGTCCACGCTTCATCTGTAAAAATTTGTAAAGCTTTATCTGCAAACAGAGCGAATGGAGGGTTGGGTGAGTAGGTTTTAGGGGCCGTGGAAAGATGTGGTTAGTATAGTGGGGGTCTCAATGCCTGTAGGACATATGTTCGATACCGATTTGACGCTATCGACATCCATTGAGTTCGGTAAAGAAGTGGAAAAGTTCGGCATGACAGCGGTTTACTTTCGAACATAAGTTATCAATATCCCGACTAGACGCCAAAATCGAGCAGAAATCGACATATGAGATCAATGAAATGCCCAATGGTGAAGGAGAGAGCTTCGAGATGTAAAAATTAAAGAGAAGTGGAGAGAACACAACCCTGCGAGACCCCTTGTTTAATCTTACGGAGCTTAGGAGTTTGACATCGAAAAAACTCGAGTAGCCCATATTACATCTTTTCAACCCCCACAGTTATAAGGAATCCTCAATGTCCGAAAGTAGCACTGAATGGTTGACGATGTCAATCAGTGCTACCAGGATGTTCTTGGTTAAAGCCATAGACTATCTGGGTGTTTATGCCGCTGAGTGTAGTTGTGGTGTCACGCTGATGAGCAGCTAGGCTCAGATGGTGTGTAAAGGATGGGAGCAGTAGAGCTTCAATCGTCTTCACAACTGGGGAAAGTAGAAATATCGGCCGACAAGATTCACCTTTATTGGTTTTTTCTGCGGTTATTATTATGGGCGAAGACAAATTAGGTCCCAGTGGACCCACATGTTTTAGCACCTACATGCATATTTCGTCGGAAGGCGGAAGCGGAATAAAAAAAAACGACTATTCGCAGCTTTCCAGTCAAAAGTTCAATCACTTTCTTAATATTGACCTTTAGTCTTTCACATAATACCATCAATGGGACCTTCTATGCGATATTGAGGAAGCTTATTCCACGATATTTGGTGCAGATTGTGGAGCCCACCTTTTTGTCTATTGTGCATAGCACACTTAGTTTCCAGTGCTTTCGTCCGACCGTATTCTGCAAAGAATATGGCAATCCACCGGCCGCTGGCGGGCAGTTGTTTTTCGAATTCGTCATCAATTTGTCATGGGTGTTTTCAATTTATGTGCTCGCTAGTAGAGTAAGTAGAAATTTTTGGCATATTTACATGACGAGCCGCTTGATTCAAGACCGATGCCCGCTCGCTGTCGAACAGACGTATCCAAAAGACTCTAATGCACTCTTAAACCGGATAAGTGTGTATTCGGTTCTCACCCTTAAACGCTCGCCAAAATTAAATTTATTTAACGGCAAAAGGTTTCTACCGAGTTTTCGTGAACAAAACCGATTACCAAATACTCTCTTATTATCTCCATTCCTTCGCCACTCAACATTCAACTTCATAAAGCATTTACAAACTGACAATAATTAAAATGTATTGTGTTATATAAACAAGAGCACGACAGTTGTTATAAATCTCGAGTACCGCAAAATACAAGTGTTATTAAAAAAGCATGCAACAACACCAAAAAAAAAAAAAGAAAAAAAAAGAATTAAACAAAAATTAGTTGCAAATAACATTGTATAATTGTAGGGGAAAAACAAGCAAAGTAATTTATCGTCAAATGCACACGCGTGTTAAGGGATTGCGTGTTTACGGCACTCGTCAACCGAACCGACTCTGCTCTGTTCTGCTCTGCTCAAATGTGCCAATTTGTTATTTCCTCTCTAACATTACCGTTAAAACGGAAATTTGCTATATCCGCCGTTGGCTAAATATTGATTGTAATTGAGCGTGAGTGAGTGAATCGAATGGGAGGGCAGAGAGTGTGAGTGAGTGAAGTGAGTATGAGTGGGAAGAGTGTGTGAGTGAAGAGTGTGTGAGGCGCGTGGCCGCTGAATGAGTGAATGAAATCGAGTGTAGTTGAGTGTGAGTGAAAAAACAGCTGGACGAACGAACAAGGGTGTGAGTTATAGAGTAAATATGTGAAATTGTACAAAATAGTGGGTGGTCTTAATAGTGCTGGCAGGCATACTACATACACGTACATACATACATTCGTAGTTCACTGCCTCATTACACAGTTTTGTTATTAATGATGGCTTCTACGCCCATTTGCCGGTCTTTTGTGGACTTTTACAATGCCGAATTTTTTCCACTTTTTTTTCGCAATATGTCAGACAGTTCATAATGCACGCGCTGTTTTTTTTCTCTTTTCTTTTACAGTTATTTATTTTTCCCAAGCGTGCACGTAAAGTTTTGCGCCATGCATCAAGCGGCTTTTCGTGGCTCCGTCGCCTCTTGCTCTTCCATAATCACGGTCTTTGCACTGCTGTGGGTTAATAAAAAAAAGGTTTTGAAAAATTTTATTTTGACGCTTTTGGGTAATTTCTGTTTGAACTTAGCTTGGCATTGTTGGTTGCAGTCCTTTTGAATTTAATTGGCTGCTATATTATTTGATGCTTTTCGGTCGTTTTGTTGATCTTTGAGAGATGTTGGGCGGTCGCAATAGCCGTGCGGTTAGTGGGAGTCGAGTCCGGGCTTGACAAACATACAAAACTATAAAAAAATCATTTTTCTAATTGCGGTCGCCCCGCGACAGTGCATGTCAAGCCCTCCTAGTGTATTTCTGACATGTAGAAGCTCGTCATAAAAATCCCTCGGCCGTTCGGAAACGGCTTAGTATAAACTGTAGTTCTCTCCATTAGCGGAAATAACATCAAGATGCATACCACAAATTGTAGGAGGAGCTCGGCCGAAAATCCCTTCAGCGGTTCTTCTTCTTCTTGTTCTTTACTAGCGATTATTGCCGAGTTAACAACAGCGCGCCATTCATTCCTTCTTTTCGCTGTGTGGCGCCAATTGGAAATGCCAAGTACAGTCAGATTCTTCTTTAGCTGGTCTTTTCAACGGAGTGGAGCAGTATGGAGAAATGTTCCCTCCATAAATTCAGTGTACTCTGGGCATTAGCCCTTTCTGCTCTGGTCTGAGAACCTTCTGTAGGTTGCCGTTTCTTTTCGTAGAATTTTCGAACATTACCCTTGTCGGCCAGTTCTTCATACTCACACATCTCGGCCTCTTTGTTTTTTTGTTTGCACATGCGTCCTGCTTCCCTTTTCAGTTCTCGGTTTCAAACTCTTCCCGAACGTGTAGTGGTCGATCTCAACGTTGCGAGCCACACAGCCTGCTTTTTCTCCACTCTGGCAATGTCAGCCTTTAGTTTGACGAGAACATTAATGTTGAACTTTTCATTGGAGCTGGTTTCTATGTGGTGGGACCCAAACCCAAAGCACAATCTCGCTAGGCGAGTAAGTTGAAAATAATGTTAGCACACATTTATATAGCGAGCCACTTCTTCAAGATTGACGTCCGCTAGCAGCCGCAGCTCTGATAGACAGACGATGTAATTAAAATTTAGCGAAGCCTTAAACCGAATTTGTAGAAGTAGCTTCCTTTCTTTTAGCCGTGATCCAAGGCTCCACACGGGCTGGTTACCGCATCTTGCGCAACGTGGACGCAAGAGTAGGAATTGAGTATAGCCCCGCGACTATAACTGCATACCCAGTGGCTTGACAATACGCCATTACAACCCAAATACTTCAATTGGAGAGTTTTTGGAGACTTGTAACGAGTCTGAGATACATTTTGATGAGTTCTTTTATGACATTCTAAACAAAATATTTATTTTAAAGTTAAGTGTCTTTCTAAAAAGCAGTTGGGTCGCAGAGAACACAATAAAAGATATTCACAAGAAGCCTGTACAGTTCTTAAAGACTCTACAACCCATAATAGAATCGCTTTGCAAAGACCAAATGCCTTCATCTTTCAGCACCAAGTTGCACGGTATTTCGGTAACTTTCTTTAGTCTGTTTTCTTCAGAGTTTCCATCGATGACACTGAAAGCTTTTTTGAAACAGTGCCAAGTTCAGGTTTTTTTGGTTTAATTCATGATTTTCCTGCTGCTACTCCTAAGCCCGGTGAGTTACGTATCTCCTCATTTGGATCTTATTTCGTTGTTTTGGAATAGATAGAGGACTTGAATCCACAAAAGCGGCATTACAAGCTTTGGTGACATTGTCTACTGCTTTATCGAGTGAGTGCTCATTGGAGTGCTGCAGTGGTTTCTACAAAGGATGCTGTTTTTATGAAGATATGTACAGATAACCGGGAAGCAAGGTTCATTTATTACACTCAAATTTCTAATGCGGCCAAAAGTTGAGTTAGAATCCAGAATCTAATGCTTAGAATAGGTTACAAAGATTGTCTCATCTCTAGAGTTTGAAACCAGTGCAATGTTCAGAACCTACTACCTATCCGAGGTTGTCAAAATGGCCTCATCTCTATAGTTTCAAGTCGGTGCAATATCCGGAACCTACCTTTTCAGAGGCTACAAAGATGGCCTCACCTCTAGAGTTGTAAATCAGTGCAATGTCCACCTATCTGAGGTTGCCGAGATGGCCTCAACTCTAGTGCTTGCGTTCGCAGAGGCCTCGATGGTTTGAGAATTTACATCAGCCCGAAATTTTCAATTTCCAGTCGAAAAAGTGTTTCCCGAGGAACTTGTGTCGCACAGCTGGCGATGGCCGAACAGTGACAGAGGTAATGTTCAACAGACTCCTTCTGATGTTTTAATTTTTCCGGGTTAAATTTTAGCCATAGCTAGGTAGCTGAACGTTACATGTAATCTCATTCAACCAACTTGAGTCTGCTTCTCTGGCAAAGGTCAGCATATACTTTGCTGCATGTTTTATTGTGGATAGAAAAGTTCCTCATCTCGCTAGTACCTCCGCCATGCAGTTACCTGGGATGTTACTGTGTCTGGGTAACCAGGCCACGGTAGGGTTACATTTAAGCGAGAGTTTTGTCAGAAAATATAGAAGCAATAATGGCCACTTTTGATGTGGTACTATTACATTGTATAGATCTGAAAACAGCTTGACTGTCGGAGTATATCGTAACTGATTATCCCCCATAGATACAGTTTGGATGACACTGCAGTAATACGGTAGTCTTATGCTCATATTTATTGAGAGCATCGGAGTGTGGATTACAAAAGCACACTTTTCCATTGAGCTTTGAGGTATGCAAAATGGCTATGACTCACTGAGAGCGTTTGTGTTTTCCCCCACATATTTCTGTTTGGAGATTTTTGTGGAAAAGAGATTGTCGTAAGACACACTGGCGGCGGTGGTGAAGTCCAGCTCTTTCGGCAATTTTTCAAGAGATAATATTCCAGCGTGTCCTATACTGGAGTTCTTCTCAGATTTAGTTGCATTTAAACTAATTGTGCTGCATTTTGCTTGTGATTTCTCCGTATAAGCTCAGAGGAACAAAGTTGAGAAGAGATGGCAGTGCAGCCGACCGTTGAACTCTCTCTCTCTCAAATTTGAAATTAATTTTCTCGGGTTAGAGTAGGATTGATCTAACCGACTGTACATATATGTACTCGTACATACATATAGCTCTCAATATTTACTTCTAGTTTATAAGAATACATTTAAGTAATTTTAAATCAAAATTCACAACCTTCCACAGTAAGGCTAACAATAACAAAAAACAAAAGCAAGCAGCTGCAGTGTGTATAAAACTGAAAAATTGTCCTTCAACGACAACAACAACAGCGATAACTACATAGAACCACAACAACAACATTTAATAAACAACAATCACCTACAAAAACAATAAACTCAACACATAAAAAAAGCACCGAAAATAAAAAACACCACAACAATAATAACAACAACAACAACAACTACGACACACATCCACATTCACAAAATAAAAAGAAAACAAAAAAAAAAAACAAACAAATCAAACTAACTCAAGATGAATTTAATGTTTCGTAAGCATTTTCGCGAAGGTGGAGGTGGAAAATCTGGTGGCGGCGGCAGTAAGCTGCAACCGAAGGCCAATCGTACCAAGCGATCGCGCGAAATGAGCGGCGCCCAACAGGAGGAGATCCATTATCGGACACATTTATTCTTTGCACCCAGTCGTCCGGGCGTGGATGTGGGCGAAGGTAGGCGTTGTACCAAACAAAAAAAAAAAAAAATACAAAACAAAAGCAAAACAATACAAAAAAAATTGCTGTTTGCTGTCTGCACCATTCTGCAATAAGTCGCTTTATGAAACACAACAACAACAGTAATATATATAATCAAAAATATCAAAATTATTTCAAAATATTTAGATAAATACAAAAATTCGGAATTCCAAATTAATTCTAAAAATTAATAACAACAACAACAACGTGAAAATTCCTTTAGATCAAAAAACAATGCTACAAACATATAAAACAGTCAAATACATACCTATGTACATGGCACAATTAACTGTACTAACACACGCATACACTCACACACACACACACACACAAACCGAATGGCAGACGCACCTGTAGTAGCGATTTTGGTTTGTTGGCTCGCTCGCGTAGCGTCGCTTAATTGCACTGATTTCTTTTCTTCTATTCCTTTATATGTCTCATCCTCTTCTGTGTGCGTCTTCCTCTACATACATATACCTATGTGTCTTTAGCTGCGTAGAGCGCCCATCTTTCATGGCTCGCACAATTAAACTTTTGTAACACGAACGCATATTGACTAAATTAATTCATATTAAGTCATTAACAGCAAAAAGTCGATAACTAATAATTTTCATTTAGATAAATAACATATGTATGTATGTAGTTGTTGTAAAAAAGTTATTACTCATGGAGACATTTACTCACTGCACTTGCTATTATTTATATTTTTATACAATTTATGTATTGCATTCTCACAAGATGCGCCTAAAAGTATACTACAAAAAAAAACAAATCTGGCCTTTTAGGTTTACTTTTATAGTGACGCATTTAATTTAGGTTATGTTCTACTATTAGAGTTATTTCAAGGTAAATGATTTAATAATTCCATTTTCAATATTAGAGTAACGCGTGAATCTTAAAAATAAAGTCAAATTATTGGATTTTTTAATTTTGAAAAATAAGTAGCACAAAATGTTCAAAACAAATTAATTAATTAATTAATTAGAATATGCCTAGCTCCTATTTCGGCTGTGATTTGTAAAATAATATTTTAAAGACTCGCTTCTATAGGTCCAATGCTCGTTTAAGTACCGTTCATATTTTAGGGCGTTTATGAAGTGTGTCCATTATTTATACGGACTAAATAATTGAAAAATAAAGATTTATGCTACATAATGCAAATGAAAAGGTGTGAATTAAACAAAATTGGTTTTAATTCGTTTTTCAAATGGTACTCCATAACTTTTTTTTATTATAAACGAAAACTACAAAACATTTTACACATCGTATTTAGAGCAGTTACCATAATTAAGAAATTTTTGTGTGAAATTTCATAAAATATTTTATGCAAAACCACATGTCGAATTTATGAGTTGTTTAGGAAACAACAAAAACAATATTAGATTGTAAAATTTACGTCCAATCCCTTCAGTTCGTCGTTGTCTGTCAGTCGGGTGTAGTCTACCTGCCCTTTTCGACATGTCAATGTAAAGCCATGGCCGTTATGTTGACTCCTCTTATCTTACAACGACCCCTTTTCCTGAAAAGAACCGTCTGTCAACTGTCTAGTCCGTCGATCTTAATCTATCCCTCAGTTAGTCATCCCCTCACACGCGTTCAACGTCTTGTTTGCTGTGCCTACTATAGATTTTTTTTGGGGTCTCTTTGATTTAGCCTACTTAGAAAAGTGCTTAAAATAATAAAGGGATGATGGTTATCAAATGTTCAAGAGTTAAAGGATTATCCACATAAACCTGGTTTACCGCGTAGTCTCACAAAGAAAAGTCCAACGGTGTCAATCTCGCGCAATCTCTGTGGCCAATCGACAACGCCAAGACGAGAGAGTGGCACGTGGCACCATCTTGTTGAAACCATATACCATATTGGTCGTATTTTTCAGTTGCAGGTCAAAAAAGGTTAGGTCATAATGTTCTGAGTGACAGTGACAGTCTCGCTGTTGTAGTTTTCAAAGAAGTGAGATCCAATCACCCCTCTGTATCAAAGAGTAAGATTTTTGGGGTCTGTCAGTTTGTTATTTGAGTGACCCCAGAAAAAAGGGGACAAATTTACTTATTAAGGTATTCCCCTTCAGCTATTGTATCAGCTGAACTTTGCACTAGGTGTAAGTCCAGATAGAAAATACGCCATAAAGTGCCATAAGAAGGTCCCAGCTCTTGAGAACGTCAAAAATATAGACATTCGCGTCTGCAGACCCACTTTCACTTAGAGCAGAGATATTTGAGATGGAAGGAGCAAAACGATAATGTAACCGATGCAATATCTTAAAATGAAAAAGAAATGGATATCCCTATACTTTAATGTATTCGAATTGCTTTTTTGCATCTCAAGTTTTCTCTACCTGGTCTTTCCACCGGAGTGGAGGTCTTCCTCTTTATCTGCTTTCACAGGCGAGTACTTTTGATTCGTTGAACTATGTATGTCATTGTCGCCGCCGAAATTCGTAAAAAAGTGTTTTCGATAGGACTCGAACCATGCCCTTCCGTTTGGTACTAAGCAATCGTAACCGCTCGCGGGACAGCTTATTTATGTGTTATAATAATTGCAAATAAATATCGACTACATGACAGCCAAAAGTCGACTTAGAGATGAGAAAAATTATGAGTTTTCATCAGATATTATAGGTACATCTTATGAAAATATTTCTTTATCTAAAAGGTTTTCAAATAAGAGCTGGTTTTTTGATATTCAAAAAATGGTTTTCCTTAAAAGATCAATGGTTTCGTTCTCTATTTGGTACGTAGCGCCGTCTTGTTGAAAGTAAACGTTGTCCAGATCGATAGTGCAATCCATTCATTTTCCAAAGTATAAGGTCCAATAACCCCGCTGGACTATAAACCGCACCAAACAGTTACACATTGAGGATATAGAGGCTTTTCAACAATAAATAGTGGGTTTTCCAAGCCCCAAATGGGTTAGTTTTGCTTACTGACGTTGCTATCGAAGTGGAAATGGGCATCATCAGTCGAAATGATTTTTCGCTGAAATTTTTATAGTGAATTTTAATAGATTTAATGCGTTTTTGAAGCGTGTATCGTTCCATCTTTATTACTGGCGTAGTTTTTACTTGTCAAATGTCAAAAAATGACAGCTTCAAAAGTGACATCTAGCGGAATAGCTCCTCTTATTGGAAAATAAATCTCACTTTCGTTTGTAAAGATACGCAGATCGCGCAAAGTTAACGACCGATTGACTTGATATTTTGTCAGATTGTTGCTATGTTTTCTGGAAAGGTTTGTACGAAAAACGCATTTATAGGTATTTTTGCTTGAAACTCTCTTTTTTTTAAGGGAAGTGAACGGAGCTATTTGAAGAAAAATACAAATTACTCAAATGGAATACTTTTGTTTCTTGGAAATGAACCAAAAACTTGGAACCGAGTTCGATTTACTCGAAATACAGATAATATTTTCTTTACGGGAAAAGAATCACCGATAGATGGACAAAAAATAGTATAAATTTGATATACATACCTATATACGAGAATGTAAGCTTGAATGGAGCGACGTTGTGTTTACCTCACATTGCTATTGCTGCGGGTTACAAGCTTTTTTTATATGTACGTTCTACTTGAGTGGATCCGAATGGTGTGTTCGGCTTACTCCGAAGTTCGAAGTAGAGTTTCTCGTGAAAAACAAGACAACTTGTGGTCGTTTGGGTTTGTTAGTAGAGGATTAATATAAAATGCAGATTAAAAAGTATTATTACAGTAGCTGTGAATTTTGATCTCAAGAGAGAGAGACCATGTTATATATAATATATATATATATATTTATATATTGTTTATTTATTTATTTTTTTTTTGGTTTCCTGTTATTAATTCACTAACACAAAATACATGTTTACGCACAAAAATAAAAATTAAACAAAAGCATTACTAAATCCCATCCGCATGTACATACATACATACATACACTTACTTATGCTTCACCGAAATACACATACTAAAAGTAAATTAAAAAATAAATTGTTTACAAGAAACAAAAAAAACACGAAAACCAAAATTAAGTAAGCCAAAAAAAACAAACAAACATCCTCTAAATCAACAGAACTCATTGCAGAAAGGTGCACTGCCTTATCGGGTGCGTGCACACAGTTATCGACCACCACAACATCACTTTCACTTCCACCTCAGCAATATGAAGTGGACGCACCGCAACCGCTAGTCGATCGCAAGCCGTCCATATCTCTCTTAAGATGGAATAATAGTGTTAGAGAACGCAATGGTCAAGTTGCTACGGTACTATCGAATGCAGCAGCAGCGACGACGGCGCGCTTTCAAGCTGCCAGGCAAGGTTTGACTTTCCGTTTTCGTTTCCGTTTCCGTTTTACCGCTGCTAATAATAATACGACTGACATAATGAAATTATTTAATTAATTTAATTAAATTAAATAATCAATTATTCAAATATAAAATAAAAATAATTAAATTAAAAATAAAATTTCATTATTAAAATTAAAAAAAAAAAACACAGTAACTTAAGTAAAATACATATATTTTTTGTGCAATATTGTGCTGCCAAAAAATCATTTGCTGCTAAACTAATACCTTAGAGCAATTGTTTCAAAAAACTTTAAAAATAAAATAAAATATAATTAAATAAAATTATAATTTGCCTATGTTAAAAAACAAAAAAGAATAGACAATTTTTATTTATCCAAACACACATTCCACTTTCCCACTCCCACCAACCAACCCTATTCCACACAACTCCCTTTTCGCTACTTGAATGCCTAACATTTTGCGAGATAAATTTCTTGCCGCGTCTCATTACACACAGGGGAACAATGGCTAGTGAAAGGACGTTAGAGAGAGAGAGAGAATTTACGGGTTTCTTATGTACTAAATTTGTTTTTGTAACTTGCGCGAAATCACTGAAATGACCTTGAACTTTTTACTTATGCGGTATGACCTTGAAACTGATTTTCTGTAATTTTATAATTTTAAAGAGTGCTTTCATGCAAAAGTGAGCTTTCACATTTAAACTTCATTATTCACGTCTTTTTGTAACGAAACGCCAATAAATATAAAAAATTGTGATAATGTGGCTAACGGTCTATAACTCTGCGATGTGTTGTTTTGTCGGTTTATTGCTTTTAGAAAATAAATTTTTAATTAGTTTGTATAATATAACAAATTTTGGAAAGCAACAAAAAAAATCATTTTTCCCCTGTGCTGCATCTAGAGTAACGCTGAAGAAATTTTCTGTATTAATTTTTCTTCATTAATTTTTTTTAACTACTACTAATTCTACTTACAAGCTTTTTTTGGCTCAAAAATTAATTCTTAGAAGCTTCATAAAAGCTAATGAAAGCTCTGAAACTAGCCCTCAGGTTTACGTAAAAAATTTAGTTGAAGTTCTACAAAAGCGCAACAAACGAAGGCATAGAGTTTATGAAAGCTTATTAAAACTTTCCATAAAAATTATATTAAGTAATTAAAAAGCTTAAACTCAGTGAACGTTTTGCGAAGGCACAACAAAAGCTTTATTACAATATATCTTACGCACAAGTTCTGTGAAAGTTTTACAAAAGTTGTAGGTTATGTAAAAAATAAATTTATGTTATTAAAAAACTAAATTAGTAGCTATATTTAAGGATTTTAGAAACAATTTAAAACTAAAAAACCAGAGCTATAAATTATTATTTTAATTTTTTTTATCTTTCAGGAAGCCTTTCAAAAAACTTCCGCTCTAAGAAAGTATCAAACTGTTTGCATTTACAGCATTTTTGCATTATCAGCAAGCTTGAGCTTTCAGAAAGTTTCACTTTTCAAAAAGTTTGACTTTTCAAAAAGTTTGACTTTTCAAAAAGTTTGACTTTTCAAAAAATTTAACTTTTCAGAAAGTTTACCCTTTCAATTGATGCTAAAAAAACTATTTGTAATAATTCAAAAGTTTTTTCTCAAAAAATCTTTAATTTCGTAACTTTCTTTTCCTAATTTTTTTTTGTAAATCTATCGTAAAAGTTTGACTTTTCAAAAAGTTTAACTTTTCAGAAAGTTTACCATTTCAATTGATGCTAAAAAACTATTTGTTAAATAATTCAAAAATTTTTTCTCAAAAAATCTTTAATTTCGTAACTTTTGAAGCTTTCAAATAATTTGAAGCTTTTAGAGAGTTTACACTTTCAGAAAATTTGTCTTTCGCAAGTTTGCATTTTCAGCAAGTTTGAACTTTAAGAAAGCTTATAGTTTCAGAATGTTAAAGATTTCAGAAAGTTTGAGCTTTCCGAAAGTTTGCACTTTCGAAAAGTTTTCACTTTCAGAACGTTTTCACTTTCAAAAAAGTTTAACTTTCAGAAAGTGTACACTTTCAAAAGGTTTTAACTTTCAGAAAGTTTACACGTTCAATTTAAACGTTTTTTGAGATTTCAATTTACTCGAAAAAATATTTGTTAAAAAACTCAAAAGTTCTATTATCCAAAAAAGTTTAAATGTTTTAACTTTCTCTACACTTTTCCTGAATCACTTTTCTCGTACATTACATTTTTAAACTTAAATGGAATTTTTTTTAATTATATAAGCGCTATCAGTTTCTAAGAAAGCTCTAAGAGACTTATCAGCTTATGACTCATATGTGTAAGTCTTTTAACAGTGGAAGCTTTTTAACTTCTGCAAATGCATATTTTAATAACGAATTGAAAAATTAATAACTAAAAAAAATTTCAAAGCTTTTGTTAAGCTTTATCGTGTTTATGCTAGCTAAAGTATTTACTACCAATACTTCTGCTATGAAAAAATTAACGGTTAAATAATTGAAATAATCCCAATTTTACAGCTAAAGCTTTAAGAAACTTCTCACGAAGAAAGCTTTAAAAAAGCTTTGTGCTAACTAAATTATCTAAATTTTTCCTTAAAAGTAACTAACAGCACATCACTAATAATTTCTGATTTCTAAACAATAATTTTAAACGTATTCATTATTCCAGTTAATTTTGATAATGGCGCCGGCACCTCGGCTGCCGTGCGCTCCGAACCAATTTCGTTGTCAGCATTGGATCGTGATTGCTTCATTATACCGGTGCATAGTGTCGATCGCTTTCTGCCAGCGGGCATACCGGTAAGTCAACTTAATTTCACAACTAAACTTTCGAAAAAAATTGCCAACGTATTATATTTCTTTTTAATAATTCCTTTTTTTATTTATTCCTTTTTTGCAGTTGCCCGCACCCTCAGCTGATGGCAAAACTAATAGTCCACTCAGCATACTTGAGGTCTCCGATCCGAAACTGTGTATTTTGGTACACTTGATGAGTCCCTTGGAGCCCATCGATCCAATGTTAGAATCACCACTCTCCCATCCATTGCTAAAGCAACGCGCAGTGGCTGCGGAACTCGTCTCGGAGGTACAGCAAGCAAATACGGCGGTGGGTGGCATGTTACTGGCCAATATGGAGAAGAATGGTATGCTTGTTGTAGGCCTGTGGAATGTTTGAATGTGATGAAAGTAGAGAGAGAAAATATTGAGTAATGATTACTTTTACTTTCAGCGGATTTCCCCTTCATATCGTACTATTTAATCAATACAACACAAACGGATCCATCTAATTTTTACTCGGGTATACGCGTCTCATCACTATCGAAATTCGAGCCGAAAGCACTCAAGTGAGTAAAGAGCAATAGAGAGCCTTTGTAAACGTTTAGAAGTTTCTGGAAAATATTGTAGACCCAACTATGACCTCGGAACATTGCCTACATCAGAACTTATTGCTAAAAAAAACCTTTTTTTCTAAATTTTAAGTGTTTCCCATATGTATACGAGTACCCTATGAATCGGTTTTCCACAGCCGAGGGGGTACCATCGATTGTTACCAGAGGTTCCGTAGAGATGCCCCTTTCCACTGTTGCATAATTTTGACATTTTGAAGCTCCCTTCCCAACTTCCTTGATCTCATATGCCGATGATTTTACGATATTAGTATCTGACCAGGCTATTGATAACTTTTGTTCAACGATAAACCGTAATATCTCCGACCTTTCCCACCTCTTCACTCCATGAGATATACAATTGCAATCAGCGAAATCCATGGCGACCCTCGTCACCAGGTAGACGAAGGAGTATCAGCTGGAGCTGAACGCTATTGTCGACTGTTAATAACCCGAAGTTTCTGGGTGTCCCATGCGACAGCCTACACTTCTTCACTCCGCATACGAATGCGATTACTATCAAAGTACAAAGCTGCAATAAAATCCTCAAGCCACTAGCCAGCATAACCTGGGGTAAACACGGCGAAGGAACACTGTCCGATGCCGCAGATGTAGAACCTGAAAGCCTGTCAAAATATCGCAAAATATCACCTTAAATAACAGCGAGACTTCTCTACATTCAGCTGAGAAGCATAGTGACCCCGTTTGCTATCAGTATTTGCTGGAATGTTACTGTAGGACTCGTATCTGATAGAGATGAAAAGAACTACACGGACTCAATACAATAATCCCAAATACAACAGCTGGACGGAACAAGTTATAGGCAGGAGTTTAACGCCATCCGCCATTTAAGTCGTCACTAAATCTCTTGCTGTGAATAGCCTTTACTGAACCCTACACCTATTTTAGACGAGGAGCTCGAACTGGATATTGTAGTAAATCCAACTCGTACTTACCTATGCTCCAGCCCGGCGTACCCAATCTTCTATGTAACACATGCAACCTACTTCGGGCGATGCAGGCAACTTCTTTGCATGCCCCATTAAGACGAGCCATTTAACAATCACCTCTTTTTGGTCCAAAAAACGCAGTAACAACTCATTGCCTAGACGTTTTATTATACCATATGACCTCGACGAAAGTCAAGAGTATAGTGCACCGCTAGAACAACAATACGAGCGATGGAGTCTTGAGCTCGTGGCTCGACTAGACCGTTTATATCTCGTCTTCCATTTGAAGGCAGCCTAAAACTGTATTTCTTCTACATTCTAGTAAACCAGGGAAACTTTTAGAGTAGTAAAAACAGAAAATTACTCATCTTAAGCCGCCTAATCCCAGCAGGAAGTCAAAAAATGTCTGTAGTTTTAAACATCTAGTCGTCAATGCAAGTCCGATATGTATAAGACGTGAGCTCAGAAATACCTTCGCAGCCTTCATCAAAAATTTGCTCTTTTAACGGGCCTGTTCTTTAATTTTTCTATGTTACTCAGGCTCGAGGTCGAGTTTCCAGTCAAATTTCAGACGGAAACTCGGATCATTTCACGTACAAATATGCGCTAAACCAATTAAACAGAAGTTTGAAAAGTTGATCATCTCCGGAGGCGCTGTGCTCGGGAGGCAGTGTGACCTCTACTCCAATGTGCTCTTTCCATTTCAATTAACAAAGCCAAACATTTCGACATTCGATTTATCATTAGCTCTATAACTCATATTCAGGGCAAACTCGCAACTAAAACCTATATCGCTGAAGCGATTTTCGGCCGAGCTCTTTCTTTAATTTGTGCTGTGCGTCTTATTGTTTTTCCCAATAAAATGTAGTGACCTAGAGTTTATTCTAAGCTGCCTCCGAATGAATCTTTAAAGGAGCTTTGTTTTCAAGTCAGAAATACACTCGGAGGGCTTGACTTACCCCGTCGAGGGGCGAACGCAATTAAAAAAATTAATTTTCTACAATTTTGGATGTCAGTCGGAACAGAGCTCGAACACTGACCTTCCGAATGTTAGTATGCAATACTAATCAGTTGGCTTTTGCGACCGCAGTTGATCTAAAATCCATTCTTTGACAATGGTTTCCTGAAGAATCGTTTCATCTTCCTGCCGCAGATTACAAGTGCTGGTACTTGTTGGAAAAGCAATTACTATTTTCAGTCATCATCTCAGGGTCTTTGAGAATATCCTATACCTACATACAAAGCATTCCAGTTCACTTCGCTCACGGCCAACATTTTTACTATGTGTGGCCCTGCAAGTAGTATACTCGTATTCATTTCATTGTATTCATTCAAACACTTTCCATATTCACTTTCCATATTATATATTCTATTCTATTATACTATTTTCTATTCTCATTTTATATGTATTTACCTACGTATATGTATGTATGTATTTAGATATACTGCCGCACATACTTTGGACTTGTACAGCGAAGTGGCTGCCATTTGCCGTCCGCCATTGGTATTGGCGCCAAATGAAAGTGGTAGCTTTAAGAAGACACAAACGCCAGCAACAGGCTATATAATCAGTGTATTTAAGGTATGTATGTATGTATGTATTTGCAATATTTATGCATGTTTGTGCAGGAGTACTTTAAATATATTGAATGGAGGTACTCGTGTCTAGTTAAATATTTATACATTTGAGTTGGTAAACAATGGATTTGCTGGATAGAAGCCCTGTAGGAAACTGTTAGCTAAATTTCTATTACTAGATTTGAACTCACATTCAATGTATAGATTAATACTAGTCCGTTATGTATTTGAATTATACCAGTTCTTTGTAAGCTCTCCTCTGTAGAATCGAGCTAATAGCATTCTGGTACATAAATCATAAGTTTTGCCGTGTAAAAAGGTAACTAGTAGCATTCTAGTTCAAAAAAATTACGGTATCCAAAATCTGAGAACCTTTTCCTTACACGCTGACTCTTAATCCGCGAGACTATGTCGATATATCTTGAACTTCTCATATTATTTTATCCAGAATTTAATTGAAGAAGTCACACGATAAGGAGTATTGCTCTTAATTGTAACACCGATTCAGAGACAGAGCATTTAGTACAGTGTTAATTTACGGGGATAAAAAACCCTGACATAGTGGCATAAAAGCAGTACTATCGAAGGCTGTTTTAAAAGCGACCTTTCCTGCCGTATTATGGCCCAATCATTTCTTTGATGGTGGACTACAATCACTCACGGTACCACAATAGCTTGCGAGGTGCTTTCATTGAAGAATAGTCGGACACTTATGCTTCAATCTTCTGGCATTCTTTCGTCCGATCAAATTCCGCTGCAATATTTGAATAACTCGGCCAGCATTCCCTTATCATCAATGACAGGCTGGAGAAATATTCCCTCCGTGATCTCAGTAAAGGACGGCTGCAATAGTCAAGTGGTTAGCATTGCGTATTCCTAAGGACCAGAATTCGAGTACTGGTTCGACCGACATCCAAAATTATAGAAAATTAATTTTCATAGTTGCGGGGCGACCACAGGCAGGGATTGTCATGCCCCACGAGTGTATTTCCGACTTGAAATAAAGGCTCCTCATAAATATTCATCGGTAGGTCGAAGGTGGCTTAGTATAAACTGTAGGTCCCTCCATTTGTTGGAAAAGCATCAAGACGCATGCCACAAAATGGTAGTTATAAATTTTAATCTCAGTATACTCTAAACATCGGTAACTAGATCGCCTTTCTTGCTTGTGATCCGGTCTTGAAATCTATTGAAAGTCACTAAATTTTTTCGCTAGGTCCCTGGCTGCCAGCTTCTTAAGCTATTCATAGTCACGCAATTCATTTTCTCTTTTCTGTCTACAAATACAGCTCGCTTCCCTCTTTAAGACTCGGTACCTCTGCCCGCGGGTTGTCCACCATCGTTTCAAGAAGATCAGTATTTTTTCTCTGCACTTCGTTACGATAATCCCCACCCTATCAGCTCTTCTATCGAAAACCACTCATTTCAGGCTAACAGAACCTTCTTCGTTTAGTGTTTTAAGATCCCTTTTTTGACAACCATGTGTTCACTATTATATGTCACATATGTATATAAGGTCACTAATAACTCAGTTGAGAGCTCTTCCCGAGTCTTTGTTGGGTCAGTAGTATTTGAGTTTTCTTAATGAGAAAGTTGGACTGAGTTAGGATCCTTTCGGATTCCTTAGCTATGAGGAATATTCTCTTCTCTAGCTTAAGGTTTGTGAGTTCAATATTTTGCTGGCACATTTTTAACCAACTCGAGCCTTCGGTCAATGTGTGCGCATTACTCGAAGATACACGAACTTCAGCCCGATCATTTCGGGTTTTTTCGTGTGCAGCACAAAATTATGAGACCACACAATTCTCTCTTTTTCGGATTTTTCCTGTTGGGCATGTACAATAAAGTTCGCTCAAAGTAATCACCGTTAAGGTAGAACTTTAAATTAGTCTTAAGGATAGCTCGCTCTAGAAGTTGTTGCTTGAAAATGAGACTATTTGAGGAGCTAATATATTTTGCATATACTTTCTATTAACACTCGAGCATTTCAAATATTTATTTTCAATGAATTTTATACGATTTCTCATAGGTTTTTGAAGGTGACGATGGCGAACGTTTCGAAAAGAATTGGCTTTACTGGACGGGTGCGCGCATGTTATATCGGTAAGTAAGATAACAACGAATGGAAAGTAACTCACTCTTATTAATTGAAGAAACTTTTTAATAATAATATAAAGAGAAAACATTAAAAACTCTCTCCCTTCCCCCTTCCAATAGTTATTTACCACGCGCTGCCGGGTTACGTCGCATTGCCCTACATAAGAGTACCTCGCAACGAGGTGATAAAATGTATTTGTTGGTTTGCGAATGTGCTGACTTGCTAAAGGATATCTCATCAGCTGCCTTTCTGATTCCTGCATTAAGAGCGCGCCTATGCGGCTATACAGGACTTTACAAGCCAATACAAGTGTTCTAAAAGGATGCGGCAGATGGAAAAGAATAAAACTAATTTTTTTTTAATAAAGCAACTAAAAAATATGTAAAATAAATTGGAACTTAAAAGCAACAGTTGTATACCTAAATACAAACATACAAATTTGGTAAACAAAGTGATAACATTTTTTTAAAAAATAAAAAAGTGAAATAAAAAATTTAAAAATTAAATTAAAATAATTAAAAAATGATTCTAGCATATGCATGAGGATTTCAGAAAAATAGTTTTTATTTATTACTAGAAAAATGTTAAAATTTATTTAGCACAATCTAAAGTAGCTGAGAATATCATAGAGTTTATAGAATTAACGAAATATTACGACCCATTGCAAGTTTTAGTAAAATTCTAAATTAAAATGTAGGAAATAAAATTAAAGGAAATCATAGTTAATAAAAAAAATATTTAAAATAATTTTTTTGCTTTGACTTTTCCATAAAAAACACAATTTTTTAAACAATTAGCTAATAAACTGGTAAGATATGGCAATATTAATGGTAAACTATTGAACTATGAAGGTACATACATACACACATGAAAATTAATAAATGGGAATACGTCATAAATTTATTGTTTAATTAATAAAGTCTATATAAATATAATAATAATAATATTAATGATAAAGATACATATATATTTTAATATAAATAAAAAAGAAAACAAAAATTACAATAAATTTTGTGCAGTTACATTTCAATCAATTCTACGCATATAAATACTTGCATACATATGTACAATTTTTTTATAACTGCTTGTACAAACCAAAACACTTGCATACATACATACATACATAAATATAATATTATTATATATCTATGTATGTGGGTAAATGCAAGAACAATTAGACCAATGATGCGTAAAAAAAATATAAATAAAATATAAATAAATGCTTTAAACAATTTTCAACAAATTACTAAATTTAATTACATATATACGTTTTATAATTCTAGCCAAAAAAAATTAGTAATTTAGTATTTACGTAAGTACTATATTGATAAATAATAAAAGTAATTAAAACTAAATAATATAAAATACTGGAACGAAGTACGCAGGCCTATTAATATAATAAAAAAAATTAATAAAATTAATTTAATTTAATTTAATTTTTTTTTATTCTAGTTTAGTTCACTGAATTTTTCATTTATTTTACTTCATTTTGTTTTCTTTTACTTCATTTTATATTATTTTATTTAACTTTACTTTGTTTAATTTAATACAATTAAATTTAGTTTTATTTCAATTATTTATTTTACTTTAATTTCATTTTATGTTTCTCTTTTATTTATTGAATAACTATTCAATTCTCTAATAACTCATTTAACGATAAAATGTGTATTCTCTAGTTGTTTAGTTAAATTTTTATTAAATTATATTGCATTTATTTTATTCTATGCTATCTAATTTTTTGTTTATTTTATGTTATCTTATTTTATTTTCTTTTATTCTTTCTAGTTTTTATTATTTTATTTTATTTTATAATATTTTATTTTATTGTAATTTATTTTATTTTTTTTTATTATATCATTTTATTTATTTTGTGTCATTTTACTTTATTTTTTATTACTTTTATTAAATCTTAGTTTGTTTTCATTTCATTTTATTATATTTAATTATTTTACATTATTTATTTTAATTAAAATTTACTCTATTTCTTTTCTAGTAACTCAATTATCGATAAAAATGTATCGCCCGTTATTTTTACAGAACAACAATTGGCTCGTATGCACTACATCACTACAGTGTTCTTTAAACTGTCAATCCCTTGCCGATGACTTGGCGAAAAGTTTGTTTGAGTGACGCAATTCGTTCATAAGTATTAAAACGCGCTTGATTATAATCTCTCGAATTAAAATTAATTAACAAATCTATGGCAATCAATTTCAATTTCACGTAATACTTACATATTTTAACAATAAAATCTCAAATCAATAAATAAAATGACATATATTCTTATTAAGTGCTGTGATAATTCAATTAACTACATAAGCATACACAATTAATTTATATTTATGTATACACGTATATATTTTTTTCGAACCTCAACTGCCACAGTGATTTGGTTTGCAAATGATTTCGTGAGATTGAAATTAAGCCTTTTCCTTATCTTGTGGAAAAAAGATGTGTACATATACATATGTAAATCCCATAAAAATATTAATTGAAATTGGAGAAAAAAAAAATACTTAAAATGATAAGAAATCATTTTGCTCTGAGAAAAATATCGTTTTAAAGAAAATTCAATTGTAATTTGAATTATTTAGTTTCGGTAAGCAATGAATCAGCACCGCTTGATAAAAAATAAATTAAAATTTTTGAAGATAAAACATTAAGTAGTGTATAAAAGTACAACATGAATATAGTTTACATAGCAATAATTAATAAAATTAGCAATAAATAACTTAATAAATCAAAAACGCTGTGATAAATTAACCAAAAATCAATTACGCAAATTAAATGCGAGCTAAAAGTGCTACACTCAGTGAAAAACCATTAAACTGCAACTAACATAAACCATACATTATGGCTATGTATAGAAAATAATAAAACTAAGCAATTTTAAATAGCAATATCCTTAATAGTAGTACATAAATTTTATAATTAAAAGCTAGAAAAAAAAAACAAGAAGAAAACTTAAAATCAGCGGTGGCAAAGATAAAACAAAAAATTTGCATCTATAAAATAAGCCAAGAATAGCAATTTAGATAAAGTAGAATATTAAAAAGTGAATTGGTGAAAATATTGCTCAAAAATGCTGGGCCAGAATTTGAAGCTTACGCAAATATTTATTTTTATGCTTTTATTAATATATATTTTTTTTATCAAATCACCCAAAAATTATGTTTAATTAGTTTATATGCCCCAGCAAAGCTCAGCTGCTCAAGAACCAACTAGAAGAACCAACAAGAGGCCCGAGCAGCTCTCGCCAGCTCCTTGTCCTTCGAATTGACATGCAGAGAAATTTAATAACGAAATAACTCAATGGTGTAAAGAAGCAGAATTGGTGTATTATTGACATTTTGGACCACATCACACTCGTAAGTGACCTCGGAGCTGCGGTGGAAGTTTAAACTTTAAATTTTCACTTCCGTTAGCCTTGGATCCATCTCACTCCTTTATTACAGAGGATCAGTCATCGCCTGTTACCTCTCGAGGGGATGTTGACTTGGAAGAAAAAGAGTCTACTTTGGATTATTTACTTTCAGATAATTCTTATGTTAGGCCGAGTTAGAAGTGGAGGGTCAGTCGCTAGACTTAGATACCAATTTTTTGTTTGTTTTGTTTATGGAGATGATATGCTTAGGTTAGAAGTCCAGTATACACATACGAGTATACTACGTTTCCTGTTTACTCTTTCTTTATTGGCGTGGGCACGACTTAATTATAGCCGAATCCACGTCAGTAGCCATTTCTTTTCTCCGTTCGGCACTAATACGAGACACCAATTGAAGCCAAGTCCTTTTCACGTGATCTTCCCAAGTCAGCCATTTCATCCGACCATATATTACAAAGAAGTTGATACATGCACCTTATCAGTTGCTTATCCCGCCGCATAGTTGTTCTTCTAGTGAGTAATTGCTATTAGGACTTCTCCATCGTCGGGTAATAGAACGTAAGTACCTCCATCATCGATTTAGGATCCAGGTACGGCATTACCTGCTATAAATTCAATTCACTTTAGGTATTAGTCCCTAGATTTGAGACCTGCATAAGGTTTTTTCGGTCTTGAATCATTCAGTCGTCGCTTTTTTCCATCAAATTTCCCCTGTCGGCCAATTTTTCCTGCATAAATAGCTTTTCGCTTCAACTATCGGTATCTCTCCCACATAAAATCGACTTCTAACGAAACACAACACCAAACTTTGAATGGCCTTGAAAGTCATTAGGACCGTTCTTCTTTCGTCTTTATCTAATCTATCGCATTTCCTGGATGATGGTGATGTCAGTCTTACATTTTGTGAAGACATCAACCGGCTGGGCAACGCTAACTACCTAATTAAGGGACCAAGTATTCCAAGTGAATGCCCACAAAACACAGTTCTTTATACACTATGCTTTTTTTTTTGAGAGAGAGAGAGAGAGAGATAGAGATAGAGATAGAGAGATAGAGAGATATAGAGATAGAGAGATTGAGAGAGAGAGAGAGAGAGAGAGATAGAGAGAGAGAGAGAGATAGAGATAAAGAGATAGAGATAGAGATAGAGAGAGAGATAGAGATAGAGAGAGAGATAGAGAGAGAGAGATAGAGAGAGAGATAGAGAGAGAGAGAGAGAGAGAGAGAGAGATAGAGATAGAGAGATAGAGAGAGAGAGAGAGAGAGATAGAGAGAGAGATAGAGAGATAGAGAGATAGAGAGAGAGAGATAAAGATAGAGATAGGGAGATAGAGAGAGAGAGATAGAGAGATAGAGAGAGATAGAGAGAGAGAGAGAGCGAGAGAGAGGGATCATAATTCCTTACTCTCTTCTCAGTTTCTCTCTGCTGCTTTTAACCGTAACTTTGAGGCAGGAGAGCGAAATGCTTGCCATTCTCTCCGCAAGGCATACATTTTTAATTCAAAATTTATAAAAATTAAAAACAATAAATTTAATAATAAAAAAAAATAAAATAAATTGCGAAAATTGTAAATTTGAGTAGCTTAAGCAGTAAGAGTCCTAGAGAAATTTTGAAAAAACGAAAAGTTCTACTTTAATAATTAATTATGTTTCTGGGTTCAATTAAAGAATTAAAAAATTCATCAAAATTAATTTAACAAATTTAAATATATAAAAATAAAAGAAAAAAAATATTTCATGCCAAAAATTAAAAAAATGAGTAGCTCATGCCATAAGAAGTCAAAAGAAACAGAAATTAAAAAATCGTGCCTCGCTCCTTTCGCTAAGATGAAATAGAAAATTAAATGCAAAAAAAAAAATATAAAAAAACCATATCGACTAACAAAAAGAAACTACTAACAGTTGTACATACAAACGTATACATATATGTATATTTAAATCAAGTAAATTACTTGCCACTAAAGCACCGTTTGCCTAAAATGTAATAAATATATGTACTCGTATGTACACGTATATGTAGTCGATAAGACAGACACTAGAAGCTCCACTTTTTTTGAAAAGTAGTAAAAGCACATTTTCTTCTTCTTCCGATTCTCAACAACTTTTACACGCCTTTCTACACAAATACTAACAAACAAATAAACAAACAAACAAAAGCGTATAACGATAATATCAGTCAAACATTAGCGTATCAAGAAATTGTGAAAATTTAATACATACACATTTATGTATACATAGGTATATTATATTTACTTAGTATATAGTTAAAATAGTAGCTAAGTACTTTTTCTTTATTATTATTAATTCGTAAATACAACAAAGGCGTAAATAATAGTAAAATTAAGCTAAACATCATATTGAAAAATAAAATTTAAAGCTAAAATTTGGTTTTTTGTTTGCTTTCGTGGCGGAAAAGCGTTTTTTTAGTGCTAAATATGGTTAAGTACTTAAGTGTTAATAAAAGTAAAAAATAAAAAAATAATAATAAAATAAAAATAAAATAAATTTAAATAACTTAACCAAATATATTGTCATAGAAACGCGTTGTCCAGCCATGTTCCGTGTTTTGCCGCGAATTCTTCATGAATAATATATATTTTTCGAATTTTTCCGGTGACGCAGGACCCCAATTGTTTGTGGGCTGCATGGCTTGTTGGAATTTCTTTTATAAAATAAAAAAGTCTTTTAAATGTTTTTCACTACTAGATAGTGTTTTTTTAGACATGTGGTTTTCACAAAAATTTTAAATAAAACGCATATAATTTATTGTTATGGCCAAGAATTTTGCTATATAATAAGGACAAGGGTTTGCCATTATGTTTTAAAAATGATTTCGGGAAAGTGACCGCAGCAACTGGCTCGAGAATGATAATTTTCCACTACTCTTTGCAACAATTGCCCAGCAATGAGATGCCGAATATTCTCTTCCAAGGCGTCAATCGTCTCTGGCTTATCCGCGTAGGCCAATGACTTCACATAACCTCACAAGAGATATTCAAGCAGTGTTAAATCGCATGATCTTGGAGGTCCACGACGCGCTTCAAAGTTTTTTTCAATAAATTGACACATTCGTTCGCTTTAAGCCATGTAGAGCCGTCTTGTTGGTACCGAAGATCGTCCATATAAACTTTCCACAATTTAGGCACGAAAAAGTTATTAACCATGGCTTTATAGCGTTCCCTATTGACTGTAACATTATGGCCGGCTTTAGTTTTGAAGAAATATAGACCATAGAGCACGGTAAACACTGACTTTTTAAGGATGTAATGGCGTCTCAGATATGGCTTTTCGATTATTATCACTCCAAATGCCACAATTTTTTTCATCAAAATTTTCCTGGAAAAATCGGGATCGGAACCCATTCATCGAGTGCGCGACGCAAAAGTATTGCCTCATTGAAAACCACACGTCTAAAAAGAACGTACTCACCTCCTTCAGCGTACTACCCGGCTGCGTGTACACCGTATATAAAGCCCAGAAAGGTAATTGCCCAACACCAATGAACCATAGTAGCCAAGCAATATTCATTATATAATCGGGATACTCGACACCCTTGTACTCGAGTGGCTTGTAAGTGATTAGCGTATAGACGAGCACAAGAAACATGAGACCCGGCGTAAAAATGGCCCAGCAGAGACGCCAATAAAGACCGGTTTTGAGATCGCACATGAACTCAATGTCCTTGCAGAAGCGTTTGACGCCTGGATGTGATTTAGAGAAGATCACAAAAATATCATATATTCATATTAAATTAAATTCTACAAAAAAAAACTCACCATAAATCCACGCAACCGTTACAATTTCACCAATCGCCAAAAATAACGCTATAAATGAACAACCAAAGAAATCGATTAGGTTAAGCAGAAATTGTCCGCCAGGTGTCGTATAGATCAGTCCACAAAGAAAACTGCATAATGAAAAACCGATTGTGATTACCCACTGCGGTATGTGACTGAAGCGATCTTTGATAACGGTAATCACACACGAAGACATGCCGATATTGCTGCCAATGCCTGGGGGAAAGTGAAGCTATGTTATACGCCACCCTTCTTAAGCTCTCTTTATTTCTCAAACTCTTTCTTAATTGCTTTCTCCACTTACCCAACACAAATAACATGAAGAAGAAGAGCACAGAAAATAAATGTGGTAGATATTTAAATTTTGCTATAGCTTCCGGATATGATATGAATGCCAAGCCAGCGCCACCCTTTACCACTTTAGAGATGTCGGTGGTATTCGTTTCCAGTGCGAGATTGCCGAGTATGGCGAAGATTACACAACCAGCGAGTATTGAGGTGCAGGAATCAATTGTGGTGACGATTATGACATCTCTGTGGGATGAAAATGGGAGAGTGGGTCAGATAACGGTAGTAAACTTCAGTTTAGAGCTACCCACAGATGAAGAAAAGCTCATAAAAACAGTTTGAGAGGAATAAAATTTCTACAGATAAATTATCTTCGGATACTGGTCTGTAAACATCAAAAAAAAAAAAAAAAAAAATTGTGGCCTTCACGCAGGTATTCCCTAGCGATGCTCTTTGCAATCCCGGTAACTAGTTATAATGTATAACTTCACACTTGGAACCCTTTAGAAACTACTCTGGCAAGCCGGTATTGAAATATCCACAAAAGCCTTGCTTCGTTCCAGAAATCGGTCAGATTGACAGCCCCCAAGTAAACAAAAGTTAAATCTATCGACCTCGATACTAAGTAATATTGACCAATGAAAACAGACTCTCTGGTAAAGCCATGAGAAGTGGGCTCGATATGTACTCTTCCTCAGCGGTGCAGATATTATATTTGAGACTTTGCTGGTCGCAATTGCTATTCACTCCCATTTACCCCATACTACCACCCCACCTGCCCATCGCTAAAACCTACCCTTAGTAGCTCTGAACTCGACCTTTAACTTGACTTGACTTGACTTTCGACACCGTTACTCACTCTTCATTATCACCAAGACAGCAAATATGTTCTATGGATCTGGTGGGTGGCCGATAATCATCGATGATTTTAGAAGTAAAATGTAGGAAAATTAAACAGGGTTTTCTTAGGGGATGTTACCACCCTCTCTTTTCGACAGTTTTTCTAATGGTATGTCGTTGATTGCTCGATCTTGGCCTCTAGTCAGACAATAGCTAATTTATGTTCTAAGGTAAAAGGGCTGAATGCCCAACCTTTCCCGTTTATTTCTTAACAGGAATTGAACACTCTGTTAATCCTCTTCACCAGCTGAAGCAAGGAGGACCACCCAGACCTGTATATCACAGGCGGTGAAGCACAAATCCCGCTGTCACCAACCGAAGTAACCTTCGGCTGGTCAATAATTACACATCTTCCAGATGAAGAAACTATAGACTTTTCGGAATACCGATATGAAAACTGTGACGGGAAATATTCGGAGTAATTCTGGCACAATTAAGGTCTGAAGATCGGACTCATTTTAAATCTGTCTTGACCACGAATAACCCTATCTACTATGTATCCCATTAAGCCAACTCATCTAACATCCCTCTCTCTATTCTGGTTCAAACCGGTCGAAATAGGGTCAGAATACTCACTTGTGAACACGCTTGTGGAAATTATTAAACGAAGCGTACATGATCAATGTACCCAAACAAATGGCCAGAGAGAAGAACATTTGTGTGATGGCAGCATACCAAACCTGGAATAAAAGAATCACAGTTACAAACTAAAAAAAAAAAAAAAAAAGACCAAACTCAAAACCTACATCAGCATTAAGCAACTGATCCCACTGCGGTTTCAAGAAATAAACTATGCCATTCCAGGCGCCGGGCAGAGTTACCGCACGACCGAGTAGTATGAAAAGTATTACATAGGGAAAAAGCGCCAGAAAGTATGAAGCTTTACCCGAGCTTTGAATACCTTGGAAAAGTTCAAAGAAAATAGTAGAAAAAAATATAAAGAATTCAAGTTAAAAGTTACTTCTACAACTTACCCTTAATCAATGTTATGACAATTATGACCCACACAATAAACAGATAAATCGCTAAATCCCAGCTCGGCGTGCCAATGCCATCTTCGATGTTCTCCTTTTCGTGCAGCACAACCTTGCTGTTTGAAAACAAAAATATTGTTTTAGTTTCTGTATGTCAAAGTTAGATCAGCTCTACTCACGTAAAATAGAGCTCCGCTGAGGAGATCAACTTCACTTGCGTCGCATTATCGCTGGCTGTGGAATTATAGGTTGTCATGGATATACAATTCTCACCCCATTCCGGCAGACATGTCGCCCAGGGCAATATATCCGCAAACGAAGCTATTAAGTACTTAATTGTTAATGCCATAATCGAGGCATAATAAGTGGTGGCCAATGCTGTGGCATAGACTTGACCATAAGCAATACCTGTGTAGGTGGAAGACAAGTGGCAGGTGGAAATGGAATTAATTGTTTTTTTTTTTATGAAAGGGTTAGACGATTGGTTAATTAACTAACCATGCTGATTAATCAATTTCGCAAACAGTCTAATTAATCAGTCAGGAATAATAGAAATAACAATCAGAGCATTAAAGGAGAATACACATTACTATAAGCTAAAAATTTCTCTTGTTATTACCTTCAGCAGAATCATGTGCTACCCACAAGCCGACCAACCGATCGAGAAGCTCGTTTCGGGAACAAATAAATAGTGACAATTCGGAGTGTTTTGAAATTGAAATCGTCACATTAATACTGACCGGTTGGTAATCACAAATCAATATTGAAAGTGTGAGTATTGGCCCATTGCCGCGAGGACAACTCTTCAAATAGCGACATCTTTATGTTAAACACCAATTAAGAATAACGCTACTACATTTATGGCCTGTAGATGGCGCAAGTAGCATATGTAAACAGAAACATATGTTGGAAGTGTCAGTTAAGTCTAATTTCGAGAGCGTCTCAGTTAGATAATTCGTTGAATAAATTCTTGTAGAAGATTTAAACGTACATATGTATATATTTAAGTACCAAAGAATTTAGAAGTGGCATCGCAGTGTTAAAAAATAAAGCCGGATTTGAAAAAGTTGTATACATGGTGATGTCCTCACTCTGGAACCTTTTCCAACATTGAACATCTGGTTTCGCAAGCACGGCTATGGCACATTGTAAATCTTTTGAGGGTCAAAATGCCTATTAAAAACTGCAGAAGGCCGGTGATTGGCCAATGGAGTGAAAAAACCTCGATTCCGAACATTATACATTAGTCTTCTCTCCAACTCCTGCCATTGTAAGTGATGAAAAGGAGATAAATGAAGATGATTTGTTACGCGCTATCATGCCGAATGAAAGGAGGAAAGGTAGTTCCACATCGTCAACTGGATTTCGAGAGCATGCAAGTGGCTTTGCTAAGCGTAAAAGGATCGATCAAGAAAATTTTGGTGAACCAATTTAGAGACGGGTTTCCCCTAATTAAGCCAAGGTGCATGCATCAGCTTCTTTGCATGGTCAGACGACAGCATGCACAACGTTTGGAACTTAAATGTGCTCTGTCTAAGCAAACAAAAACGACACCACACTATCTGCGCAAATTACCGTGGCATAAGTGTCTTTAAGACCCACCATCAATGAGCTGATTGGACCTTATCAGTGTGGATACGGAACTTCCAATCTACAATTAACCGGATATTAATTATGCGCCAAGTCTTGGAAAAGGCCTATCAGCAAAAATCGACAGCTATTTCTGATTTGGTATCCACTCATACAACTATGCAAACTCACGCTGAGTAACACCAGGCCCTCCGCCGGTATTAGAAATGACATCTCCGAGTCGTTCGACATGAGATGACTCTTATTCGTGTGACTTCTTTAGCTTAGTGTTGGAGAAAAGAATTACCAGCTTCTTTCTCCAGACCGAATACGTAAGCAATGAGAATAGATCAGGTAGCGCACGTGGGTAAGATGAAATATCTCTGCGATCAAACAACCAACCAACCGAGAGCCCATACCCACTTCACTGTTGACAGTGATATCTTTACAGCCGTAAATAATTTGGTCAATCATGGAACCAGCAGGAATACTCACACTCTTGCCACAGGTGCAACATCGATTGAGTAGGCATTCCCTTCTCGACGAACAAAACCTAAAGTCTACATACCTACAAGTCGCTCAACATTCCTGCCTTGCTATATGACACAGAAGTGTGGACGATGACGACAGACGGGAGTTTTTAGACGTTGACGTAGTTCAGAAAATTAAGAGACAGAGGCTACGTTGTCTAGGTCTCGTCATCCGGATGGATGAGATCAGTTCAACTTAAGCATTTAATTACGGATTTGATGTCTAGGCACGTAAATGAGTCTTAAACGGCTATACACTGCAGTGAGCCAGAGGAAAACCTTAGTAAATATATCAAAATAGAGCTTCCAAATATACGAGCTGTACCCGTCAAGGCAACAGGAACAGTCAAGCATCTGCTGTTATGCCTTCCCATATTCGGCGAACAAGGAGTTGAAGGCCGTGAAGACCTTCCAGTGCAGAGTGAATAGTGAAGAATAAGATAGATTTCTTCTATTTCAAAGTCTATCTTAAGTTTTTGCTTACGATAGGGTGTCAAGCTGACGATAATTTTCCGAAGTCACACCGAGAGGCATGAAATCTTGTCTAATCCATGTTTGACGAGTGGAGTGGAATCCTTAAACGACATTTCTGACATTTCTTGGACATTTCTGACATTATATATCCTGACGAACTCAAACATTTAATGCAATCAACCTTCCTAACTTCCTCTAACAGACAAACATATTATTACTTCCAGCTTTCGCTTTTGCTCACATGGAGAACTTAGACCCCAGTTATCAACCAGTGAGTTATATCAACATATGTATGTAAGCAGTGCACTCAACTTTACCCGCTACTCACCTTTCATAATCGGCGCCATATCGAACACACCCACCGCTCCACGACTGGCAAATTGTCCGATCAGCACTTCCATATAATAAACGGGACGCCCGATTAGTAATAACACTATAACATATGGTATAACGAATGCGCCGCCACCATTCTCCAGTGCGATAAATGGAAAACGCCATACATTACCCAATCCCACGGAGAGCGCAATGCAAGAGAAGAGAAATTCTATTTCACGACTCCATTTTGCACGCTCACCACCGACACCAACAATCGGCGGGTTTACATTAACATCGAGGCCGAGATCGATCTGTTTAGAGAGATTTGAGATTTTTATTAGAAAAAATACATATTTTTTTTTAGAAAAAAATTATATATTTATTAACGTACCGCCTCCGTTTCCTCCTGTTGTACGCTACCGATGCGTATATTCTGCGTATATAAACTATCGATTATAGAGATGGACTCACCCGCATCGTCTCTTAGCTGTCTACGATTTTGTGACTTAGGCATGTTGACATTTATGTCGCGTGTTTCAGAAGTTCACAAAATATTGATTTCGCCACGTGCGACTAATGGCTGTTTAATAAAATAAAATAAAATAAAATAAAATAAATTAAAATAAAATAAAATGTTTACTTGTGAAAAATTCCACTAAGAGTAAACTGCAAGATCTTGATATTTTACATTGACCATATTCATATTGTTTACTATAAAATTGGAGATTTGCGACAATTTACTGATTACGCACTTAGAGCAAAATAAAAAACCAGAGGTAATGAATATGCATTTAGCAACAAACAAAAAAATGAATGCATTTAAGTGAGAGTAAGGCACAATGTATGCCTATATGCTGCAAATATCTATGAGGAAAATTGTAGAATGCTTATCAAATGTCGGCATCTCTCAAAAAAGTGCGATACATTGCTAATAGAGCAATGTTTATAAATTTATAGTGCTGAATATGCATAAGGCATTGATCCACGAGTGAACTTGTCAAGTTCAATGCTCCATTTTAATATTTATATATTTCTAATAAATTATAATACAAATTATTTTTATTAATGTCTAATTTTTTAATATTAAAGGGTGCTTTTTTAGACATGTCATCTGTAAGAAGAAATAAAACGTATATAATTTTATGTTATACCTATATATAGAAGTCCAATTTCCGACCACTTTTTGACGCCGTATATCAGCAAAAGCGCGCCGAATATTCTCTTTAAAAGCATCAGTTGTCTCGAGTTTAACTGCACAGACAAGCGACTTCACATAATCCCAAGAAAAAAAATAGTCCTGCGCTATAAAATCGCACAATCTTGGAAGCCAACGACGCGAGATAAAGTGCGCACCAAAAGTTTCCTTCAATAAATTGATGGTTTTGTTGTCTACAGGGGAGGTAGCGCCACCTTTTTGAAACCACCAAAGTTCGCCCAAATCAACATACTCCAATTCGAGCACGAAAAAGTCATTGATCATGGCTTTAGAGAGTTCCCCATTGACATTTTTGAAGAAATATGATGGACCAATGATTCCTTCCGCCCTTAGAGCACACCAAACACTGACTTTTCGGGGCTGGAATGGCGTCTCAACAATGGTTTGTGGATTATCATCACTCCAAATCCAAGAAATGTTATCACATTTACCCAAAAATGAGTTTCATCGCTGTACAAAAATTTCTTATGAAGATCGGGTTCGGTAGCCACCTTGTTTTGCGCCAATACACCGGACGTGCAACGCATTTAATGGTCGTATGGCTTCAATTCTTGCACGTGTTGGATTTTGCAAGCCCGCAAACCAAGATGCTTCCACAAAATCTACCATAAAGTGGATGGACACAGCTCCGGTTTCGATCTTCTTTGATACTTTGCTCCACAGCAGACACAGCATCTTTGGTGCGCACTGTTCGGCGTCTTTGGGAATGCGTATTAACCACTAGAGTAAACGTGGTGCGAAACCGATGCATGGTTACTCGAAATACCGACTCTATTGAGCAAATATATCGACCTAATATTGGATACAGCGCGTAACGCGTCGCGCGTAGTACACGTATATTTGTTCACTATGAAATGGCAAGCCAAACTGAGCATAAATCAAGTGACAGCTGTCAAAAATATCAACTTTCAAACAAAGTATTGCCTCATTGAAAGCCACACGTCTAAAAAAAAAACACGCTTTATATCTATATACATACATACTAATTACTTATAAGTATATTTATTTTCATTATCAAGAAATTTATATGTCATTCAATGTTTAAAACAAAGGTGAATAATCGCTCTCTGATACTCCCGTGCAGAACCGGCATTTTCAGTAGACAACCGGCTTCAACTTGAATTTTAATCAATGAGTTTTTGGTTTAATGTCGCGGGATTGTTGATAAAGTTGAGCTTAAAGGTGGAATCTTCTTTTGCTTCATTTTAATTGGCGATATAAAGAGCAAAGCTTTCCCAATGCCAAGAGAAATTGAAATCAATCGATTTTTTTTATTTTTCAAATTGAATATGAGATTGGATAACTTCAGAAGCAAACTTTGCTCGACTACTAATTCATCTCAAACTCTTTGCGCTTTGCTTGACAATTTAAACTTTGACAACAAAGTGTTGCCAGCTGGCAAATTCAAATCTTAAGCCGACTGCCTTTATTTTCTTTGGTGTGAGAACTGTCAAAACTGAATAGAACTATCGAAGGATGCTTCAAAACCGACGGAGACGTGGTGTATGTAGAACCTTTTCCAACTGGTATTTTATAGGTGAATTTCTGATCAATGGTAGTTTGGCCAGGTCTGAAGCAATCAGCTTGTTGCCGGTGGACTTTAATCTCTCATGCAATGCGCTTGATAGGACCTTATATGTGATATTGAAAAGGCTTATCTCCCAATATTGGTGCAGATTGCTGGGTTTCCTCTTTATGTAGAATTTGCACAGCATTCCCCGATTCCAATTATCGAGCATGTTTTCGCCGGAACATATTCTGCAAAAAAGCTGATGTATGTTCCTGAGAAGTTCTTCATCGAATTGCTTGTATAACTCGATCATTAATCTATCGGCTCCTGACGCTTTGTTATTCTTCAGGCGATTGCTAAACGGGTTTCATCAACATCGGGTAATGGCACGTCTATGTTGTTGTCATACATTGAGGTTTATGGGTTCGCCATTTCCGGGAGTTTAATTTTTGCTGCAGTTAAGCGATCTGTTTAATTGCTCCCTCTATAAACTCTGAACATCAGTCACCAGATCAACTTTCTCGTTCCTACAGAAAGAAGCTCCGGTCTTGAAACCGTTCGAAAGACGATACAACTTCTCGTAGAATTTTCGTTTGCTTCCTAGGTTGGCCAACTTATCTCTTTTGTTCTTCATATTCACGCATTTATGCATCACACTTTTTCAGCAAATGCGTAAATAAATTGAATTTTTCAAAAAAATAAGTGCAATTTACCCTTTCGTCATAATACCTAAATGACCAGTAATTTATTTAATTATAGTATATTAGTGTTTTTCCAGCTCAGTTTTAGCACCGCTGTTTTTTAAGTAACAAAATAATTATAATAATTTAACAAATTAAATTTGCATGAAATTGAAAAAGAAATTAAGCTTTTAATGTGAATATTTTACATTTGAAATAAACCGCTGTATATTGTAATCAAGACTCAGCAACATTTCGAATAAAAAAATGTATATTAATCTTATTTCATAAATTTTAACACTTTTTTAATATAAGTGATCCTGTGAAATATGAGGAAACAGTCAAGTCGAAGTAGTTTTGAAGTCTACTGAATTCGGATATCTTTATCAATTTAATCTTCAAAAATTTGAGTTCTTCTCGAAACTGTGTTTTCAAAATCGGTTGCCAAAAGTTCTCGAAAACTATTCAAAAGATCTTGATAAAATATTGGACAAATTTGTCATGAGTTCTACTGTTAACGCGGAAGCACCTGTTTTCAGAGAGGTTACCGGAATTCCTTTTATATTTTCAAAAATTCTTTTTCAAATTTAACTTAACGTTAACTTGATTAGGGTAAGCACACATTTCTTATGTATATTGAAAATTAAGAAAGAAAAACATGTTTTTTACGATACGAAAAAGTAATCTTATAGACAAGCGCTTTTCACAGACTTCTCTTGAGGTCAACTCTTCACCAGTCAAATAATTTCGCCATAGACAGCAAAGGATTGTAATCACTAGGTTGCGAAGACCAGACTAGAAGGTGGATACATAAGAGCCTATAAAGATCAGTAAAGCCATTTATTGCAAAAATAATGGATTTCCTTTTACTTGCCCTACTATGCATATATGTACATACCTACAAATATCTAAATTTTGGAACTCAGTTAAAAACTATCTATATCCACCTCATAAAAATCTTTCCAAGGAGAAATGTTAATAATTAAGCAAAAGAAAGCGAGAACAAAACCATAAAATTATTTATTACTCAAACAAAATTTAGTTTTAATTGGGCATGACATTAATTGGGGAGAGATAGACATTTGCAAACCTTTTATTATGTCAAATAATTATCTTTTTTTCAGATTATGATAATACGAGTAAGTTCATAATTCAAAACTACCAAGGCAAAATTTGATATCTGTACACGCGGATTAATATTTATATTTCTGGTTTGAAAATTAAAATAAATTAAAGAAAATAAAATAAATTAATTTAAACTAAATTAAATTAAACTAAGTAAAAAATTAAATTAATTAATTCAAATAAAAAAGAAAAAATTAAACTAAACTAAATGAAATATAATAAAATAAAATAAAATGAAATAAAATAAAATAAAATAAAATAAAATTAAATAAAATTAAATTAAATTAAATTAAATAAACTCAAATAAAATAAAATTAAATAAAAATATAAAATAAATTAAAATAAAATGAAATAAAAAATGAAATTAAATATAAAACTAAAATAAAATAAAAAATAAAATAAATAAAATAAAATAAAAGAATAAAATTATACTGTATTAAATTAAGTTAAATCAAATAAACTAAAATAAAATGAAAAATAAAATAAATTAAAATAAAATGAAATAAAAAAATGCAAATAAAATAAATGGAAAAAAAATAAAAACTAAATCAAAAAATATAATAAATTACAATAAAATAAGCTGAAATACAACAAAATAAGTAAAATAAAATTAAAATAAAGCGAAATAAAATATAAAATTAGAATAGAATAAAATACAATAAAATATAATGAAATAAAATAATTGGAAATAACATCAAATAAAAATAAATAATATAGATATTAAAGCAAATAAATTAAATTAATTCAAATAAAATAGAATAAAACAACATAAAATAAATTAATTTAAATAAAATAAAATAAAAAATATAAAATTAAATTAAAGAAAATTAAATAATTCTAAACAAAACAAAAAAAAATGTATGTAAGCAAAATATGAATAAAATAATATGACCAAAAATATAATCAAATGAAACAAAATAAAATCAAGTAGAACAAAATAAAAAAGGGATAAAATAAAATTCGAATAGAATATAGAATAAAAAGTAAAGCAAAATAAAAAAAATTAAATATAATAAAATTCTATATAAAAATAAATAACGAAGATAAAAATTAACTAAATAAAAATAAAGCGAAATAAAAGCAGAAAACTTAATACTTTGATTAAAATAAATAAAGCAAAAAATAAAGTAAATACAAAAACTCAAAGTAAAATAAAATAAGGTACACAAAATAAAAAACCTTAAATTAAAAAAAAATTATAAATTAACATTAAATTAAATTAAATAAATAAAAATGAGATATTAAAATAAACTCAAATAAAATAAATTAATTAAAATAAAATAAATAAATATAAATTGAATTACAATAAAATAAATTAAAATTTAATTAAATCACATGAAATTAAATGAAGGAGTATTTAAAATAAAATAAATAAATAAAAAAACCTTTCAATTGAGTCAATATGCTATTTTTCCCAAGATTTCGTTTGAATACACAGTTGAAAGCTTGTTGTCAGATTACAGGAGCCGTGAAATTGACTTTTTGGATTAAAAGTTCCACACTTCTCAATCATTAGCCTTACTGGACCGGAAAAAAGTATATTTAATAAGCTTATAAATGAAGTTCAAAGATAAAAAAATTCAAAACTTATTGAAAAGTACACATAAATTTAAAAATATTTTTTATTTTACTTTTTAATAAAAATATAATATATTTCTTGTAATTAAAAAATATTATAAACAATTTTTTTTTTCCATTAAAAATGTTAAAGTCTTTAATTACAAGCAATATCGGCCGCGCGATCCTTGAAATATTTTTAGTAATCATAATTAAAATTTAACACTCACATTTTTAATTTAATATTTTACTATTATAAATATTGATATAATTTTTAAATTAAAAATTTCACTTCACTCTGAATTTCTATTTTATTTTAATTATTTTTATGGTATATTTGTGTTGAATCATTTAAAGGACACTTTATTTATTTTTTCTTTAAACTTGTCTTTCTCACGACACTTGAATCGCAACCGCGTCTATAAGGTTTAAAATAACGACTGAATTTGAATTTCAAAAACGACGTTGCAACGAAGTCAACGATTATCTATTAAATATATATGTACATACATACGTATGTGTGCAGGTGTATAGATATGTTGTTAAAGTATAAATCATTTGCATGAATGTGTATGTTAATTTGTATATTTATTAATTGTTGCAGTGTCTTTTATACATGCATATGTATGTATGTATATATTCATAAACGCAATATATTTGTACTTGGATTAAAAAGCACGTGAGTAAATATGCATGTATGTGCTTAGATACGAAGCTGAAGATTTTTTTATACTAAATAAGAAATCTCACAAGAATTTTAACAATTTCAAATCTTTGAGTACATATATATATGTATGTATGCATTTGTATTAATATAGATTTTCTTATCTAGCATAGCACTCATAATTCTAAAAAGTCTGTCTAGTCTGCTTTGTTGCATTTATTTACATTAAAGTAAATAAAAGAAAGACATTTTTGTTTCTATTTTTTTTTTTTTAGTATAATGCCTCAGGTGTAACATGAAATAAGAGAAGTGGCAACACCTTGTTTAAATTGGACTTTTTACATCTGTCCTTATGCACACACATATACCTATATGTGTGTATTACAAGAGATATAAAAAAGAAATGACTACTTTTAAAGAACTTTTTTCGAGGATTTTAAATAAAAAAAAAATTTTAACGTAAATATTCTCATATAAAATAAAAATTAATTAAAATAAAATAATTTAAGATAAGATGCAAAACTAAAAAGAATTAGTATTGTAAAACTAAAATAGATAAAAAAAGGAAAACAATATAAAATAAAATAAAATAAAATAAAATAAAATAAAATAAAATAAAATGAAATAAAATAAAATAAAATAAAATAAAATAAAATAAAATAAAATATAAATAAAATAAAACAAACTAAAATGAAAAAAATAAAATAAAATAAAATATAAATAAAATATAAATAAAATAAAACAAACTAAAATGAAAAAAAATAATAAAATAAAATAAAGAAAAAACATAGAATTAAATCCAAATTCCAAAATTTTATTAAACATAAATTAAAATAAAATAAAGCAAATTTAAGTAAATTAAAATAAAAAGACTAAATAAAATAATATTAGATCAAGTAAAAAGTTCGTTCGGTTTTTTATTGATTTTTCAAAATATGATAACTTCGTGTACATTTGTCCGATTTAAGTCAAATATGCGCCGTTTTGTTCGTAAACTTGTTGCCAACGAGATGCCACTTCATTATTCCCCTCTCGTAGAATGCTGCGTCCCTTTTGGCAAAAAAGTCGAAGAGCCAATTTTCACAGGCCTCTCTTGGGGCCAACTTCTCCCCATTAACCGCGTTCGCCATGAACAGGAAAAGCTGGTAATCACTTCGTGCCAAGTCCGGACTATAAGGTGGGTGTATTAGGACCTCCCATCTGAGCTTCTGGCGCGTCACCAAAGACGTGTGTGGCCTGGCGTTGTCCTGATGGAACACAATTCGGCCTCTGTTGATCAAAGATGGCCTCTTCTGGATGAGTGTTGCCTTCAAGCGATCCAGTTGTTGGAAGTAGAGGGCCGAATTGAGCGTTTGGCCATAGGGGAGCAGCTCGTAGTAGACGATTCCTTGCCAATCCCACCAAACACACAGCAAAACCTTCTTGGCTGTCAATTCTGGCTTGGCCACCGTTTTCCGCCGGCTCACCGCGTCTCGACCACGACCGATTTCACTTGACGTTGTCGTAAGTGATCCACTTTTCATCGCCAGTCACCAAACGCTTCAGAAATTGGTCGATTATGTTGCGATTCAGCAGCGATTCGCAGATGGAAATTCGGTCCATCATGTTTTTTACGTTAGTTCGTGTGGCACCCAAACATCGAGCTTCTTTTTGAATCCAAGGTTATGCAAATGGTACCAAACGGTTTTCTGGCTTATCTTTAGTTCCTCAGCAATTAAATAAGTGCTACACGTTCGTTTACAGTATCATAAACTAAATTAATTTTTTCAGCAGCTTTGGCTGCTTTTTCGCCTTGATCGAAGAAAAATTGTAAAATATAGCGAATTTTCTCTTTTCTGGTGTCCATTTTTGACGAGCGCTCACAACGTACCGAGTCAACAATCGAAAAACTGTCAAAGACAAACTTTTAGCGCGAATAAACACGTTTTCAGCGCCGCATAGTATGACATGATGCTACACGTAACACTAGTACTATGGACAATAACGCCATGTCATAGATAAAAACCGAACGAACTTTTTACTTGACCTAATATTTATACTCTATATACATACATATGTATGAATATACATGCCTTCATATCTGTAGTTTTTTTTTATATAATTTATTGCAACATTGCATCAATCACAGCTAAACAGTGAGTACAGTGGACTCAGTTAACTTTTAGTGAAATAGAATTATAGAAAAAAGTTACTTTGGTACAACGATCAGAAAATTCAGCCTCTACAACGAGACATTTCTTAATGGCCCAAAGCTGATCGACTTCACTGGGCACCGATATATGATTGTCTGTAATATTGGATACAAAAAGATACATCATACTCTGGATCGAAGTCAGAACGAACATTTAGTGCTAGACAGAAAATACGCCTCCAGTGACTTAGAAATGCAAGTTTAGAAGTTGGGAGCTAACAAAGACTCGCACCACTATCATGCTGCAGCCTTGACCCAACTTTGTACAGCCATGATCCAACTCTATAAGATTCGATATTGCAATTACAGTAGATAGTCACGCAGTTTCCTACACGTATTGTGCTCCTGCTCTCAGCAAGCACTCTTCATAAACTGGAAAGGAAACTATTGGTCTTCGACAAACTCGAATAGAGATCTGGTACGATGATTCATTGATCGCATTTTAGGTCGCCTCATCTAACTAAGATGGAATAAATTCAATGTCAAGTGGTTAGCAGTGCATACTACCATGTAAAAGAAGCTCCTGCGGTTTAGAGGTTCAAGAATTTACCGTCTGTAAGGCATGCCTGTCGTAAAAGGCGACTAAAATCCAATAGTTCCCACAACAGTCGAGTCTTTATACCGGAACGAACCGTATTTTTTATCCGGCCAAGGACTGTCACACACGCAACATTTCCCGAAAACTACTTTGGGGAAGATTTTTGCAGTTACAACAACAACAAAAACAGACATGTGAAAGATTATGGATTGTAGTCTGAGCTGGAACAATATCTAAAAATACAAATATAGAGCCTCGAGAGCGGATGTCAATCTCTCCGAGTATATTTCTGACAAGAAAGCTCTTCAGCAAAAACCCTCAGCCGTACGGTGCCGGGAATTTGATCCCACTTTGGTCCACTCCGCACCATTATGCATAAGAAAAAAAAATAGTTCTACGCAAATCAACATAATCCAACGTTCGGCATCCCTTTCCCACATCACACATAATTATCATTTGTCTAATCTGAGTTATTTAGACAACACACATATGTACATATGTATCTAATAAATGATTTCAATTGATTGTGCCCATTTTCACAACGATCGCTAATCAATCAAAAGATTTTTGATCTCGAGATGAGATTCAACGCGCGATTGTTGTTGTCGGCGGTCAATACCAGTTGTTGCTGGTTGCTAAGGTGGGATGTGTAAGCTTTAACTTTATAAAAAAAAATGAACAACATTTTTGCATTTTATAAATTTTTATATTTATTTATATTTATTAGACTAATTTTGATTTACAGATAAACTTCCGGCTCAGCCTCAAGTAGAAAATTATATAAAAAAAAAAATTTGAATAATTTTTGGGGAGCTCAAAAGTTCTCGCCGACGGTCGTATTTTACATAGATACATATTTACACATACATATATATACGAGTACTTCCACATACCATATACACATATATGTATGTAGAGATGTTTTAAGGAAGCACAAATCAAACAAACACCACTACGCTGACACACATTTCCACAACAATAACAACTCCCACACCAAACGACAGGCTTTCTTCTTCTCTTCGCTTTCTTCATTGCTGCTGTTCGGTCTCGCTGATCGTTTGATCGTTGCATTTTGCTTCCTCCACTCATTAGGTTTCATATTTCTTTACATTAATGTCGACCTGTCGCTTACGTCGCCTCTCACTGGCATAATAATAGAGATTTTCATTATAATCATCAGCGCCCACGATCGGTGGATAAATGAGATTCTTACAGACGGCATTACCAAGTACGTTGTGTTGATAGATGGCGCTGTAAAAGAGGAGAGAGATTAAGAGTTTTTGGGATTTTAGTAAAACAATATTCTTATCTGTACATACATATTCGTACATGAAAATATAAATACAATAGAAAACACACATCAAAATGGTAAAATCAGTAAGTCTGCAGATCAGGTCCCCTCCAGCTCATCATAACCGTCCTACTATATGGCGCAGAAGCATGGACGATGGCAACATCTGATGAGTTGGCCCTGGGAGTCTTCGAGATAAAAGTTTTGCCTAAAAACACTCCAGCTTTGAAAGTAGTCGATGCAGTACCAGCTGGTGGAAGCAAAGGAAAAAGAAGATCTCCACTCCTTTGGGAGGATCAGGTGGAGAGTGACCTGGCCTCACTTGCTATTACCAACTGGTGCCAGACAGCGAAAAGAAGATAGGAATGGCGCGCTAATATTGGTTCGACTGTCATCGCGTAAGCGTTGCCAACGCCAATAAAGAGGAAGAAGAGGTTGAAGCGACTCAAAAAGACCTCATTCCGAACAACTCAATACATATCTCGATTGCAATAAGATTCCTTAACACACTAACCCCAAGGACTAGTCCTAAATAAATGCTTTCTCATTTGAAATAACTCATAAACTGAACATTAAGCGCCCTTTAGAGGAAGCACTGCCTTTTTCTGACTCATGACTCTTTAATAAGTTTCAGAAAAGTTGCAAACCCCCAAGCGCACACAATCCATGATACTCCGGTTTGTGATGTACGACTTGAAGTTTTTGAAATTCCCTGCAAAGAGGAGACCGCAACTGTTGTTATTCCTGCAAGACTATGTTGGGAAAGTGACAGTCATTGGTCGAATAAAAATCCGCGCCGTTCCGTTATGAAATCCAGAATTTTTGGATTTTAGTCGCCTCTCACGACGGATATGCCTTACCGCGGGAAAATTCTTGAACCGCAGGGGTCGCTAGTCTATTTTTTTTTCTATAATTTTGGGTTTTGATGTGGCCAGGATACGAAACGACGACCTTTTGTATGGTAGCACGTACTGCCAAACACTTCGGCCGCCGCTTCGACTAGTCTTAGCAGCGAGTATATCCGCCTTGGTCATTCTATAGAAGTTAGTTAAGGCTCTGGTCTGGTAAAAACTGCTTGATGGTTACAACTTTTTACTGAAACGTGTTCGGTGTTGCTAAAGAAAGCTGAAACGTGTTTGTTCCACAATTTCGTGAATATTTCCGACATACCCACATAATATACATACGTAAACCCACAGCCTAAGCCAGTACCACAGATCGTAGAGACCTGAAACTAGGAGGATATGTTCTGCGTAGGTCATAGGCATCCGATAGAGGATTTTTCGCGAAGGTGGATCTGAGGCCATTCAATTCGAAGTTATTTATATTTTGCTCCAAATGTTTCAACATTATAATTTGTATATTATAATAAAATAGGTAACGTAAAAAAATGAATCGAAAAAATCTTATTAGAACCATTTTGAACCACTTCTATGAAGATGAAGTCGCGGTCAAAAATAGTATGTCACTAAACTGTCAAACAGTTGGACGGATTTTGGTCATACGAGATGTGACAATTCCATAAAAACCGTATATTTCAAAATTATTCTACAACTCTGCCATCCCCTTCAAAGTAGTCTCCTTGGGCAACTATACAATGATTCCAGCACGTTTTTCACGCTTCGTAACATTTCAGGAATGCTTAGACTGGGATGTCCGCGGATACCCTCGTCACGGTCGCCCGGGTGTCCTCAATCGACTCAAAATTACTCGTTTTCGTTATCTTTCGAGTACTTGGCGATAGTTGATTTACGGTTCATCGTCGATCTTCACGGATTAGAGCGCGCATACGCTGTCCGCGCCTCGTCTTCCAGGCTTTCACGCCCCTCCTTAAACTCTTTATGCCATCGAAACAGCTGGGCCCGACTAAGAGCACAATCACCATGCACTTTTACAATTTTAGCGTATGTTTCCGGAACTGTTTCGCCCAATTTAAAAAAAATATTTGGAGTTAAAAATTACGAGTCATGCCCAGAAGGTAAGTGTACTCGAGCGCTCACGGCCAGAGTGATGTTATCTTCGTCAAAACCCCCTCTGAATGTGCATAAGTGGCAACGTGAATTTAAAAACGACGGTACGTCTATGCATGATCAACAGATGAGCGGAAGACCTTCAACTGTCGCTGACGAAATGTCTGAAAAGCGTTTTTTCGAACAAAATTTTCATCAGTGGCGGGCCATATTTCTCAGATAATTACACCCAAAAAAAGCTTACTATCTTGTACACTCTTTGCCCAGAAGTTGTGATTACTACCATAAATACTTTGAAAATGACAACGGTGAGTGGAGTGTTATGGTCATATGCCACACGACACGAGGGAACGTGGCTTTGTTGCGAGAGAGATTTCCCGGCCGCGTAACCTCTCGCCTCTCGTTGGACTTATTTTTTATTATAATTCCGATTTCAAATAAAAAAATATTTTTAAAAAAATTCAACCATACTAACTTGAACTCAAGCCAAAAAAAAGCTTACATTGTTTGCTTCAGATTCGCAATCTCCTCCTCCATGCGTCCGATCTTTTCCTCCTGTTTCACACGCAACATCTGACTACGTTCGTTACTCTCCTCCAACAACTTGATCATGTGTTCCTGACGCGACAACTCCATCTGCTTGTGACTCAATGTGCTAAAGAGATTTTGGAATTCCTCCGCTTTTGTGCGCAGATCATTATTTAACTTTAAGGTTTTATAAAAAAAAGTACACCAAATAGAATGTTCAATCATTAAATGAAGACTGCTTTTTCGGTTCGAGTGACTCACCCATACCTCATTGATGGTGTTATTCTTATCGCCAACTTCGGCAAACATTTGCTCGAGGTGTATCCGCTGGCTGTTGTCGTTCGTTTGCAGTGAATTAATCAAATCGCTGCGCACCTCGAGCAGCTGTTGATCGCGACGAATTTGCTCCTCCAGCTGTTCGATGTTGAAGTGTGCTTTGGACAATTGTATTTTGAGTTTTTCAATTTCGCGCACTTTCTCCGCCTCCGACTGACGCAATTTGGCGAGCTGCAAGGACAGGTCATGGTGATTTTTGTTGATGCAAAGAGTTCTTCTGTTAATGAAACTTACCTCTGCCTGATATTCCTTGGGTAATTCCACACTTTCCATTGCTGTCTTCTCGCGTGCCAATAATTCTCTGATATAAGTAAATATATAAATTATTATGAAACGCATTTCAACATTCGAATACATTGATTAAATGTTCTGTGATTACAGAAAAAAACAAACAACAACAAAAAATAAAATATAAATTTTGCTTTTTATTCTCATTCATCCCATGAGTGTGGCCTATGGTATTTACCGTTTGTCGGCATATCCGCTTGTTTTGCAAGTTTTCTAAGGCTCAAGTGAAAGATCGCAGAACATCCCAGTAGGAAAAAAAAAACATTTGAAATTTTAAAAAACTTTAAAACTTTCCCGAAAGACCAGTTTTATAGTGCACAAAATATGGTTTAAATGTTGAAGAATATTAAGCCAAAGCAAAAATGGAAATAAAGAGGTAAAGTCTGCATATAAATTAAGGTTTTTTTGACGTTTGGTTTTCAATGGGACACTACTTTGTTTGAAAGTTGGTCTTTTTGACAGCTTTTTCGAGGTTTAGTTTGACTACCATTTCATTTTGCAGAAACTGGCTCCAGAAGAACGTTTGAATATCCTTCAAATTTATTACCAAATTAATGACAGTGAAGCTGTGCCACCTTTCACTTTATGGAAGATTTTGCGGATGGATCTTGGCTTGAGGTCTTACAAAACTCAACTCCTGCAAGTATTGAAGCCGAACGACTATCAAGCGTCGCATGTTCGGTGAATGGGCCCAAAACGAAATGGTCATCGATACCGGTTTTTTCAAGGACACCGATGAAGCTCACTTTTGGTTAAATGGTTACGCTAATAAGCAGAATTGTCGCATTTGAAGTGATAATAATCCACAAACCATTCTTGAGACGCCTCTCCATTGTCAAAAAGTCAGTGTTAAGTGTGATCTGTCAGCAGAGGGAATCATTAGTCCATATTTCTTCAAAAATGAAGTCGGCCATAATGTTTCGTGCCTAAATTGGAGAATTTTGATGTGAACGGCCTTTGGCTCCAAGAAGCGCTACATACTGCCAACGGATATTTATTAAAAGAAATTTTTGGTGAGCACATTATCTCGCGTTGTGACAGGTGGCTTAGAAACAAGTTAAATTTAGTCGAAAAGAAAATAACAATTTCTATGGATTTTGATCTGAGGGACAGCGATATTAGGTGGGGAGGTTTCATTATGCATGTAGAGTGGGTATTATGCAGATGATAATTATATCATATTGTTGGTGAAGGCTTCGACCATGCAACGAAGGCTGGACGTCGCTAAGCTGCAATCACAACGGACGGCTAAAACCCACTCCGATCACATTTCCAGCGCTCAACACCAGCGAACCAAGGGCACGATGAAGACTGATATTGATATCATTGGACGTTGAAGCGAGATGTTACTGCTGCATTTTTGGCAATTTAGAAGGAAATGACAAGTATGGGTCTGGCAGGACAAAATGAAGTGCATGCTGCCTACGAACAGGAATGTACGGCGACTAGGTTATAGTATGGGCACAGGAAGCAAATGTGTAATAGAGCTCTTCTCGATCTCCAAAACTAACGTCTTGCAAGACGTTTACTTTACTCGTGATATGGATTGTTTCACAGACGATTGTAACCGCGGTTCGAGAAAAAAATATTTCAAAAAATCTTCGATCCCATTTGTGTTGGAGACGACTATCGTATTCCATTGAATCAAGAACTGTACGAGCTTTACATCAATATTGTTTAGCGCATCAGACTCCAACGTCTACGCTGGCTCAGACATGTTGTACGTAAGGACGACGAAGCTCTAGCAATTTTTCGAAGCGAAAGCCAATGGAGAGCGGCGCTTGAAGGACCTGGTGGCGGAGTAAAGAAAAGTCGAAATCTATTCGGTGCCAGGGCACATGATTATCGAAAGAAGTGAGGTATTGTAGTTGATGAGCTGGTTAAAGAGGGAGTACTTTCTGAATAGGATGTAGCCGTGAACTTGCCAGTCCCATTCAAAGAAGTAAGGCACACACAAAAAATGCTTTAGAATCATAGCTGCATGACTTTGAGAACGAACAAAAAGTTGTAAAATAGTAAAAGTGAAGTCATAAAGCTTACTAGGTTTCTACTAGCAATAAAGAGATTAGCCGCCAGGTTGCTGGTAGGTGTGTAGCAGAGCATTTCCTATCAGAAATACAGGGTTTAGAGACTGTATTGCATCTGCAATCTGTGAGAGAAAGTGATCTCACTTGGCGAGGATAAGCTCCAGGACTTTCAATTAGCATTGGATAAAGATCCAAAACGTCTGCTTCGGTTTGCTAAGGGCACATCAATGTTCTACCAACAAAAGACACAGGAGAAAATGTAGCAGAAAATAATTTGGATCGCTTTGGTAACAATATGGACGTAACATCATTTAGGTGAGACTACCTAAGGAGTCCAGCAGCTCAACCTAAAAAAACCTAGCTGAACCCTCTATAGTACGAATAGTAATTTCGGTAACTTTTCGACGTTACCTCGAATAATCACAGCATCGGAGGAAAGTCTTTATGCTTTCACCATCCTACTGGTACCATACTGTTACCATTCATGTACTCAGGCTCATGCATGTTTCATCATATTTACTTTCTCAGTTAAAGTTTTACTAAATATTAATTTAAAATTATTATTGGTTCGCGCTCAGTGACTCACTTTTCAACTGATGCTGCAAACAGACAATCAGACAAACCGCTGAAGCCATTTTGGGTGAGCTCCTGTGTCTTGATATTTTTCCAACAAAGGGGAGGAGTCTACAGTTTATTCTAAGCCGATGGATTCTTACGAGGAGATTTCATTTTCATTTGAGAAATATACTCAGAGGGCTTGACATTCCCTGCCGAGCGGCGATCGCAATAAGAAAAGTGAATTTTTTATAATTTTGGATATTTGCTTAGAGCAGAACTCGAACCCTGACCTTCCGAATGGCGGTACGTAATGCTAACTACTCGGCTATAGCGGCTGCCAGACCCCAAATAGTCACCTTAAGTGCAATAAATAATCGATCTTTCAAATGCAGATGTCCAGGAAGAGACTCTGCTTTTCATGGAACAGACCTTGTACTAAGAAAGTAATGTATTATTTGAAGAAAGAAAAGGAAAGAAGGTATGAAACATTACTTTTCACTTTGTTTTTCTGCTACGAAGATATTATAAAGTGGTCAAGAGAGATTATAAAATAAGTGAGAAAACCGAATGAAAAACTTTCTAAATTTATTTGGGTTACTTTTGGATGGCGACTAGAAGATTTGCTCTGTAAGAGTTGATTTGTTTGTCAAAAGGAGTACTTCGAAGCTCCAGAGTTTGAAGGTTTTCCATTGTTATTCACTGATTATATTTTTAATCCTCTTTATATATTCATATTTGGGTTTTCCGACGCTCTTTCTTATCAATATATAAACTTAGTTTTAACTACTGAACTCTCTCTCTCCCTCTCCCTCATCAAAACTCACCTGTTATGTTCCTCCAAATCATTGATTTTATGCCGCAGCTTATTTACAACGCTTAATTCCTATTGAAGAGGCGAAATTTTAAGCAATCAACTGTTCAGTAATTTCGTTATAAATACCCTTTTCCACCTCTTTACCTCTTTCAGTTGTTCAACTTGCACAACAAATTCTTGCTTCTCTTTTTCCAAAGCATCTAATTTTCCTTTTAATTTATGTATTTCCTTTTTCAACTCTTTCTCATGATGATGATGCTCGGCTAGTGGTGGTTTCGCTTGTTGAGCTTCTTCTAATTCCTTTTTGGATTTCTCAAGTTCACTTTCCAGTTTCTGTATGGTATCACACTTCTCATGTTTATCTTTCTTCTCGTGACTCAGTTGACTCTCAGCCGTGGTTAGTTTCTTGGTGAGTGTTTGTATGCTATGAGGTGGGGTATAAGATCGGATGAATTGAATAACAATCGTATAAAAGAGACTGCTGCACTGCTGTTGAGTACAAAAATAAGCTTTAAAAGCTCTAATTACTTACGTATCTTTACAGCTTTTAAGTTCATCCATAAGTTTTGCTTTCTCCGTTTGTCCTTGACTACATTCCTCATTGTTCTGTTGTAAGGTGGTTTTCAATTTGTCATGTTGTTTCTCCAAATTACGTAATTTGCGATTCATCTGCATTGCATTTATTTGAAAAAAAAAAATAAAAATAAAAATAAATATAAAGAAAAGCTTAGAAAGTATAGTCTCAAGTAGCAGACCTCCGCAATTTGCGTTTCGCGCTTCATAACATCTGCATCGGTCTTCTCTTTTAAATCTTTCTCCACAGCTGCCAATTCATCCGCGTGTATAGCCTTGAGTTCTACTAATTTCTTCTCGGAAGTGTGTAGAGCTTTCTTACCCTCCTGCCAGTGTAGAAAGTAGCAAAGTTTTAAGAAAAATATTCTAAATTAAGGAGGTGTCTGTAGTTACCTGTATTTCCTTCTGCATTCTCACAATCTGCGCATCCATCTCTGCATCCTTGGCATTGGCTAACGCGTTAACACACTCAAAGAGATCTTGTAATTTTTTGTCCTGTAATGAAGACGGAAAGCAGCTGTCAATAGACTGGAAGCAGTCCATTCTCTTATGGGTAAAAAGTATACTGAGCTGCAGGAAAACTTATTGGGAATGAAGAGAAATAAGACTGCTCAGGCTAGCAGGAAGTGGAACTTCTGTGAACACACTTAGCAAATGAGCTTCCAAGAAAATTTTAACTAATAATGTGATTTAAAACGCTCCAAGAGCACAAGATTCCCGTGAGGAAACCCCCAATGCTCAACTGGATGGAGCTAACAATTATGGAACATACCACAGCTAGTATCAGAAAGCCGATGTGGCAGCTCAATGTTGAGGGTGCTTTGGTGTGGCGGACCACTCTGTTAAAAATGAAATAGTTGATAGCCGACATCCGTTTAGTGTTTACACGGTTTCGAAAGGACTACGGGAAAGGTATTGCCAAAGCCTACTGGCAACACACGCGAGCAGAATGGGTATTAGTAGCACTGGCTACATATGTAGGAAGTGCAGGGAAGAAGGCATGAATGGGTGGTTGGAGCACCTCCTCTGCCTCCATCCGGTCTTATCTAAAACTCATCTTAGACATCTAGGAGCTTTGCAGTTCAAGGAAGTGTCAAAATTATATATTAAAGCTCTCTGAAAATTAGCAACGCCCTGCACAAGACTACTTTAATCTCCAGCTGGTACTACAAAGAGGGCCTTACCTAAGGCGAAAGGAAGATATTTTTATGTTATCCTCTGAAAAAGAATGTCTGAAAATTCCTTGAAAATAAAACCGTTAATAAAGCACCTCAGCTTCTCGGCTCCCTCGAAAGTCTCATCAGTAAAATGTAGGCTAAAACTCATAGATATTCATCCCCCCTGTTGTTCCAGAAAATCGGAAGCAGGACAAAAATGTGTCGAAAAATGTGTCACAGACTTCAGATTGAGGTTGAACAAAGCTCCACAACTAAACTCTTCAACAAGTACCCGCCTGGTGTGGTCTGAAAACCAACTTTTATAATTATATAACTTCGCTTTGATATTCATGAAGTTCCCAATAACGATCGCTCAAATCGATCGATCTCCTTTTTTGAATTCTAGTACATGGATGAAGTAAAACAAATAATTTCAAGAATAGTTGGGGAGATTATCCATTAAAAGATTCGTCAATTACTACGATTTCTTATAAAATGAGAATTATGTTCGGTCTGAACTGAGGTGAGAGGTTCCGGAATAGATCATCGGCTTTGAAGGTATTCATCCAAAATTACGTCCAAATGAAAAAAGTGCCGCAGAGACCTACTAAGGGTAGAGAACCTCATCGCAGCTTCGTACATATCTTCCACTTTGAACGGAAAAGATTTTGCTTGCCAAAAAATAATATTAAATGCTGATCATGTCCAGTTCCCGACTGGCAAAGTGATTTTCGGCCGAGCTCCTCCTCCAATTTGTAGGATATGTCTTGATGCTTTTCTCACAAATAGAAGAACTAGGGTTTCTTTATAAGCTGTCTCCGAATGGCTGCTGGATTTTCATGAAAAGTTTCTATGACGAGGGGTAAACGTAATTAGATTTTTATTGTATGTTGTGGCTATTGCTAGACAATGACTGGTTTGTTTTCTCAGACTTCTGGTGCACTCCATCTCTTCCGACCTGTAACCTGTGCATAAACCGTCTCGTGTAACAAGAGCGGAGGCTAGACTTGGAACCCGCGACGTAAAAAATGTTGATTTTACAAGCTGAAGAATTATTCCAAAAACCATAAAGATTTATTTAACCCTTCATGTTGGTGGCAAATGTTACCAATGATTTTATCTTTTAACTTATAGAAAAGTTTCTTACATCACATTTCCCGCTCACCTGCTGTTTTTCCAACTTGCTACATGTCTCCTCCAAACTCAGCGTTCGCTCGGTCTCATTTCTCATGCCTTGTATTTCTTTCAAATTTTCCATTAAAGTCACTAGGCAACCATCCACAGCTGAGCGCACTTTTTCCTTGAAATCATTCACAGAATCCAGTGCTTCGGATAAAGAAAAGAACTGCTTTATAAACTCCATCACGATAAAACCCACTCAACACTTACGTAAACGCTTCGGCATCTTAACCATATGATCCTCCTTCAACACCAATTTACACTCATCACTTTTAACCATCGTTATGAATTTGAAGTCCGTCTTCAGCTTATCTGGCGAGCTTAACTTCAGCGACTCGAATTTCTGCATAAAATCGGTTTGCATATCCTGCAGTTTACGTTGTAAACTCTCGAAGACTTTCAGTTTATTATTCTCAGCAACACGTTCGCGCGCGCTAAGCACTTGGCCGCCTGTGCCGGCGCTGACACCACCGGTGGTACTATTCGTATCGTGATCACCAGCTGAAGAACTAATTTTGGTGAGTTGCGTCAATGGCGTTTCCTCCGTCTTGCGATTATTATCAGTGCGGCAGGATATTGTGCTGGCTGTTGGGAGCGTACGTGTATATTAAATAATGCAACATACATACATAAGTAGTTGTGAACTTACCGCTACGTTTCGAAATGCCGGTGTTGCGCGCTGTTTGCGCCTTCACATGTGGCACCTTTAAGTTCGTCGAAGTGTTCGCTTTGAAACTCATCTTCGATGCGTTCGGTTCGAGTTTCTTGCTGCCGCTCAGCTCTTTAATGGTCAAACTGATTTTCGACGCCGAACGCATTTGTGGACGATGGCTGAGACGTGGCGTGGTCACAGTCTTTGCATTTGCATTGATACCCTGTAGAGAGAGAGATTTTTTATACAAGAAGTCTACCGTTAAAAAACGCTTACCGCGCGTTTCATTGGGATTTTCGTTTGTGCAGAGTTTTGCGGCGTAGCCAACTAAATATAACGGTAAAAAATGTTTAAAAAAAAATTTAAAAAAAAATTGTGATAATAAAATTTTTGAAAAAATTTTGAATGAGTTCTTTAGAAAAGCATGCTCACACTGAATTTTTCATTTGATTCTCTCAATAATACTCACAGTTTTGGCTCTACCGAAGTGTGGTTTGGCTTCGATGATGTTCGTGCCTATAGTGTTGAGCGTAATATTGCTGGCGGTTATATTCTCGCCTGCAGGCTCTGCTTGTGGCGCTGCTTTTGACTCGACATTCTGTTTAGAAATTTGCTCACCATTTAATTTTGGTATAGATTTGGATAGGTCCTTGCGGCCGGGTGATAATGAGCTTGAGACTAACAGAAAAAAATTGTAATTTAAATAAATATTTACACAAATACCCACTTCAAACAGACACCCCGCTCTACTCAATTTCCCCACACCTTGCCAACTCACCTTGTCTACTTCCACTGCCGGCACTAGCTCTGCTTGGCGAAACGTCCATATTGACAATTTTTCGTTTTTGTTGTACTTATTTGTTTATTTTGGAAATTTCTTTTATTTTAAACTAAGTTTCGCTTTTAATTTGGCTTAAATTAAAATTAATTTAAAATATACGCTTAGCGAGAAAAAATTTTTTATGTTGTAAAAAAAAATATAATTAAAATTTTTCACTGACATTCAAGTGAGTTTTATTCAAAGGAATACTTTTTCTACTTGTTGGAAACAGAAAAATGTTGGAAACGCGTCTTTAGATTATTTACAAGTATTTTATTTTTCACTGGTAATAGAAAAATACCATCAAAAGTTAGGATTCAAAGTGATTTCGTTTAAAATCCTTTTCAAATGTAGAATCTTATTGTTTATTGCTTTCTAAGTGGTCGAGAAATCTACTACCTGCGATGAACATCAGGTTAATAACAATGCGCCTTAATGTAGGCAATGTTTTCAGAGTTTGCAAAGTTTATTCCTCATTCTAGCGCATTTTAGACCCATAAGTCTGACATCCTTTCTGTTTAAGGTAGCGAAACGATTGATTGAGATTCACATTAGGTCTAATGTGGATCATCAATTTTCAAAAAACCATAAAAGTGAATAGTCGCTAGTACATCCTTGTGTCACTATGTACACTCTTCGCTTTTTCTTTCTAACTTTGTAATGGAACTGTATGTCAGATTGAATAAAAGCGAGATTTTGGTGTCGAGTGAGTGAATACCCTTAACTAGACTCTGTAATATTTGAGCTTCTGTTCTGTCATGTAAACAAACCATTTGCGCCCACTCTCTCTCCCTCTCTCTCTCTCTCTCATTTACACTAGACTTTGCTGCACTCTCATTTAACGCATCTAGCACTGATAAAGAAAGAGACTCTTTATTGGGTATCTACAAAATAAGGGCAAGTGAGACCGCGAAGTAAGCCACCCTTCAAATGCAATTCTAAAGCGTCTTTCGCTATGTTTGCTCTAAATCAAATTCATTGATTGGCCTCCTCGTATGCCTGCAGGGAAAAATACTAGTTGTAAACTAGAATTCAACTAGCTAGTTCATCTTTCATTTATTTAACTGGTGTTTTTAAGACGGCGATGTCCAACGAACTGATAATTGTCCGATTATGCATCAGCTTCATACTAGTTGTATACCAGTTCATTCAGGTATGGTGAATTTCTACTTCAAAAAAATAATAATAAACTAAAATAAATTTAAATTAAAATGAGTTTGCCTGCGGAAAGAATCGAGACGCGAATCTCAAGCATCTAGTCTATCGTTATGGAAATTATTATATAATATCTTCCGTGGACTGCTGTAGAAGTATCCAGCTGGTATGATTTCATCCTCAAAATACTAGTATTTATTTAGAATTTCTGTATACTAGTCTACCTTCTCCCTGCAGGGATGCTAAAACTACTACTACTGCAGGGTTTTCCAATAAGAGCTGATATTTTGATACTCATTTCTTGAGATAAATGATGAGATGTTTATTTCAATCTAAAGAGTAAGATACGCCATTCAAAATGGTAAACAATACCAGCCAAATGGCTACGCTTACAGTACCTTATCCGTTTTAGGTAATCGTCCATCACAAAATCACAAAGTGGCTGTTCTCAATAGCTTCACGAATTCCATCTTTAATCAAAGTTGTCCTGTTGGCATAGATCTTTTACGTGACTCCAAAGACAGAAACCACAAGGTGTTAAATCACAGGAACTCGGTGATTAATTGCGATCACCTCTTTGAGAGATAACCCGGTCAGGAAAATGTTCTCTTAAAAGATTGATGGTTTCGTTGCTTGTGTGGCACGTAGCGCCGTCTTGTTGAAAGTAAGCGTTGTCCAGATAAATACTATCCAATTCTGGCTACAAAAAAATCATTAAACATCTCCCGATAGCGCTATCCATTCAACGTAGCTATTGCTCAAGCCTTATTTTCGACAAAATAAGGTCCAATGACTCCGCTGGACCCTAAACCAAACCAAACAGTTACACGTTGAGGATGGAGAGGCTTTTCTAAATAAACAAATCTAGGGTTTTCCAAGCCCCAGATTCGACAATTTTTATTTATTGACGTAGCCATCGAGGTGTAAATGGGCCTCTCATCAGTCAATTTGATTTTTCGATGAAATTCCGGATCATTTTCATGAATTTAAAGGACCCAATTATTATAGACATGGCGTTGTTGATGCTCAGCCGGCTTGTTCTTCTATTAACTGAACTTTAAGACCCAAGTCTTTATGTAAAATACGGTGTTATGACGTTTGTGGAATGCCCAATTCCAAAGAACGACCTTAGAATGGACAAACCCGGGTTTTCTTGAACATTTTGGGCTACAGTAGCAATATTGTCAGTTTGTTTTGATAGGAGTCTTACTCTTCAGCATGCTCCAACAGCTCGATTTTTTCCACCATTTTCTGTATTGTGGTCCGACAAGATGCTACACGACAACCGAAAAATGTTTTAGTTTTACGAACCGTCTCTGACAAGTTGTCATAATTTTTTGTTTTAGTAAACTTTAATAATTTCAATGCGCGGATCGTTCCATTTTAGCTTGAAAAGTGTCATGTACCGGAACAGCAGTCTATGCAAAGTAACACCTCTTATTGGAAAACCCTTTATTCCACAATGGCGCGTCTGTTCGTCACTTAGTATAAGCGTTTGGTGGGTTGGTTGGTGGGGGTAGCTTTAGTAATGTGAGCGCGTCCATTACAATTGAGCTCACCGAGTTGGGTGCTCCAGCACTACTACGCATACATATGGTAAGTGTGCTGCATCAGTCAAGTGATAGTGCATTAGCACCTTAGTTGCGGTTCAACTGGCGTGCGGACTTGTCGAGAAACGCGGAAAACTTTGAGCAAAGCGTGAATTAAAAAAAAAAAGCGGAAGTGTGCAGTGGACCATTATACCATACATATATAAATATATGTATATGTGATATATTTTTTTTTTTTTGAAGATATTTAGTTTTGAAAACCTGTGTGTCAGATTTAAAGGTAATTAACGAGTGGAAGTATAACAGTGAAATTAGAAATTTCTATGCTTCGGATATGATTTTTTTCTTCTCATATCTGCTTTGAGTGGAAACCACAAAAGTGAAGGCTTGTTGGGGTGCGTCCAGTGTGTTTAATCTATAAAACTCTGCAAAAGTGTCAGATTAGAGCTGAAAAACAAAAACAAAACTTTATAACATACATATGTACAAACATAAGTGCATATGTATGTTTGTTGTAATTTAAATTGAATTAAATTAATGTGTGGCGTCAAAGTGACAATTTTATGAACATACATACATACAAACACATATACATATGTACATATGTACATAAATGCATCTAAGACGCATACTTTGTAGTATCAGTTAATTCAATGTTCAGTTCCGCAATTTGTATTCACTAAACTGTTATTTACAATTAATATTATTTACAATAAATATTATGGCAAAAATTTAAATTAACAACAACAGAAAAAAAGTATCTCCAAGTGATGCAATTCATATGCAATTGCCATACATATACCTATATATATTACAACACCACGTGTCTCATATCGCCTAAAAATAGTTTTTAATAAGAGAATTTATTTTCCATTTTTTTTAAATAATATTTCTTTTTTAAATTAGAAATTCTATACCTACATATATACGAATATGTGCATCCCACGATGTTTCTGGAATTGTTTTTTGCACATTTTTTTCTTTATTTGACATTACAATCAATTGATAACACTTAATTAACGCCGGCACCCATTGGTTGGTGATAAAGGGTGTTACGTTTTGTAATAAAAACTAAAAATGTGTAAAAATAACATCTCTCAATCTTATACATATATAAAAATATATAAAAATTGATGTTCGTTAGTAAAGATTCGGGGTTCTCCAAAAGTTACCGACCGACCTGTACGAAAAAAGCTTATTCATAGTTCGATATTCTAGAAATTCTACATGTGGGTGGTTATTACTTATACGAGTATTATCAAGAAGACTCTTCTCTCCGTGGGGCGGAAAAAGGTCCGAGCTATTCGAAAAAATCGTATTTATGATTCGAAAAACCTGAACATTAACATCAAGACTACTCTTTCCTCTGGGAAGTTGAGTATTCTCAAATATCCAAACCAATTATGGAGACTCTGGTTCAAATACCGGTGCCACCAACATCAAAAAGTTATGCGAAATTAATTCTTAAATAAAAAATTAAGTTAAATTTTCTAATTGCGGTCGCCCCTCGGCAGGTAATGTCCACCCCACCGAGTGCATTTCGGACATGAAATAAAAGCTTCTTATAAAAAAACCATCAGCCGTTCGGAGGCAGCTTAGTATAAACTGTAGGTCCCTCCATTTGTGGGGAAAACATCAAGACGCAAGACCACAAATTGGAGGAGGAGCTCAGCCGAAAAGCACTTCAGCGCCAAATAGTTAGTGGAAAAACCTTCGGATGAAGGTGTGGTCTCACACAAAATTGGATCAAAAATTATATCTCAGAAACCAATTGACAGCGGACAGAAATCAATACGATTTCATACTTCTAATTCCCATAGTCTGGTCAGACACAAATCGAATATGGATGCAATCGGGCAACATTTACTACTTTGCCCCATATATAAGGGACTTTATATTATACTTTCTACAAACTTGCGGATGTAGTAGCCGAGCCATCGTAGGCGCTTGTATACAAAGGATCATAAATCATTTGCAAACCCTTTCTCTCGGGAACTGCTGACGCAGAATCATCGTTTGTCATTAATATCCACTCTTAGGACCTCATAGCAGAGTGACTTACAGAATTGGACTTGTGCTTCTCGAGAGAGTACTTTACTTTTCAATTGGCCAAAGTAGCACTTGCTGTCAAGGGTCATTCTGCTTTGGAATTCAAAACTAACCAGTCGCATTCGCTGTGTTTCCTTAGGCAGTTTGTAGAAAGTCTGCAGCTCGTATTGTTTTCTCCAGCATTCTTGTAAAAATAGTCACATGATAAAGAACGATGTTGTCTAATATCTCGTTTAGTATGGAAGGGCTTAAGAGGTCCATCTTGATTTTCACCAAAACTCAGCAGGTTATATTAGAGGTTGGACTATAATCAACAGCTTCTGTGCACCAAGAAATTTTATAGTGTGGAGGAGGATGTCACTGACACCATCTTTGCCAACAGCCTCAAAGAACCAATAAACTAGATGAAGAAAATCACATCACAGACCACAATCAGAAAATTCCACAGTCTATTACCCCTCTCAGAGGACTCACTGACCGAGCCTTACATTTTTTTATTCTTCATCTGTGAAAACCCACTTCTTCAGAAACCGGACTTAGTCCTACTCAGTAATCCCTTTAAGAGAATAGGTAGGGAAAGTATAGATCTGAGAGAATAGTAATGCAAGATTTCTATGAAACGGTTAGACAACTCTGTTGGAAGTATTCAAGTATTTATAATTATTTTCTACTTCAACGGAGCTCTCTGTATTACTCACTGGTATGCACGTTGGTTCCGACGCTAAGGAAGAGACTGCTTCATCTTAAGTGACAGTCAGTCAGCAATAAACTCTTTTGGTCCGTTTACATAAAACTTTAGAATCTTAAATATCTCTTCCGAAGATGGCTAAATCCATGTTTGGGTTTCTGAGTTAGAAGCGACTAAACAGATTCTTTCACATAAAAAACGCATTGGCATAAAGACAAGCCGCGTTAAGCTCAAAATAAAACTTGTTCTGACCCAAGCCGAGGCATTATTGGCTTAATTGGGAACGGAGAAGGCCGAATGGGTTATATTCTATGAAAAGGGAGAACATTTCAAAGTTAATTATGAGCCTGACGGGGCATAGGCTCAAACGATAGCACACAGAAAGACTAAGAGGTGGGAGAAATGAGGAGGAATAGATGATTTTATAACTGTTATTCCTGTTAAGCAGAAGCACTGTTCATATATAACCTTTTCTGTGTGACAGAAGCTAGAAGTAGCGACGTTATGAAATTCTTAATATTCCGAATCGCATGGAAAAGGAGTCGTAGGTAGTCATATCAATTATCGTGGTATCACAATGGGTCCATTTTAGCCTAAGTGTGACAGCCAATGCTCCACATACCTAGACTCCTCTCTGAGCCGCGCTATGGTTGTGTCTTCTTAATGTTTCTTAGATGACTGTGATACACAGGACTACTCCTATTGAATCAGTAGCAAGATCTATTCATTCCAAATGTATTAGATTCTAATTAGACTCAAGAAAGTTACCCTAACGAGCAGTGTTAGGTAGAAAGGATTAATGTATCTGAAAACATAGTAGAGGGAAGTTAGTTCTAGGTTAAGACTCCTCAACTTTTCATAACTTCGATGAAGAAATCTAATAGTGATTCGAGACTCGCCATAAGGAAAGGGTTGAGTTGCAATTAAAATAATAACATTACCTAGATTCTCTTTGTCGAACTCAGATTACTCGTTGTCTTTCAGACAAAATGAACCACCCTTTAAATATTTATACCTAAACCTTAAATATGTTATTTCAGACTTGCAGTATAGAACATCAGCCACATTGCTAAATTAGCATTCCACAAACAACGCAGCGCATAAAAACATAGAGAGTCGACGAGCCCAAACTTAACCCGTCCCATTACAACCGTACCGCGCACTGCGTTGTGGCTTGGAGGGGAGCAAAATGAGCTGGTTGGCTTTGATCATTCTTATTTCGGCGACAATTAATATTGCGCTCGCCTGCAGTCGCATACCGCCCGGTACAACGTCACCGAAATCGCCAGTGGACGAGAGTTTTATGGTTTCATTAGCCGGAAATCCACAAACTTACATACCGGGCCATAAGTACAATGGTAATGTTGAGTAGAAATATATGACTAAAGCTTTTCAATATTCAACATACCGTTCTTTATGTTCCACAGTATCGCTTGCCGCCTACAATGATCTGTCTTTCATCAGTTTCATATTGGCATTGGAGAGCGCGAATGCCAGTGACACTCAGGCGGACTTTGATACAGTTGGTTATTTCGAGATAACCGATTTGACAGAGACACGTTTCAGTCCACGTTGTCCGAATTTGGTGGAGAACACCAATACTAATGTGAAAACACGTGTAGAGGTAACTTGGGTTGCACCCGCCTCAACGGGAAATGGTTGTGTGCTCATCAAGGCTACAGTGACGCAGCATCGGGATGTGTGGTTTATGGATGATGGCTTTCTGACAAAACGCATTTGTGAAGAGGAAGTCGATGACGTGGACACGCAGCCAAGTATTGTGGATCCCTGCTGTGCGTGTGATGAGGCGAAGTATGAGGTGCGTAGTTCAATGTTAAATTAAAAAAGATCTTCATTTGTTGTTTACTTTTGTTCACCAGCTCACTTTCGAGGGGAAGTGGTCTCGACATACGCATCCAAAGGATTTTCCAGCAAATAGTTGGCGTACCAGATTTAGCGACATCATTGGCGCCTCACATACCATTGATTATCGCTTTTGGAGCTATGGTGAGTTGGCGAGTGAGGGACTGCGTGAAGTAGCCGAACATGGTTCGACGAGAACCTTAGAAAGTGAGCTGAAAGATCAGGTAAGATTAACAGTTTTGGGTGGGAATTGTAGGGATGTTTCTAACCTGAATATAACTGTTTCTCCGTAGAGTGACCAGATAAGAACAATAATCAAAGCACGTGGTATTGCCTACCCCAACGTGACGGGTAAAACCTTCGCTGTGTTCCGCGTCGACTCAAAACACCATCTAATTTCGCTAGTGTCCATGATTGATCCTTCACCTGATTGGATTATTGGCATTTCCGGGCTGGAGCTTTGTCTTCCCAACTGCACATGGGTTGAGAGTAAAGTGCACAATCTCTATCCCTGGGATGCGGGCACGGATAGTGGGCCCTCTTATATGGTAACATATATACATAAGTAATATTTAAAAATGAAAGAAGATTAAGGAGTTTAATTGCTTACCCTTAGTCCGCTGATCAGCCGCAAGTGCCGCCCGACGTCATTAGACGCATAAAATCGAATTTTCCCAATGATCCACGTTCGCCATTTTACGATCCCAGTGGCGCGCCGATGAAACCACTCGCGACTTTGCATATAAATCGCCGGCGGTTATATGAGAAGACATGCGTAAAGCCAGAAGGTAAGTTCAAACTCTCTCCATATACATAAATCCAACTAAAGAGGTACTTCTAACTTGTGAAAACAGAAGATGAGTCCGAAGAGTGTGCTACCTATCCATGGAGTCGCTGGAGCGAGTGCAATGCCAAATGTGGACCCGGCACACAGCAACGTAGTCGCGAGTACAAGCAACCCGGTGTGGCACGACGTTCCAAGTGTCGCAGTGCCTTACGTGAGGAACAACCCTGCAACGGGCGCAGATGTGGCGGTGGCGGCAACGCAAATGAAGACAACATTGAGGAAGGCGAAAGCCCTAGTGACGTACAAACTGGTCCATATGAAAATCCTGAGTGCGCAATCTCTGAGTGGAGCGAGTGGTCTTCATGTTCGGCAACATGTGGAGCCGGTGTAATCGTGCGTACACGCCATTATCTCAATCCCAGAGCTAAAAAGAAGTGTCAGGTTAGTTAAATTCATCACCAAATACATACCAATTTAAACGACGTCTTCACCAACAGAAAGTCAGCAGAGTGCGTCTACAGGAGACGCAACCCTGTGAGGGCCCTGATTGTGGTGGAGATCTAGCGAACGGTGGTGGTGAGGGTGAAGCTGGCGTTGACGACAATGAAGCAGCTGGCGAAGAAGACAATGCTGTAGGCAATGAATTGGATGATGGTACAAGCTCATTCTATGGCGACAATAATAATGGTTTCCGTAAATTCAAAAGTTACAGTCAAAAACGTGAAGACTATATACCGCCTGAGTGCGGCGCCTCGCCATGGTCCGACTTTTCGCCATGCATAGGACCATGTGGCGCCACCGGTTATCGGCAGAGACAACGTAAGCTCTGGAACAACGACGAAGTTTATGGCGTGGTAAATCCCAAATCGAATGGTAGCGATCCCTGTCGTCATGTTAAACGTGAGGAGATCGTAAATTGTACAAATCCCGCTTGCGATACGATTGTGCCACACTTTTGCTACGCCAGCCTCAAGCCGAGTCCGTGTCGCGATGGCGATGTAACGAATTATTGGTACTACGATTTTCCCACCGATCAATGTGCCATCTTTTGGGCAGACAAGTGTGATAAGAATCTAAATAAATTTCCCTCGAAAGAGGGATGCGAGGAAACTTGTCGTCGGCCACGCCAGAAATTGGATTTACAAAGTGAAAGTTTACGTTTAGAACGACAACCCGTCGATTGCATTGTGTCCGAGTGGGATTTGCATCCGTGCAATGTCACCTGCGGCGATGGTATGCTAATTAAGACACGACGTGTGCTTCGACGCGCCAAATACGGCGGTAAGCCGTGTCCCTTACATTTGGTGAGGCTGGAGAAGTGTTATCAAAGCTGTGACGATGTGTACACAATCAGTGGTGGCTCGAATAGTGTGAGTTATGGTGGCAGTACTGGTGATGGAAGTGACTTTGATGTTACCAATCGTCATCATGGAAGTTTCGTCAGGGCAAGGCAGGTGCCGAAGAAGGACGACTGTCGCTACTCCGAGTGGTCGGTTTGGACGCCCTGCACTGCTAGTTGTGGCGACAATTCAATGCGTCAAAAGACAAGAACTCTGCTCAACACTGAACTTAGCTACAAGTGCAAAGATCGCGTGCGTGTGGAGAAATGCAGTGTAATGCCGTGTCTTTTGGATAACAACGATCAGGATAGTCAGTGGTGAAGATGACTGGCTACATTTTTTGGATGTTTAATCGCATGAAATTTTTCGAAATTAAATATCTACGAAGCACATATGTATGTATGTAATTTCAAAGTAGTGCATTTACCCGAAAAAGGGTTCAAATTTATATGTAACCATTGGTTAGGCTATACATTATATAATCATTTTTGGCTAAGCTATTTCTTTGTATTAAAACTATTTAAATAGTATGAAACTTTATATATCAAAATACTCAAATCACATAGAAAAACACCCTTTAATCGGTTACCTTGAAACTAGTCTTGTAATTTCACTAAATTCTTCAAATTTTGTTTCCGACTTGAACTTGGCTGCTGTTTCATATTTGACAGTAGTGAGTAAAGCAATCGCATTATGAACTTCGCTATTTCTTTTGGAGAGCGTTTATGTGTACGCTCGCACCAGCTTGCAAGACTGAATGTACACAGGGCGGCTTTTGTACCAGAAACTCTTAGTCGACGTTTTCGGTGCGCTGTTCTCTTCGTCATCGCCCTCTCCCATACAAACTGAGAATTTCCGCAACAAAAATCGCCCAGTGTAAGCTCAGTCTAAATGTAAAGAATAGCCTGTCAATCGATAACAAAATTAATCGATGCCGTTCATACGATTTCGTCTTTCATAAATAAACAAATAAAATAATGGATTTTTTGTGAACGTTAAAATAAAAGTTTTGCTTGAATTAAATAGAAATTGGCAGGCAAATTTGGGGTATATTTTCCATTATAATGTACTGTGGCAAAAAGCGAAAAGATTTTAATCTGTGTTTTAAATAAACATAATGAGGGGAGTTAATTTCAAAAACTGCTCGATCAACTGCGACGAGAACGTTTCGGCAATGATACGAAGTATACGTGATACGTCAATCATATGAACGGCATGGGATTCTGGCAGACGATATCTAATCCTCTTTCTATTCACAATCGATTTTACGTTCGACTAGCGTTTGGAACATAATTGTAAGTCACATTATGTGGTGAACTGTCAAAATTAGTTGAAATATAAATGCATTTAAGTGTAAAGAAGTTATGGATCCATGTTTACTTTTATAATTGTGTGCAAATGATGAAAAAGGGTGGAAAGATAATACGATCTAATCTGAGGGATCGGTGGCCTCATTGGCCGAATGGTTAGCAGCATGTACGACCATGTGGAGGGTCTTGGGTTCTATGAATGGTTCGAGCAACATCCTAAACTATAGCAAATTAGTTTTTATAATAGATGTCGCCCACGGCAGGAGTGTATTTCTGGCATAAAATCAAAAGCTCCTCATGTCCATCAGCCGTTCGGAGGACGCTTAGAACAAACTTGTTAAAAACCCGTCAGCGGCTGTAAAGCGCCAATTATATATTTATGGTACATATAAGTATTTATGACTGAGCGATTACCATTCTGCGTTCTAGTCGTGGTTTATCCAACATCCAAAATTATAGAAAATGAATTTTTCTAATTACGGTCGCTTCTCGACGGGAAATGTCAAGGCCTCCGAGTGTATTTCTGACATGAAATAAAAGCTTCGCATAAAAATCCATCGGCCGTTTGGAGGCGGTTCAGAATAAAATGTGCGTAGGTTCCTCCATTTGTTGGAAAAACATCAAGACTAAGACTAAAGTTGGAGGAAGGCGTTCGGCCGAGAATCGTTTCAGCGGTTATAAAGCGCCAACAATTATTACTAGAATTACTCTACAACTCGCTAACCATTCCAGTTCTACTATATGATACAGAAGCCTAGACGATGTCGATATCCGATGAGTCGGTTTTGGGAGTCTTCGTGAGACAAGTTTTGCTAACAATTAATGGTTCTTTCCGCATTGGCTACGACGATTATCGCAGATGATGGCACGATGAGCTGTATGAGTTATACGTTGGCATTGATATAGTTCAGCGTATGAAGAGAAAGCGGCTACACTCGCTAGGCCATGTCATCCGTACGAATGAAAACGCTCCATCTTTGAAAGTATTCGATGCAGTACCCGCCGATGGAAGCAAGAGGCAGAGGAAGAAGATCTCCGCTCCGCTGGAAGGTTCGGGTGAGAGTGACTTGCTTTCACTTGGTATTTCTAACTGGTGACAAATAGTGTAGAGAGGATATGAATAGCGCGAATTTAGACTAAAGCAACCTGTTGATCAAAGTGTGTTTAGTGTGTTTAGGTAGGGTGACAACCCTTGGGCGTATAAAATCTGGGTCAACACTGGTACACTTTGCGACACACATCAAACGCCATTCGCCGAGAGTCCGTTAACACCTTCCTGAACTCTCTTTCAGAGAATGGGGTTCTTGGAGTATCACCACCTATCGCAGACGTAGAGCTCGAGCTGACTTGAGTGTCTTAACTTAACCTATCCAGACTTGGCCTCGACATACCCAAAGTGCTGCATGCGTTGAGTACCCGCAAGACACTAACCACCACTTTGCATACCCTTTAAAACGAACTCATCTAACCACCCTTCGTGGTGGCGTTAAGAAGCCTAGTCCGCTCATCTTATAGGCAATTTTAACTCGCGTATAACCAATTAGGTAATATATTCTCTCTCTAGGTTCCAACTAACGCCCGTTAACAGTTGTTGCAGTATCGAAATATGGTCTTCAATACTCTTTAACTCCGCCCCTTGTGAAAGACTAAATAGTGTGCAACAACTATCGTGCGTTTACAACTTTTTATTGCGATTTATGCGTATGTTTTCATTGAACCTTTCAGCGGATTCAGTGTGAGTAAGCATAAGCCCGCCAAAGATGCTAGTACACAGTCTGCCTACGACGAGTGATAAGCAGATGACACAATTTCGGCACGGCGGGCTAGTAAAAAAAAAAAAAAAAAAAAATGAATAATGATTTTTTGTCAACAAACACAAGTGATCAATGGACGGCGACGCTCGGCGCGAAATAGAAACGCTCTCAACAAGGCACTATGCGCTGTATAAAATCATTTCTTTCGTAGCTATCAGTACGAGCGGAACAAATAAAGATTCTTTTTTTGGCAAACTGTAACTGTGAAGTGCTCGATTTTCGAAACCATTTCCGTTTCTGGATGTTTCTCAACTAAGTCGGTATCTATAAAGCTTTTATTTCCAACCTAGCTGTGGAGGAAAATTGCGTGCGTAATGTTGCGTTGGTTACGCTTGCTCTTAGTGCTCGTGATCGTGCGTGGAACTTGGCAGTTATGTGATCGTAAACCGCTAGGTGCCACAGGCGATCCATCGATTGTGGATCAAAATTTCCAAGTATTGATTGAAGGCAATCCGAAGAACTACATACCGGGACAACGTTACAATAGTGAGTAAACCAGTTTCGCACAAACGACCTTGAGGATTTCTAAAAATAAATAAATACAACAATAATTTAAAATGGAATTTTTATTTTTATTTATTTACATATATTTTCTTTTTTTACTTTGGCCTTATTTTCACTTCATTGCCATATCAGTTTCCCTATCTTGCGACGCGGCGCTCAAGTTTATCAGTTTCACATTGGTTGCGGAGAGCGAAGATGCTAACGTTAGCCCTGGTCCGGACACTATCGGCTATTTCGAGCTCACCGATATAGCGGAGACGCGTTTCAGCATACAGTGTGAGAATATGATCGAGAGCACAAATCCGAATCCAAAAGTACGCGTTAGCGTTGGTTGGACTGCGCCAAAGGCCGGTTGTGTGCTCATCAAGGCGGCACTGCTGCAACATCGCAGCGTGTGGTACATTGATGGGGGTTTCCTCACGAAACGCCTTTGTCCGGAAGAGATTGATGAAGTGAATAGTCCGACGCCACCACTCGAAGTGTGTTGTGCGTGCGATGAGGCAAAGTACGAGGTGGGTGGTGTACGAGGTGTAGAGCGCTTCTCGTAAGGCAGCTAAAATAGTGTAAATAGAGATATAAGCGTGGAGCGTGCGCTAGCTTATCGCTGAGCGTTTTACACTCTCTCTCCCTCTCTCACTCTCTCTCGCTAAATGTAAACAAAAACTAATTCAAACTTATTATTTGCTTTTATTTCGCTTATAGCTGATTGTGGAGCGCAAATGGGGTCGCAATACACATCCGCGTGATTTTCCCTCGGAATCTTGGCGCACACGTCTTAGCGAGATTATCGGCGCATCACATACGCGCAACTACAGCTTTTGGGCATATGGCGAATTTGCCAGCCCGGGCTTGCAAGAGATGGCGGAGCATGGGGCGACAAGTCTTTTGGAGGAGGAAATAAAGGTAATTCCTTTGAGCGCGATTTTTTTTTAATATACGAACATTTATTTCCACACTACACACAGTTCGGCGAGGTACGCACAATCATCAAAGCGCCCGGCATTAGGTATCGTGAAAATGTGCTAAGCATCACGCTGGCTAATGTGCGTGTAGATCCGGAACATCATGTAATCTCTTTGGTTACAAAAATTGAGCCTTCACCCGATTGGATATTGGGCGTTGCTGGCTTGGAGCTCTGCTTGGAAAACTGCACTTGGATTAATGAGAAAACCTTAAATTTATATCCTTGGGATATTGGCACCGATGCCGGTCCATCTTATATGGTGAGTTTGCAACGTCTTTCAGCTCTTTTCGTACACGATTTGTAGTAGTAGTTTTTATGTTCACGCAGTCACCCGATCAGCCACAAAAACCACCCGATGTTGTACGTCGCATAACATCCACATCGCCAAATGATCAAAGATCGCCATTTTACGAGGAAAGCGGTAAGCCCATGACTGCAATGGCGACGCTTTATGTACGGCGCAAAAAGTTGTACGAGCGAGAGTGTGATTCGGGTTAGTTGAGCAGAGTTTTCGAAGTACTTCAATGGTGTTCGTTCTAATAACAAATGTTAACTTACAGATGAGAACTTGCCGTTGGAGTGTGCCACCCACCCCTGGAATGCGTGGAGTGAGTGTACAACGCGTTGTGGACCAGGCACACAAACTCGCACACGCGCCTACAAAGATCTGGATTTGGCAAGGAATTTCCATTGTCAAGTAGTGCTACATCAAAAACAGCGTTGTGTGGGTGAGAAATGTGGTGTGTCCAGTGTGGAAGACGACAGGGACAACGATGGGGGTGAAGAGTGTCAGCTAAGGCCTTGGAGTGCATGGTCGGCTTGTTCGCGCCGTTGTGGACGCGGTTACATAACACGCAGTAGGGAATATATGAGTCCGTATCAGCGCGAAAAGTGCTTGGTAGGCGTAGAGTCTTTTAAAATGGAATTTTAATTATACATTCATTTTCCAGAACGATAACCCAGTAGAGCTTGAACAACAACGGGATTGTGAAGGACAAGACTGTGGTGGGAGACAAACTGCGGATAGCGGTGAAGACACTGACACTGAAAACTCAAATGTGCCAGATATTGAGGGTAATGAAGAAACCAACCAGGAAGAAGACGATCTGGCTGAAAATGGTAATAATCGTTTGCCACAACCGGAACTATACGGCCGTCGTCGGCAGGAGTTTTCCAACAGACGCACAAATTCACGCACCTACGGCAGGCAACCAAGCTGGTCAGCGGATGGCGGTATCGATACACAAGCTGAGGGAGAAGAAGAATTCGAAAATAATGACGAAATTGCCGGCATACCCGAACAAATAGACGAAGAAAATGGAGAAGAAACATATGGTGGCAATCGACTTCGTGGTAATCGAGTACGTGGCTATGAGGAAGAGGATGACAACTTCGGTCTGCGTCAGGAATATGATGAACGCGGACATCGTGGTGTATTTGTAGAATCGAGCGATGCCAATAAATACGATGTGTTACAACAGTTTTGCTTTGACAAACCCTACATGAGGCGTTCGCGTTGTGATCGTCAGATTTTGGGTGTGCGTAATTACTGGTTTTACGATGCGGATGATCGTCAGTGTAAAATATTCACCACAGATGATTGTGATGATAATAAGAATAAATTTCGCACCTTGGATGCTTGTGAGGGTACGTGTTTGATGCCACATCAGTTGCAAGGTGGCGCAACAGAGATGGAGGAAAATAATGAAGAGGAGGAGTGGAGTGGACGTTTCGGTGAGCCTGAGTCATTGGTGAAGCACCAGCAGAAGCAACGCAAAAGGAAAGGCGAACGTAAAAGAAATCGTAAACGTAAACAGAAGGAGAAGCCAAAGCAATCAGTTGCTGGTGATATAAGAAGCTACGCGTACAAGAAGAGGAGGCGAGACATTTTCAGCTGAGTTTAAATAATCTTAAAAAATACACATAAAAATATTTTACGAATATAAAGCAGTTTCTAAGAAATATTTGTTTAGTGAAAGGTTTTAAAACAGCTTGCGAGTTTTTATAATTTAATAAAAATAATAAATAATTAAAAAAGAAAATTTAGAAAGTCCAAAAATTTGCATTTCAAAATTGAAAAAATTATCTATGTATTGTTTATGTAAATAATGCATTGTTTTTTTTTAATTTTTTGCGAATAATCATTTCATTTTGTTTTTTTTGTTTTTAATTCCGAATAACAAAAAACACTTTCTCCACTCGAAATCAATTGGCGTTTAGTGATGCGAGACTTAATAAGGCGCCAAACCATCCTCTTATCAACACTGATGGCACCAGATTAGTTTGTATATTCTAACATAGTGGTGGGCATAAAAATTAGAGCAAGACTTATTGGTATTTCGTCGACACTCATTGGTAGCCGAATAGGTAGTGTAGCTGTGCGTGCACTAGGCTGGATGTTCGTGGATTCCAACCTTGGGTGGAACAACAATCAAAATTATTTAAGAAAAAATCTGAAATCTAGATCTATCCAGTTTTTAGGGAATGTTTGCGGTAGTGACAGTCCTTGGCCGGATAAAAATCAGAATCAGAAAAATTTTGGTATAAAGACCCAATTGTCGCGGCAACTTTTGGACTTTAGTTTCCACCTACAGTGGCGGACTAAAGTCTACATACGATCCATTTTTTGGGAATTCAACCCGTCCTATAGCTTTCACAGAAAAAATAATGATGCAGTTTTGTTTTAAATTCAAGTATATAACAAAAACTAAAATTTCTCATTTATTCAACATTAACTTTCAAAGTTATTAACAAAAAATGGAAAAAAGGCACTGACAAAAGTGTACATACGATTTTTTGCTTAGCTATTCTAGGTAATCATATTAATTTTAATAACTAAGTTAATATTTTGTTGGGCCACCATGCGCATCGATCACCGCTTGCAAGCGTCTAACATTGAAAAAAACCAAATTTTCCAGCTCTTCTCCTGTAATGTTTTGCCACTCTTCTTGAAGTTTCTCTCTGAGCTTTGATGCATTACTTATAGGGTGTTTTCGAATTTTCCGCTCCAATATTTTCCATACGTGCTATGTAATATTCAATTCCGGGCTTTGTGGTGATGAGTGCAACTGCCGCGGAGCATAATACGGCAGCCAATCCTTTACAATTTGCGCTGTGTGCTTAGGATCATTATCCTGTAGAAAGATCCAGCTCGAGCCAAGGCACAGTTTGTCCACAGATAACTTCAAATTATTTTCCAATATGGTCTTATACTCGAAGCGATCCATATTTCCTTCAATAAAGACCAATTTACCCACCCCAGACGGTGCAACTGCTCTCCAATCCATGACACTCCCACCACCATGCTTTAAGGTCGAAATAAGGTGCCTGGGATCCATGGCAGTAATGGGTTTTCTCCAAACTTTTGCTCTTCCATCGCATCCAAATATGTTATATTTTGACTCATCCGTAAATAGCACGCTTTTCCAGAACTCATGATCCTTCTTTAGATGCTTTTTAGCGAACTCCAACCGATGTGCGCGGTTTTTCTCGCTTATGAGAGGCTTCTTGCGAGGAGTTCTGCTGTAGAATCCTTCGTTGTTAAGAGTTCTTGTTATTGTGTGTAAGTGCACAACAATTTGGGATCATTTCGCTAGCTTCTGGGCCAAATTGGTAGCATGTACCTTGGAATTTTGGCTTACTTTATTACGGATGAAAGAGATGTCCCTATGGGTAAGCTTCTTTGGACGGCCACTTCGCGGCTTACTCTCGAACGAGCCCGATTCTGCAAGTTTTTATAAATTGTTTGCACCGTCGCTTTTCTTAAATTTAACAATTTAGCTATTTTGCCGAACGTTTTCTTATCATTTCTGTGTTTTATAATCAATTTTTGCACAGCCACCGGGATTTCCGTTCCTGACGACATTTTCGCGATTGTATTTCTTTTTTCAAATGATGGAAAACAATAAAGATAAAGCCAAATACCAAGAAAAGTATAGAAAGAAAAAAAAAACGGTACTTGACCGCTGAAAACAATAGCTGAAGTAATAAACGAAACAAATTAATGAAACGTATGTTCACTTTTGTCAACGGCTTTTTTGAGTTTTTTGTTAATAACATTGGAAGTTAATGTTGAACAAATATGAAATTTTCGGTTTTGTCTTACAATTAAATTCAAAGCAAGACTACATCAATACTTTTCCTGTAAAAACTATGGGACGGTAGGGATTCCAAAAAAAGGGGTCGTATGTAGACTTTAGTCCGCCACTGTACGACAGGCATGCCTTATCACGGAAAAATTCTAGAAACCCTAACCGCAGGGATACCATAGCCGCTGCCTCTTCATTCGCTGAATTATATCACCGCATAACTCATACAGCCCATCGTCCGTCGTATTCGCCGTTGCCAATGCACAAAGGACCATAAATCGTTCGCCAAACTTTTCTCTCGTAGACTCCCAAAGCCGACTCATCTGCTTCTGCGCCATTTAGGCGGACGGTAATGATGTGCAACTTGTAGAGTTTGGTCTTCGTTCGTCGAGAGATGACTTTATTTTTCAATTGCCTACTCAGTCTAAAGTAGCAACTGTTGGCAATAGTTGGGTTTTAAGGCTGGCACTGTTGTTGGCGTTAATGTTGCTCCTAGATAGATGAAATTATTTACCGGCTCGAAGTTACGACTGCCAACAGCAGCGTGGAATTCAAGACACAAATGCGCCGACCCTTTGTTGGATGACAAAAGATACTTTCTCTTGTCCTCGTTTACTATCAGGTTCATTTTCTTCGCTTCTTTGTCAAGTCTGGAGGAGAAGGCAGATCAATAATGTTAATATCACCAGCGTACGTTAGCAGCTGTAAACTCTCATAGAAGATTGCATTTCCCCTACTTAGCTCAGTAGATCGTATTATTTACTCCAGCAATAAATAAAAGAAGTCATACGGTTAGGAATGACCTTGTCTGAAAGCTCGTTAGGTATCAAACGCCTCGAAGTGATCCTTTCTGATTCTGGCAGAGCTTTTGGTGTGGCTTAAGTTCAGTTTTACGGGGATGCCGAACTCAGACATAGCGACGTAGAAGTAGCTCCTTTGTTGACGACGGCTTTTAGTCTTTCACATAATAGGCTCGATTAGACCTTGCGATACTAAGAAGGCTTATCCCACAGTAATTGCCGCAGATTGTGGGATCGCCCTTTTTGTGGATTTGGCAGAGTACATTTAGGTTCCAATTATCGGGCACACTTTAATCCGACCATATTCTACAAAGAAGCTGATGTTTGGACCTTAAGAGTTCTTCACCGTCGTATTTGAACTGCTCGCCGGTAATCCATCGTCACTTTGTTGTTTTTCAAGCGGACGATTTCTCTTCAAACTTCTCCATAGTCGCGCAATGAAAAATATGTTCCATCGTCATCTCCTGGTGTTGCACTTTAACTGTCAGGCTGTAGTAGATGTTTTCCATGCATAAATTCAGTATGCTTTGGGCATCAGTCACTAGATCACCTCTTCTTGTTCTACAACAGTCTGCTCCGATCTTGAAACCTACCGTATACGGAACTTATCTTTTCGAAGAATTATCGGCCAGCTGCCCAAGTTCTTTATACTCACCTCTTTCCGTTTCTTTTTTTTTTTGCCTGCATATGCGTCTTGTTTCGCTCAATTCAACTCTCGTTTCTATTCCAACTCGCAGGTGTTGTGGTTGATCGCAAGGTTACGAAGTAGGCAGCTCGATATTACTCATCGTACCAGCGCTTTTTCTGGCAGTGTCGAAAACCAATTTTTCCCGTAGCAACGGTACTTTGAGAGTTTGAGATGTCATTCCAAAGTTCTCAGATAATACTTGGTCTAAGATCGGAAGTCGTGAACTGCTTGAACCATGTGCAAAATAACAGTTTCGGGCTACACCCAAGTGAATGGTAGTCAAAAACTTTCTTTACTCGCATGAACTTCTACACAAGGTCCCATTCTGCACCCTATTACATGGAAGAAATAAAACAAAAAAACATTGAAAAGAAGTATCGAAATGATTGGAGCATATTTGTCGAAAAAGTAACACTCCTACACTATTCGTATATTGAAAACCGAATCTTATTATTCGAATAACATTCTTACTACAGAAAATGTGATTTTGACAAAAAATACCCCTTAAAACATCAAACCGCCATATTCAACCACTTGTGCCAATGTTGGTGACCGCCACTGTACTATGAAAAGGAAATCCATACATCCACACATGCATACATACACATGTATTTAACCAACACCATTTGTTTTTGCAAAAATAAAAAATAGAAAATCACAATCTCAACTCAAGAGTCAACAGTCAGCAGACTCAGCCCAGCATCCCAGTCCCAGCTCAACAATCAGTTGAATTTTCAAATCGCAAGCGTAAAGAACGGTTTTTTTTCTTTTTAATTATTTACATATATACATATATTGCAGTTATACAAATGTTGTGGCACAAAATCATAAGCTTTGTGTGGCTTCTAGTGGTCGCTGTACGCCAAACGGAGGCGCTAATATGCAGTCGGTATCCAATAAATACGCTCATGCCAAAATCACCGGTTGATGAGAATTTTCTGGTGACGATAAGTGGAAACCCACAAACATATATTTTGGGGCAAGAATATAATGGTGAGTAGTATTCGTAATTGGAGAAGTGAAGTAAAAGCGGAAGGACATATGTATGTATGTGTGTAAGAAATATCCGGTGAAAATCATATGTTTGGCGAAAAAGAAAAAAAATTATATTTTGTGTCTCTGTGAATTTTTGTGTGTGAGTGTGTGTGTGTGTATATAGAGAGAGAGCATTTTGACATTGACGTTATCGGTTTTGTGTTTGAAGGCATTGATCTTGAAAAGCGCGGATTAAAATATATATATGTATTTGTAAATACATATATGTAAAAGCGAAAACATACTTACATACACGTACCTACATATAATCTACTACTTACGAGGTGTGACAATTAAGTAATGAGACTGATTCGACCGTATATCTCAAAATTATTCTACAATTCTGCCAACCCCTTCAAAGTAGTCCCGTTTGGGCAGCTATACAATGATTCCAGCACGTTTTTCATGCTTCGTAACATTTCTGGAACTCTTCGACTGCCGTCTGGATGTGCTCAATCGATTCAAAATGGGTTCTTTTGATCACCGATTTTGTTTTAGCGAACAAAAAAAGTCACAGGGTGGCATATTGGGCGAATAATGCGGTTGTTGCAACACGGCGATCTCTCTAGGGGCCAAATACTGTGATACGCTGAGGGCGGTGTGGCACGGCGCGTTGTCGTGTTGAAGGATCCAAGTACGAGCGATGTCTGGGAGCACCCTGTTGATTCGTTTTCGCAATCTTTCGAGTAGTTGGCGATAGTAGACTTGATTTACGGAAGAAATTCTTTGTCGACGATTCCACGGCTTTTCACGGATTTCACCTTCGACTTGCTCATGCGAGCTTTACTTAAACTTACCAGGTGTGTTAGTTGAAATTTGCCGGTTTTTTCGATAAAGAAAACACTTAATTTTCAGAGGAATCTCAAAATTTTTTTATTCAAAGTATTGACCATTGGTATCTACACATTTCGCTCATCTCTCAGGCAAATTATGGATAACATTCCAAAAAAATTTTTTCTCTTTCGAGGCAAACCATTCGACGAGCCATTTTTCGACTTCTTCAAAATTAGCGAAGCACTGCTCTGCAAGGGAGTGTCCCATCGATGCGAAAAGGTGATAGTCGGACGGGGCGAGGTCTGGAGAGTACGGCGGGTGCGATAATATTTCCCAATTAAGTGTTTTTAATGTGTCTTTCACCAGTTTAGCGGTATGAGACGGCGCGTTGTCATGTTGCAAGATAACTTTGCCATGTCTTCGGGCCCATTCCGACCGTTTTTCGATCAACGCATGATTCAAATTGATCATTTGTTGTCGGTAGCGATCCGTGTTCACCGTTTCACCAGGTTTTAACAACTCATAGTACACCACACTACACTGGTCCCACCAAACACAGAGCATTGTTTTACGGCCAAAGCGATTTGGCCTTGCAGTCGATGGGCCAGCTTCACCAGGGGAAAGCCATGATTTTTTTCGCTTCGGGTTCTCAAAATAAATCCATTTTTCGTCCCCCGTGACAATTCGATGCATAAAAGATTTCCTTTCGAATCGTTGAAGCAGCATTTCACAAACGGATTTCGATTTTCCATTTGTCTATCGTTCAGCGGGTGTGGCACCCATTTTCCATACTTCTGGATCTTTCCCATGGCTTTTAAACGCTGCCAAATTTCTCCTCGAGTCACATGTAGTGTTTCTGCCAATTTTTGTTGCGATTGGGTTGGATCAACATGCAATTCCTCGTTTTCGAACTTTTTCGCTGCACCAGGATGTTCATTGTCTGTCAAATCGAAATATCCACTTTTAAATTGACGAAACCATGTCTCACATGTTCTAATCACTGGAGCATGTTCACCATAAATTTCTACCAGCAACCGGTGAACTTCAGCTGCTTTTTTCATTTGATGAAATAAGAAAAGCAACGAACGCCGCAAATGCGATTTACTTGGAACGAAACTCGACATATTCACTGAGGTAAAAAAATATGACGCTATTATTTTGGCGGAATGGAACTTGCGTATTTTTGTAGGTTAATGTCAATAGAAAAAAATTACATTCATGCCAAATCATAGAAATTTATACACATTTGCTAGCGACATCTACTAGTAAAACCGGCAACCTTCAACAATCACACCTGGTAAACAAGCTAGAGCGATGGCAAATATATCAATGGAGAGGAGAAGGATACCGGGAGAAGGGAAAGGGAATTTCAAGATCCCAGAGCTACCACAATCGCGGCAATGTAATCAGTCTCATTACTTAATTGTCACACCTCGTATGTATGTATGTATATACGAGTGCATACATAATTATTTTTCAAAACACTTTTCAAAACACTTGAATGTAAACTTTGGCTTATCAGCGCGTCTTAGCTCACAGAAAAATTCTATTAGACAACGCCTATTTTATAATTAATATTAAAAGGTTGTGCAATTTAATATTTATATGTAATATCATTTGAATATTTGTCAACATTGTTATATACTTGTATTTATATTATACCTACATATAGACGTTTACTTTGGTCAACTAACAACGAGGGTGTCTCCAAACGGTCGTGAAAGAAAGGCCAGCGATACGTTGTGGGGAAGTTGTCTTAATCTAATGCTGTTGTTATAACGGTTTGTTAAACTCCGCTTAGTTAGTTGTTGGTGTTGTTATTATAGCCGCAAAAATATTCCTCAAAGCAGTTTTTAGAGAATGGGGGGATCCACTTAATCGATGTCGTCGATGCGTAGTTGTTTGAGGCGGGGGCCAGGGAACGAGCTGTTTCGTCAGATTCGGACCAGGATGAATTGTCGAGCAGGGACTCATTTTCTGCAGGATAAGCATACGTTGAGTATATATCTGTCAAAAGTTTTTGGTAGAACCGGTATCACTAGAAAAGTTCACGTTTAGGGTCGACTTTGGTTGAAGTCATGAGTTATTTGGCTGTTTTGGGTGAGACGGTGGTGCTGCGCACCTTACAATGCTGACAAGCTGCTCGGCTGAGGTAGTGGGTGGTTGTTAATCTTCCCTTAAAACCGTGATTAATTCTTAATATTAATTTAAACTCTCTCTCTCTCTCTTTCTCACTCTCTCACTCTTTCCTTTCTCCTCTACTCTTAATCACGTAGTCACCATCCAAGCGTTCAACGGTTTACGTTTCATCAGCTTCAAACTTGCACTAGAAAACGAGAATGGTGGTGCCGGTTTAAGCGAAGATCTTGGCCGCTTCGAAATACTTAACCCGGTTGAGACGCGCTACAGTCCGAATTGTGTAAATATGGTGGAGAGTACGAATACAAATCCGAAGACACGCATCGATGTGCAATGGGTAGCGCCCGAACAAAAAGGCAACGGTTGTGTACTCATACGGACGATGTTGCTGCAACATCGTGACGTTTGGTTTATGGACGATGGTGGACTAACGCGTAAAATATGCGAAGAGAGTGCCGACGATATGGAGACTGCACCAACAGGTGAGGATCCGAATAAGTGTTGTGCTTGCGACGAGGCACGCTATGAGGTTGGTATACTATACATACTAAATGCAAAGCCGATATTTTATAATTTCCCAATTTAATAGCTCACATTCGAGGGCATGTGGTCGCGCAATCTGCATCCGAAGGACTTTCCCGCAAAAGGCTGGATAACACGTTTCAGTGATATTATCGGCGCCTCACACACCACAGACTATAGTTTCTGGAAGTATGGCGAAATGGCCAGCGATGGTATGAAGGAATTCGCGGAGCATGGTTCGGCTCTAACGCTAGAACGTGAATTCAATAATATGTTTAAGGTTGGTAGGGAGGGTACATATGAGCAAACATGAATACATTCATACAAATTTTATGTATTTCTTACATAACCTAGGAAGGCAATATACGCACCATTATTAAAGCACGTGGTCCCGCCTTTCCCAACTTGAATGGCCAATCAATTGCATCCGTACGTGCAGATCCGCAACGTCATCTACTCTCGCTGGCCTCCAAAATAGATCCATCGCCCGATTGGATTGTGGGCTTATCTGGTTTCGAGCTCTGCATGTCCAATTGCACATGGTTGGAGCAGAAAACGATTACTCTATACCCGTGGGATATCGGCACCGATGCGGGTCCTTCTTATACGGTAACTCTGACCTTTAAAAACATACAAAATGTATATTTCTAGCAATATATATTTCCAGTCGCCAGATCAGCCACAAATACCCGCCGATGTCATACGACGCATACGTCCGGATTTTCCAAATGACCCACGTTCACCATTTTATGATGAAACCGGCGCACAAATGAAACCCTTAGCTGTGCTGAAGATCAAACGGCAAAGACTCTATGAACGATTATGTGAGGATGAAGATTGTAAGTTCGTGGCTGTGCTGGCAGACACATTGAGATGAATTAAACTCTGTTTTCAACATTTCCAGCTAATAATTTGGACTTGCCACGTGAGTGCTTTACTCATCCGTGGACAGCGTGGAGCGATTGCACAGCCAATTGCGGTGAAGGACGTCAATTTCGTACACGTGTCTATAAGCAACCTGAGGTAGCGAAAATCTTCAATTGCGAAGTGGAAACACGACAAGACCGCACGTGTAGGGGTGAAGAATGCGGACGTGATAGAGAAGGTTATGGCAGAATACGCGGTGGCGACAGTTACGAGGAAAATGAGTTCGCTGAGTTACTGGAAAGAGAGGACACGGGTGGGCAAATAACGCGTGCGGATTGTCTATTGGCCAGCTGGAGTGTTTGGTCACCGTGTAGTCGCACGTGTGGCGAAGGCAGAACTATGCGCAGACGTCAATATGCCAACCCGATGCTAAAGAGACGCTGTCAGCGAAAGTATCCTGTGAAATTGGTGGATTATCAAACCTGTGTGAGATCAGAATGCCCGGAGGAGAATCAAGATGAAGGCGAAGAAGAAAAAGAAAAAGATACGGAAGCTGAGGAAGATGAGGAGGGGGGCGATGAAAAAGACGATGTAGAAAAAGTTGAAGAACAAGAAGGAAATGAAGGGGAAGATGAAGGTAATCCCCAGGCTGAGGACGTTAATGAAAGTGAAACAAAAGATGAAAAAGCTGCTGAACATAAAAACGGTGAGGATGAGGCTGAAGAAGAAGAAGAAGCAGAAGAAGAGGAGGAGGAGGAAAAGGAGAGCGAACAAGACAAACCGATAAGACCAGGTAGCAGTTGGCAGCAAAACCGCGACCGAAATCGTTACGATTATAGAGGACGCATTAAATCAAATCAAAGAAACCGCGCGCGTTTCGAGAACGCAGAAAGGGAAGAGGAAGATGAGGAGGACGGAGAGGCCGAAGAGGAAGAACCAGAGGAGGACGAAGAGGATAAAGGCAGAAATAAAGAAGAGGAGGAGGAAGAAGAAGAAGATCAAGAGGGCAAAGAAGATGAAGAAGCAGATGAGGAGGACGATGCTGAGGGCGAAAACTCAATTGGCAAATATTATAACATTAAAAACCGTTACAACATGCCTGGCCGACGTAAAACTGAAAACGATGAAGCGGACGCAGACGCAGACGCAGACGATTATAATGAACGCAAACCAAGCCGATTTAATTACTACAATCGCTACTCTAGCGGCAGCAGACTACGAAATAACAAAGATGAAGACGAAGAGCCGCCGGAAGATGACGAAGAAGAAGAACCGTACAGTAGATCAAATGCACGTGGCAAAAATCGCGTCCGTAATTCGCGTAAGAATCGTGCTGAAGATGAAGAAGCTGATGATGAGCCACCGAATATACCACCTTACTGCTTTACACTACTCAGAATTAGAAGTTGCAAAGAAAAGAAGCCCGTGAGAAACTATTGGTTCTACAACTATTGTGAAGATCTTTGTATGCTCTATACGGCCGATACCTGTGATAGGAATGCGAATAAATTCAATTCACTGGAGGCATGTGAGGCGACATGTAGGCCGCCAGGGAATGAGTATCTAGTGCGACGCAAACAAAAGCTGAGTTGCTTCAAATCGAATGAAATAAGACAGAATAAGCGTAGAAAGAATTCGAATTGGATGTAAGAAATGATATTTAATAAGTTTTTTGTTTTAATTAAGTTGATTTCTATTTTTTATAGTATGTAAATACACGTTGGCCAAAATCAATTTTTGTTGTACAATAATTATTAGAGTGATCATTAAGTTCAACTAGTTTGGACAAAAAAATAGCTTCGACAGAACACAGAGAAAGCATTAGTTGTTGTTGTTGTAGCAGTCCAAGTGATCGAGGCTACCTAACCAGAGGAAGTCCAAGAAACGAACTGTTTCGACGGGTTCGGAGAACATGAAAAGGGGGGTAAGATGAGTGGTGGTTTGACTCCGAAGACGGCATTCACTGGAAGAGAGTTCAGGAAGGTGTTGACGAACTCTCGATGAAATATTACTCATTTTTTAAAACAGTTGTTTTTTTTACCTATATACATGTGTATATATATTAAAAATCAACAAGACGGCATAAGCATGATATCAATACATATACATTTTTCTTGAACTTAAAGCAACTACAATTTTGAAAATAAATATGACAATTTCATGTGAAAATTTTATAACCAAATAACAGTATTTTTTTTTTTTTTTTTTTTTTTTGTATATAACTACCTAAGATTTAGCTTTTTTTTGCATTACTCTTTTTTATACTGAACCAGTATATATATTTTGAAACTAACAGCATAACAGTAAATATACCGAACACAATAACTGGCTTCTTGTTTCCTTCACCAAATGATGAGCTAAGATTTTTATTATTAACCGCATCAAGTGTACCATATGGAGTGGTACGCTGCGTTAGTAGCTGCGTGGAAAAGCACCGTGCACCGGTCAGAGTATGGATCCGAGGCACGGCGGCCACCTGTCATGCTTGCGTCACAGTGTCACTTGTCGTCTTCGGTATTGGCAAAATATTAAATTTGATATTTGAGCCTTTAACGCGTTTCTGCACAATACGTCCAATAACCTCGGGCTCTTTAACGCTTTGTTCGATAGTTTTCAAAATACCCTCACATTTCACAATTTCATTGGGAGCACCTTGTATGACTACGCAAACCTCATGATTTTTTGCTAACCATTTAGATATGTGTTTGAGGCGTGATGATAAATCATGGTCGGTAATGCGTGAACCAACTGTTAGTGTCTTTTCAGATTTCTTTTCGGAGCTGCAAAAGAATAAAATTATAATTAATGAAAATAATATGAATGTGTGAGTGTGTGTGTATGTAACACCTGCTCTTCTTATCAACTACGCTTTCATCGACATCTTCTGAAAGCATTTCACCAGCGGTCACTAACCTGCGTTTAATAAAAGTTAAAAATAAATGTTTAATCTATATGTGCTTGTATGAATATATGTAAGTAGGTACGTACTTGTATACTGGCCTTTGTGTCTTCGTATCGTAATCCTGTTGCTTAACCAAATGTAACTCACGACGTTTAGCTAATTTTTGTGCCTCTTTAAATGTTATTACGACAATATTTTGATTGGGGTGCACGAGCGTTATTTTGGACAATGGCGTGTTGTTTTGTTGTTGCTTAGCTCCAGCGACACTGGACGAAGTGGTTGTATTGTCTAAAGCATCGGTTCTCTTCATGCGGACACAAGCAGAGATTTGCACATTTTGGCGAGTTAAGGCACAAAACAATGCTCTAGTGGATCTCTGAAGTAAGAGATTCATTATGGAACTTTTCAACTATAAACTGGGCACGAAATTCGCAAAGGACTAATGACTTTCACGTTTGTTTTGATTTTATTTTCTTTTTTCTCTTCAACAAACAGCTGTTAAAAACAGCTGACAGTGTTGCTTATGACACTGAAACGATTACGATGTTATCGATAAGTAAATCGATAATATGGTTCTAATTTTTTTTTAAATGATGAACCATGAATCGGAATTTATTTGCATTAACGAATAAAGTTTGCGATTAATTATTATTATTAACATTTCTGCTAACTTATCCAGTAGCGATATTTAACCTCTCTTTGTGCCAATACAGATTAAACACAATTTTTTTTATATACAGAAAATTCTGTTTTTTTTATTAATCTTATTTGCTTTCATTTGAATATAATTTCTGTTAATGTATGTAGGTATAGGCATATGTATATATTTTATAGGGAATTACATATTTAGGATTATTTATATATATGTATGTATGTATTTTTCATACGAAGTTTTGCATTGCATATTTTTATACTTTAATATAAATTCATTACATAACGCTAACATAATTTTCGAGAAATAATTTATTTAAATCTCAATTGTTTCTCTGTTTAACTTTATCTTATGCATAAATAAAATAAATTAATCAAAATAATTAAAATTACAATAAAAATAAGGCATAAGCTGTGTTTCTTAAAAGATTTTAATCGGCTAATTATGACTTAAGGAATTTGTCATCTTTATCATTTATTTACAATACAAACTATTAAATAGAATGAATAAAAAAAAATAAATTTTCTTAATTACACAAATTACACTATAAAGCTTTAAAATAACTCTTTAAATTAATAAAACATACATAAAGAAATTAAAACTCTGTGGCATTTTTTACTTAAAATATTAATCATTATAAACGCTTTTAACTTGCACACGCAAATCTTGGAATGCGAAACTGCTTTAGATATTAAATAAAGATTGCAGCGTTTAAACCAATTGCACCTTTAGATAGTTATGTATATATGTATACTATTAACTAATAGCCAATATACCAATTAAGGCTAAAATTTAAACTCGCTGAATTTCGAAAAGCTTCACATCTGTATCATACCATATAGATGGGCCGACATTACGCAGATAGATGACACCCCAAATGTAGGTGCGAAACCAGGCAGTCGTGCCAGCATTCGCTTGATATTTTCTAATAAGTATCGGATGTGGCACAGGCAGCAAGCCGACAAGTGTACCGTGTTGTAAAAATTTCAATATTTCCGATTCATCCGTCAAACCCTTATCGATGCAGATCTTCTCCACTTGTGGCACAAGCACCTGCAACAGACGCATAATAGTTTGTAATGGCAATTTCGAGCGCCAGGAAACAATCCATTCAGGTGTTGGCGTCCAGTGATCAGCCGACGCATTCGGTACCATACGAATACTGCCACGTGTGGCCACAGATAGACGTGATTGATTCTCTTTTGGTATGACATTACTCTCGTTGGAATTGAGTGATGTATTGCTGCGACGCGAAATATCATTCCGGCTGGGACTAGTTGTTGTGCGATTGACCTGTTCGAATTGTGAAATATCTGAGGTGCCATCAACGGTGGGCGTTTGGGTATCTTCGCTGCTGGGATGTGCAGCTTCTCGTTCAGTCATTTGATTTATGGCAGGCGTCTCAAGCAGTGAAGTCTTCAGTGTACCCGGTTCGGCGGGTAATGCCTGCATAGCATTTTCCTCTTGTACCTCGCTTTGTTTGTCATGCGACTCAGTTTCCGATTCACAATCCTCATCATCAACATCGGCAGACAATTGACGACCACTTAAAGCGGCGATATGCGCCGAATTTGAATGTGGTACAGGCGGTATATTAAATTTACCCACTTTACGACCACTCAGGCATTTCGCAATGCCCGCCATGTCTGATGGTAAATTAGCCATTGCATGAAATACATGGCGTTTACGTATAATTGTATAGACCAAATTGGAATTACCATCAAATTGGTATTGGATTATGTTATTAAAGATTTCCAATAAGAAGAAAACCAAATGGTGATTATTAGGCGCCGATAACAAGAACCAAGGTGTACTAAAAGCTTCTAGTAAGTGCAAAAGTTTGACACTAGCCACCATGGACAGAGTCTTTAGGTAAGGCGACACATTCACTAATATTGTAAGTAGACAATCGAAGAGTGGTTGTAATCGTTGATGGCCAGTGGCTATGATCTTATGAAAAACCGTAATAAGCAAATCAGCGTGAGTGCCGGTAAAAACTGGTATATCCATGGGCACGGTAGCGGTGTAGGGTTTATTGAGACGTACGCCAAAGTTACGTTCCCCTGAAATGTACAAATTTTTTAATATGCAATAAGTGTACTTGATTAGTATACACTTACCTGAAAGCAATAAAAGTATGAAAACACCAATATGCATGAGGCCAACTCGTGACTGATCCGCGCGTGAGTAGTTCAAGTGATATAATATTGGTATGAGTATATCCAATACATCGGAACTTTTCAACACGAAGTAGAGAAACTTCTTATTAAAGTCGCATACCTTCCAAAAGAGTATTAGCAATTCTTGATGACAATGCAGACGCTTAGTAGAATTTGGTAGGTAATTTTGTAAGAGTGGATTGTTGAGCAAGCGTGTTATGCCCTTCAGTATAAAATGAAAATCTTCATCACGATGAACTCTCGATAAATAATTAATGAATAAATTGTCGCCAAAGCCATCATCGTAAGAATTGGCTGGTTGGCTGCCTTGCATTTGGCGACGCAATTCCAGTTGCTGTTGTTGATGCATTATCATATCATGATCCAATGTAACTATAAGTATCTGCAGACAAGCCTCAACGAGCGGTTCAGTGGTGTCCGCAAAAAGCAAATGATTATAGGGTACACCCATGCCTACAGGATCATAGGCACAAACTGTGTTCAACAACGATGTAAAGAGGGGCAAGGCATGTCGATTATCAGCTGAGGTAAAGTAAGCGATCCATCTATTAGGTTCATCCGTTAAGCAGTAGATGGTTTCCGAAAAGCAAGTTAATAACAATTTTAAAATCTCTGCACGCCGTTTCTCCATGTTAGCATTTTTTGGTGGTGAGTGTGCAAAGCCAACACCCGCTTCCCAAATGTATTCGCAACTATCAATGTTGGCCAATTCTTCCGCCTTATCGGGACCAGCACGTCGTGTAGCAGTCACTGTAAAATCTGGACAAAATAGCAAATCACATAACGCATTTATCAGTGACTGTGCCAAGGGCACCGGTTGTGCGCCTGTGATACGTGGCGAATTTTCATGTACGGCATCTGCGCCATCACCAGACGTGGGTGTGTTACGTGTGGGCAGACTACTCCAGAAAAATTCACGCCATTTTTCATCTTCAAATATATACGGCAAAATACGTATCAGCAAACGTACGCAATTCAATACACACTGCTGTTCAACATGCGTACGACAACTGTTATCCACTGCCAGTGCCAACTTCTCGACGGCCTTGTAGCATAACGTCGCCAAATTGGCCGGATTATTATTACGTATATTTCGTATTTCCATTGATGGCACCAAGGCGAAAACATCTTCTAGTGACGTTTGATGACCATACCAAAATTGGTCCCAAAACTGATCGTCGGTATCATCAATTTTTTGGGCCTTCTGTGAAAGCTGTAGAATAGCTTTGCGGAAGTTTAATTTTGAGTCACTATTTCCCATATTGTTCGTATGTTGTTCACTTTTTTACTTAGCTTCGACGCACAAAGGTTAAAGGGCAATTGGGAAATATATGGTGGGGGTTTGGAATGTTTCAATTATGTGATTTATAATTATTTTCTAACCAAATTTTCAATTTTTACACTTTTATATTCACAAATCATTGAAAACACCAACGTAGGAAAATAAATTTTGCTTTCATCTATCATTTTCTTACACATATTGCCAGATGTTTCCATTTTTTCTGTTAATGCCACAGCTCCATACTAAAGTGGTGAAATGAGCTGAGATTTTGGAAAGTGCCATTAAGTAATTAAAGATTGAGATAAAAAACTCTCTTATGATAATTCCAATGGATTTAACAAAGAACGTATATTAATAAGAAGGGAAAAGAACTGTTGTTGTTGTAGTAGCGGATCACTAGCCTCGCTTAGAACAGACTTAATTAATCTAAGTCGTCGAGGTAATCTAATAGGAGGTCCAGGAGAAGTGCTGTTTCGACGGAACTAGGCCAAAGGGAGAAGGGGGTTAGATGACAGCCGGTTCTACGCACCGGAGTTGACCCGGATTTTATCCGGCCAAGGGCTGTCACCCTTTCGGCGACCTAACCCGCAATAGTGCACAGTCGCGTATAAAATCCGGGTCAACCCCGGTGCGTAGAACCGGCTGTCATCTAACCCCCCTCTCCCTTTGGTCCAACCCCTTCGGAACAGCATGTTTCATGGACCTCCCCTTAGATGACCTCGGCGACTTAGATAAACAATACCTGCCCTAAGCGGGGTTAGCTAGCCGCTACAACAGCAACAACAACAACAACAGTGAACTCGGACTAAGTTCACATTAATCTCCCACGTAACGATGCCACCATTCACCCTGCAACACCATTCATCCTTCAAAGAGTATATTTCAGGGACCACAGGCGGTTTAAAAAAAATTTAATACTTAAAACCCTCACGTTAAGTAAGAACAACAACAACAACAACAACAACAGTTATACATATGCCTCACATAATGAACATTTTACTCTTCCCACCCAAATGATGCCAATTCTAGTATTTAAAGCATTAACAAAACTCATAAACCCAATCAAACTTGGTAGGTATGCTACTTTTACAATGATCAGATCAGTATCTAATATTCGGATTCACCCGAACTTAGTTTTTCTACCAGCATTTTACTTTTAATTTAGAAAGTCCATAAAAAATGGAAAACACAAAATAATTCAGTTTCAGCGGGATATCCGAAGAATATTAAGTATTTCGTGTTATTTCGGCGATTTTTTATATAAATATTCTGAATGATTTTCAATTGAAGCAGCACATTTTACAAAATCAAAGGACATTTTGAAGAAAATAAGCCTTATAAAAAATATAATTGTGTCATACAGGAGCTTTGTTGCAACTAATAATTGTCTGTAGGTCACTGAGAATATCGGCTAAGCCGCAGGTGGTGAATTACGTTTGAACCGTTGCCAGGTGAAAATACTGATACATCAATAAACAGCTGTCAACTCAATTCTATTAGCGAAACGACATCACTTATTTGTCTATTGAGTAAAAATTGTCGTGATTGCGTGGAAAATTGTATATTTTCAATAATAATTTTCTGTACAAATACACAATAATATGGAGTGAAAAGTGTTGTGTTGTAAAGTTGCAGGAAATATAATAGTATTGTTTATAATATTACAAGTGAACGTTAATCGCGAAGCTACTAACAAAGTACGTGTGTGTGTTTTGCTGCTTCTGCTGCGGTGGAATCCGTTGCTCAGAAGAAAATATTTATACAAACTCATTAGCAAATTCTACTAATAATGACGTTGCCCGGTAATGGAATCTTCGTGGTGCGGGAGCAAATGTCCACGCTAATGACGGCAATGCGCCGTGGTTCGCGTTGGAACTCTACCGCCTACGTGGTAAGTGGGTTTGTTTTGTATTTATATGTAGTGTTGGGTGTGTGTGCAACATATGGATATTTTCAATTGTAATGGAATGTAATATACAATAATTGCTTATTTTCGTAGGACGAAGAAAAGGATGGTTTAATGAAATTGTTCGTTAATCTTAAGGAGATATTGAAAGGTGTTGAAGACTTAAGATTGATAGATCCTAATATATTTCTGGCGCCATTTTTGGAAGTAATACGAACAGATGAGACTACGGGTGCGGTCACCAGCCTAGCGCTGGAAGCGATTAATGAATTTCTTTCATCAGGATTAATTGGTAATTGTTCTAATACTATTTACACATTTTTGTAAATAATTATTAAATGTACTAAATCGCAAACAGATCCCACCTCAACCAATCTCGCTGTTACAGTGGAGAATATAGTCGATGCCGTTACACATGCTCGCTTCATGGGCACCGACCAGTCATCGGATGGCGTTACACTCTTCTGCGTTGTTGAAGTTTTACACACACTTATGCGTTCGCCCGAGGGTTCCGTACTTAGCAATGAAGCCGTATGTGAAGTTATGTTGAGTTGTTTTAAAATATGTTTTGAGCCGCGCTTAAATGAACTCCTGCGGCGTTATGCCAAAAAGGCGCTGAAAGACATGGTGTGGTTGCTCTTCATGCGTTTGCCACAATTCTCTGAAGATCGTAATGCTGCAAATATTTTGCGTAAATTCCAAATGATCGCCACCACTATGGACCAGAACAAAAATAAACAACGCAAGAAAGTAACGAAAGTCGCGCAGAACATAGCGAAATCTGAAATAGAGCGTAAACTTTCGGCAACGGCAGCGATTGATCCGCAGAGTCCACATTTGCAGGTACCACACGCCAAAGGTTTACCTTTAGCAACTACGCCAGCAACACCAGCGGGCAATATACTTGATATGCAGGGAAAAATTACGCAAACACCAACAACAGCTCCAGTTAGCACGGATGTTGATGGCACTACGGAACCCACTATAAATATAGAACATTGTGATGAACAAGCGGACGGCATAGAAGGTGATGCGCAAGCGCAACCATTGATCGGTGCTGAGCAGCAAAATAACGAAGCTAGCGCAAGCTTAACAACACCCACAGCAGATGGCGAAGAAACCGCTTTGCAGACGAATGGTGTTGGCAGCAGTGAATATATTAATTCTGTAGGTGTACGCTTTACCCAACAAAACTCCATTGATGGCTCAGAAGGTTCAGCATCTTTGCAGCCCTATGGCCTACCATGCATTCAAGAGCTTTTCCGCTTTCTTATACTACTGTGCAATCCATTAGATAAACAAAATACGGACACCATGATACATATGGGTTTGAGTCTGCTTACAGTAGCTTTTAAAGTGGGCGCTGATAATATTGGCAAGTACGATACATTGTTGGAATTGGTGAAGGATGATTTGTGCAGGAATTTGTTTGCAGTGAGTATATATATAGTAAAGATATTTTAATGATTTATAACAAAAAATTTCGCTTATCATTTCAGCTAATGAATTCGGAGCGCTTAACCATCTTCGCTGCTGACTTGCAACTCTGCTTTTTGCTTTTCGAATCGCTTCGTGGGCATCTGAAATTCCAAATGGAGGCATACCTCAAAAAGCTGTCTGAGATCATTGCCAGCGATAGCCCCAAAACGCCTTATGAAATGCGCGAGCTTTCGCTGGACAATCTGCTACAATTGTGGCGTATACCAGGTTTCGTCTCAGAGCTGTATATTAATTACGATTGCGACCTCTACTGCACTGACCTCTTTGAAGGTCTTGTTAATTTGCTCTCGAAATACACACTCTCCGCCACCAATGCTGTTTATAGCACACACATAATTTCATTGGACACGCTAACCTCCGTGATTGAGAATATCGAACAAAATTGCATAGCTTCAAAGAATGTTAGCAATGAAGATGGCAGCACTGGTGTGGGTGTCACTTCCTCTAGTCGCCATTCGCGTCATAATTCCGAATTGGAGGGTATAATTATCGATGGCAATAATGATGATAACAAATCGGTTGTAGAAAATATTTCAAAATTTATAAATAGCTCCTCACGTTTGCGTCTGGGCGCTGGTGGTGTACCCAATGTGGGTCTCACGCGTGAATACCTCACCAATGTGAAGGAAAAGAAACGTGTCTTAACACAAGGCACCGAATTATTCAATCAACGTCCAGATAAGGGTATACAATATTTGCAGGAACATGGCATACTCAGCGCTCAACTCGATCCCATGGAGGTTGCTTTGTTTTTACGTGAAAATCCTGGTTTGGATAAAAAAATGATTGGCGAATACATATCAAAGAAGAAGAATGTGGATTCGAAAATTTTAATGAATTTCGTAGATTCGTTCGATTTCGCTGGCTTACGCGTCGATCAAGCGTTACGTTTATATTTGGAAACTTTCCGTTTGCCAGGTGAAGCACCGCTCATCTTTCTGGTGCTAGAACATTTCGCCGATCATTGGCATGTATGTGAAATGCAATTGAAAGTGAAATGAGTGAAAAAATAAAAATAAAAATATTTTATTTCATTGCAGAAACAAAATAATGAGCCGTTCGCCAACACAGATGCCGCTTTTAGTTTAGCTTATGCCATTATAATGTTAAATATGGATCAGCATAACTCAAATGCTAAGCGTTTGAATGTGCCTATGACACAAGAGGACTTTTTGAAGAACTTACGCGGTTTGAATGGTGGCATAGACTTTGATCAGGAGATGCTTTCAACCGTTTTCAATGCTATTAAGTGAGTGGTTTTTTTTATGGTAGTTTATTTGTCTTCTTTTTTCATTATTTATTTCCATAATATAGGAATGAGGAAATTGTTATGCCTGCTGAACAGACAGGTCTGGTACGCGAGAATTACTTATGGAAAGTATTGTTGCGTCGCGGTGTTGGTCCAGATGGTGCTTTCAAATATGTGCAGGATGCTGCTTACGATTTGGAGGTTTTCAATTTGCTTTGGGGTGCTTCATTGAGTGCATTAAGCTTTATGTTTGATAAAAGCTCGGAGAATGGTTATCAGCGTATACTGGCTGGTGAGTGTGAAATTTTACTACGTCAATTTTTGTTTTCGGCTTTTGGAAACCAAATGTTTTATGGTTATAATTATGAATTAAATTTTTTTATTTTATTACCATTATAATCATTATTTTTTTTAATTTTTTTTTTTATTTAAATTTTCTTAATATTATTTTTTTAATATTTTTTTTAAATTAATTTTTATTGGCTCGAACAAAAATTAAATCTATGCAATCAAAGAAAAAAATTAATATAAATGTTAATATTTTGTTTTTCATTTTTCAGTCATGTACATATTTTAATTTTTTGCTTAATTATTTAGATATTTATTTACTCTTTTCTATGCTAATATCCTATATTGTTTTATTTTACTCTATTTATTTTATTTCAATTTAGTTTTTTTACTTATTTTTTATATCTTTTAATATATTTTTTATTTCTTATTTTGATTTGTTTGCTTTATTTTATTTTGTTTATTTAATTTTACAGCTGGTTTTTATTTTCTTTTTATTTTCTTTTTATTTTATTTTGTTTATTTAATTTTACAGCTTATTTTTATTTAATTTTTTTATTTTCTTTTTTTTATTTATTTTTTTTTATTTTTTTTTATTTTAACTTATTTTGTCTTATTTTTATTTATTTATTTCAATTCATTTGTTTAATTTAATTTTTATTTATTTTATTTTATTTTACTTTATTTTTTCATTTTACTTTTTTTATTTTAAATTTATTTTTAGTTTTAACAAAATAGAATAATGTTATATATTTTCTTATTAACTTTTATTTTAATATATTTTATTTTCTTTTATTTATTTAATTTTATTATTTTTATTTATTCTATTTTGCTATATTTTATCTTATTATTTTTTATTTTAATACATTTTATTTGTTTTATTTTCTTTAGTTTATTTTTATTTTTATTTTTATATTTTGTATTTATTCTATTTTGTTATATTTTAGCTTATTAATTTTTATTTTAATATATTTTATTTAAAACTTTATTAAATTCTTTTTTTTAATTTTATTAAATTTATTTTATTTTTATTTAATTTTATTTTTTTTTTAATTTTATTAAACTTATTTTTTTTTTAATTTTATTAAATTTATTTTTTTAATTTTATTAAATTTATTTTATTTTTTTTTAATTTTATTAAATTTATTTTATTTTTTTTTAATTTTATTAAATTTATTTTATTTTTTTTTTAATTTTATTAAATTTATTTTATTTTTTTTGAATTTATTAAATTTATTTTATTTTTTTTTTTTAATTTTTATTTTTTTTATTTATTTTATTTAATCGTATGTTTTTAATTTTAATTATATTTTGTACTACATACATATACTATATATTTTACTCTATTCAATTTTTTAAATTCATATTTTTTTCCCGCCAGGTTTCACAAAATGCGCCGGCATTGCTGCTCACTACAATTTGCATGCCAATTTTGATGCACTCATCCTTACGCTCTGTAAATTCACCACACTTTCGAACCTCTCCCAACCGGAGGCACCCACCGTCTCCAACAACGAGCTCACACAATCGGTTAATTTCGGTTTCAATGCCAAAGCTCAAGCCGCAATGCGTACCGTGTTTGCTTTGGTACATGATTATGGAGATTGCTTGCGTGAAGGCTGGAAGCACATCCTGGAATTATTCCTACAATTGTTCCGTTTGAAATTGCTACCAAAATCTCTAATCGAAGTGGAAGATTTCTGCGAGGAGAACGGCAAGACGCAACTGAAATTAGAGAAGCCAAGTCAAAAGCAAGAAGCTAGTCTCTTCTCTAGTCTCTACTCATATCTCTCTTCGGAGGGTCAACGCGAGCCAACTTACGAAGAGCAAGAATTCATAAAGATGGGCAAAAAGTGCATAAAAGAATGCCAACTAGATCAGATGATACAAGAATCGAAGTTTGTGCAATTGGAATCGCTACAAGAGTTGCTCAGAAATCTTTTAGCACTCATTAAACCACCCACAGCACACAAGTTGGACGAGAGTGTCGCACCGTACGCCGAAGATGTTGTTGTCTTCTGGATGGAGTTGCTCGTGAAGATTGTCATACAAAATCGTGATCGCATGGTAGGCTTGTGGCCGGATGTACGTGATCGCATATATTTGCTGCTGATCGGCGCCACCACCTACGACTATGAATATTTGCTCAATCGCAGCATAGTGGCTGTGCTGAAGTTAGCCATTTACTTGATGCGCAACGAGGAACTCTGCCCAATTGTGCTGCAGTCACTCAAAATGCTGCTCACACTGAAGTCACCTGTCATCTTACGCATTTCGCGACAGATTTCTACAGGTGTTTATGAGTTGCTCAAGACTTCGGCGCAAAATATACACTCCGAACAAGATTGGCAGATAATATTCACCATATTGGAATGTGTAGGCGCTGGCGCAGTACCGCCTGAATTGGTTGACACCATTTTACCACAGCTGCCGGCTGAGTTGGCTGGTGGTGTTGCTGGCGCTGTGACGAGCTTGGATGGTGTTGTGAGCAGCGAGGAAGACTCCGGTTTGCCAGATCGTGGCTATTTATCCGATACAGACGTGAGTGGCAAGCAACAACAACAGCAGCAGCCACAGCTAACGCAAGAACAACAGCAACTACAATCACAGCGAACAAACTCCACCACTAATAGTTCATTTCCTTCAAGTCCAACAGCGGAGAATTGGATTTTGGTGAACAAAGATAGCGATTTGTCAACGCAATCGCGGTAAGTCTCTGACATATAACTGTAAATTGTGCATATGATTTAGTAATTACTAATTATTAACTCCGCCTACACTTTTACAGCCCACAATCACCACCGACTGCAATAGCTGCCAGGTTATCACCACCCGCAACCGCAGCCTCACCGCTCATCTACAACTGCAAACTGGGTGAGCACTCGCCCATTGCGCTCTTCAAATGCTGGGACTCGCTTGCATTCATCGTGCGCAATGTCGCACACATCACACCCTACAACTTCGAGTCGTGTGTACGTTGCATACGCACTTTTGTTGAATGCTGCCGTGATGGTGGCATTGCACAGCGTCGCAAACTCGAAGCGGAGCTGTCTGCCAGGACGGCCCATGCAAACACTGCTGCTGCGCAGCGTCGCAAGGTTTCGGTTAAGCGAAATGAACGTGAGGCCCAACGTAAGGCAAATGCCGGTGGCGATTATTATGGTCAAGATCAACGTGGTGGCGATCCTAAGGAGGAGGATTTACGTCAACGTTATGAAACGCTCTCCATACAATTGATTGACCTCATGTACACGCTGTATACGCGTACAGCGCAAATATTCCGCTGGTGGGCTGAGGAGGAGTGTGCCGTGCCGCAGTGTTCCGCCTTGTGGGCGCAAGGTTGGTGTCCACTTCTGCAGGGTATTGGACGTCTTGCCATGGATCGTCGTCGTGAAGTGCGCACTTATGCTATATCCTGTTTGCAGCAACGCGCTTTACTTGTGCACGATTTGCAGACATTGTCCGGTGCTGAATGGGCTTCGTGTTTCAAGCAGGTTTTATTTCCGCTACTCAACGAATTGTTGCCGGAGAGTGCTTCGGTGGCGCATTTGGAGATTGTGTTGTTGGAGGAGTCGCGTATACGCACGGCTACTATTATGTCGAAGGTCTTCTTGCATCATCTAACACCGTTAATTGAATTGGGCACGGCTTTCAATGAGCTCTGGGTGGATATACTGGATTATATTGAGAAGTTTATGAAGGTCGGCTCAGACATGCTCTCGGAGCAGATGCAGGAAATATTAAAGAATATGTTGTTGGTAATGCACTCGGTGCGCGTGTTCCATAATGATGATGGTACGCTGCAGTTGGCGTTGTGGGATTTGACGTGGAAGCGTATTGGCGAATTTTTGCCAAACATCAAGGAGGAGCTGTTCCACGATGAAGGTAAGTCATTTAATAAAAATTTAATAAAATCATATTCAGTCTGCTTTGCTTTTTATTTCACTTTCATTAACAAACAAAATAAAAAGAGTTTCCTTACCAAAATGCCAATCAAATCTCTTTACTGAATGCTGATTTAGCAAGCAATTGGCAAAATTCCTCTAGCGCAAAGCAAATAGCGCTTTCACAAAGAAAGGAAATTCCCATCCTGCCGAATATTAAGACTGACACGGTTGCTGGGCAAAGAAAATTCAGAAAATTTTTGAGATTCAAGCGCCAGCAAGCATTTCAAGATAATTAATAGCGTTTTTATTTAAAATTCATTTTATGTTATTTGAAAAATGGCAAATAGCAAAGACTGTTTTTTTTTCTATTTCAACCTGGCTTTTATTAATGCTTTGAAATTTTAATATATTAGTGAAATAATCCTAATGAAAAATAATATGCATAAGAAAAAATTAATAATTTTACTTTTGGCGAAAATACAACATTAATCAGATATTACAAGACCTTTTCTTGCGTTTTGTGAAAATTTCTCGAAATCGAGTCGGACTGCCTGAAGCGTGAGTTTAAATGTCTAAAAATTTTCATAAGAATTAAGTAAATATTTAAAGGAAAATAGAAATTCAAACTAGTTCTCTTTCAAATTTAAAATAGCTTTAAATCCTGATCTGGATTTAAACGTTCCTATGATGCAATTAATCATTGTTCCATATTCGAAGTTTTTCAAATTATGTTGTTTAATTTCAAGTTTTTATATGGCTATATTTTTTGCATTTTCAAAGTTATGTTTTTAAGGTGGAATTTATATGTTGGTAATTTTAAATTTATTCGATTTATTTATTTTTTAACTGAATTGAGTTCAGTTTAAGTTTTATTTGCCCTAATTTATTTTATTTTATATTACATTTCATTTTCATTTTCTTTATTTTATTTAATTTTCATTGTCTTTTTTTATTTATTTTCATATTTCTTTTATTTTGTTTAATTTAATTTAATTTAATTTAATTTTTATTTTTTTATTGTATTTACTTTTCATTTAATTCATTTCATTTTCTTTTCATTTATTTAATTTTATTTATTTTGTTCTACATATTTTGTCTTACTCAATTATTGAAATGAATTATTTATTTATTTTGTCTAATTTAATTTTTAATTTTTCTTCCCCTATTTTATTTTATTTATTTAGACTATTTGCTGTTTTATATTTATTTTTCATATATTTCATTTTCATTTTCATTTTCTTTATTTTCTTAATTATTTTATTTTGTTTAATCTAATTTAATGTTTATATTTTATTATTTTTAATTTATTTAATACATTTTATTTTATTTTTTTGTTTTACATCATCTAATTTTTTTATTTTAATTTTGATTATTTAATATTTAATTTAATTGTATGTCTATCTAATATATTTTTGTCCAATTTTATTTTATTAAATTATTTATTTTTTATTTAATTTAATTATAATTATATTTATTTTTTTATATTTTAATTCTATTTTAACATAATAATTTAATTTTGCTTTATTATAATTTTCTTATTTAATTTAGTTTTTTTTTAATGAAATTAATTTTATTTTCCCATTATTATTTTATGTTACTTTATTTTATTTATTTATTAATTGTATTTAGTTTTAATTAAATTTCTTTTGTGTGATTTTATTTTAACTTTTTTTATTTTATTCTAATTTTACTTTAATTAATTATTTTAATTTAATTTGAGTTTATTTTATTTATTTTATAGATTTTATTTAATTTTTTTATTTTAGTTTTGTGTTGATTTAATTTATTTTGTATTAAAATGTTTATTTTTGATTTAATTTTATTTTTCTTAAATTCTTTAATTAATTCTTAATTGTTTTATTATATTTAATTTAATTTTGTTTTAATTCTAATTTAATTTATTTTATTTCTAATTTAATTTATTTTATTTCGATTTAATTTGTATAATTTTATTTAATTTCATTTATATATATTTTTTTAATTTAAATTAATTTTTTTGTTTAATTTAAATTATTTAATTTTCCTAAATTTATTTTATCTTATTTGTTATATTTTAATTTACTTTATTTTTCTTTTTATTTATTTTAAGTTTATTTTTTATTTATTTATTTTATTTAAATGTTTTTATTAAATTTAATTAATTTTATTTTGTTATTAAAGTAAAAAAATTCCATCGGTTATCAATTTATTTGCTACTTTAATTGCAGCTCAATTTCAAAGAGAAAGTGATATTAATTTCAACGACATCTCGTTCTTTTTCGTATTAATTTTATTATTGTAATGCGTTTTATTACAACTTTTGTCATAGACATTTCAATATACTTAGCTACACTCACTTTATTATGAGTTTTTTTTTTTTAATCTGCCTTACAGATAAGCGCGCTCAAGTAATGTCTGTGACCAATGCCGCATCTCCGCCACCACCGCCGGCAGCAGCAGCAGCAGCAGCAGCAGAAAGTCCAACATCGCCGAACAGTAATGCAGCAATTAAAACAACAGCAGATACCCAGCCTGTCTTGTTGCCACCCACGCCATTGATGCTGCCAGGAGATACCCAAACGTTCACTGCACCAACTGGTGCTGGAGAAACAACAGCAGTAACAACACACACGCAACGACCACACTCAGCAGAGTTGGTAAGCGAATAAAATGACATTTATTATAATTTTAATGAGTTAGTAATAAAAAATTGCGAATCATTTGCAGTTGACCAGTACACAGCGACACATCAGCGAGTCCATATCGCCACGTCATTCATTGGCCGCATCGCCAATCACCACTAATCCACTGTTGCTGGTGAGTGATGCGCCTATTTTAGTGCGTCCAGTGCCGAGTAGTGTTGCGAAAACGTTGGTGGAAACTGCTACTCAACCCATGGTGCTGCCAACAGTTGCCGCACCAGCCATTTTACCTGATTTAGTGTATGACACTACACAAGTTGGCGCCCAGTTGCCGGCGAGCACCACTCAAGCAGTTGAAAAGCAAACGGACGGCGCGTCAACAACAATCCAACAACCATTGGTCGTCAACAACACCGTGGATAGTAATATTTACAGTGGTTATTCATATGCTATTGAGCTGCCGGAGACGCCGCCAGTTGCTGCTAGCAGTCACGCAGAACAACAACAACATGAACAACAGCAGCAGCAGGCAGAGCAGCAACAACAACAACAACAATTGCATCAGCAACATACAGATTACGCTGCTGCTCAGACAATTGTCTCACAACAGTACCAATTCCAAGAGCAGTTATTCCAACAGCTGCAACAACAACAACAACAACAACACACTCTATACAATCAACATTCGCTTGAGGGCCAACGGTCCGTCGCTATGCCACACACAGCGGACGGACAGCAGTCCGCTGTAGAACACAAGCCGGTCGATAATGTGCCAATACCTACCAACCAACAACTGCAGCAATCCTACTACTATGTTGCAATGCAAAATTTGAAATCGCAACAACAACAACAACAACAACAACAACAAACAAATCCTGCCAGTGTATCGAGCTTCGCCACGCATCCAATGCAATATCATCCCACACTGCAGCAGCAACAGCAGCAGCAGCTGCAACAACAAAGTGGCGAAATGGATATCTATCAAGAATATCTTAAAAATCCCTATAATCACTCAGCACCCACTGGTCGTGCGGAGCTTTCAACGCCGCCCACAGCGTTGACAAATGTTTTTGCTGCATCACCAGCGAGTTACTTCAATGCGAGCGTAGATCCCAGTTCAATACCGCCCGGTTCGGAGATGCTCTACGGTCAGCCATAGGGTGCGTAGGTGAAGAAATTGTAGTTAATTACATATAACGAATTATACATACAAACATACATATGGTACATACTCGTATGACTAAGTATGCCTACAAGTGAAGTTTGCTGCAAGCAACAGATTTAAATGAAAACTTTTGGAATTCTAATTTTAAATAAAAAAAAAAAATATATAAATTTTATGTTTACTTCCACCCTTTATCATTTAAGCGTATTAACGCATTTACGCAAAGGAAATTCCTTAAGAATTTATAGTAAGAAGAATATACAAGAAACGTGAAAGGGTATTGAGCCCAACAATTTATTATTAATAAAAAAGCAAGTTCGCGAAAATGAGACAAATTGCAAAGACAAAAATGTTAACGAAACGCGATTTTCTTTTATTGATTTGTCATAATATGTTTTATTGTATTTTTTTTTTACACACCCAAATTTATATGTATATAAAATTTAGAAAATTTACACATACATATGTATATTGCAGTTAATTTATATTTTTTATTTACATTCCGCAATTGTTGGTTTTAAAAACAAACACATTTTTCTATACAATTTTGTTTTCCGTTTTTACATTTTCTTCTTCTTCTTCTTATTTTAAAAAGTTGATTGTTTAGTGAGAAATGGCAATAGCCGCAAGCTTTCTTTGTCTAATATAAAATATAAACATATACATATACATATATATAAATTAATAAATAATGTAAAAATGCATATGTATATACATATATAGAAAGAAAGCAAGGGAAACATATGCATAAATATAACTAACATAAATAATTGTAATGATAATTTATTATTAATATTATTATTATTATAATTATTGTGTCTGTGTGTAAATCTAATGTAAATACATACGTAAAAGATGAATATATACAAACATAAATAAATAATTAAAAAAAAAAAATAAATAATATCAATTGATTTTTGGATTTTCTCACTTTTTTAAAAGCAATCCCAAACTAGTGTTGTTGTTGTTGTAACGATTGATTAACTCGGCTCAGGTGCAGGCTAAGTTTGGCGTTGCCGTCGTAGTGATTTTACAGGAACTCCTCGAAATGAGTTGTCTCTACGGGTTTGGACTTTCTGATAAACCTAAGCTGACCCTTGCATCAGACTATTTGGCTGTAAATAACTCGTTGGACAGGTCCCTCAACTTTGTTTCTAACGATCACCGGACATATGTCAACTTCACGGCATTTACTGAGCTAGCTTTAGGTAGCCCGCCCATTCCAAACGACACTATATCATCATTGGTGAACGTTGTTGTTGTTGTTGTAGCCTAAATCATCGAGGACATCTAAGAGGAGATCCAGAAAACGAGCTGTTCCGACGGGTTTGGACCCCAAAAACTACTTTTTGGAATATATTTGCGGTTACAACAATAACAACAACAAAGGGTTTGGACCAGAGGGAGAGAGGGCGTTAGAGGTGGTTAGTGTCGTGCGGGGACTCATTGCAGAGCCAAGTGTGGATGTGTGTATTAAGTCGACTACATTATCCAGGCCTTAATTATGCCAGCATTACTCGGGTCTCTCAAGCTCAGCTCGAGCTCTTCGTCGACAACAGGATTCTGAGTACAACATCCCTTGGAAGATAGTTCATGTATTTTAGGAAACTAATTTTTCTGATTGTAATCGTCCATCGGCATGGAACGTCAAGTCTTCCGAGTGTAGTTCGGCCGATCGGAGGCGGCATAAACTAAACTGCAGATCCCTCCAAAACGTATACCGTAAATCCGAATCCGAAATCACTTTAATTAATTAATATAATTCATTCGTTTTTTTTTTTCAATTGCATTTCATTTCTAGGACCCAAAGGTACCCTGTGAGCAAAAAAAAATTGCATTTTCCAAAATCCTACAGTGTTTTATATTTTATTTTTTTATTTTATTTTTTTTTTTTATTTTATTATATTTACTTTTCATTTAATTCATTTTATTTTCTTTTAATTTTTTTTAATTTAATTTATTTTGTTCTACATATTTTGTCCTACTTAATTATTAAAATGAATAATTTTATATATTTTTATTTTTATATAATTTTATTTCTTTCTCTTTTATTTTATTTTACATTAATTAATTTAATTTAATTTTTTTGTTTTACATCACTTAACTTTCTTTTATTTTAATTTAAATTAGGTTGTTTTATATAATTTTATATTTTTTTAATATTAGCATTATTATAATTTATTCTAATATAATTTTAATTATTGTTTTTATTATTGTTTTTATTTTTATTTTATTATTAGATTTTATTTATTTTATTTTGTCTAATTTTATTTTTAATTTTTCTTCTATTTTATTTTATTTATTTAGACTATTTTCTTTATATTTACTTTTCATTTATTTCATTTTCATTTTCTTTATTTTATTTCATTTTCATATTTCTTTTATTTTGTTTAATCTAATTTAATTTAATGTTTATATTTTTTATTTGTAATTCATTTTATTTTAATTAATTTAATTTAAGTTATTTTATTTTACATATTTTGTCATACTGAAATCATTAAATGAATTATTTCATATTATTTTATTTTTATATAATTTTATTTTATTCTCTTTTATTTTATTTTACATTAATTAATATTATTTAATTTTTTTGTTTTACATCAGTGGCTTTAGCCCTTAAGTTGGCAGATGTCAAAATACAGCACTGTACTTTTGACACCACGAAATGGGTAACCCTATATACATATGTATATATTTATGTCTCATGTTCTATCACACAACCCACACTATGTAAAGATGCAATAAATCATATAATATTTGAATACTGCTTTAGTTCCCTACAGGTACCACTTTGACTGTTTTTTTATCGCATGCGATTAAAATTTCAAACTGTCATACTAAAGATATTACTTATTCTTATAATAACTAAAATTGGCTATCAAATGTCAACGCCATATGGATAAATTTGGTTGCTTAAAGATACAAATATATGTATGTACATATATGTATACATGTATGTGCAAAGATTTCTGTTAAAAAACTATCTCTCACATATGCTACCTACCATCTTGAGTGACATTTGCTTTTTAATTTCACCGAGATTGGACCGAAGAACCATCGGAATGACATACATATGTATTTACATGAGGTCTGTCCGGTGAGAAATGTCAGTAAGAATTAACTAGTAACGAAATGACAAAATTGCGATCTCTCAGTGCAAATTGTTTTGATTTTATGCCTCACAAAATGTGGTATAGAAAAAATTGGTACCAATTATTACTGTCCAGGAGCTACACGAACAGGACTATAGAATGTTGAATGATCATTAAATTTATAATGTTATATGTATGTACATATATGTGTATATACATATGCTTTTGTTGATACCAAACGGTGAGGTTGATGAAAAATAACAAAGCATTTGACATTTTTGTCAAAAACAGCTGACGCAACTGTCATCTCACATTCGTAAAGCAAATAAAGAGAGGGTAAAGTTGCACATTTTTGCTGGAAAATATACATTTTTAGACTGCCTTTTACAATGTACATAAGTAAAAAAAGCGATCATCTGCCATAAGATGGATGGAAGAACAAAGTAAAGGACCCAAGTTCGCAGTCATATGTTGATGCAGTGGATCAAAGCCACTTTAGATGGCTCATAAGTGTGAGGAGGAGTGGTGATAGCAGTTTACTTAGATGGTATTTTGAGCTACCAAGCGACGGCCGTATCCATACCAAAATATTTATAAAAACTAGCGTTCGAACAGCTGCAGGGTGCTGACCCATGAACCACACAAAAGGAGATTTCATATTTACTTAAATACACATAAAACATAACACGATGTCGGTAGTGGTTGTACCATACCATATATAAGGAGACGACCAAAAGCCTACATCAAAGGCAATGATAAAGTTAACGCTTTGACTTAGAGATAGAGTTCTTTTAGTACAGTACAGAAATTATGCACCTGCCAGTGCAGTAGTGTGGTGATTGATAACATCTGGTGAGTCGGCTTTGGGGGATCTCCGAGAGAAATGTTTTGCGAAAGATTTATGACTCCTCTGCGGGTAGGGGATATTGATACAGTTCCATGAATGAAGAGATGGCTAGAATGTTTTGGTAACTGAAAGCCTTCCAACTTTGAAAGAATTCGTTGTAATACACGCTGGTGAAAGCAAAGGAAAAGGAACACCTCCACACCGGTGGAAGATTCAGGTGGAGAGGAACTTGGTTACATTTGGTATTTAATTTTTTCATGGTAGTATACCTTAAAACTCCATTCGCTGCGCGGTCGACGTATTTTTGTTGTGTTTCCCTTCTCTCGATATGCGCAGCGCGTACGAATGGTACTCTTATAGAGCAAAAATTAACTTCCCGTTCGTTTTATTTTTGGCCTATAAAATCGACTGCTGTGGTTTTGTGAGTTTTGCGGAGCGCATGAGAAGTATTCCAACGAAAAATGAAAGCAATTTAGCCGCGGATGGGAAACCTCACTTCCAAAACACTGTTTGTTGGTTCTATAATGGTGCACTAATCATCCATCGCTCTCACCGGCAGGAGGCGCATGTCAAATACAAAAGAATCCTCAGTTGAATTCCCTTAATGACCTGACAAATTTATTAACATTAGTAGTTGGGTTTAATTTATAAATAAACTGTAGGCCAAAAAAAAAAAACACAAAATGTGGCAAGTCCTTAAGGTATTAACTTACAACAAGACATTTGTTCATACTTGTATTCCCCAACGGATTGGTGCCATCAAATGCGTAAGAAAGCCTCGCTGAACTGTATTTAAAAGCGCTAACTTGGAGAATTTTAACAGTTTCTTACCATCGCAAAGCTGCAACGTTACGGACAGTACAAGAAATGCTATTAATTTTCAAGCTACGCGCACTTCTGCTCAGCTACGCCTGCCTGACTTCACTACTACAGCCGGTTCAACTATGGAGCGTGGAATATAATTTGAACGTACTATGCAAAATGGGTAAGATGGTACGTACGCAAGAGCTGATTTGGTACGTAAGCGAACGCCTGGACACAGCGAATAGTGCGGGCATCGATGAACTTATCAGAACGCTGCACGACTGCCTCGGTATCACACAGACCGTATTGAGTAATCGCACCGATTGGCGTTTCATACAAATGGAGAATAAGAAAAATTCGTTGAGTGTCATCTTTTGCACAGCACCAGATGATCCCATTCTCTATGTGTACGATCGTACACAGCTTGGAAGACATTTCTATTTCGGTTGGTTGATTTATGTGAATCCGGTGTCGGATTTCATTGTGGTAGAACAGCTGCTGAACGCTTTGAGTGAGCATAGCTTTTATAATACCATGTTGTATTACTACAGCACAAACGAAACGAATGAGGTATTCGCCTATACTCTCTTCCCGGAGTACCACCACGTGAATCAGTCCGATTTTTTAGTGTATCTGGCAGCAAAGTTGAAAAAACTAGTAGCTGGTGGCATGGACTTGAAAGGCTATAAATTGTATACACCACTACAGCAGGATTTGCCACACGTCTTCAGTTTAAAGCAACGCGATTCAACAATCAGCTGGCGCGGTTCGGCTTATAATCTCTTGAAGTTGTTCCTGGATTACGGTAATGCCACGTTGGCGCGTTACGAAATGCCGAAAGATCGTTTGGGTGGTGATGTGATCGATATGAAGGCAGCACTTGAGTTGATACGGCGCAAGAAGATCGCTGTAATGGCACACGCTTATGCGCTGTTTAAGGAAGATGAGGAACAGAGTAAGAGCTATCCGCTGATGGTGGTGCGTTGGTGTCTTATGGTGCCGATATGGAATAGTGTCACAACTATGTTTTATCCCTTGAAGCCGTTTGAGGATTTCATTTGGTTTTGTATGCTCTGCGTCTTTGTCGCTTTAGCGTTTATCCGTTGCCTCTGGTGTTGTTGGCAGGGCACACATGAACTGGCGGCACGTTTGAGTGACAACATTTTAGAGAGTTTCTGTCTGAGTATTGGCATGGCTACATCGCACTTTCTGGGCGCGCCAAATGTATTGGATTTCCTTATATTCATCACAATTTTTTTCTACGGCTTCTTCCTCACCGCCAACTATACGTCGCTACTGGGCAGCATCTTCACGGTCACACTCTTTCGCGCACAAATCAACACTATGGAGGATCTTATCGAATCGAACATTTCCGTAATGATTATCGATTATGAATTGGAGTTTCTACGCTCCGCTGGAGATGAGCTACCTGTGAATTTCACACGTCTTATTTTGCCAGTGGACGTCGCTACCTTTAGGCAACATCAAGTGCGATTCAATTCGTCTTTTGCTTACTTCGTCACGGAGGAGAAGTGGCGTTTTCTTGACTTACAGCAGAAATATCTCAAACAGCGTCTCTTCAAATTTACCGACATTTGCTTCGGTTCCTATCACTTAGCCTACCCACTGCAGCCGGATTCTTTCCTCTATCGTAATCTGGAATATTACATTTATCGCATGCACTCCTCGGGCATGCTGAGTCACTACGAGAGCACAGCTTTTGATTATGCTGTAAGTGCGGGGCTTATGAAGCGTTTGGCTGACAGCTCGGAGTATACTTCGGCTGGCATGCAACATCTGTTCGTTGTATTTATCATGTTGCTCGTTATGTGCGGTCTAGGTGTTGTCATTTTTGTGGTAGAGCTGATGAAATATAAATTGAACAGGCATCGCACTCTCAGCGCTCGGATGTAGAGTTTACGAGTTTGATAAATTACTCCCAAAGTGTCTACACTTTTGGACATTTTTTTATGAAATAAAAAATCTGAAAGCTAGGAAATCAAGCCTTTTATATCATCCAAGATGCTTCAGTAGTGTTGAGGAAAGTATGAAATGGAAGAGTACGATTTTGAAGATCTCAATACAAATAAGCCTCAAGATAATACATGAGTTGTCCTGGAAATTTAATTTAAGATCGTTTTTAGCAACTTTAGTATATCCTGCAAGATGTGCCATCCATTTTAGCAATCTCATCAACTAAAGTTTTCTGCGTTGCCAACTATCTCTGCAGCTTTCTCTGTAGCGAAGACCTCCGCACGGAACTGCACTAGTCTCGATGCCTGAGCTCAGCGCAATATATTCCGGCGTTGAACTCATCAGCCATTTTTGAGCCATCGACGTAGGCGTCCTCCTTGGGCAGAGCTTGAAACCTTCTTGCTGCAGATAAAGCGTGGGGGTGTGCGGTATATTTTGTCCTTCATCTTCCTGCATATTAAACTGTGCCCGAAGGTTCTAGCTGATAATTTACTTAAAGCGATCAACTTGATGACGGATTTCGCAATTCCACCATTGGAGTGGTCCTTAACTAGGTAGGAAAAGCTACGATAATGAACGTGCATACCAGTTGATGCGTAATGATCCGCCACTTCGTTTACCAGATGATGATGAATGCATAAATAGGTGGTACTTTACTCCTATTGAAGCGATTTTCGAACGAACTCCTTCTCCAATTTGCTGTTACTTTCCAGGGATTCACAGTTTTTCCTAAGTCCATTCCGTAATTCCGCTGATTAATTTTTATGAGGAGGTTTTGTTTTTCATATCCGAAACAAACTTCAAGGACTCGTCATGGCCTATCGAAACCCACCGCGAAATAATTTCCGTAATTTTTGAATGTTGATCTGGTCTGAGGTGGAACCTGGTTCTTCACATGGCATCATTTGCTGCTAACCACTCTGCCACTGCGGCCGCCTGATAAACAACATTAGGTTATTTACCTTGAGATTTGCTATATTTTTCCTTCTTATCGTTCTCACAGCGGTAGCCGAGTGGTTAGCATTGCGTCCTGCCATTCGGAAGACTCGGGTTCATATCCCGGTGCCACCAACATCCAAAAGTTATGGAAAATTAATTTAAATAAAAAATTAAATTAAATTTTCTAATTGCGGTCGCCCCTCGGCAGGGAATGTCCACCCCTCCGAGTGTATTTCGGACATGAAATAAAAGGTCCCTCCATCAAGACGCAAAACCACAAATTGGAGGAGGAGCTCGGTCGAAAATCGCTTCAGCGGTTACAAAGCGCCAATTATATATATATATCGTTCTCACAGTTCCTACTTTTATTAGAAGCTTCTCTGCATGTTGTCCTTTCAGGCAATGACCTGAAGTATTCTTAGAGTTCAGGTCAGGTCGTCGTGTGATTCCACCTTAAAACGGTGCGTTCATAGCTCGACTCCAACCTAAGCATATAGGTAAGATTTAAATTTACTCTCTCGTAAAAGCAAGACAATTCCTCGACAAGGTTCTTAGAGCCAAACCCAGAAAAAGAGAAGAGAGAGCGAAAAGTTGTTATCCCGGAATTCTCAACTTGCTTTACGAAGGTGTTTATATAGAGACTTTTATCATACTTTTCTTCAACTCGCTTTTAGTTGACGATCGGCGCTCTACCCGACGAAACTGTCGCAAGGTGTTAGCATAAGATTCCCTCAACCTTGAAGCGTCACTTTCGATCTCAGGCTCTCTAACGTAGGACAGTGTGGTAGGAAGTGTCGATACGACTCTATCGAACTCTCTGTAGACTTCGGCAAAGTGGGCCGGACAAGACTAAAAGGTATTAAGTTTAAGTGCCTGCTTGACAGAGCCGAAGCAAAACCTATTTTCCGCCTAAGTGAAAGATGGTAAGACAGTGCTTCCAGTGCTTTTAGTATGTTATGGGCCAAAAAATCTACTTGCCTATGAGACAGTAGATCTCTTCTTTAGGTGTATCCGCTCTTGTTTGAAGATCGCGGTTTTGGTAATTTAAGTCTCTTGTAATGAGGAGTTCCCGGCAGGAAATACAGAAGTTTATCAAGTGCTTCATTGAGTTGGACAAGTGAATATGCGAAGAGTTGCGATTTGGAACATTCAGAATTAAAGAAAAATATTTTTTTTTAATTACGAACGCATCTTGGCAACATAAGGTCTTTGGAAAATACTTTCGATGGCGCAAATCAAGGCATACTCCGCAAATGGCATGAGAAGTTCGTCTGAAAATCGTATAGGCATTCCTCGTTAAGCCACCACCATGGTACTGAGGCACCGAGCTCTGTCCTAGACGTCTAAAACTATAATTTATCCTTCCAACGATACTCTTTTCTCGACTCTCTTCAGTATTTTGAGTGCCATGACTGTTAGTGGAAGCAATGATCCACCCAATATCGTATTGGAAGAAGAAGAAGATTGTTTTCTTTCAGTTTTAGTCATTTTTTACAGAGAGACGTACAAAAAATACTGATCCGATTTGGAGACTGAAGTGGAGTCCACAACAAGCAGCTAAATAACAAAGTTGCAAGGTCAATGTGGACCTCACTTCAGTCTCCAAATCTTGAGTGTCATCCTAGAAATTTTTACCTAGTAGCCATGCTCTCTTTGCGAAGGAGCGACTGTCTTGACGTGCTACTCTTGACGAAAAAAAGACAATAGAACATAAAAATTTCATTTATTATGAGAATACATTTTTTAAACTCTTACTGTGTGCTTGAAAATGATATGAGATCAAAGCTGCATATCTCCTCTCCTTCGACACTCGATACGCGGTAAAGAGAAACCAACTTAGCCTAGAGTTCAAATGTTTTTAATTATATTAAGAGGCTTTCAAATAAAAGTTACTTCTGCCAATGAGTTTCTCTCTCTCCCTCTCTCTCTCTATCTTCGGTCCCTCTCTTCACCCTCTCATTCAGCAAGTTATTCATATGAGAACCGATTGTAGTCCACTTCTTTAACACCATAATACTTTTTGATATAATATTCAACAGTGAAGACGAGCGAACTCACCAACAAACCCGAAGCCAAGACGATCCAAGCAATGGTGAAGAATCTCAAATTCAACGGCTCCACCGGATAAGTATCGGTAAAAATTTGTGCATATTTTGCGCGCACAGCCTCGTTAAATGCGCGCTCCTCCCACTGACTCCAAAGACCCGACTCTTTGGTAATTAAAATAAATAAGTTGAGTGTATCGAACCAAACGGCGTCGCGTTGCATTGGTATCGCTTTGAAGACGGTGCCGAAACAGATTTTCGAGAGATGAAAGTACGGTTGTATGAGTGTGCGTTGTTGACGATTCAAAAAGTTCCATTGATCTTCGGTTACCACATAGGCGAAATTCCGATTCATTTTGTCTAGGATATCTTGAAATTCCTGTCATGGTATCTCGCGCAGCAGACGCGACAAAGCGAGTATATTCTCAACGCTGCTATGCTTAATCTCCGCAAAGTCACTCAAAGTGATGAGTACTCTTATATTAGCATTCAGCAGATCGTCGACGGTATTGATGGGCGGCACGAAAACCGGTTTCATATTGTACGCCGTCAAGTAGGGCGCATGATAGGCGGCCAAAATGAAGCCAAACACGAAGAGTAGCATATAGAAGAAGAACACGCGTACGTGTGCATTCTTCAGCTGTATATTCATATTCGAGCTGAACATTATGATGGCGCTGCTGTGCAAAATATTACGTGTAAAGGAACGCGTCGGCTTCTTCTCATTCGTAGGATACTCCACGTACTTCATCAAAAAGGCAATATAGAAGATGCCAAAGAGTAGACAAACGTAAATGTAGCGCCCAAAAGGCCACACAATATACCAGTACTTGGGCAACTCATCCTCCAGCGGCACCAACACACAATTCTTCACCCAATACAACGGATAACTGAAGCGTACATTGAGCGTCACGTGATTCATCAACGTCGCGCCATTCATCGCCAAATGATACTCGCCATTGTGTATGCGCTCATAAGTCTCCGAGTAGTTTTCACTTAAATCGCGATTACATTCCAAAATCATATGGTGGCGATTGGCGAAATTCCATATGGTCTGTGCGTACGGTCCGAAGAGCGTGGCATCGCTTATGTTCTGACCTTTGCGTACATACGCGCGCGGCACATCATCATAGAAAGGTGTACGCAGTACGGTTGTAGCCTCTAGAGGCATTTCTACGCACTTCAACCTCAGCAGCAGCAGCAACAGCGGCGGCGTCGTGAAAATCGTCAGTTGCACTGTTTAATGGCTCCAGCGTGTAGGCGCTTTATATAGGCGTTCGCAAGAGAGGTGTTCCCTTGTGGCTTGGCGCAAATTAAGGACATTTTTGTAAAACCTGCAAATTATTGCGGTTTTTCATATGTTCGTGTGTTTACCGTGTTTACACTTTGCATGTGTCAACCGCTGCTGAAGTTGACCGATTGATATCGATTTGGTAATTAAGATCTCCTATCGATTAGGCCTCGCAGCGGTCGCGGTCGCTTGACCAAAAAACAAAAAAGGTCATTAGAAGTGTGCAGAAAAGTTGTTTGTGACAAAAAATATATTTTAGAGGGCATTGAAGTGCAATTTATGTGCCCACATTCCCTCGCTCTCACGCCTCTACCCGCAGAACAGTAGTCTAAAGTACACTATTACGTATAAAACTGGCCCAGTAAACTAAAACTTGCAGATCTTTGGTTGCACTGAAGTAATTTTCGAGCTCCGAAACTCAAAGAGTTCTTCTGTGCTGGCTGAGTGAGTAATTTAAAGGTCAAAGTCAAAGTGCTCGTCTAGCTGAAGTTTGAAACTTTTGAAGGAGCAAGTTTAAGGTCCAAGTACAGGGATGAAATGATTTGTGCGTGGACCCATTGCATGCAGAATTTATATTGGAAACCTTGTAGTCAAGTTTAGATGGGACACAATTTGACCTCAACTGTTCTATAATTACAAGGCACTCGAGATGTAAAAGAATGCTCTCGGCTAAGCATGTGTAAGGGCAGGATTAGCTTGCACTCGCTTGCCATTAGCCGCCAATCAGTTGTATGTACCATGTGAAGTGAGGTCTCTCTTAAGTTAGCGAGTTCATCTCCACCATAATGGCAGTCTTTTACAATTTGGATGTTTTCTAGAATTGGGCTGTCTCTTTATTCGCGGAACAATGTCAATTTCGTCGTATACATATGTCATACAGCTCATCGTAAAAGATCTTTTTTTCGAAAATTTCTAGCGCCGACTCTCCAGATACCGTCACCTTCCACGCTCAGTAACATGTAGCAGGACGGGGATTATGAGAGACTTGTAGTTTTATGACTGCCAACAGTGACGCGGAAGCCAAGACCCATGTCCGCTAACTGTTTGATTAATGACAGGAGATATTTCATGGTGTCCTTGTTTGCTACGAGACCCATTCAGTTCGCTTCTTTCTCAAGATTGTAGAAGGCAGAACTTACGGCACGGCTGTTGAGGCAGATACGACCTTATATGCGATATTGTGCAGGCATATTCCACGATAATTGTTGCAGGTCCTCACTTTTTATGAATCGGTCAGAGTACACTAAGGTTTCAATCGCAGGGCATACTTTTGTCCAGCCATATTGTGCAGAAGCTGATGCATTTAGCTCCTTTTCAGCTCTTTCTTACTATATTTGAATAGCTCAGCTGTTAAGCCACGGCGTTCTTCAAGCGGGTGGTTATTATTCGGACTTCTTATGCTCGGTTAATGCAATGTCTGTTCCTTCGTCGTCGGAGAACGGGTTCACCATCTCTTCGCAATTTATTTTAACTGCTATTCAGTAGTCTAGAAAAATGTTCCCTAAATATATTCAGCATACTGGATTATCCATGATTCTGGGGAGACGACAATCCATCAGGGTAAGTGCAAGGAATCGGCACAAGTCTTCTCCCATCACGAACCCGACATCGAGTTCACGCTACTTTATATTACCGCATGTCATAAGGACCTACTTCTTTCCGTCCATCTCAGAACTTGGATGTCGGTCGTTAGTCTTATGAGGATATCAACCAGTTGGACAGCGGAAGCTTCCCAACTTTTTTTTAGAGAGACCGGACATTTAAATTGTGTTCCTTAATCCGTTTTGCGGTTGTCGTCATCAGAAGTGGGGTCTCTCATCCGACACAATGTTAGCTCTCTGCAACAATAGCTTCAGATTTCGATATGTATGTGCCATATACGTGTATAAAGCGAGTCGCTAGCTTCAAGACCGACGGCTGCTCGCAGTTGCTCTTCTGAAGAACAGACGCTGCAAAAAAGACTATTTAACACTTAACCCGGCGCAACACTAAAGCTTTCACTCTTTAACTCACTCCCTAAGGCTTCACAGTGTTGATAACTGGATTTCGCCCAAAGCTTGTTCACGTTTCCAGGTTGCGCGACGAGGGCGCAAGAGTAAGACTTAAGTGAATCCTTGCTACTATAACTACAAATCCAGATAATATTCGTATTTGATTTTATACTACAAATAACATTTATTTCATAATTAAATATTTATATATTTATATATTACACACATTTCCAAAAAAGAATAAGAAATATTTGAGTACTTAAGCTAGAAGTGAGTTCCCATACTCTCATTGGCTAACAGTTTTTTTTACACTCGTGCTTCGCTCAGCACTATTTGACCTCTGTTCGCCCACTCTTCCCCCTCTCACTCCCGAAACTCTGTGGTATAAAAGCTCCGAGAGGAAAACCAGCAAACTCAGCATATGCATTGCTATAAGCATAAAGAATACAACCATCAAATGCTGCATGCCGGCGGATGTATACTCCGAGGTGTAAGTTAATCGTTTGACAAGACCAGCTTGTACGGCATAATCGAACGCAGTGCGCTCGTAATGAGCCAGCAAACCCGAAGAATGCATACGAAATATATAATATTCCAAACTGCGATAGAAGAATGAATCGCGACGCATGGGAAAGGCCACGAAGAATGAACCGAAACAAATCTTGCTGAACTTGTAAATGCCTTGCTTCAAATATTGTTGCTGCAAGTCAAGAAAGTGCCACTTCTCTTCGGTCACAAAGTAGGCGTAACTCGTATTGAAACTATATTGCAGTGCTATAAATGTGGCAGCGTCCACCGGCTGAATGAGACGTGAGAAATTCGCGGGCAGCACGATGTCACTCGCGTGCAAAAACTCTAATTCGTAATCGATAATCAACACCGAAAGATTTGCAGCTACCAGATCGTCCATGGTGTTGAATTGTGCGCGAAATGAGGTAACCGCTAAAATGCTGCCCAACAACGACGTGTAGTTGGCGGTGAGAAAGAAGCCGTAGAAGAAAAATGTGGTGAAAATCAAAAACTCCAGCGCAGATGGCGCACTGAACGACCGTGGTATATTTATGCCCGTGCACATGCATAAGCTACGCAGAACACTATCACTTAAACGCGCCACCAGCTCATTTGTGCCCTGCAAGCAGCACCACAGCGACTGCTGTAACAACAAAGCGCCAAAAACAAAAATAATGCCAAACCAAGTCATACGATCGAACGGCTCTAGGAGATAAAACATTGTGGTCACACTATTCCAAATGGGCACCATAAGACACCAACGCACAACACCTACCGGATAGCTCAAACTGATACTCTCATCGTCATAGAACAGCGCGTAGGCATGTGCGAGAAATGAGATCTCTTTGCGACGTAACAAATCGAAAGCCGCTTTCATATCGATCACATTGCCACCCAAACGATCCTCCGGCATTGGGTAACTCACCAGCGTCGCATTGATGTAGTCTATATAGAGGCTGAGCAAGTTGAATGTGGTGCCCTGCATGCATTCGGTGTCATTGCATGTGTCTCGTGCACGAAATACGCCTGGTAGATCTTGACGCAGCGGTGTGCGTATCTTATAACCTCTCACATTCAAACCGCCTGCTATGTATTGTGTAAATTCTGCTGCCAACTCGGCCGAGTAGTTGGCACGATTCAGTATGGTGAACACAGGAAATATTGTATAACCGTACACTTCATTGGCATTATCGGCGCTGACGTAGTAGAGTAAGGGCTTGTGGAAACCACGAAGTGCGAGCTCGTACAAGAATTGTCGTATCACATCGAAATCGCTTACCACATTCAACATAATGATTAAATTGAAGGTTAAGTGACGATCGCGTAAAGAGCGCGCCTGTACGTTCATAATCGGATCGCTGGGGCCGGTTGTAAAAACCACCGACACAATATGCGTCTTCATTGTCGTTTCGATGAAATGTATATCAGTGCGATTTGTCAGCACGGTTTGTGTGAGACCGAGTTCGCCATTGAGCGTTCTCATAAATTCAGCAAGATCTGATAATTGCTCCATATTGCACTGTTCGCTGACGAACCAAGCCATCTCTTGTGGTTGTATGTACGGCATCATTGCCAGTAGGTATTTGCGTACGTAAGCGCGATCCCAACTGTGTGCGTAGGGTACGACACCGAGTAACGTCGCTAAGAGTAATGTGCGCGTGATAAGTTGAGGTGCTGTGAACATGACGCGCGCTAAGTTGAATTGTTGAACTTGGACTGTGTCGTGGTGAGTAGACGCTTGGGATTGCGCGTGCAGAATTGTGTGTTTGAGCTGGTGGTAATTGAAAACACGTGCCACGGCGGCGACCCAACGTAATTATACACACCAGCAATTAATGGAAACTGACGCGGCCACGCGCGTATGATTTAGTTCAACTTACAACATTGACGCCATTCACGTGTCGACTCGCAATTAATCTGATTTACATAGTTCGTAAAATATTTACTTACAAAGCGTTTGACAAATATTATTGTTGTTATTAAAAATGCGCGGTGTATTTACATACAACAACTGCTGCCAGCTGTCTGTCTTTGGCTACGGCTTATCAATCAATTGAGCGCGCTTGCGTCGCGTAATTTCCGCACTCTCTTCTGCTCTACACGTACCGAAAACGATTGCCGTCCTTCAAGTAATACTCGAAGACGAAAGCGCAACAGCTCAAAGTGAGGCCCGTTGCGAAAACGATCCATGCTATCGTGAAGAAAGCCAAATTCAACGGTCTCAGCGGATATGTATCCTTCAGTATTTGTGCGTCCTTTGCGCGCAGCGCTTCGTTGAAAGCGCGCTCTTCCCATTGATTCCAAAAGCCCGTTTCGTGCACGATTAAAATGAATATATTGAGCGCGTCAAACCATGTGGCGCCACATCTGACGGGTATCGCCTTGAAGACGGTGCCGAAACAGATGTTGGAGAGATGAAAGTAGGGTTGTATGAGCACGCGTTGTTGCCGATTCAAAAACTTCCACTGATATTCGGTTATCACATAGGCGTAATTGCGATTTAAATTATCGAAAATATTTTCAAATTTCTGCTTCGGTATCACCTGCAGCAGTGGCGACAAGCCCAGCATATTCTCTACACTGTTATGCTTGATTTCCATATAATCGTTGAGTGTGATCAAAACCTTAATATTTGCCGCCAATAGATCTTCGATTGTATTGACCGGTGGCATGAAGAGTGGCTTCATATTGTACGCCGTCAAGTACGGCGCATGATAGGCGGCCAAAATGAAACCGAGCACGAAGAGTAGCGTGTAGAAGATGAGTACGCGTCCGTGCGCATTCTTCAGCTGCACATTCATATTCGAGCTGAACATTATGATGGCGCTGCTGTGCAAAATATTACGTGTAAAGGAACGCGTCGGCTTCGTTTCGTTTGTTCGATACTCGATATATTTCATCAGTATGGCCACATAAAATATACCAAAGAGTATACACATATAAATGTAGCGTCCGAAGGGCCACACGATATACCAGTACTTAGGTAACTCCGCGCCCATTGGCACCATAACGCAATTCTTCACCTCGTAGAGTGGATAACTGAATTGTATATCGGCTGAGGCATGCCGCACTATCGTCCCTCCATTCATCGATAAATTATACTCGCCATTGTAGATGCGCTCGTAGATGGCGCGATTGCCGACACTTATGTTGCGATCGAAGGTCAATTGCATTTGATGCGTGTACGCAAAGTTCCATATTGTCTGCGCGTATGGACCGAAAAGTGTTTCTTCGCTCATGTTGCTATCGTCGCGCACGAAAGTGCGTGGCAGGTCATCGTAGAATGGCGTATGCAGCACTGTTAAATTTTCGGTGGACATTTTTTGTAAGTTGACTTTTGTTTAACATTAATTTGGACAGCTTGATGGCGCGCCGTTTCGCTGCCTACTACATATTCTTCGTGCAAAAAAATGTTGTCCAGCTTGTCGTGCGACTTTATATAGCGCTGAAGGCCTCCTACGCGTTGGCGGTGCGCCATTTGTCTGTGCATTTTTGCAAGCGGTTAAATTATCAACCCTTATATTCATTTTTCACATGTAAACGTTATTTATTTACAATATACTTACATACCCGTCCTTACATTCGTACACACATTGTTTACATTTTGCTATTGAAAACTTGTTGATGTTGACTGATTCCTATCGATGCGGTAATTAAGATCGCCAATCGATTTGACCTGTCGCGGTGTGAACAAACAAATGAGCGAGGGCAAGGTAATTAGGGGTCTGCCCACGTATATATGTATGTATGTTTGTAGATATCATACGGAATCAAAACTGTTATTCGACTGCATATTGAGGGTGATTCTTTGGCGTCCTCATCGCGCGTCCTGAAAACGTGAGCAAATTTTGTGCGAGATGCGGTAAGTAATCCAGTTGAGGCCTTGGGAGCTTTACGAAATATTCGGTTTAAGGGTTCGCTGGAGTTTAGTTCCAGCGTTTGTTCCTCAGTGGTATAACTACAAGCGGGCGTCGGTCTGGAAGCAAGCGGCTCGCCATATACAATACATAAATGTGGGCAGATATCACTTCTGATGTCAGCCGCAACAAACGTCTTAAGTACAACAACTTAAGGGTATGCATCTGCAATCAGCGGGATCTTAATTGGAAACGGGTTGCTACTAAGTTGGCTGATGCCCTTTTAAAAAATTAGGGCTTATGCGGCCTTATAAAGAAGCGAACATTTTGGTATAGGATTTGTGGTAGGAAAGTGATTCCGTCGTTGGGTTCCCCCTTAGAATGCATCTATGTGTGCTGCCTCATCCGCGACGGCAAAATCGCGATGGCTACCTGTTAAAGCCATAGAAGATATCTTCGGCGCAACTGTTGGGAAATTCAGCCTTCACTTTGAAACATCTCCAAACATGCTGAGGCTCGATCGACTTCGTCGTGGATATATGTATATCATATAATATCAGTAGCATCAGATTATGGTACAACAAAACTATCACCGAATCGAAAATAGCGCAACAAAACCCTTCATGTTGTGATTGACGGAAATATTGTCTCTCCAGTGCTTTGAATGTGTTTACATTCCAAAGACCTGACATCGAAGATACGTACCCGCTTCTGTATAGCAAAGAACGCTTATCAATAAAATCCAGGAAAGTTGGATGTCGATCGTGGATCGAAACTGACTCATGTAGGAACTAAGGAACCTGGAGACCTATGTTCAGAGCATGGTAATTTTATGGAGGGAACGCGTTCTCGTGTTCCCTGAATGCCCGACTATAACGAAGTTCGAGTAACGATTGTCTGCCTGGAGAATAAAAGTGCGTCGGGAGCTCATGGCTTACCGGCTGAGCTATTCAAATATGGCAACAGAGAGATGAAAGCTCAGGCATTACTACCTTAGTTGAATATAGTTACATGAAAGCATGTCCGATGAATAGAACCTGAGCACGCAGTGCTCAATCGAAAAGAAGGGCACCCACAGTCTGTGCTATTTATCGGGAGATAAGGTATAAAGTGTATGGTATAATCGAGCGTACTGTATGTAAGACTTAAACGGTTGGCTTCCACGTCACTGTTGGCAGTCATAAAAGACTTTGAAGTCGTAGATAATTTCGTCTAAACAGGACCGAATAACATGAACACGAAGTTACCAACGCAGAATCATCCTTATCAAATGGTGTTACTTTGAACTGAGTACGCAATTGAACAGTAAAGTCCTCTCTCGACGAACGAAGACAAACCCTACAAGTCGCTTATAATTTTCGTCATATAATATGGTTCAAAAGTGTGGACGATGTCGACGATGTGCGAGTGAAAGGTTTTGTAGAGGACTTATGGACCTTTCCGTATAGATGACGATTGACTAATCAACCACGATACTGACATGGTTCAGTGCATTAAGTGACAGCGGCTATCTTGTCTAGCTCAAGTCGTCTGATTGGTTAAAAATACTAGAGTTTTGAATACAGTTGATGCTGGTAGGATGAATACCCTCACATTGTTGGAAAGATCAGTGGGAGAAAACTTTGCTTTACATGGCGCCGATCTGTTAAGGTAAAGAAACAGTTGGCGCGCAGTTAGAAAAGATATAAAAGTGACAACTTATAACAGCTAACCCGCTTTTAGAATTCTTCGTACCTCCGATTTGACTTAAAGTAGCGTCAGAGGAAGGAAAACAGGTTTTAGACGAGCAATTAAATAAATATTGCGTATGTTAAAAGGAAGAAACCCTGGAGTACCATCTTTCCGAGTAACCAGCCTTTCGACTTTACAAGCGTCACATTCTCCATGATCGCCCAAGCTCCAGCTTCACGGGAATGAGCGAGCATGGATGGAAGGAAATAAGAAAATTCATCCAAACGAGCGAATTGTTCAATATCACATGTTTTGGTTAAGCCATGGAGCACAATGGGCCTACTCAATGGCTTAAGTGCCCCTCCGGTCGACAGGTCCTCTACCTCCCTCCTTCAACCAACCAACCAAGCTCGTTATGCTAATAGAAGTCTACGTGTGCTGCAAATACAGAATTGGTGCACAATCTTCTGAAGGGAAGACTGAACTATGTGGATCTAAATGGATAAATTATATTTTCTATTCTTCTTGGAAATACCAAGAGAAGCCAGGTCACTCTCCACCGGATCCTTCCAACGGAGTAGACGTCTTCCTCTTTCTCTGCTTCCATCGACGGGTACTGCATCGAAAACTTTCAAAGCTGGAGTGCTTTCATCCATTCGGACGACATGAACTATGTCAATTCTATTCCAGCAGGGGTTAATTTGAGAAGTGGATATTTTTTTGTGTTTTTGTTTTTTTAGTCAAGTGGCTTTCCACGGGGCAATACTTTTTCGGAGCTGGTTTTTTGATAGCTGTTACTTCCAAAATTCGGTCGACATAATCGTCCAGCAGAGTCGGTAGTTCGAGCAACTAAGAATCGGTTTTACACCACGTTTACTCTTCTCAGAGAACCCGTACAGTGAGGTGAGCTCATTATCTCGCGTCGGGGCCCTCCAAAAGCGTTTTAACAACGCTGGACTATTTTTTGTGGGGTTATAAGTAGTCACATGTCCATACAGATAAGCGGGAGACGATTGACGCCTTAGAAGTGAATATTCGGCGCCTTATTGCTGACGTATGACCCCAGTTGTTGCAAAAAGTGGCGGAAAACTGGGACTCTCCGCTGGAATTCATTCGAACCAGTCAGCCGAAGAGCATTTTAGCATTGTAAAAAATGTTGCCCCGCAATAATGCGACATTGTCTGCGAGAAAAGAAAAACAATTAAATATTTTTTATTTTTTAATGAAAAACCTCTTTTTTTTTAATATTTTTGCTTTGCTTGTGATAAATATACATTTGTATGTATAGGTACATGTATGGCTTGAAAGAATGAGCGTGTTTCACGTATAAATCCATTAGTGCGAAATATTTAGTTAAACTAATTTCTTTTAATTTTCTTCTATTTTCCATTTTTTTTTAAACTAAAAATTTTTTATTTTCATTGAAATAATTTTTTTTAGTGATTTTTCATGTAGGAAAATTGTAAATAAAAAAAAACTGCTTTCTCCGTGACAATGCGCGCTCTTTTTATTGGCAAGCATTGCCGTGACCAGGATTCGAACCTGGGTTACTACGGCCACAACGTAGGGTCCTAACCACTAGACGATCACGGCTATTGAAAGCTTGTCGCCACGCCAGCGAAATCTCAAACACAAACACGTGCAAGCAAACAAATCCAACAACAAAGTTATCTACACACAAAAAGTGTATATAACAACAATAACAACTTTCAATATATGTATGTATATGCATACGTGTATGTAAATAAATACGAGTATGTGCATTTTGCGTTAGCGAACGATAAGCATTTGATTTTGTTAAAGCAAAGAGCACATAAATACATACATACATACATATTTACATATACTCGTATCGTATACCGACAAATTCAAGTGCTGAGTAATAAGAAGAAATCAAAGGCAAAGCAAAAAGTAAGAAAATAAGTGTATATAAATAAATAAATGAATGTATGCTGGTCAAGTGTGTGTACCTATACATATGTTATACATACATACATACATACATACAGCTGATTATCGACTGGTGTCACAAATATTGTAGCTTACAAAAAATAAAAATAAAAATAAACAAATTTAAAAAAAAAAAATTAATAATAAAAAGTATTATATGAGAAATTAAAATAAAAAAAAAATTAATTAATTTAACCTTTTTTACAATAACAATTATTTAATAAAAAAAAATACTGCATTTAATTTTTTTGTGTGGAAATTTTTCTATAAATAAAAATAAACAAATTAAAAAAAAATTAGTAAAAAAATAAAATAAAAAATTAAAAAAAAATTTAATTAAATTTAATATTTTTTACAATAACAATATTTTAATTGAAATAAAAAAATATTTAAATAAATAATTAATTTTTTTGTGGAAAATTTTTCTACTTTCAGGTAATTTATTGGGAAATTATCAAAATATAATATCAAAGGGGTGTAATGGAGTGTAGTCAAGCTTTTGGGCTGCAGTCGCCTGGCCACAATTACAATTCCTAGTTTGCGTCCCTGTCGCGCACCCCGGATATGTAAGAATATTCGGTACCCAACCCATTTAAAGTCAAGCCTTGGTCAACGGCTAAAAGAGAGGAAGTGGCTTCAGTTGAGCCATTCTACAATATTCGCTTTAAGGGTTTGCTGTCTAGTCTAGTTGCAGCGTCTGTTCGTCAGAGGTGCGACTGCGAGTAGGCGTCTGTCTTGAAGCATGCGGCTCGCTATATAAATGTGGCTCCTGCGGGATAGGGGTTGAAGAATTTTGCCGCGGTAAGGCTCATGCCTGTCTTAAGTGGCGACTAAAATTTAAAAGTTCTCGCGACAGTTTGGGTGCCCTTTATACCGGAACGATCCGGCTAAGGATTGTCATTTCCGCAACATTTTTTGTGGCTACAACAACAACAACATAAATGTGCTCAAAATTTAAATCTACTCGCCTAACGAGGTTAACTCCAATTTTGATGGCGACCACTGTATACGTATTAAAGGCCACGATTTAAATGCATGAACCTAAAATGACCGCTCTTATGGTTTGAAAAGTACCGCTGCCTAGGTGGTTAATGTCCTCGTAAGACTAAGAACCTACATTGCCATCGTTCAAGAAATACAATGGATGGTACAATGATTAATGCTGGGAGAGAGACTCTGCCGGCGAGTACTGGTAATTACTCCGGTGGATGAACGTCTCACCACAATCCGTATCAAAGCGATTTTTTTTTAATATGCCACTGATTTGGACCCAATCTTCGCTGGAAGAGAAGACATTCGGACCTAGGATACTTTTTATGAGCGGCCGGAGCGTTCTCACTTTCACGCCAGGGTGGGCAAAGAGGGTATCTTCGGCCCAACTGTTGGAAAATTCAGTCTCCGCAACAAAACATCCCCAAACGGGCTGAGGTTGATCATATGGCAGTACCATACCTACAGCTGCAAGCGAAACTATTTGATTTCGGAAAAGTCAACAGAACAGCTGGTACGGTGAGGAAAAATACTGATTGTATCACAACGTTGCTGTTGACCACAAATTGTGCGGTGTAGGAAAGATTTCGAGAGTTGAAAAGGTAAACTCACTCGACTATGAAGAAGTTCTCTTAAAGTATAACAAAGCGACGGCAGCTGTTGGTTTACCGGATGAGCTATTCACGCATGGCAACGAAGAACTGACAAGGTGCTTCTTTGAAGCATAAAAAGCGGCTTCCTTATAACTCTATGCCGTGAGCGATTTAATCTACCTCAATGCCAAGGCTTACAACAATATCAGGCTTGAAACCAAACTTAGAAAGATTCCTACCAACAGGTGGCACTTTGGACTGAGTAAGCAAAGTCCTCTCCCGACGAACGAAAACCAAACTCTACAATATTCCCGTCCTGCTATATGTTGCGGAGGCATGGATAATTACAACAACTGATAAGTCGGCGTTAGGAGTATTCGAGATAAAGGTTTTGCGTAAGATTTATGGCCCTTTGGGCATTGGCAACTGCGAATATCGCTGGCGATGGAACGATGGGCTATACGACTGGAAAAGGACCTGGCTTCACTTGGTGTTTCCAATTACATACATACATAGAATCCGTCGTAGGTGAATGGAAGTGCTCGAACCTAATAGCTTTCACCCACCCCTTTGAGGGAATTCAAAAGAAATGCATAGTTTAGCATAATATCTATGTAGGTAAACTAGTTTTTGAAATTCAGAAGCGTCTTACCGAAGTACGATTCTAATATTTTAACCGTACCTATTGAAATATATTCTGAAAACTAGGCGGTTTCTGCTCATAGGGACATCCCAGGGACTCTGTAGTCGATGAACTGGCCAGAAAATGAACAGTTCTAACTACGGTAAACTCTACACATGACTTGGGCATACCGCTTTCCTCCACAAAGTATCTGGTAAGTCTAGCCATCACCAAAAGTTCCAAAAGCAGATGGCAGAGCGAAACCTTGTGAAATGTGAAAAGCCAAATCTTGTCATTAATCGAGATAAACAGAACTAAATCTGTACTCATTTAAAATAGGACCTCCATAAGCATAACAACCGGACACTGTCTAATGGGCGCTCATGGTAGAAGGTTTGGCTGATTCTCAAACGACATCTGCCGCAGCTACAGGGATATAGATGAGGAGAAATCCGTGGAACACTACCTCTGCTACTGCCCAGCTCTCAGTGCGGTTCGTTTCCGAGTTCTCGGCAATATCTTCAGAGCTTGCATCAGGGTTCCGTGATGAAGCATTCTGTTGAACTAACTAACTAACTAACTAACTACCGAAGTACCAGATGCATACGAGTGTTTAAACCATTTTATTTTGCGAATCGCTCGATTATGTTTCTGATTAAAAAGTGTCAACTGCAAATATATGGAAAGGTAGCGCATCCATGGCTAATGACCGCTTAGAGAGGAAGGGAGTTTGCTAAAAACAACTGCACCTCGTCAGACAATCACAAACTTTGTTCTGACAGTGAAAAATGCCGTTTCTACTCAAATACTTGGCTTAGGTTAGACACTCGTTCTGCCTGCCACTCTCTCAATTCTCTGAACCCTCTTTGTTTGCTTCGAGCAAACACTTTAATGTCCGCTACCATTCAGACGTTCACAAGTAAGACAGTTTAGAGAAATTTTCATATATCTTACAATAAATTCACAGATGGTCTGTAAGTGCTGAAAGTCGAATTAAGAGGTCGCACATAAAATGAATGTAATTTGTATTGAACAGTTGTAACGGGTTTTTATTCAAAAGAATGTGACAACAATAATATAAAAAATTGCCTAATAAATTTAATTGCAAACAGACTAACGTAATTTGTTTAATACGCTTGTTATACTAACACGAGCCGACAACGACCGTGGCAGGTGAGGCAGGGTTGGCCAAGCTCAGCGACAGCCACGGCGGTTTAGTATAAAAAACGCGCTCTACCGCGTGGAGGCCATTCTAGTGATTCGTAGTGAGTGCCGCGGGATGTTGACATTGACACTGTTATTCGCCAGCACGTTACCGTTGCACGCCAACAGCGCCTACGACAATGCCAGCTTACCTGCTGTCACCACCTTCGACGCGGTGCTCCAGCGCACACTGCGAGACCATCGCATTGCAAATGTGGCGCTATTCGCCAGCGATAATGGTGACAACTATACGGCGTTCACAGCGATAATGACGAGCTTGGATCGTCACCTGATGGCGCCGCGTTACATCTTCACGGCTGCGGATAGCTCCACGCCGCCACGCAACACTTTACGCCATTACATAGACAACGACGCATTGAGTGTGGTGATGTGCGCTGCGTCAAGCGACCGCATTTGGCACGTGGTGGATCAGCGTTTGCGTAAATTGCGTCAAACCAAAATGATTGTAGTGCCGACGTCGCGTGGGTGCACACTGCAGCCAATGGCAGTATTTGCCAAACTCTGGCAATTGCAATTCTTGCATGTCGTGCTGCTGTGTAACAATACTATTTACCGTTACACGCCATTTCCACATTTGCGTGTCTACCAAGAGGCCAATCGCAGCGCCGATCTCTTTCCGCCAGCATCGACCGATCTGCAAGGTTACACGATATCAACGCCTGCCGAGAACGATTTGCCACGCATATTCTTTGTGCGCCCCCAACCGGGGAAGCAACATAACATACGTGGGTTTGCCTTTCATATATTCACGAATTTCCTGCGTCGCCTGAATATGACGTTGCGTATCAGTAACCCCCAGCAGGTGCACGACATAACGAGCAGCGTGGATACGAGCAAGATAGTACGTAAAATCGCCAGTCAGGAGTTGGAGATCTCTATGCATCCGTATACGAGTATTGGTGAGCAGCAGGGCATTATGAGTTATCCGATCTTCAAGTTGGAGTGTTGCCTCATTGTGCCAGTGCAGAATGAAATCCCACGTTGTTTCTATCCTATACGTCCGCTCAAGTTGGGCAGTTGGCTGGTTATATTCGGTGCAGTGGTCTACATTTCAGTGGCGCTTGCATGGACGAGTCCATGTGTACGCGAGGATGCGCCCTTTCTTACAAAGCTGTCGCGCACATTTCTCGAGAGTATTGCCCAAGTGGTCTTTCTGCCATCCACCTATCAGAGTCATCAGCCTTCGATGCGCTATCTGCTCGTCTATTTACAGTTGGCACTCTTCGGCTTTCTACTCACCAGCTGGTATAACAACCTGCTTGGCAGCTTCTTCACAACCATACTAGTGGGTGAGCAGCTGGACACTTTCGAATCGTTGATTGCCGCACAGTTGCCGATACTCACGAAATTTCACGAGATCGATATGGTTTTAGAGCAAGTGCCGCCAGAATTGGTGGCCAAAGTGCGAAAGTTAATCGTTGGCTCTAACTCGAGCGTACAAATGGCGCATCTGCTGAAGTTCAATAACTCTTACGCCTATCCGGTTACCGAGGAGCGTTGGTCGTTTCTTTCTCTGCAAGAGCAATACTCTAATAAACCCATCAATCGGTTTTCGAAAATCTGCTTGGGCAGTCCGTGTATTGGTTTCCCGATGCGTTTGGATTCACATTTGGAGCCACATTTGACGCATTTTATATTAGATGTGCAAATGGCGGGCTTGGATTTCTATTGGTTGACATCTGACTTCAAGGATGCGCTGAAAGCGGGCTACGTAAAATTGGTTAATAATGTGTTGCCCTTTAAGGCTTTGGATTTGTATACGCTCTATGTGGCCTGGTGTCTGTTGATTGCTGGTCTGTGCTTGTCCACGTGTGTGTTTGTGATAGAAATGCGTGGATCTTGCGCGACCCGAAAGAATGGTTAGAGAGAAAGTTCTGGGGCTTAAAAGAGAAGAAAGCAAAGAGCCTGGGAACTCTGAAAAACAGATGGTACGCCCCTTTAGCTAGCCATAAGTATTAAGTTTTCAAATGTATCTTAATTACTCTAGCTCTTTTTCGTATTATTTCTTGAGAGGTTTTCTAATAAAGGGAAATAAAATTAGATAACTTTGAAAATAGATAAAGATTTCTTTATTAAAAAAATTTCGAACGAAGTGGTTTTCTTCAGAAAAACACAGAATTCGCAAAGACCTAAATCGAAATGGTGAGCGCCTTGGGGTCACGTGAGTAAGCTTTCGAATAGAAGATGTAAGGAAGAACTAAGAAGAGAATGAGGGCGGCAAGGTAGGTGCGCTAGACGGTAAGATATCAAGAAATATGGTATATCACTTCTTGACAGGTTCTCCATTGGCATCACTACTGATCTAATAACAGAGCACTGCTTGATTGGACCTCACAGTAAAATAATGAGATGATTTTCGAAAAATGTTGGCCGCAGCTGCGGGAACGTGGAAAAAGACTCTGTCCAACACTAGCTCTGTGATTGTACATAACTGATGGAACGCTTATAGTGGTATCACACATAAACTCAACTCTCTTCCAACTTAAAATACTTTGTCTACGTCTACCTAAAATACAGCAACGAGGTTGACGTTCATATAGTGCGGATAAGTAGGCGACAAAGGCTGCGCTGACTAGGTGATGTCGTCCGGATGGATGGAAACACTCTACCGTTGAAAATTTTCAGTGCTGTATCTGCTAGTAGAGACCAAAAAAGAGGAAGAGCTCCACTTCGTTGGAAAGATCAGGTGGACAGAGAACTTTATTCACATGAACAGCGAAAGTAAGAATGGATGTTTTTGTCGATTATGATATTTTTGTGTAATCGAAGCCAGCATTACTTAAAAGAAAGAATGAGTGATGTTTTGGAAAGACGCCTGAGCTTTTTCTAATAAGATTTCCAATCCTTACTTCTAGAGCTTCAAAATAAACACCCACTGCTCCAATGCACTAAAATAACGTCGACCATGAGGGTTACGACGTTCGCACCCACACGAAATGTAAATGATGAATAATCGAGAAATAGAGTTTTGGTCACAGATGCGTGGATGGTAACGTCGGCTTCAAACCTTCAGGACCACTAAAAACCCAATTCCAACAGCAACTTTTGCTTGAGCCTCACCAAAAACCTTTTCTTCAATTCACACACAAATATAATGAATGCAAATGTTAGACCCAAACCCCACACGCACCAAATCGGACGTAGAAAATTCATAGACAACGGACGTGGGTCTTCGTGTATCAACATGATTTTCACCAATCTTAAACTCAAAGCATCAGTGAAGGCTGATTTCTGCCAATACGTCAGGAATCCCGACTGTGTCGCATGCATTATGAAGTACTTGAGGGGAGTCTGCAAATGTGAATCGTGGATCAAGGGAAATACGTGATGAAATGGACCCATGCAAATTTCGGATAGACGAAAGAGTGGTTTTTGCAGAAATTGCTGTTGCATATTGAGAAACTCCCAACGATCCGTTTGTATGCTGTAACCATAACTCGTATTCATTGTTTCGCGATGTTGATCCATGAATTGCCCATCGACAATATCGAGTTGTGCGAGAAAACGTTGTGGAAATTGCTCCGGCTTAGATTCCAGATGTTTATACTCGTAATCGAACACTTTAATACGCAACTGAGCACGCACCACATCGTCGACGGTATGGAGTTGTGCCGAGGGCAATGAAGTCATCAAATAGCTGGCTATTTTTGTTGTGTACCAATTTGAAGTGATAAATCCCAGTAGGAAGAGGTAAAAGAATAAGAAGGACATGCGTGGATTGGGTGTGTTGAAGAACGTAGTCGGCGCAATGCTAAGCATAGAACAGAGCGCCTGCAGCAAAGCTTTGCTATACTCCCGCGGACGTTGTGGTGCACACAGCCAGAGTGCGATGGATATGTAGATGAGAGCGAATAGTACAAGTAGCCAAGTTGAATTTTGGAAACTACGCAATAAATAGAGATGCTCCGGTGAGCTATTATAAAATGGCACCATAATACACCAGTCATTAATGCCAATCGGATAGCTGGTGCCGATATGATCGATAGCGAAGAGTGCGGTGAGCGAGTGTGGGCTCAGTTCGATGGTACGATTTGTGACCAATTCAATTACCTCACCCATCACGGCGGGCTCATATGGCGAGTTCGCCACATCGAAATCTCCTATAGTCGCATTTATGGACTTCATAAAGGTAGTGAAGAGCTTACCCGATGTGCCGCTAAGTTCTAGACGATTGTTGATATGACGACGATTAAAAACACGCGGTAAATCATAACGTATAACGGTGTTGAGTACATAACCTTTGAGATTGTCATAGTAATCGATGAAAAAGTCTTTTACCTGCCAATTACCGGTCTTATTAATCACTTGCAGCTCGGGATATGGATCGAGTATAAACACATTATCGTGTGTAGTTAACAGTATAGTATTGAGAAACTGTTCAGCCCAAATCCACGCATATGTTTCGCTTACGAGTGTTGAGATATTATACCCGCCACTACCATTCTCCCAATAAGCGTTTGTTTCTTCCGTCTTTGTTGTGAGTATGAAGATAGTTTTCAGTATATGTAAGCGTTTCAGGCTTTCCGCTGCCAGCGACATCACAGTATCATTTGGACCGGTGGTGAAAACTACACTCAACGCGGGTTTACTGAGCAGCACATCCATCCGATAATGGTTTGGATCCATATGTTCGCCGCTAATCAAAATAATGCTCGGCACCAAGGGAAAGGTCTCGAAGTATTCGTTGAAAAAATTAGCGGCGCTCTCAGTTCGCTCGTAGCTCTCACTTATATAGAGTACGACGTTTTTGAAGAGATAAAATTCGTAAATGGCGTGCAGCAGCTCGATGACGAAAGTAGTGTTGAGCTGATGAGGGCTCGCTGAGTTGGGATCCATGTTTTCTTAAAGCGGAATAAATATCTTTCGGTACTAATATACTAACTGAATTTGATAGCACTGTGAAGCTCAACAAAACTTTTTAAAACTCTTCGAGCTGCCAGCCTGTTTAAATACTCATTGAAGCTATGGCCTGCGGTTACCGTTAAATTGTATGGATGACTTTTATAAACATATAGTTTTTTATGGCTATAAAACTCGTCAGTTGAGTAGCAGAAGTACAGATTTATGACTTAATGGAGCTTTTAAAGGCTATTTAACTTATAGGAAAGCCAAAGCATGGAGGGAATTCCATGTAGGAAAATCATACACCATACCTGACAGAAACTCATATCTATAAGACTAGAGCTTGGAGCCTCATTGAAGATTTGACGTCTTAATCGGCTGAAGACCGGCACTCTAAAAGGTAATACCCCAGCGTTCTACCCATCTCTGTGCAGCCTTTGCACTCGATCCAATCTACCTTACTCAGAGACTAAAGTTATTATTCTTCAAACGCTCTTCTTTGTTAATAGAAGCGTAAGATTGAAATACACAGTCGAGTCAATAATCCACACGCAAAAGTGCTATTAGCAACCTACTATTGTATTTACAGAAGCTTGCCATGGTTTAGCTTCTTTAGTTAAGCTTAAGCCTGCTCAAAGTCGCAAAAAAATTACGAAATATGACAAAGCTTACTGAAAAGAAGCGGCAAAAATAAACTAAAATAATATAAAATAAATTTATAATAAATTAAAATAAATTAAAATAAAATAAAATAAAATAAAATAAAACAAAACAAAATAAAATAAAATAAAATAAAATAAAATAAAATAATATAAAATAAAATAAAATAAATTAAAATGAAATAAAATAATATAAAATAAAATAAAATAAAATAAAATAAAATAAAATAAAATAAATTAAAATAAAAAAAAATAAAATAAAATCAAGTAAAATAAAATAAAATAAAATGAAATAAAATAAAATAAAATAAAATAAAATAAAATAAAATAAAATAAAATAAAATAAAATAAAATAAAATAAAATAAAATAAAATAAAATAAAATAAAATAAAATAAAATAAAATAAAATAAAATAAAATAAAATAAAATAAAATAAAATGAAATAAAATGAAATAAAATAAAATAAAATAAAATAAAATAAAATAAAATAAAATAAAATAAAATAAAATAAAATAAAATAAAATAAAATAAAATAAAATAAAATAAAATAAAATAAAATAAAATAAAATAAAATAAAATAAAATAAAATAAAATAAAATAAAATAAAATAAAATAAAATAATATAAAATAAAATAAAATAAAATAAAATAAAATAAAATAAAATAAAATAAAATAAAATAAAATAAAATAAAATAAAATAAAATAAAATAAAATAAAATAAAATAAAATAAAATAAAATAAAATAAAATAAAATAAAATAAAATAAAATAAAATAAAATAAAATAAAATAAAATAAAATAAAATAAAATAAAATAAAATAAAATAAAATAAAATAAAATAAAATAAAATAAAATAAAATAAAATAAAATAAAATAAAATAAAATAAAATAAAATAAAATAAAATAAAATAAAATAAAATAAAATAAAATAAAATAAAATAAAATAAAATAAAATAAAATAAAATAAAATAAAATAAAATAAAATAAAATAAAATAAAATAAAATAAAATAAAATAAAATAAAATAAAATAAAATAAAATAAAATAAAATAAAATAAAATAAAATAAAATAAAATAAAATAAAATAAAATAAAATAAAATAAAATAAAATAAAATAAAATAAAATAAAATAAAATAAAATAAAATAAAATAAAATAAAATAAAATAAAATAAAATAAAATAAAATAAAATAAAATAAAATAAAATAAAATAAAATAAAATAAAATAAAATAAAATAAAATAAAATAAAATAAAATAAAATAAAATAAAATAAAATAAAATGAAATGAAATAAAATAAAATAAAATAAAATAAAATAAAATAAAATAAAATAACACAAAACAAAGTAAAATAAAATAATATAAAATAAAATAAAATAATATAAAATAAAATAAAATAAAATAAAATAAAATAAAATAAAATAAAATAAATTAAAATAAAATAAAATAAAATAAAATAAAATAAAATAAAATAAAATAAAATAAAATAAAATAAAATAAAATAAAATAAAATAAAATAAAATAAAATAAAATAAAATAAAATAAAATAAAATAAAATAAAATAAAATAAAATGAAATAAAAAAAATGAAATAAAAAAAATAAAATAAAATAAAATAAAAGATATAAAATAAAATAATGTAAAATAAAAAGGTAAAAAAAAATAAAATAAAAAGATTAAATTATATGAAATAAAATAAGAAAATATAATAAAATAAAGTGAAATGAAATAAAATAAAATGAGATAAAATATTTCTCCACAAAATGTCAACTTTTTCATGTCACATTGTCTACCTTGTTTTCTGCGGACGCCTTAAATTTGCTTAAATTGATAAATGATATTTCGTTATGGTTGATTTAATGTCAACCAACCAAGTGGATAATAAAATGCTTCAATGCTTTCACTCAATGACTTGAGTAATGGCAAAAAAAGTATTAATAGAATCAATGACAAACAGATTTTTTATTATTATAATTGAATACGGACAACATATAATATAATATAAACAAGTGTTTTATGCATATGTTAGACTTTCTTGTTGAATCCCTGTAGGAAAAATGCCAGCTGTTATGTTTTCCAAGAATTATGCTGGTGTAAGTAATGCAACCACAAATTTTGTTTAATTTCAGTGTAATCCACGATTTCCATTATTTTCTGTTTACTGTAAATTTAAATTGTTAATTTATAAAAGAAAATCTCTGAAGATCCCTATGATGAGTAAGGGAAAAAATAAGATAGTTTTTAATAATTATTTTAAGAAACATCGCAGGTAACGACCATTACGGCGCCATTTATAGGAAGAGAATGCAAGAAGGTTTTGATCGTCTAAGTGAATGCTCACGGTTCTACTTATATGAATTAAACTAGACTTTTCTGGTCAGGAGCATTTTGGTAATTTAAGCCCTCTTAAATCGGTGAGTAACTTTTTTTTAACTTCTCTCCTGGCAAATCGTTCTTAGGATTTCCCTACAGACCTACTTCTGCATAATCCCTGCATTACATTTTGTACACTTACTACTAACCAGATAATTTCATTGGAATTTATTGCTAAAATGCGCTCTGCTATCTACAGCGGCGGGTGGTTGGGTTTGTGGCTGTGGAGCGGAGGCTTTAAGTGACACAATTTTGCCATTCATAGTTATGTAGCGTGGGAAAGCCACAGATGTTCGGCATTCGCCATGTAAATAATAAATTCATTGAATGAATGGAGTGAAGCAACATTTTGAGTTTAAGTGCCTGTAATACGTGTATGTATTTACAACAAAAAAAAAAAAAAAAAAAATGTGAGTAGACATAAAATATGAAGTGAATCGAAAATTAGTAAGCTCTTGGTGCCTTGAACAAACAATGTCAATTCAATGGAAAACAAAACACAAACAACATTTTTCGGTATGTCTGAAGAATATGTGAGAGAGCTGGACATTCACAGAGCAACTGGAAAAGTGTTTTCTTAAATCCTTTCATGTTCGTCGTTAAAATCAACTCTTTTTGGGAGTGATGAGCTTATGCAGTGGCGTCTTTTGAAAGCTTTTTTTTCGAAATTTTCCAATAATATTTTTGAATCACGCCCTCATCGAATGCTTATTTACTCACAATACCACCCGCATATGAAAACAATATTTAATCTATTAATTACCTACTCTTTATGGTTGTAAATTTATGTGTGTACAGCTGTAATTACTTTTATTGCATCGTTTATTTACATTTTTATAAGCATTTTTTTTTTACTAAACTAAAACTTATTGTTTTGCTAATTATACGTAAATAGTCATTAATTAGATCGCTTGTTAAGTGTGACCTTTTGAATGGTCCAATTATTTAATAATTAGAGAAACAATTTTAACGGGGATTTTCTTGTGATTTATTGAAATTAGGTGAGTATAACAAATTTATAGACAACATCATCTAACAGGGGATGTAGGAACAATTACAAGTTGCCTCATATATAATAGAAGCTATGGAAGGTGCTTAGGGTTTGAGTGGCTTATGGTGTTACTGTGTCGACCGATAAGTCTTGAAGAGAGTGGTTTCGGCGCTTTAAAAGTGGTGAATTCAGCGTCGAAGGCAAAGAGTGTCCTATTCAAACCAAAAGGTTTGAAGATAAAAAAGCGAAGGGTTTGCCGGACCAAGATCCACGCCAGCCAGGCGAACCATTGAGGTGACGTTATTGACTACAACGAAAAAACGCATTACGAGGAGTTTTATAATATGACAACTTTTCATCCTACGTGGCTTTATTGGCCAAAAACTACCTGGACACACTGAAATGGGGAGGCCTTTTCCTACCCAACGTATTCTCCAGTTTTTTCCACGGTTGTAAAACGGTTTGGGGGGTTGTCGGTTCGAGTCTTGTGAAAAAACCTAAGAATGTCTAAATAATTTGATCGAGGAGAGAGAGAGAGCTTATTTTTTAGACTTCATTGAGAGTGAGCTTCAGAGGAGTCAGTTGTTGTTGTTGTTGTAGCGGCTTACTTACCCCGCTTAGGACAGGCTTTGTCAATCTAAGTCGCCGAGATCATCTAAAGGGAGGTCCGGGAAACGTGCTGTTTCGACGGGATTGGACTAAAGGGAGAGGGGGGTTAGATGAGTCGGTTTAAGGGGGCACGTGAAGAGGTGGTTAGTGCCGTGCGGAGACTCTACGTTTGGTATGCTGGGGTCAAGTCTGGATAAGTAGAAGTTTAACCTGCTACAATATCCTGGACTAAGTTGTGCAAGGGTCACACGGGTCTCTCGAGGCAGTTCGAGCTCGCTGTCTGCTATGTGTGGTGGTTTAACTCCGAGCACGCCATTCACAGGAAGGGAGCCTTTGAAGGTGTTGACTGACTCCTGGTGAATGGCGTTCAGTGCTTGTCGGTACGCCGTCCTGTCCAGCGGTTGTTGCACGCTTTGCTGGATGGTGCTCTTCAAGTCAAGTACTCCCTTCCTGATGTTCCTAGGTGGAGGTTCAGCTTCAATGAGGTGCTTGCTGGGGTACTCCCTGCGGTAGCATCTCAGTAGGAGCTGCTTGCACAGCAAAGCATTATGCTCCTTAACTCGTAGCATAGATGCTTCGCTGTGCAAGTGATGCTCCGGCGACATCAGGTGGTTTCCTGTCGCAGTCCTAGAGCGGCGTTCTGGCAGGCCTGTAACTTCTTCAGTGGAGTCAGTTCGACCTAATCGGTTTAAGGGTTCGCTGATGTCTAATTGCATCGTCTGTCCACCAGAGGTGCAGCTGCAAGCGAGCGTCGGTCTTGAAGCTAGGGCTCGCTATGTAAATGTGTAAAAACCACGTAGAAATCAAAGCTCCTCAAAAAATTCCAGCAGCCATACGGAGATGGCTTAGAATAAACATCCAGAGAGAGGAGAAGCTTGGCTGAAAATCGCTTCAGCGGTTACTAAGTGCCAATTATTATATAATTTTTTAAGACTACATACCTTTTGCATGATTTTCCAAAAAGCAAGAACATTTGTTTTTTTTTATTATTTTTTTCGTATAATCTCTATTTATTTAAATAGCTTTCTTTACTTATTATTTTGTTTTTGGTTTTTTTGGTTTCAATTACATATTTATTTTATAACTTTTTATTATTATTATTACTTGTGTTGTTGTTGTTGTTGTTGTTGCTCTTCCTTTGGTTGGTATAATATTTAGAATTATTCATATATAATATTTATTTATTTATTTATGTATACTGCTTTCTTTTAGTAGTTTAATAATACTATTATTTTTTGTATATTTTTTTTTTGTATTTTTGCAATATTAATTTATATTTTTTTCATGTACACAAGTAATTCAATAATAATAATTTTTTTAGTAATATTTATAAGAAAGTATAAGACTCTTTAGTCTCATTTGCTTGTATTTTAAACAATATTAAGTATGTTTTTTTTTTTATAAATTTCACTAATTTTCCACGCTAGAGTTACTTGCTTTAAATAGTAAATAAATTTATTTAATCGTTTGACGCAAAATTGACGCAGTTATTTTTTTTTATAAATCATAATTTCTTTTTAATTAATGATTTTTTATTTACTTAGTTTTTTTTTATTATTTTTTTTTGTTTTTTTGTTTGTTCTAAGTTTTTTAGAAATTTACTTAAATAACCCACACATAATATAAAGTAATTGTAATACTATTTAGCTGTATTTGGTGTCGAAGTTAATGCGTCGTTAATGATTTTTTTTAACTTAAAAAATATTTTACTATTTTTTTTACATAAATTTTATGTTATTTTTTTAAATTATACACTATTATATCTTTTATTTTATTAAATTAAAAAAAAAAATGTTTTTAATAATTCCATTTTCTTTTGGCTTGCTATTTAAATTACTACAGGGTTGCACTCTATTTTCTATTATTTAATACAAATTTTTCATACTTTAATTTTTTTTGTTTAACAATTTGGCAATTTTTCGTTCGAGCTTTCGTTTAAATTGCATAAAATCTGTACTTTTCTTTGTTTTGCTACATTTTTCATAAATTGTTATCAACATTTTGTGTTTGTTTATTATTTAGCAAATATGTTTGCAAACATCACATCGAAAGCATTAAAATATTTAATGCTAAATATTTATAAATTTTTATAAATTTATTTATTTATTTATTTATTTTATTTTTTTCTATAGAAAAGTGTTGAAAATAAATTTAAATTAAAGCTTAACACTTTGCTACATTCTAAATATATGTATGTATGTATAGAAAAATAAAAATTAATTTACATAAATAGTGCACATTTAATCTGCTAATGCTATTAACTATAAGCGCCTAAAGGTAGGCTTTGTATAATTGAACGTTTTTACTGTTAAGCGGTCTTTGCATATTTTATATGGATGTATTGAATTTTTTTAGTTGTTTTGAGCAAATTTCATTAACGCCAGACCACAATATTTGATTTTTTTTTATTATATTATATATTTTTATTATTATATTTTATATTTTATTTTTACTTTTATTCTTATTTTTATTTTTATTTTTATTTTTATTTTTATTTTTATTTTTTGTTTTACAGTATTTTACTTTTCATTTTACATATTAATTTCTTTATTTGTTCTTTTTTTAATTTTATATTTATATTTTTTATTTTTATCTTTATTTTTTTGTATTTTTTATATTAATTATTTATTTTTAATATTTTAGTTTTTATTTTTTATTTATGATTTTTTTTATTCTTAATTTTTATTTTTCATTTTTCATTTATTATTTTTGTATTTGATTCCTTTTTTACTTTAATTTTTATATCTTATTTTTACTTTTATTTTTAGTTTTATTTTTACTTTTATTTTTTTAATTTTTATTTTTATTTTTACTAACTTCTTAATTAATTTTTTATTTATGATTTTTGCTTTTTATACATGTTTTTTATTATTATTTTTTGATTGTTATTTTTTTATTTTATTTTTATTATTATTATTTTTATATTTGCTTTTATATTTTTTTTATTTTTATTATTATGTGTTTTTTATTTATTATTTTAACTTTATTTTTTTAATTTTTTTATATATATTTTTTTTATTTATACAATTTCTTAATTTTATTTTTTTATAATTTTGTTTTAATTTTTTCCTCCTTTCTTACCTTCATATTTTTTGTTTAATTTTTTTTTCTTAATTTTTCAATATTCCATGCCAACAACACAATTATGTGTTTGTATATGTATTTGAACATATATACATATGTATATTTTTGTATACTGCCTCATTTAGGGTACCATAAAGAGCATAGAAATTAAAAAATAGACATTTAATAGCTGTAAAGTGGTTTCTTTCTTTCGTCTAGTTTCTATATTTATTTTATTTGCATTTTTCTAGCAGAATATTTGTGAAATATTTATGTATGTATACCTGTTTTAGGTTTAGAGATATATGTATAGTACAAGTATAAGTATATAGTATGTATATATGTATATATATATATATATATATTTTGGTGGTATATTGCAGTCAGCATTATGTTTTAGAGAAATATGTATGTATGTATGGAATTTTTGGTTGTTCGTATATCTGTAAGTATGTAGCATATTTGTATTAAGATTTTTTGTTTGTCTTGTTTTTTTTTTGCCTCCAATAGATATGTAAAAAATATACAATAAGCTTAATTGGATAGCTGTAATCACATTTAAAATTCACCTAAGGGCTAGAAGTATGTATGTATGTGTGTGTGTGTGTATGGGATTCCATAGCTTTGTCCACAAATTTTTTATTTATTAGTTTTTTATTTTATTGAAATTTTCTTAAATATATACAAAAAAAAACCTTTTACTGCTTTTAAATTAAAAAATAATAAATCGTACAATATATATTAATATAAAAAATAAAATTATATTAAATAATAATTTTTAACAAAATTAATTGCACGTTTAATTTTATAAATTTTATGTTGCTTTTGCTTGAAAATTATTTTATTCTCAAATGTTATTATTTATTATTAACCAGGTGGCAACTCCTTAAAAACATGTTTCCAACATTAAACGTTTTTAAAGTTTTCAATTCGATTTCCACAACGTAATAATAATTTAATTAATTTTTTAAATAAAAAAAATTTTAAAATAGTGGCAACACTCCTGAAAAATATTTTCCATTGTAAGTTTTCTAATGCTTTTTAGTTTAATATATGCATATTTTAATGTATCAATTTATCTAATAAATTATTTAAACTGAATAGGTGAAAAGGGTGGCAACCCTCCCAACCACTTAGAAAATACGCATATTGTAATATTGCGCATAATGTTACGGTGTGCAATTATTTTATATTTATTTATTATTTTATATCAAAATTCTTTTGTAAGTTTATGCAAAATCATTAGTGGAATATTGAAATAAAAAAAAAACTTTTAAATATAATTAAATTTAATAAATTTTTTTTTTTGAAATTTCGCACTAAAATCCGAGCTCTACAAAGGGTTAATTTTTCTATTTTATATGTTTTATTTTAAAAAAGATTTTTATTTAAGCCTTTCAATTATTGGTTGACTTAACAAATACTGTTAAAAAGTAAATCTTTTTTGTTTTTTTTTTTGTTTTAATAAAAATCACACCAACCACTCATAAATGCTTTCATGCGCATTAAAGCAAATATAATTTTTTAAATGGGTTACGCGTGCGTATGTATGTATTTTTGCTTGTACATACATATGTATATCCGGTTGTTAAATCGGCAGAAAATTCACTAAATTTTTTTAAATTTAATTTGTTGTATCTTTATGTATGTAAGTTTTTATATATTAATTACATACATATAATTATTAGTTTGATAGTGTGCGAATATGATGTTTTGTTGTTAGCGTAGATTATATTAAGTATTATATTTAATCCCTACTTATTGTATTTATGTGTTTTTGTTTTCATTTGTATTTGTGCATAACAGTTTATAATTTAATTTATAGTTGTTATATGTATGTATGTATGTATGTATGTATATACTAAACTAGTTCCCATTTATGTATATATTATTAACATGTGACATTTTCATTACGCATAACTTGTTTGGTAAGTATACATGTCGTTATGTACGCTTTAATTGAACTATTTTCATATGTATGTATGTATTTATGTGTATTAAATCTAACATTATTTATAATCACACATAATTGCGCATGTCCTCGTTTAATTAGCTTCATATTGATTTAAAGGTAATTTTTAGTAATATATATATGCATATATTTATGTAGCATTTTTTGCTTGTTTGGCTAGGTTTGGTTGGGTTTCGCAACTACTACATATGTAAGTAAGTACATAGGCATGCCATTAAGTTTGTGTAAATTTTTTGAATTTTTTTTTTAGTTTTTGCTTAGCAAGCTTGTATTAAATTTAGATTTTCTTTTATTATATTTAATAGAACTTTTATTCCCAATTTTGCATTTGGCAAACCATTGTTTATGTAATGATTGAAATTAATGTATTTTAAAATTTTTTTAACAGTTTTTTACTAAAATAAAAATATTCAAAATATTGGTAGTATTAAAAAAAATTTTAAAAAGTATTTTTAATATATTTTTCACATTTTTTTACGATACTACAGTAATTGACTTCTCTTAATTTTATTATTTTACAATTTTTTCTAACAAAAAAAAAATTCAAAATAATATTTGTAACAAAAAAATTTATAAATTTTATATATAACCTTTTTCATAAATTTTTTAAATATACTTGTAATAAACTTCCCTTAAATTTTTTTTCTTAAATTTTCTGCATTTAATTTCACCACTACATCTACAATGGTACGCTCTTTGCGATGTAAATTTTTTTACTTGATTTTTATTTTATATTATTTTTTTTGACAGCAAATTCTAGTTCATAATTTATTGTTGGTAAAAACGTTAATACGTCTTGAAAAATATACGCACACATAAATATTTTTTTTTTGTTTTTTCATACAAATTTCAATAGGCGGTGGCATTTGTTTTGGACTTGGTTTTTGTTTGTTTGCTTTATTTCCATACACATGTCTTGAGACAGCTTGGAAATGTTGTAGATTAGTTAGAAAAATGTATATTTTCTTACATATTTACATAAAAAATATTTAGATAATTTATTATTTATTTTTACTGTGATATTAAAGCGCCAAAAAGTGATTTACTGGCAGTAAAATAAATAAAAATAAAAATAAAAAATTAAAATAAAATAAGGAAAATTAAAAAAATATAAAAATGAACAAAAAACAAAACAAAGAAAAAAAAATAAAGTAAAATTAAAAAATTAGAATAAAAGAAAATAAAATACAATAAAAATAAATGAAATAAATAAAAAAAAAAATAGAAAAAATAAAACAAAATAAAAAAGTATTTTAAGCAATTAAAATTAAAGAAACAATCCAAATTGGACTTGAAAATATCTAGGAATAAAAAAATTAATATATAATAGTTATACGAAGTAGTAAAAGAAAATTTAATAAGAAAAAAATATAAAAAAGAAAATGAAATAAAATAAAATGAAATGAAATGAAAATATAAAATAAAACAAAATTAAATAAAAATATAATAAAGTAAAGAAAAAAATTAATTAATATTCACGTATATAAAATTAAATTAAATAAAATTACAAAATTAGAAAGTTTAATAAAATAAGCTGAAATAAAAAAAAAACATAAAATAAAATATATAAAATGAACTAGAAAAAAATAAAATAAAATAAAATAAATTAAAATAAATAAAATAAATAAATTAAGATAAAAGAAAATTAATAAATTAAAATAATATAAACTAAATTAAAATTAAATAAAGTAAAATAAAAAAATAGATTAAATACATTTATGTTTTAATAATTAAATATGAAAATTTTTGATTTAAATTAAATACCAAAATAAAGTATTTTCCCATAATGGCTAATTTATTGTTTAAAAAATTATAATTAACATTGTTTTTTGTCTTCTATTAAGTTTTCTAATATTAAAAAAAGTTATTTTTTTAAAAATTAATGGTGATATAATTTTCTATTTATTATATTTTACAATAGTTTGTGTAATATTTTTAATTTTATTTTTTTATAAAGAAATTGGTTTCATGTTTGAAATTAATTTATTTTATATGTGTATTAAAAAATTATTAATTTATTATAAAAATGTGTTGAAAAACTTAAATTTCTCTAAATTTCTATAAAATTAACTAATTTAAACTATTTGAAACATATTGTTATTATAGATATTTACAAATATTAAGCTTTTTTTTGCTGTAATTTGCTTTAATATAAGTTTTTTATTTATAGCTTTTTTGTGTTTTATTGTTGCAAGAATTATTAAAAATAAAATAAATTAAAAACTTTATAAAAATTACAGTGACAGTTTCCTTTTTACTTATTTTTTCCTTTTTTCGCGGTTATCTTTTCTAATTAATTACATAAGTACTTAAAAAGTTTTTTTTCATAAATTCTTTTTCTTAAAAAAAAAGAAAATTGTTTGACAATTGTTTTATTTCATAAAACATTTATATAATTTATAAATTACCTTTCTTTAACTTTACATTAATTTCTATATTTTCATGCTCTCTTCTAATGGAATAAGTTAAACTTTTTAACAATTATTATTTTTTTTTGCATACATCACGCGCATATCGCGCTGGTAATTGGCTTTAAAATAGATTTTCTATCCTTAAATCTTTTTCCGTATGTGCTTGTGCCTTGGCCTATAAGCTAAAGTAACTCCTGTCTCAACAATATTTTTTTCTAAATATTTAAATTCTTTTAATTTTTTTCCTCTATATGTATATATATTTTTTTAATTTTATAAGTTAAGTTTAAATTTTTATATTTTTCAACTGTAAATTTTTATACATATTTTTAAACTTTAATAATTTTAAATACTATTTTTTCATTATTTTACAAATACTTTCTCGTTTTTTCGTTTAAGTTTTACTTCGAATTGACATTAGGATCGCAATTTCCTCCGTGTCGTGGAGGAAAAGTAATTATGCTTCGTACAACGTTTAGATACAATATAGTTATATAAGTAGAATGCTAATAACATTTGGTGTGATTTCTATGACAATTATTTATATTATACAATATAGTTTTATACATGTACATATATATTTACATATATCTTTGTACAAAAATTACAAAAAAATTAAAGTAACAGTAAAAGTTCGCGTTAACAAGAAGCTAAGTTTGGAAAATAAATGCAATTGAAATTTGTTAGAAAAAAGCTTATTTTTTATTAATTACCTAAGTATTCGTATATATGTATATGCATGTATAGTGTAAGAGTTTGTGTTAGTAGCACTTTATACTTTTTCATTTAAAGTTACACCTAATTTAGTAAAACTTAAGTATATTGTTGTATTTCAATTCGCTGTGTTGTTGTAATTTTAGCTTCACACAAATCTTTCTTTTGTATCATTTTGTCTACAAAAGATTTTCGCTTCACATTTTTTTGCTTATACACCAGTGTTTATTAAAGTAATTTGTTATTAATTAAATAATAATTTAAACTTAATTTCAGTTATTTTTATTTCTTTCAATTTTATTCCATTTTCCTCTACTTTGCTTATTTTATTTTTTAATTTATTTAATTTAATTCAGTTCAATTTAATTTAAATTATTTAATTTATTTTAATGTTATTTTGTCTCATAGATTTTAACTTGATATAAATTAATATAATGTAATTTAATTTATTTAATTTAAATTAATTTAATTTTTTATTGCATTTTTAAATTTTATTTTACTTTATTTGAACTATTTTCCTTTAATTCTTTTAATGCTTTATTTATTTTATTTAATTGGAGTTGTTTAATCTTATTGAATTTAATTTGATTTAAATTAATATAAAATGCATTATATTATTATTAATTCAATTTAAATTAGTTTAATTTAACTTAATTTTTTCATAATTTTCATTTAGTTTTAATTTAGGTTTCTTTCTTTTAATTTAATTCTTTTATTCCATTAAATCAAATAAATTTAAATTATATTGAACGAAATAAAATAAAATGAAATAAATAATTATTTACTTTGTTAATTAATTAATTTATTTTTTTGAAGTTAATTAAAGTTTATTTGATTTAAATTTATATAATGTAACTTAGTTCAATTTAATTAAGTTTTGTTTTTTTTTTGTAATCCATTTTATTTTATATTATTTCATTTTATTTAATTACAATTAATTTAGTTTTTAAATAATAAATAATTTAATTCATTTTAATTTGATTTAAATTAATGTAATGTTATCCAAAATAGTTTTTTTTTTGTTTTATTGTATTTGATTTTACTACACTACATCTCATTAGTAATTAATTAAATATATCCAATTTAACTTAGTTTGGTTTGATTTAATTCTAGTATATATAAGTAAAACCAATTAAATATTTTGAACAATTGAAATATATTTAGGTTTACTCAAATTTAATTTTATATTATTTATTTTATTTTGCTTAAATATTGCCTAATTTATTGTTTAGAAAATTATAATTAACATTGTTTTTCGTTTTTTTTAAGTTTATTTCGTCTGTCAAATAAAATTTAATGGAAATAAATTAAAATAGTTTTTATTTGGATTATTTAATTTAATACAGCCTGATAATATAATTTCATTTATTTTATATTTTTTTGTTTTGTCATTCGTATTGTAATTCAGTTTATTTAAAGGAAAAAAATTTTAATTTATTCTTATTTAATTTAATGCAACATGTTTTATTTTTTATAACTTAAATCAATTTGATATAAATAAATTTAATTTAATTTATTTTCTTATTTAATTTAATTTAATTTAATTTAATGTTATATTTATAATAATATCTTATTTTACTTTTATTATTTTTTAATTTTCATTTTGTGCTTTTATTTTAATTAATTCATTTTATTTTATTTATTTAATACTATTTTAATTCACCTTTATTTATTTTATATTTTCTTTTATTTTGATTTTTTTATTTTATGGTTATAGTTTTTTTTAATTGATATAATTTTGATTTATCATATATTTTTTATATGATTCTTTTTTGTTTAATTTTTTATTTTAGTTTAATTTGTTTAATTTAATTAATTTTTTTAAGTTTTACTATTCAATATTAGAGTGTTTTTGGCATTTATTAAGTTTATTTGTTGTGTTTATTAATTTAATATATGTATATACAAATTTTTGCCTTTATTGCTGTTGGGGCATATCCCTAACGACATGATATTTAATTTATGTACAATATATTTGTAAAACTTTCATTTGTAAGTAGTACATATGTTCATATCTGTGTGCATATGAGTTTTGTTGCTATCTTTCAATAAGTGCCTGGTTTAAAAAAAAATAAAATAAAATAACATCTATTTATACATACAATACATTTTTGCTAAAAATTTTTTATTTATATTTTAGTTACTTAGTTTTGTTATTAATTTCTTTCTTTCCGTTTTATTTATTTATTTTTCTTTTGTAATAAAAATTTTCCCTAAATTTTCGCAAATCGTAATTCTTTGTTACTTGTTTACCTTTTTTCATGCATATACGTAGATATGTATTTATGTACATTTATATAAGTGGCATGATTTATATATACATACCATTATTTTGAAGATATTTTTACTATAAAGACATACATATGTACTCGTATATATAACTTGTATTTAGGGCTTCCATGTGGCTAAAGTATGTTTTTGGCGTCAAATTTTTTTATTCAATTTAGTTTTCAATATTTTTACATTTCAGTTTGTGTCTTAAACTTTTTGGCTAGAATTGTTTTAATAAATACTTAATTATTATTTTTGTTTTATGAATTTTAGAAAATATTTTTGGTTATCATATTTTCATTATTCCAATATTATTTTTAGAGAGTTTTGTTTTTTGCATTAAGCAGTAACTGCAAGTGCGCTGCCATTTAAAATATTTATTTTTATTTGAATAACTATCACTTTACAAATTGTACGAAAATATGGACCTAAGAGATTTTTAACCAATTAAATAACATTGATTCAATAATGTACAGTTTTTATTTAGCCTAAATGTAGGCAACTTCCTTTCACGGGTTGAGCTCAATCGAGTAAAATTTCTTATTTTAAAACGAACTTACCATTGAAAATCATTTAATGCCTAGTATACATATACAATATAATATGGTTTTCCTTGTTGAATAAAAAATACAAATACGTGAGTATTTATATGTTAACAATCAGGAATCCTGAAAGTATGCCCATATTGAAAATATATATGGTATATAATTAAAAAAAACGAATAATATATACAATTAATCAAAATAATAATCGTGAAAGTGAAAAATAAATTAAATTGAAATAAAATAAAATAAAATAAAATAAATTAAAACAAAACAAAATAAAGTAAAATAAAATAAAATAAAATAAAATTAAATTAAATTAAATTAAATTAAATTAAATAAAATAAAATAAAATAAAATAAAATAAAATAAAATAAAATAAAATAAAATAAAATAAAATAAAATAAAATAAAATAAAATAAAATAAAATAAAATAAAATAAAATAAAATAAAATAAAATAAAATAAAATAAAATAAAATAAAATAAAATAAAATAAAATAAAATAAAATAAAATAAAATAAAATAAAATAAAATAAAATAAAATAAAATAAAATAAAATAAAATAAAATAAAATAAAATAAAATAAAATAAATTAAAATAAAACAAAATCCGATAACCTAAAATGAAATAAAAATAATACATACATATGCATGCATATTTCTGAAAACTTTTCTTGTCACTTCAGTGTAAATTTTTGAATATTTTAAGCAGTAAATCTGGGCTGATTGCATATACTTATATATATGTGAATGTGCAAACCTCACACTGGGTGTCAACACTTGTAAATCCTCAAATGCGGTGATACACTTTATGCAAATACACACAAATATAAATACATACATACATATAAATCTCACTACGCACGAGTACCATATATACCCAAATAGTATGAATCCATGCACCTGCTTGTCAACAAATAAATAAATTGCAATATTTGATTGGCATTGTGGTTGAAATAGTGCTTATAGTAACACTACAATTGTCTCCAATTTGAAATGGTTATCTGTCTGTGTGGTCCTATTTGGCAATTCCCAGGTATTTGTGAAGAATTTTATATGGATTGTATTTGTTGTGTTTAGATTTCATATGCATTTCACTTGCTTACTTATGGAAATTTTAGTTATTTGACATTTGATATATGTACATATCACTCGTACATACACACGCACATGTACAAATGTACCTGCAATTACTCAATCAGTGTCAGTGTGGTTTTCTTTGTATGCAAGTAGAGTGTTGCTTAAGGATTTTCAAAATTTCCATATACGAAATATTTCGACAGGCTTGCATATTTATGTGCATATGTACCTACATACGTGCAAGTATATTTGTGGTTGTAGTTTAGTTAGTGTGTTTGACAATTTCAGAAAATTTTATTGAAAATATTTTGAGTTCATTTTAAAGGTTTTCAGTTTATTTTCATTGGAGAACTAACTGAGAGAATTCATATGTTTAATTTGTTGCCAGTGAGGTCTGCTATTCAATTCAATATTTATTAATTAAGTAAAAAATTTATAGCAAATAAAAAAAAATATATGAGTGTACTCTTTTTTTTAAATTTTTTTTATGAACAGATGGTGTTAGTGGGAACTATATCAAAAAACCTCCCGACGAACGGCGCTGCACTGGAGTCTTTAAGTCGCAGGTGACCAGTCAACACACATAGAGGTGGTAAGTAGAAGTGGAAGCACAGAAAAGCGGTTATTCTTGGCAAGAAATCAAATTCATAGCCTTAAATTAGTCAAATTATAATTTGTTTATTGAGACCTTGAGGAAAACTTAAGGTATTGGAGCACTTTCATTAACCTTCTGCGGTGGTTGCAAATATAACATATGTATATACTTGCTTTAAGAAAAATAATAATTAATGAAAATTAAATATTATCCTTCTAGGCATATTGATGGTGAATTTACCCCAGAGATATCATTCGTTCGTAAAAATTAGGTAAAGTTGGATCGTCTGAATGCAGAAGAAGTACAGAAGAGGATAGGACACAGTCTTTGCCTCAGCTCGTAAGAGAGTGAGAAAGGTATATCGCTCACGAATCTACAGAATTCGTAGTTGAGATATACAATGGTGTACGATGTGCCCCAAATATTTGACATGGAGGTCAACCAAGCAACCACCAGCCAACTTTGAGACAGTGTTAAATTGATATTTTTATATTAAATGCTAAGTATTGAGTCTTCTTCCAAATATTTATTCTTTTAATAAACGGGAAACTGCCGAGCTCATAAAGGGCATATCTAACCTTAGTTAACAAATACACTAGGAGAGGTGTACATTCCCTTACCAAGGAGCAAAAGCAATTAGAAAAATTAACTAAATGTTTTTATTTAAATTAAATTTCTATAATTATTTTTTTTTGGATGTTGGTCGAAGAAGGACTTGAACCATGGTCTTCCGCATGGCAGTACGTAGTGCTAACCGATATTGCTTCAGATAAACAAAAAGTTTTAATGTTACAAAAAGTATGATAAATTTAATAAATAATAAATATAAGTATATTTAAGTATAAATCTTGGAAATCGTTTCAAAATAATTAAATAGTAATAAATAAAACTACAACAAAATTTTGTATATACACGTATATACATTAACCGAAATTCAAATATTATATTTACTAATAACACTTTATCCATCTAATATTACTTACCAAATGTTATACTTTATTTTGATAATTAAAGAAATCTACGGAATTCTATAAAGAAGTAATATAAGGTTAACCATTTTGTGGCTTCAAAAATACAGCGTTGTATTTTGACATCTGTCAAATTTAACTGTCAAACCAAACATCAGTCAATAAAGTCAGTCATTTATGCAAATACATCGCCCCACAATGCATTGAAATTCAAGCGTGATCACATTTCGTGCTTTAAGATGAGATTATGATGCACATACGCGTTCAACTACTCAAGAATTTGGTAAAATTTGAAAGAAATTTGAAGAAACTGAACCGGTTACAAATATTGTAAGGCCTTTGCATAATCTTTTTGTTCGTGTCACCTCAAATAGCGCTGGTGAAAGTGGAAATGTAGTAGTGAACGTGTGGCCGTAGAACCCAGAATGTGTCTATTTCTCGACGTTCTCAAGAGTTGGCACTTTCTTACTCCTCATTATGGTGTTTTTTGCACTTGAACTTACACCCACAGCCTTATAAAGTCCAGCTCATATAAAAACTGAAGCCAGCCGTACGTACATAGTTCGATTGGCTGCTTGAACAACACAACAGCAAATAGTGAACGGCGATTTTTCGAATGAAATTTTCTTCTGCGACGGTGTACATTTCTTCCTTCTGGGATATGTAAATATGCGAAATTGTCAAATTTGATGCTCCGAAAATCCTCAAATAATTAAAGAGTGGTTATTACGCCCAAACTGAACTTACTGTCTGGTGCGTTCTTTGGTTTGGAGGAGTAATTTGAAATTGCTTCTTTGAAAACGAACGACAACGCCGAGATTGTCATTGTCGCTTCAGAGCGTTATGGTCGTATGAAAACTGACTTTTTGTGACCTTCAATTGAAGAACACGACTTGGAACAATATGTGTTCACAACAAGAGAGTGCCACGCAACACGAGCATATATGACTTTATAGCGAGACAAATTTTCCGGTCAATGTCAATGTCAATGTCAATTTGGTTAGGGAGCTCGTGGCACTTTTGCTAACGTTTAAAAGCCATGGGAAAGATCCAGAAGTATGGAAAATGGGTGCCACACCAGCTGATCGATAGACAAATGGAAAATCGAAAAACCGTTTGTGAAATGCTGCTTCAACGATTCGAAAGAAAATCTTTTCTGCATCGATTTGTCACGGAGGACGAAAAATGGATTTATTTTGAGAACCCGAAGCGAAAAAAATGATGGCTTTTCCCTGGTGAAGCTGGCCCATCGACTGCAAGGCCAAATCGCTTTGGCCGTAAGACAATGCTCTGTGTTTGGTGGGACCAGTGTGGTGTGGTGTGGTGTACTACGAGTTGTTAAAACCTGATGAAACGGTGAACACGGATCGCTACCGACAACAAATGATCAATTTGAATTATGCGTTGATCGAAAAACGGTCGGAATGGGCCCGAAGACTTGACAAAGTTATCTTGCAACATGACAACGCGCCGTCTCATACCGCTAAACTGGTGAAAGACACATTAAAAACACTTAATTGGGAAATATTATCGCACCCACCGTACTCTCCAGACCTTGCCCCGTCCGACTATCACCTTTTCGCATCGAAGGGACACTCCCTTGCAGAGCAGTGCTTCGCTAATTTTGAAGAAGTCGAAAAATGGCTCGTCGAATGGTTTGCTTCGAAAGAGAAAAAAAATTTTTGGAATGGCCTGAGAGATGGGCGAAATGTGTAGAAACCAATGGTCAATACTTTGAATAAAAAAATTTTGAGATTCCTCTGAAAATTAAGTGTTTTCTTTATCGAAAAAACCGGAAAATTTCAACTTACACACCTGGTATATGTTTTATTTACTTTTATTTTCGAGACCGCAAAATGGATAACACTGTATATTAAATCCTTCAATCCACAGTTTTAGTAACAGAAAATGCTAAAAATCGACTTGTGGCTATCAATTCTAGTAGTGCAAAACTTCCTTCCTTCATTACCTTCATACTTACTGAGTTATATTAGTAATTTAATTATTCATTGATTATTTTGTTATCCTCCATTTTGTTATGGTTGTTCATGTTGTTATTGTCAATAATTGTGCTGTAGTGCTGTTGTTCTGTTTTTTTTAATTATGTACTATATACATACCTATTTACATATATATGTATATTACTACTCAGTGTTGTTTATTGTTGTTGATTTTAACGATGACTGCTATTGTTTTCATTGTTGTTGTTGCTGTTGTAATGTTTGTTAGCGTTTGTTGAGGGATCATTTAATGCTAATTGTTTGCGTTAGGGTAGCAGAGATTGACTGTGAGTTTCAGTGATTGATCGATTGATTGATTGATTGTTTGATTGTTTGATTGTCTAACTGTTTATTGTGTGTCATCGCTTTTTTGTACCCCTTTTTTCACATTTTCTTCATTGCGGTAATCTGTTTTTTCTACCTTAAGAAGGTATAAAATGTAATTGAAATTTTTTTTCTGAATATTTAAAGCATGACCTTGATTTATCGAAAATATCTAAGGATGCTGCTAAAAAACGTGGTGTTCCAGACATTTTCCATTTTTCTTTTGCTTCCTTATTTTACATATCGGGAGATTAATTTAGAGAATAAGAATGTATATAATTTTTGAGTCCTCTGTTCTAAAAAAGTCTAAAAAATAGGAAGGAAATAAGAAGAGGTGTAGGAAGAAATTCTCTAAAAAGCTCAACTGTTAGTTTGGTCGCAGTAACCCACTTAGCAGGGCGTGCTACTATGTGGAGGTTTATTTTAACTACGAGTGCTGATCAGACCAAATTCTACAAGTGTAGAAAAAAATAAATAAATTTATTTAAAGTAGAAAAAGTCAACGGCTTCGAGTGTATTTTTTGCCTGAAATAAAAGGCTTCACATAAAAATCCATTAGCCGTTCAGTGACGCCTTAGAAAGAACTTTAAGTCCCTCTATTTTTTTTTTTTTTGTTTTTTTTTTTTTTTTTGTTAAGATATCAAGACGCACACCACAAATTGGAGAAGGTGCTCGAGCAAGAGTCGCTTTAGTGGTTATAAAGCGCCAAATATATATTATCTGCATACATATATAAAATTTCTCAACAATTTCTCAACAATTTCTCAACAGTTTTTCAATGGTTTGAAGTGCGCTTAAGTATGCGCAAATGTAGGAAAATTATTTTCAAAAATTTCCCGATTCACCTAAAAGGTGCCAACTCAGATTTTGTTTATTTGTCTTTATTCATTATGTTATATTATATTATATAAAATTGGTTCCTGGTATCTGCTTCTAACTCCACTAACGGTGTTGTTTGAGTGTTGTTATTTTGTTGTGCTTGTTCCATGATGGGCTGTAAAATATGTAATAAAATATTGATAACGGGACATTTTGTTATTGTAATTGATTTAGGTTGTTGTTGCTGATATTGTTGTTGTTGTTTTATTGTACTTATGCTTCCTAGTGAATGTTGAATGCGATTCCAAGTGAGTGGGGGAGAGAGAGTGAGAGAGAGAGAGCGAGAGAGCGAGACCTAATTATTTTTTTTGTCATTGTGCTGCTTGTTATTGTTGTTGTAACTGTAACTGTTGTTGTTGTTGTTGTTGGTTGTTGTAGGTAGTTGTTACTGTTGTTAGATGATGTACTTTATTTTGATTTTGATTTTTTTTTGTTGTTGGGTGGTGGCAAGAGGTGACAAAATGCGGTAAATAACTGAATTGAAAAAAAAAAAAAAAATTTTTTTTAACTAAAAACTCAAAAAATCTAAATCCACTTTTTTCGAAATAAAACAAACGGATTTTTGTTGTTTTTTTTTTTGGTGTATAAGTATAGTTTAAAGTTTATTGATCAAGATTTTCAAATTCTCATGCTTTGAGGGTATAATTTTTCAATAATGTTTATGTTATTTTTTTTTTTAGTTTTTTTGCAATATTTTGCTTAGTATATATCAATGCATATTACTTATGTATATATATATACTTGTGTTTTTTTTTCTCGTTTAGGGGTTTCTGGGATTTATGGTGGGAGAGGCGCTTGGGGGGGGGGGGGGTGGTTTGTGTGTTTATAAACTCAGTTTAGACGGGTTGGGTGGGGAATATGTTTGCATGTATGTATGTATGTATGCAGTTTTATTATATTATATTTGTTTCTGTGTGTGTTTTGGGGAATATGCTGAGTTTCTTTTCTATAAGGGGGGTTATGTGGGCTCTGTGGATATTGTTTTTGGGGCGTTTGATTTGGAGCATGTTTGTGTTGGCGGTTGACATGTTTTTCTTTTCAAACTAATTAAGTTTAAGTATTCAATACCTTGTTTTTTGTTTTTTGTTTTTTGTTACTTAAATGTAATGTGAGCTACTACTTTTTTTTGTAATTTCTTTTTACTACATATGCTGTTTTTGTTGTTGTTATTTTAATTTGTAGTTTCTTTTGGTCTTTCTTTGTTGGTTTTAATGGTTTGCTGTATGCTTTGTTGTTGTTTTGCTTGCGCTTTTCTGCTTGTTTTTGAAGAGTTTTGAGTTTTGTTTTTGTTTACTTTTCGATAGCTTTTAACTTATGTTTTTTTGTATATTTATACATACATATATGCCTTTTATATAATTTTCTGTTTTGGTTTTTTCTTGTTTTTTTTTTTTGGGGGGGGGGGGGGGGGCAATGGTATGGGTTTTCATTGTTGTTGCTGTTGTTTTTGTAGCAGTTTATTTTTTTTCAGTTTGCTGTTCTAATGTTTTGTCTAGTTTTCGTTTTGTTTCTTCTTCTAGTACTTCGTTCTAAGAACAAACAGAATTTTTAGTAATTTTTTTATTGTTTGTTGTTTTCTTTTGTTTTGGGTTTTTCGCATTTTATTTTGTATGTGTGTGTGTGTGTGTTTCTAATTTAATATACAACATTTAGTACTAATAATTTTTAACAAATTGTTTTTTTTTACTTTAAATTTTCATTTTTTAATTATTACTTGGTGTGTTTATATGTAGAGTGCTGTGTTTTTGTTGTTGTTGTTGTTGTTGTTGTTGTTGTTGTTGTTGTTGTTGTTGTGGTTGTTGTTGTTGTTGTTTATGTAATAAATTTAAAAGTGAGTGTAATTTCTTGCATTTTTATATTTTCTGTGTAATGTTTTTGTGGTTTTTTCTCCCTCTGTTGTTGTTGTTGTTGTTGTGATTCTTTGTTTCACTTTCTATCAACAAACATTTAAAAGCTTAATTGGATTAAATCTCTTTTAACGCGCCGCACACTTATGAATTTCAAGTGTTTATACTAGTATATTTGTGTTTGAATGTATGTCTGTATGTTGTATGCATTTTTTATTGTATTTTATATGTTTAGCTAAGCTTGTTTTTGTTTTTCTCATGAATTTAACTGTAATTACTATCATAGATTAATTACAAACTACCATATGTATGTATTTTGAATGAATTGTTGCTGAAATTCATTTTGTCTTATGCATTTTATTCTCACTTTCAGTATGTATGCATGTATGCATGTACAAATGTATGTATTTAGTACATATAAATAGGTATTTATGTATGTACCATATGTATAATTACTTCTAAAAAGTATTTATGTAGGTAAAAATTGGAAAAGAGTCACATGTATTTATGTATGTATGTATGTAGATATCTAATGTAATTAGGAAAATCAGTTATGAAGTTCTCTTATATGTATATATGTATGTAAGTATGTATTAATAAATATGTTTTAAGTTTTTATGTTTATTTTTTGTAATTTGATTATGATTAGAATGATTATATGCATGTGTTTGTTTATAATTGTATTTATGTTTCTATGTATGTATGTATGTATATATGTACGTACTACGTCTAACTTACTTCCTAACATGTATGTGTATTAATGTGGTTATGTATGTTTATGTGTAAGTATATATATGTATAAGTATGCAAAGTTTTTTGGTATATATGTATGTATGCATGTGTGTATATATATGTAAGAAAATGTGTGCTTAATTATACTAGAATGCATGTAAGTGTATTAATATTTAAATAATTACACAATAAAATTCTTCTTTTCATGTATGTATGTATGTAAGAATGTGTATTTAGCTAAGTGTGAGTGCGTTTTAATTTTCTTTTAATTTAGATATATAAACTTATAAATAATTAAAAAATATTGTTTGTGAAATGTTTAATATATTATTTTTTTATTTTAATTTAATTTATATTTAATTTATTTTTACAGTTTTCTAGTTTATTTCATATTTATTTATTTTATTTTGTTATTTGATTTAATTTAATTTTTATATTTGATTTTATTCTATTTTGCTTCAATTAAATTTTTGTTTTATTTTACTTTATTTTATTTTGTTTTACTTTTTTTTTTTTTTTTTAATTTACTTTATTTTATTTTGTTTCATTTCATTTCATTTCATTTCATTTCATTTCATTTCATTTCATTTCATTTCATTTCATTTCATTTCATTTCATTTCATTTCATTTCATTTCATTTCATTTCATTTCATTTCATTTTATTTTATTTTATTTTATTTTATTTTATTTTATTTTATTTTATTTTATTTTATTTTATTTTATTTTGTTTTATTTTATTTTATTTTATTTTATTTTATTTTATTTTATTTTATTTTATTTTATTTTATTTTATTTCATTTTATTTTATTTTATTTTATTTTATTTTATTTTATTTTATTTTATTTTATTTTAATTTATTTTATTTTATTTTATTTTATTTTATTTTATTTTATTTTATTTTATTTTATTTTATTTTATTTTTTTTTATTTTATTTTATATTATTTTATATTATTTTATTTTATTTTATTATATTTTATTTATTTTAGTTTGTTTCACTTTACTGCATTTCATTCATTTCATTTTATTTTATTTTATTTTATTTTATTTTATTTTATTTTATTTTATTTTATTTTATTTTATTTTATTTTATTTTATTTTATTTTATTTTATTTTCTTTCATTTTATTTTATTTTATTTTATTTTATTATATTTTATTTTATTTTATTTTATTTTATTTTATTTCATTTTATTTTATTTTATTTCATTTTATTTTATTTTATTTTATTTTATTTTATTTTATGTTATTTTATTTTATTTTACTTTATTTTATTTTCTTTATTTTATTTTATTTTATTTTATTTTATTTTATTTTATTTTATTTTTTTTATTTTGTTTTATTTTATTTTATTTTATTTTTTTATTTTATTTTATTTTTTTTTATTTTTTTTATATTATTTTACTTTTTTATTTTATTTTTTTTTATATTATCTTATTTTATATTATTTTATTTTATTTTATTTTATATTATTTTATTTTATTTTATATTATATTATTTTGTTTTATTTCATTTTTTTTTACTTTATATTATTTTATTTTATTTTATTTTATTTTATTTTATATTATTTTTTATTACTTTATTTTATTTTATTTTATTTTATTTTATTTTATTTTATTTTATTTTATTTTATTTTATTTTATTTTATTTTATTTTATTTTATTTTATTTTATTTTATTTTATTTTATTTTATTTTATTTTATTTTATTTTATTTTATTTTATTTTATTTTATTTTATTTTATTTTATTTTATTTTATTTTATTTTATTTTATTTTATTTTATTTTATTTTATTTTATTTTATTTTATTTTATTTTGTTTTGTTTTATTTTAGTTTATTTTATTTTATTTTATTTTACTCTTTTTGTTTACTTTATTTCAATTTTCTTCACTTAAATATATATTTATTGATTTTATTTCATTTTGATTTATTTAGAAGTAATATGTCAAAAATGTATTCTTTTTACCTCCTTATAAATTTTTTTCCCACAATAAAACATTTATTTACATATACCTACACTTAATATACGCTCACACGAATTATATTCATTCAATACATTTGATAAAATATTATCACCATTTAGTTACGATTATGCCATTTGAAGAAATTAACAAAATATTGTTGATAGCATGATGTGATGTAGCCGTGTGATGTGATGTAACGTGTATAATTTCCATACGAACATGTTATAAATTGTATGTGTAACGCGTATATATGTGTTGTATGTCGCAGCTTTACGTTGTATTTTTTTGCGATTTTGTGTTGTAGTGATGTGATGTGTTAAAATATCTAGTGACTTATTTCTTATCACATGCGACTTTTGCTTTCTAATTTTTTTTAAGTGTATTAATACGTGTTTTCTTGTATTTGTATGCACTAAAATGTAAGTTTTGCGTTTTACTTAGTATTAATGTGTGGCCTGTTACGCCAACGGATGCGCATCACTTGATAGTCACATGATGTGTGTGGGTCATGTGTTGTCTCAGTTGCATTTTGTCGAATTGTGTTTTTGTGTAGTGCATAAAAGTTTTCTGAATTTTTTGTTTGTAAATATGCAAATATAACAGCAACAGTTTCACATATTTGTGTATTCCAGCCGGCGTGTGGGTGTGTGTGTATGTGTGCGTGTGTGCTGGTCAGATGATTTTCCTATTGGTGCTTGTGTTTGGCGTTGTTTGTTTTTTTGAAATATTTGTTTTCTTGTTGGTGTAATTTGTTGTATTTCTTTTTGTTTAACTGCTTTGTTGTTGCTGTTGTTGTGTATTTAGTGTTTATATTTTATTTATTTTATTATTTAATTTAATTTTTTGTTGTTTATTTTCCTCTTTGGTTTGGCATACAATTGACAAGCTACCATATTTCTAGTCAGTATTTACGGTTATGTGTAAGTTTACTGTAAGTGTGTATGTGTGTAAGTATGTATGTATGTCTTTTTGTGCTCTATTTTTGAAATAATTTCTCTCTGTTTTCTAAAGTGTCTCTAGTTTCTGTGTTATTTTACTCTTATTCAACTATAACTACGTACACACATATACATATATAATATAGTATATAAGTAATAATGGGTAAAAGTGTGTTTGAGTTTTATGTATTTTCCTGTTATGCCTTAATTTTCTTTTAATTAGTAATTTATTTTATAAATATGTGTGTTTTTTTTTTCCTATATTCCCTTTTACGAAAAAAATTACGCATGCGCCACCTGCTTGGTCTTCTATGTTTGTGTCCTTTCAAAATTTGTACGTATCGTATGTATGTATGTTTGTATGTTGGTATGTCTTTCATGTCTTCTATTATTGTGTTGTTGTTGTATGTATTTACTTTGCCTTAGCCTTTTTGTTCTTGTGTTAGTGACGCATGCATTCCTATACAATCGGTGTACACAGTTGCTATGCTTTTGGTTTCACAGTCTCCAGGAGGCCGTTTGAAGAAAATAATAACCGTTAAATAACTGATTCGAAAGGAAAATGAAAGAAAATTGCTGCTAACTTTTGTTTAGGCCTGTTTTTTGCGATTTTTTTTTGCTTTTAATTTATACTTAATAAAATTCTCTAACTAAATATATATATATATTTTTTTTATAAATAGCAAAATGAGCCGGCTTGCTGTTGTTGGGCGCTTGAATTGATTATTGATGAGTTCTTTAAAAAATCCCTTCTTCACTAACTTATATTATATGTATATTTATATAAACATATTCCTAAGGAGCGGATAAAAGAAATAAAAGAAATTAAAAAAAAAAATAAAAATATAAAAATAAATAACAATAAGTCTATAGGTATATACCGTTAAAATATATTTTAAATAAGAAAAATATTGCACACGTGTTTTATTTAAAAAAATATAGCAGAAACGAGTATTAAAATCTTAACAAAAAAAATAAGAATATCTTATTTAGTCGTTCTTGGAAATTGCTAAAAATTTGTTTTGAAATTAATTTTTTTTTTTCAACATTTAAGCATAGAAAATATAAATAAAAATTAAAGTGAAGACCACAAAATATTACAGAATTTGTTTTATTACTTTAAAAGCTTATAGAAGAAAATGTTATAAATATATAGGTATTCTTGATAGTAAATTAGCCTGCCTGAATCACTTTCAAATAGCTTCTTTCCCTGCCAAACAACCTTTCCTCGGTGGGAGGTTGAGTTCTTGTCTCTTTTGGGAGAGTAGCCTTTGCTGAAGGTTGAGCTCGGGTCTCTTTTGGGAGAGTAGTCTTTGCTGAAGGTTAGGTTCTCCTTTGAGAGTTGAGACGTTGCTTTTTTTACTCAAAACAGTTGCAGTGTGCTAATAAGCTCATAAAATAGAACACGATTGTTCCACGAACGCTTTCTTGGCGTCAGCTTTTGTCTAAAAAATGTTAATGGAGTGTTCTAGGAAAAAGAAAGAAGAGCCTGAGCACACATTGAGCGGTAATGTTGACTCATAAAACCGTAGCTTCTCAATAGTAAGCATTCATTGCTTAGCACATGAGGCCGCCGAAAAACTCTCGCGAAGAACAATATAGTGCTCGATTTAATCTCGTAGAAGCAGACAGCTTTATTGGATCGGACATTGTACAGTGATTTAAATATTTGAAACTAGAAGGGGGTACCAACATGATCACGTATATGTATATCTGAGCTCGTTTTTATCATATTTCATTTATGGCTGAGCAAAGGTTGTGGGAAAGTTCTCAGATAGTGCTCCGGAGCCCTCTTCAGGAGCTAATATACAGCTGAAGGCTTTTGCTCAAAGCGAACTGGTTGTCATATTTGATGATCATGAACAAAGATCTTAAAGAAACTTCTAGTAAGCCCTCGCAATTGGCCAGCACCCAAGTAAACTGAACAACAGGAGCCTTTGTATATCAGAGCACGACTTTATGACCTTGAGCTGACTTGTGGTGCACTTTAAGAATTGTCAAATAATATCAGTTCCCCCACTCTATAGCTTAGAGTAAGTTAGTTAGTTAGTCTGATCGCGAATCCCTGATCAAGCGCCCTTAGGACTGCTCGTTCGTTTTGATACCAATGGTGGGCTTGTGAAGAGGTTCTTCTCACCTTCCTAGATCCTCACTATTTGGTGCGCGGACGCTTTCCAAAGTTAATCCTTCAAGGTAGTCGAAACAAAACTTTGTAAGAAAGCGATTACGCACCGCACTGACATCTCTTCAATCAAAGACCAGAGCGCTTTGTTTACATTTCATGTGGCTTAGTCCCGTCAACTACTATTATCCCAATTGGTGAAGACCGATCTAAGGTAGGAAAGAGAATTTACCGTAGTTAGGATTATGCTCTTCTATTCAGCTCATCGATTTCACAGTTCTCTGATATGTCTCGTTGTCCCTGCGTCCCGGTGGACACGAAATCATTAATGCTTTGTAGCCAATTGAGAGCTTTTTAGAATTTTTTCATATTTAATTGTTTGTATTGAAGATATATAAGCTCGGTTAGGCTATTAGATTAGACTGTGATGGATTGGGTCAACACTGCAGAATTGAGTAACCACGATGCGGGTTTTGTTAATAGAAATAATACCGTTTGGAAGAGGCAACAGTGGTCAGGAAGTTTCTAGCTCGTATCAATCACGAGTGGTACTTGGTGTACTGTATATCTTGTAAATATGGCTATGGAACTTTGAGGGACCTAGAGTTACAGCGAATTCAAATTTATCAGACTTCGAGGCCTTAGCGGTGTCATTAAGGTGAAAGTAAAGATGCGCTTATATCGAGCTGAATTTCGCAAGTATCGAAAAAGAAGCAGGGAAGATTCAGTAAAGTTCGGAGAGGCCTTCTTAAACACACAAGACTGTAACTTCACTTAAGGCGGCAGGTTTTCAATGAGTATTTTTCGATCGAGTTTGGTTTAATCTATGGACTACATTTGGTCTATTGTGCGTTGTGGAATTTGAAATATCCTAGATGAAGCTACTTTATGGGTCTCGAACTGAACACCAACCACCGAACGGTGCTCATTAGCGGGTGAACAAGTGTAAGGAAAATATTTCTTGTCAACAACATTAAGAAAGGAATAATGTCTCATGGGCCCGGGTTCACAGCGACCACTAAAGAAAACTCTTAGCTCTAAATTGAAAGTCAAACTTATCTATGTGAAGATAAGACAAAAAGTCACTCTGCACTTCACTATCTTCTAATAGCTTAAGCAAAAACCTTGCCTCACTTCTCCGGATAATTAAATTTTAAAATTTTTTTTTAATATTTTTTCATGAAAAGAAGCTTTCAAGCATTTCAGCACAAAAATATGTAACAAAATAATCACAAATTTCAGTAGGAAAAATTAAAATTCAGCAATCATATTGCCAAGAATTCAATAGGGCATACTTTTAGGCTGCAAAGTCTTATTAAAACATGATAACTTTTGAAGATCTCATAACTGACAAAACTTTATTAAAATGAAAAATAAAAAAATGTGTAATAAAATACACTTATTCATTCTATTAATGATATGTAAGTTGCTGCTTAAAGACTTCCGCCAGAAAGGGTATTCGAAAATGTTGACAAACTCTTGAGGGAAAGTAAATTTTTTTTTTTTACTTTTCGAACGAATGTTTGAGTGTGTTTAAAACTAGGGAAAGGTATAATAATAAAATTTTCAAAACAACAGCATTTCACAACGATACATATGTTTATGGTATTATTATTTTTTTTACTTATTTTTCCAAAAATAAGTAGTTTTTAGCGCTCAAAATATATGTACATCGTACATATATATATGTATATACATGATATTGAGAACTTAGGATAAGAAATTGACAACCTTCACTTTACTTTAGCAATAAATTAGTATGTAAGTAACAATAAAAATAACGCTAACTTTTTCTTTAACAAAAACTTAACTTAGTTAATAATAATAAATATTGGCTAAGTGAATAAAAAACGAGTTTTAGTGTGGTGAAAAAACGCTACTTAGTTAACCAAAGTAATTTTAATTTAATTTTTCCCTTAATTTTTATACTAAATAATTTTTCTAGATTTTTAATTTTCCTCTTAAGTGTTTATAAATATTCAATTTTAACTAGCAAATGGAAAACTTAGTTTTTTTTTGTATTGAAAAAATTGAACCTAAAATAAAAATACTTTAAACAAATTCACAAAGCAATTATGGCAGATAGAAAACATCCATTGATATTGCACCAAATTAATGAACTACAAAAACACTTTACATAAGAAATATGTGCACAGAATTGGCAAATAGCGCTGGCAAAACATTGAAAGCAAGCGCTGAATTTATGTGAAGCATAAAATTTTCAGTAATTTGCAATTGTATCTACGATATACATATATAATTGGTTATTTAAATAATTCAGCTGCTTATTCAGCACGCTGAATTGTGTAAACTTATGCAGTTTTCCACTAAAAACGATGTATAATTATCAATAATGTTAGCATTCATAATTCAGTCGCTTATTCAGCTTGATGAATTGTGTAAAACAGCAATTCAGCTCTTGAAATATCAAATTGGCAAAGAAGTTTACATGCTTTCACATCGCAATTCAATCTGAGAAGGTAGTAGTACTGATATTATTTTAACTTAACTGAACAAAGCGACTGCTGAATTCGAGGAAAAGTTATTCAGCACAAAATTTGTAACTGAATAAAAATCTTTAGCGTAATTTAGCAAAATGTAGCTATTCAGCTTAAAAAAGTAACGAGCTGAATGGTAAAACTGTTTAAGGTAAGCTGAAATTTAATGATATTTCATCATTAGCTGAATAAGTAATCGTTTCGGCGTAAGTTTATTTTAAGTGTAGGTATTATTTCGAAATAGCTCAGCTATGAAAAATGTTATGCAACGACAAAAGTAAATAGCTGACTCATCAAAATAAGCCATTCAGCTGAATATTTTCTTTTTTTGCTGCAAATTAAATATTTTACTTGTTTTCAATTGTAGTAAATTGGCTTTGGTTACAACTTTCAGCTAAATTTTAAAATTTTAATTAAGCATGGGAAACAAGCAGCTGAATTATTAAAATAGACAATTCAGCTATGAATTTTTGTTTTGTACTACTAATTCAACATATGTGGATAAGCCAATATAGCTCAATAGCTGAAATAGTAGAATTTTGACAGGTATTTTATTCTCAATAAGCTTATTTGACATAAAACAAATTTAGCTGCGCTAAAAAGGTGCCGAATAGTCAAAAATAGTAATTCAGTGGCAGTATTAAGAAGCTGAATAGCCAAAAAGATCAATTCAGCGGCGAAAATATTTGTCATGTACTAATTTGATATAAAAGTAATTCAATGGGGCTATAAAGGTGCAGAAGAGCCAAAAATTACAATTCAGCGGCAGTATTAACAAGCTGAATAATCAAAATTTGTGTCCTGTACTAAAAGTTCAGTTGCATATATCACGTACTGATCAGTCAAATTAGCTCAACAGCTGAGAAAGTAGTTATTTTAGTAGTAAATTTGATTAAATGAAATTCAGCGTTAAAATCAGCAAACTTATTTGACATAAAAGTAATTCAGTGGCGCTATAAAGTGCAGAAGAGCCAAAAATTACAATTCAGCGGCAGCATTAACAAGCTCAATAATTAAAAATAGCAATTCAGCGGCAGTAATGACAAGCTGAATAGCCAAAAATAGCATTTCAGCGGCAGTAATGACAAGCTGAAGAGCCAAAAATAGCAATTCAGCGGCCGAAAATTCAGTTGAATTGCATTTTAATGCAAAGTATATCACTATCCACTATGCAAAATCACAATACTTATGCAAAGTATTTTGTAGCTTCCTTTTTCACACTTACAGCTCAATGGCAAGCGTTTCACTTTTGTTTTATACGGTTCTAGTAAGCTTGGTAGTTAATTCCTTTAACTTATAAATAAAAGTAAAAAATATTTACGTAAAAACATGCGCTAAAATATGCTAATTTATTGTTGATTTTTTTATTTTTTTATAAATATTTTTAAAATACTTCTTTCACTTGCCTTTAACTTTTCACTATTTCACTATAGCTCACGGGGGATATGTCGCTTCTTTCCTAGCCATTTATCAAATATAACTACTACCATAAACTCTCTCTTATAGAATACAAGCAATAATTCGTTTATTCTCTTGCGCTCTTTTTCGCTTTTAGCGCTCTTCCAATTCATATTTCGCTACTCGTCCGCACGTCGTCGTCTACACAGTACAGTCCGGTCGTCTTTGTCAGCTTAAAAATGTATTCCTTGTTTATTGTTTTAATTTCATTATTATTATTATTATGCTTATTATTATCCTTATTTTTCGTTTGGCTCTTAAGCTTAGAGAATATTTTTATAGCAATATTTGTTGTTGTTTTTTTTTTTTTGTGGGGGGATTATTAATTTTTGGAGATTTTTTGTTTTTGTTAAATAGAATATTTTTTTTTTGTTCAAATTGAAATATACATTTATATTGAAAATATGTATGTATATAAATTTCGATATGTTCAAAATTCAGGATTTCTCGTTCTTTTCGTATTTTGTTTTTGTTTAATTTTTTTTTAGTATTTTTTTTTTTGGCATATTCGGTTATTGTTTATGAGTTTGTGGTTTCTTTCTATGCTTTGCGCTCTTTATTTTCGCTTTACTTTTATTTTGTTTTTTTTTTCTTAATTTTCAACGAAATAAATTGGTTTTAAAATTTTTTCAAACATTTACCATTAGTTTTTATTTATTTATTTATTTTTCTCTATGAAATATTCCAGCGCTTTTTGACGGTTTTAGGTTCGTTTTTGGGCTTCAGTGGGTTTTCGCGGTTTTGCTTTGTGTTTGAGGCAAAAACTTGCGCTTGTAGTTTTGTTGTAGGCTTGCCATCGACTTATTTGAAACATACATATATGTAAATATTTATGGAAATGTGTATGTGTGTTAGTTTTTTGCAGGATTTTTGGCTTATTGCTTTGACTGTTTTAATATAGGTATATATAATTTTTTTAATTTTATTTTTATTTTTTATATTTTACTTTTAGAAGTTGTTGTGGCTTGGCGGTGGTGGTCGTTCAGTAGTTTTTGGTGCTTTGTCATAGCAAGGTTTGATTTTTTAGTTTATTAATATTTTTATTCTTATTTCCTTTTCATTTTATAATTTTCCTTCACTCGCAAACTGAATTGCTCTCTTTTCATCTTTATTTTGCTCTATTTTCTATGGGGTTTCTGCGAGTACATTGTTAGTTAGCATAGATCCAACTATATAATAGTTTCGATCTCTTATTGTGACAACGTCGGTTTGTAACAGTGTTTTTTATCAATATTTACCATTAACATATACATACATATAATATATTGCTGAGAAGCTAATAATTCGTCTTACTTAAATATTAATGTTTTTCTATTGTGTTTTTAAATATTTATTTATTTACTCATTTTTTTTAATTCATACTTAAGTGGATTATTTGTCGAATTTCAATTCCTCAAAATGAAATTTTTTTATTGTAAATTGAAAGAAAGATTTGCAGCTTGGTAGCTATTACGGTTAAAGGAAATCCGTAAAAAAAAATAAAAAATTAATTAAGTAAAAAAAAACAAAAACCGATTTATATATGAAAAATTAAAAAAAATATATATATTAATATGTATAACGTATGTATGTATAAAAGTTAATATAAATATTAAATAAAAATATTTTAAAATACAAATAAGTTATTAAATATTATTATTATATATATAAATAATAATTATTAAAATATACAAATAAAGAATTTAAAAACTAAATTTTATAACAGAAATATAATTTTAATTATTTATTCATTTTTAGTTATTTATTTAATTAAAAAAAGTAATACAAAAATTTAACAAATATGTACATATGTATGTCTGTGTACAAAAAAGTTAATCTAAAAGTTACAAATGAAAATTAAATTAACAGAAAATATTCAAAAGAAATTTAAGAAAAAGAAAAAATATAACTATATATAATATATGTATATACATACATGTATATAGATTGAATAAAATTGAATAAAAAAGATTTAACATAAAAAAATAGGTTAAAAAACGTCCTAAATAAAAAATTGTAATTAACAAATATATATAAATTAAATATAATAACAAAATAATTAATTATTTTTTATATTAAAAATATATAAAACAAAAAAATAAAAAATCAAAAAAATATAAATATTCGTAACATATATATTTATGCACATAAGTTATTCTAAAATTTTTAAATGAAAAAAGCAATTTTCAAAAATAAAAATTTTATATAAAAAAAATTAAAATCGTAAGTAAGAAAAATTTAATTAAAAAAATTTAAATAAAAAAATTTAATTAAAAAAAAAAATTTAATTACATTAAAATTTATTATATTAAAAATTTAATTATATTTTTTATATTAACATATTAAAAAAAAATAAAAAAAAATAAAAAAAAATATAAATATACACAACATATGTAGGCAAAAACTTAAAAATTAAAAAATTCACATAAAAAAATTTTAATTACAAAAAAAAAAATCAAAAAAAAAAAATGAAACGGAATAAAAAAATAAACTAAAAACTAATTTTAAGCACAAATACATACATATATTAAAAAATATAGTTTAAAAAAAATCGGGAACTAGACAAATAAAAATGGAAAACATATAATGTATATATAATGTTTTAATCATATTTTTTTATTAAAACAGAAATAAATTTTAAATAAAAAAATATATATAAAAAGAAATATTAAAATGCTAAAACTTAAACATATTTACTTTTTTTTTTAATTTAAAATCTTTATTTTCTTGTCCTTGGAATCTAAGTTATTTCTAGGAACAATAAAATACAAATTAAAAATTTTCGAAAAAGAAAAAATCAAAAATAGTTCAATAAAAAGCAATTTAATTTAAAATATTTAATTATTAAACTGAAAAATTGTATTTAAACTAATTTTTTGTTAACTCGAAAAAGTATAGATAAAAAATAACTAAATATAATATTTACATACATGTTGCACCAAAAATGTTGATTAAAACAATACGAAAAATTTTGAAATAAAAAATTTAAAATAAAAAATTAAAAAAAGTAAGGAACAACAAAAGCGAAAATAAAACAAGTCAAAATAAAGAAGGTACATTAAATATAATTTTAATTACTTTTTAAATTTTTCCGTTAAAAATGCCATTTGCTTGTCACTTAAGGTAATTTATATAATTCAACTATTTTTTCAGCCGGCTGAATTGTGAAAAACAGCAATTCCGCACCTCAAATGTCAAACTGGATTGTGTTTTTATAGGCAATTCAGTCATAGAAGCGCGTGAAACTGTTAATATTTTCATATAATTGCACATAGCAGCTGCTGAATACATAGAAAAGGTATTCAGCCGTCAATTTTTTAAGCTGGGAAGCAAATTTCTATGTAATTTTGTAAAAGAAAGGCAATTCAGCTGAAGAAGTAATGAGCTGAATAGTGAAATTTTATCAAAGTAAGCATTTTTATAAAGTAAGCACTAACTGCACAAATTCTAATTTACAATTTTGTGGACTTTTGGCACCGAAATGTATATATTCTGCTAATTCTCTTCAAAACATCATTCTAAATTTGTCTAAACTTTAGATAACTCATCAAATTAGCAATGAAAAATAAACGCTGCATTATCAAAATAGTAATTCAGCTACGGAAATGGTAGGCTGAACTTATCAAAAGTCAATTTAGTAACAAAATAAGCAGCTAAATCACCAAGAAAAGCAATTCGGCAGCTCATTAGCTGAATAAGAGCATATATTTTTATAGTAAATTTACTTATAATATACGCTTAATTAGCGAAATAGTAATTCAGTGGCCAAATCAATAAGCTTATTCGATAAAAAGCAATTCAGCGGCTGTAAAAAGCAGCTGAATGACAAAAATAGCAATTCTGTGGCTATTATAAGCAGCTGATTAGTAAGAAATAGTAATTCAGCAGCAGTTTATAAAGCTAAATAGTCAGAAATAGTAATTCAGCTGCAGAAATAACTAAATAAGTGTTTAAAATAGTTATTCAGCGGTAGAAAAATTAGCAGAATTATAATTTAATGCAAACGCTCTTAACGTAAAATGACGATGCTTGCACTATTTACTCACAAAAAGTGTTTTATAAATTCATTATTTCATAATTTCATTTCTTCATCTTTTTGACAAGCACTTCGTTAAGTTTTCTGCGTCTTTAGCAAGTTTGCGAATTTTTTTAAATTTATTTTAATAATATTTATGTACATAAGATAATATTATTAATGATTTTTATAAATTTTTTGTGATATTTTTATATTTAAAACTAAAAAAATAATAAAAATTTAATTAAAAAAGGTAATAATTAAAGTAAAAATAAATAAATAAATAAATAAATAAATAAATAAATAAATAAATAAATAAATAAATAAATAAAAAACACAGTGTTGTATTTTTTGGCAGAAAATCATTGTCATTTTTATTCAAATTATTGGAAACCACAACTATTAGTAAAATAAATTTGTATATATATAAAAGATTTTCCATTTTGTAATGATTTATTTTTCAATTGTTTTTTTTTGTTCAATTAAAGAAATATTCAACAAAACTAAAATTATAATGAAAACTATAAAATAATTAAAAATAGTTATAATACAATATTAATGAAAAAGAATATATGAATATATTTAATAATTATTATTAAAAATATTTCTTGGGTTTACTTAAAAATTTAACAAAAATACTAGCTATAAGAAAAAACAAATTATAAATACAAAATTAATGCATACACATATATGTACATATAAATGTATGTAATAATACAGTTGAAAAATAATATTATTTTTTTAAAATTAATAATTAAATTAAATTACGTAGCATTTAAAAAAATTAAATTTATTTCTTTAATAAATTAAAAAATAATATACATATAATCATGATGAAAAAAAGTTTTTAATATTTTTTTTTTACAAAAATAATAATAAATGAAATTATAATGGTAGTGATATGGTTGGATGAACTTTCAATATACATAAATAAATTATTACATTTTATATATAAATAATTATGCAAAAATAGCTACCATGCCAAATGGCAATTAAACTTTATATAAAAATTATTTTTACAAAGTTTTTTTAATTGCTAGCATTTAAATTTCCGTTATTTTATTACTGTTTTGTTCGCGCGTTACAAAAAAAAAATTAATATTTAGTAAATAATTAATTCACTAGTTTTAGGAGCTTCAGATGTCGTTGCTTAATGTTTGCCTTTTTACAAAAGTTATTTGTTATAAATTTATTTAATAAAATTACTTTTTGCTTTTTGAAGTTTAACTTTTTATACAAATAATAATATTCAAAAATAATAATATTTTTTTCAAACTTTAACACATATGTATGTTTATATTGTATATTTATTGCAATTCACGGCTTTTTAATTAATTAAAAAAAATATATATTATTATTTTCATTTAACTGCAAAATTATTATAAAATTGTATTTTTTGCAGTTGTATATAATAAGTACAGTAATGCTTAAAATCTTATTTTACAAAGCAATTAAATTTGAAAATTTCAATTTTTTTAAAATTCATTAATTTGATCAATTTTGAATTTTTTTTTACTACAAATTATTAAAAATACCAAACCACTCTGCGTGTGCCACCAGAAAAAGCCAAATATACTAAAAGTTGGAGCTTTAAAGCACATTGCATGCTCCGACTAAAATTGTAGTCTACTTCTAGGCATTGGAAGAAATTATATTTTTCTTTTTTAAAAACTACTTTGCATATTTTTTATACAGAACAAATTTGATGTTGTCGAGATCCGTTGAAATAAATTGACTCCTGTCTGTCTCTTTCCAAGTAATGTGCGTTTTTTATCGTGTTTTTACTGTGCTTTTGTGAGAGCTTTTACAAATCTGTTGGTTTCGTACTTATATAGGTAACTTCAATCGAAGCTTATTAAGCTTTCTAGCTAAATCTTGTTGAAATGCAACTTTCGGAGCTTTTATTTTTTTGGCTTCTACACTTTTTAGAGTGTTCGAAAGTCTAGAGTTTCGTAGCCACTTTTTTAGTTTCTTGAATTTTTAAGCTTTTCAGTGTAGTTTTTGTCTTTTTGCTTTCAGTCTACTTTTTAAGCTCGTTTGGGGCCTTCATTAATCTCAAATGTTTTCTTGGCTTTCAACTTCTACAGAGTTTCGTAAATGCCGGTAGTTCTAAGCTTTTCATGCAACTTTTCAGAATGTCAAAAATTTCTAGCTTTCTAAGTTTTTTAACCGAATGCTTCCATTGTATTGCATATCTTTTTCATTATTTTTGAGCATTTCTATTGGGGTTTAACTTGTTTAAGGTGTCAGAAACTCTGGAAGCTCTAAGCTTATCATGCAACTTTTCAGAGTACCATAAAGTCTTGAATACTTAAGCTTTTTCGAATTTTTTCACTTTTTTCAATACACTCTTAGAGCTTTTAGTCTATTGCAAAAGTTATTTCGGAGCTTCCATAGGCTCATGCGGGCAACATTTGTATAGATCAGCAGAGCTTTCATCACCCAAATAATTATTCAATGTATGCTGATGTAATAAGTTACTATCTTGTGCGCTAAAGGCTTGTCTTTGAAGCTTGCTTTTATCACAAACCCTGAAATTTAAATTTTTTCTTGAAGCTTTTGAAAATTTTAAAAGCTCGGTGGAAACTATTTGTAGCATACTGGGCTGCTCTAAGCATATATGCTTAGTGAGTATGCAAGCTTTCAATAAAAGCTCCAAATTTCACCAATAAGTTTAGTGTAAGCTCTTTAGAAACCGCAAAAGCTTTGCAAGCTTTCACTTATAAAATTCACCAAATTTGTTGTAAGCTCTCTTGAAATTTTAACTGCTTTTTCGCACTGCAAAATTCAATTTTTATTTACACCTCACGCACACACTGGCACACATACACACACAGGCGCGTCGTTCGCGCTACGGTTGAGTACAGCATTCCGAATGAAGATTTTTTTTTCGAAAAGTGTTCGCAGCTGTTTTCTTTTAGTAAAACTGATTTTAATGCGTAGCATAAATGAACAATACATTTTTTTTCAAAAAAAAAAAATAATAATAATAATTATAATAAAAATACATCTTTTTTTTAGAAAAATTCGTTGATTTCTAGTAAATATTCACACATTTATTTTCTCATTTCATAAGAAAGTGAATTTTTTATATTGTTTGATTATTTTTGAAAATTATTTTCTTTCTATTTACCACCACTGACATTTGGCTGACTAAGCTTGGCTTACAAGTCGAGAACAAGAGCGAGCAGAAAAAATCTTTTTTCAATGCTTTTGTTGTTAATACTAAGGCAATAAAGAGCAAAAGTCAATGAAAAATTAAATAAAAATATAAAAAAATTATTTTAAAATTTTTTTAGATAAAAAAAATTACTAATTTTTAATTATTTTTTTTTACATTTTAATTTAAATTATTTAAAATTCATATTTATAATTTTTTTTGCACGCCAATTTATTTCTGCTATTTAAACTTGCTTTGCTCTCTCTCTTTGTAGACAATTTTGCCCACTTTTATTATGCGCTTTCGTTTGTGGTTTATTGCAGTCTTGCTTTTCCCATGATTTGTTGCCTAATTTTATTTCCTTTATGTTCTTTTCTGTTTATCTTTTTTTTTACTTTTTTCTCTCAAAAATAAACAATTTAATTTAATTAATGTCAGTTGTTGTTGTTGTCTTAAGTGCTGAATTTTCGTCATTCTCTTGGTGTTCTCTCATTGCGTGCATGCATTTAAAACCCAAAATATGCCATTTTTCTACACAAAAATATGTTGTATATATTTCTGATATGGTTGTTTCGCCTTTATTGCTGATATTTTTCCGTTACATTTCCATCATAATTTACTCCTTTTCTACAACTAATTTCTTTTCACAACACTAGGGTAGGATGTGCCATATTTTTTCACAACTTTGAGCTCACAATATGAATACTGCGGTCGACTTTTTTTCTCAGTGAGTGCTTTCAAAAATGTTTGAAAAAGATTTAGCAATGAATTTTTGAAAATTTTAACAACGGTTTTTCCGTAAAATATTTTGTCGAACATCAGAAAAACATTTCCAAAAATTTATTAATATTTAGTTAAAATACCAACATTATTGTTATGAGCGCCTAAATGTATGCAATGGTTATGCATACTATATTCATAGACAAAATTTTAATTTTCGGGTTGAAAATATGATTTTGAAACGAATGTTTTTTGAATTATGTCATTTCAAACCACGTGAAAGTATATCAAAAGCAAAAGCTTTAATATAAATAACCGAAAGCTTTGCTTTATGTAAAGCTTATGTAGAACTCATCTTTCAGACGCTTTCAAAGTAAATTTTTATTAGAAAGACATTAATTGATTAATTTTTCCGTCTATAAAAATTGTGATTTTTGGGAATTTTAGAAATAAATCTCTGAAGCTTTTGTTTGGATGTCTCTAAAGTCCACAAAATATTTCAGATTTTAAGCACAAATAATGCCTTACAAGCTCTTCTCAGCTTCTTTTTTTGTAATTAGTTTTCAATGAAATATTATGGCCAAAAAATTTAAGATCAGAGCCTTACAAAGCTTCCAAGGGTGTTAGCCTAAGCTTTTGGCGTGTTTTAGACCTTACCTTACATACTTTAATGAAAGTTTCTCCATTAGAAACAACTTTGCAAGTGAAGTGTTCAAGTGGGAGCTTTTAAGTTTGGTAGAATATCGATTGAGCTTTCAGCTGCGGTTAATTGGAAATTCATTACCACGAAATATAATGATCATTGAAAGCTCACTGACCTATTTTTATAACAAAATTGAAGGTACAATTAATGCTAAATTTTTCAAAAGTAAAATAAATATGTGAAAATTTAAAACAAAAATACTTTCAGATATTAAAGCTTCTACATGAACACTGAACTCATTTCGGTGTTACCTCATGCTATGACTAAGTAAAATTCAAGATCAGAGCTTTCGAAAGCTTCCAAGCGATTTAGTCTAAGCTTTTGGCGTGCCTTAAGCCTTACGTTAAATACTGCAGTCAAAAACTCTTGAATTGGAAACGCTTTTGAAAATGAAGTTTTGTAAAGAGCTTTTAAGTTTGTAAGAAGAGAGTTTGCAGTTTTTGAGAAGTAGAAAAACGAATTTTTTAAAAATGGTCTTGAAATCGATTCTTGAAAGATCAATGATTTCTCTTTATAGCGCAAAAACTTTCAAAAGTGAATTTAATATGTCAAAATTTGTGCTTTGAATACTGATATGAATATTAAAAATTACTCGCCTTTTTATACATTTGCTCAGCTTGTTAAAAGCTTTGAAAGAAACAATAAATAATATAAACCTTTAATTTTTCACCAATTCGGTGTGCTTACGCGTTACCAAAAACTCTAAAAGCTAAAAGCTCTATCCTCTGTTACACCTGCTGTGCTTTTCAAAGCTTTTGTGAACTTTCTGTTGAAAGAAGCGAGTATTTCGAGATATTAACATTACCATTACAGGGAATAAATGTTTTTGGAAATTAAATATTATTTTTGAAAAATTTTGAAGCACTCACTGCCGTAGCTGGCACATACCGATACCATTCATTTTCCTTGACTAAATGTTTTTTGCCTTTCTTTTCTTACTTTCCTTAGCTACTGCTTACGCTGTATTAATATTTGTTCGCGTTTTCAATTGTAAATTCTCTACTTTAGCCTTTTTCTTCATTTATTGCCGCTCCTTTTACGCTCTACTGTCGTTTCTATGCGCTTTTCTTTTAGTGTTGGATTTTGAGAATTTCATCTAGTCTCGCTTGCGCTGCCTATTTTTGACTTCGAATTTCACTCTATACATTTATTTATTCCATATTGTTTTGATACATTCATAAAAATGGTAGTTTTTGTTATTTTTTTCACCGCTATGCTTGTTGCTCTCTCTTTAAATACACATACATACATGTATAAAATAATATACAATATATATATATGGTATATATATAGCATGTATGTATATAAATATACATACATATATTTATAGTAAACATAGTACTCATAGTTTTCTTTTAATTAATTAATTAATTTAATTTAATTTTTTTTATTAATAGCATTAATTATAATTATAATAATAATAATAGCTTTATTTCCATACAATTTTACATTAATTTATTTCAAACATTTTTTTTCATATTTTTCTTTACATTTCTGTTTTGCATTAAATAATTACCATCTTTTTTTTAAATAATTTCAATTAGTTAAATTTTTTTTTTGTTGAAATTCTTTTACTTTAGCGCTTATACACACTTAGCATTGCAATTAATGTATATTTTCATTTTTTGTTGTTGTTTTACTAAATTATTTATTAGTAGTTAATAATAGTAATAATAATAATAATAATATTATATATGTATTTTTCGTTTTTTTTTTTCTTCTTTAAATTATTTTATTAAATTAAATTAGTATTTAGAACAAAATAATGTCTTTTGTTTGTTTTGTAGATTTCAGAGCTTGTGCAACACAACAGTGTTTTACTCATCATAATCACACATACACACACTGTTTTTTTTTGTTTTTTTTTTGTTAATGATACATATATTTGTTTTTATTTCTTTCTTTTTGCTTGCCGCTGCTCGAATAACTATTATCGAGTGTGTCATTCAACTTGATTTACATATAACTTTGCTACTGCTAGAGCTTTTAAGCTTTCATTGCAAGCTTACAAGAGCCTCCATTTGAAGACTTGAAGAGCTTTCATTTCGACAAAAGCTTACGATTCAAATTCTCAAGAGATTTCTTTGCAAGCTTAAGAGCTTTCAAAAGCTTTTGTTTCTAGCTTTCACGCGCTGCCATTAAATTTAGTTTATTTTAAAATATAATTTGTTTTATCGGCTTTAAATTATATTTATTTATTTAAATATAATTTAGATTTATTATTATTATTATTTTTATTAATATTTCTTTCAACTACTACTAACTGAATTTTTAAATTCAATTTAAATTGCACACAATTCTGCTAAACTAATACACAATAGCTCTTTGCTTTTTATCATATTCTTTTTTAAATCATTTTTTCAGTTTTAAATCTTTTTTTTTAAGCTAGCACACATACATATGTAATAACATATATGTAAATTGTTGCCTCTATTTTTACCGCTTAAAGCTCACACGCTGTCGCTCAATTTTCTGATTTTTCTCACTCTTCCCACACTTTGCCAGTTTTAATATGCTCACTGTCGCCTAAATGTAGGCAACAGTTTAGGTGTTTACCTGTTTGCATGCATTTTTCGGCCATTTTTTAAGCTGCGATATGTAGGCAACTGCGTGCAAATAGGCTGAGAAGTGAGTATGTGTGACGATGTGGGGTGTAAAAAAAAAATAGAGTGAGCTATATACCGTTATGCGTTCTTGAGTTAAGAAAAAAAAAACAAGTATTTACAGCATTTTGGCTTAAGTAAATCCTTTTTTTTACATTTTTCCTGCGCCTTTTAAGCGCCAAAATTTATTGACAAAAATTGCTGTTAATTTCTCTCATTTTTATAAACCATATAACCATAAGGGTTTGAATAAAAGTTAAGAAAAAAATTAAATTTTATTCCGTTTAGATTTTTGGCTCAATTTTTTTTTTTTACTAATTTTGTGCTGCAATACCATAATTTTTTTTTTTGCAATTTCTATATTTTCCACTAACTTGCGCTTGCACTTTTTCTTTTTGAACTACGTTAGTTTTTTGTTTTTGCATTCCCCTACATGTCATTCTTTTTTTCACCATTCAATATTGTCAAATCAAATTTATATTTTTTTTTTATATCTTTTGCCTAGTGATTGGTTTTTTTTTTTAAATACAATATATTTTTTATATTTCTCATTACATTGTTTAGCAAATAATTCTTCTTTTAATAATTTTTTGCTTTACTAATTTTTGTTGTTGTGCTTGAGGTTTTTAATTATTTTTAATTTTTTTCTCATTTTATTTTTTATTAATAATTTTTTTTATAATAATAATTTAGCATATTTTTTATTATTAAAACTAAGCTGCACTCAATATTTAAATTTACAAATTCAACAAGCGAATGATTTTGGTGCGAATTTAAAAGAAAAATATTAAAAAAAAAAAAATTAATTAATAATATGCACGCACGTAAATATATATGCATGTGTATGGTATAATAAGTAGTGTATGTGTGGTATGCAACAAATGTCATATGAATGAGGGGTGAAGAAAAAAACTAAAAATAATTAATATTAAGAAACTAAATTAAGTTTAAATATAAATTGAAAGTTGCTTCTCTGTAGGGTTTTCAAATAGCGCCAAACATTCGCACACATATACGAAAATGTTGTGAAGAAGGGACCACTGAATTTACTATTTTATTATTTAATTATTTATTTTATTAATTAATTTAATTTTTTATTATTTAAATTTATTATTTAGTTTTATTAATTAATTTTATTTTAATTTATTTTTTGTTTTTATTTTTATTTTTATTTATTTATTTTTATTTATTTTAATTTTTATTTTTATTTACTATTTAATTTTATTTTATTTTATTTTTTTACGGAGAAAAAATTTTCTTTTTATTTGGAATCGAAATATGTCGAAAAATCATTTATGCAGCTTTTCGCTTAAACAATTTTTTTTTTGATTTGTGTATTTAAGCTTTAAATTTTCTACAAAAAGGATTCTTAAAAATACTACAAAAGCAATATTGAAATAAAATTCATTTAGGCCCCTTCTACATGTCATCAGTAATGTTTGTGAAATTATGAATTATTAAAGCATACTTTTAGGCGCTGCTGTTATACATACTCCCTTTGTAAGTAGCTTTACAGACATTATTTTTAACAATATCTTTTTGTTTTTAGTTTTATACAACAAAAATATAATTTTAAATGTACAAAAATTCCATATTTTTGCAATTTATATATTTTTGCATCAGTCAAAATTACGAAAAAAATTTATATAGGTGGTTGTGTGTGAAAATTCTTTAACGAAGCCAAAAAAAAAAAAAAAAAAAAAAAACAGAAACAGAAATACATCAATGTGAAATGAGCATATATGTATATGTATGTAGTAATTAAATGTATGTAGCTAAGTAATATAATAAGTAGTATATAATTGTAACAATAACTAATAGTAATAATAATTAATATTATTTTTTTTTTATTATAATAAATTGTCTCTCACATATGAATACCAACGAATTATACTATTACTAACCAAAAAATAAAATAATAATAATATTAATGTATATAGAAAAAAAAGAACGCCTTTGCTGTTTGTTGTTGTTGTTTGTTGTAGTTATCGCCAAAACGAATTGAAAAAGTAGTAGAAAAAAACCACGTACATATATAATGTGTTGCAGGCTTTGCCTTTTCGCTGCTTCATCAATGTCGCGCTTTCACATTATTTTGCTTTTCCAATTTCGGTTTATTTATTTTATTTTCTTTTGTATTATTTTACTTGCCATTTTCCTTTTTGGTCTCTCTTAATTTCTTTTTTTTTGCAATTTTTTACGTTTTTGTCTATTTGTTTATTTTCTTTTTGTATTTGTTGTTGTTGTATTAATTTTTTGTTATTGTTGCTGCTGCTGCTGCTATATTATTATTATAAATATTATTATGTTCAGCTTATAGAATTTGTATTAAATCTCAATTATATACATCCTGTTTCACTTCCACTTCATTCTCTTTCTCGATCATACCCTCATTTGTGGCATTATTCCATGCGCCATTCATGCTTTTTGATGATGAGAAGCAGAGTTTCATGATGAAGGGGAATTTGGTACCTGCAATAAGAGAGTGAAGTGAAAAATATAATTTAATGTTGAAAAGAAAACTAATATTAAAAACTATTTCTAAAGGGAAAGCTTTTTGTTTAATAATTTTTAACGGGGATATAATGACTGTTTTTACAATTTTTGTTTAATTTTCCTTGTTTTTATTTCTTTAAAATTTTTATTTTTTTTTGGTTTTCTATTTAAATTTTTTAAAATTTTTTTTTCATTTTCTGTTTTAATTTTTAAATATTTTTCTTAATATAATTAAAAATTTTTCTAATATTTAACAGCGGTTTCTATGTTTTCTATAAGTTGATTACATTCATTATTTCTTTAATTTTCAATCTTTTTTAATTTTCTTAAAATTAATGATGTTTGAATTTTTTATAATTTTTAATGTTTTATCTTTTTTGAAATTTTCTTTTTTTAATTTTGAATTTTTTTTTATTTAATTCCTACGCTTTAAGCTGTGATTCGTATGTTTTCTTTGAGTATTTTTCTAATTTTTTTCCTATTCTTTTTAATTCCTAACCTTTCAAATTTTTTTAAAATTTATTTTAATTTTTAGGTTATAATTCTTTTTTTTTACTAAATTTAAAAATTTTAGCTCATACTTTTAGGCGCTTTATTAAGTATTTTTCTTTTAATTTCATTTCATTAATTTTCAGAAAAATACTACTATTACATATTTATAAATAAACTTACCTTTACCCTCAATTGGCAGATGATTACACTTCATAATGGCCAAGACGGCCTGTGAAATATTGGGGAACTCAATTAGACCCGATGAGGAACGTTCCGTTTTAAGTGGGAATAATCGCACAGATGTGGCGGGCACTTCTTTAATATTGAAAATGCCTATAAGCTGGTCTTCGGTTAAGCCAGGCGGTGTGTTGAAAAAGTGCAGAATCTGGAAGTGAAGAAGAGGATAATGAGAAAAAAGTAGACAAAAACTAATTAAAAAATTTAAAAAAAAAAATGGATAATCCAACTCTTTTAAGCTAAAAAAAATAATAAAATTGTTTTTAAATTTTTTTATTCTTGTTTTTTACGTTTATGTTTTATTGTTAATTGTTAATATAATTGTTAATCCTTAATTATTGACTATAATTTTTTATTTTTCTTTCATATTTCTTTTTTTACTTTTTATTGTTTTTTATAATTTTTAAATTATATTTCTTATTTTATATTTTAAATTATAATTCTAAATTTTATATTTTATATTTTATATTTTATATTTTATATTTTATATTTTATATTTTATATTTTATATTTTATATTTTATATTTTATATTTTATATTTTATATTTTATATTTTATATTTTATATTTTATATTTTATATTTTATATTTTATATTTTATATTTTATATTTTATATTTTATATTTTATATTTTATATTTTATATTTTATATTTTATATTTTATATTTTATATTTTATATTTTATATTTTATATTTTATATTTTATATTTTATATTTTATATTTTATATTTTATATTTTATATTTTATATTTTATATTTTATATTTTATATTTTATATTTTATATTTTATATTTTATATTTTATATTTTATATTTTATATTTTATATTTTATATTTTATATTTTATATTTTATATTTTATATTTTATATTTTATATTTTATATTTTATATTTTATATTTTATATTTTATATTTTATATTTTATATTTTATATTTTATATTTTATATTTTATATTTTATATTTTATATTTTATATTTTATATTTTATATTTTATATTTTATATTTTATATTTTATATTTTATATTTTATATCTTATATTTTATATTTTATATTTTATATTTTATATTTTATATTTTATATTTTATATTTTATATTTTATATTTTATATTTTATATTTTATATTTTATATTTTATATTTTATATTTTATATTTTATATTTTATATTTTATATTTTATATTTTATATTTTATATTTTATATTTTATATTTTATATTTTATATTTTATATTTTATATTTTATATTTTATATTTTATATTTTATATTTTATATTTTATATTTTATATTTTATATTTTATATTTTATATTTTATATTTTATATTTTATATTTTATATTTTATATTTTATATTTTATATTTTATATTTTATATTTTATATTTTATATTTTATATTTTATATTTTATATTTTATATTTTATATTTTATATTTTATATTTTATATTTTATATTTTATATTTTATATTTTATATTTTATATTTTATATTTTATATTTTATATTTTATATTTTATATTTTATATTTTATATTTTATATTTTATATTTTATATTTTATATTTTATATTGTATATTTTATATTGTATATTTTATATTTTATTTTTATATTTTACATTTTATATTGCATTTTATATTATTTTATATTTTATTATTTATTATTTATTGATTATTGAAATTAAATTTCTAAGTTTTAGATTTTGCTATTTAGTTTTTATTTTTAAATTTAAGCTGTTAATTTTAAATAATAAGTTATTAAAATTTTAGGTTTAGTTATTAATTTTTAAATTTAAGTTTAATTTTTAGAAATCATTTTTTTTAGTTTAAATTGTATATCCTTAGTTTTTAGTTTTTAATTTTTAAATTTAAATTTTTCAATTTTAATTTTCATTTCTTAACATTTAATATTTATCTTTTAAAATATTAGTTTTAAGTTTTGGTATTTTATATTTCTTTTAGTTTCACTTTTTTGTTTTAAAATTAATTTTTTAATTATTTATTTTTTAATATTTGCTTTTTGAATGCTTACTTAAATAATAATTAATGTTATTTTAATTTTTTTTTAACGAATAAAAAAAATATAACTAAAATATATACATTTTTTTTATTTACTTTTTTAAATATTTTATTTTTTTGTTTCTAAAAATTATAAATTATATAATTATATAAAATTTTTGTGCTTCTTTTAATTATTTTCTTATTTACGGCGTTGTACTTACCTTGCTCGGTGGTTGTATACGATTTTTGCTTGCCTGTGCTGGCGACAGGAAACGATTATTCTTTGAGCCGGTATACTCTTTAAAACTGGGTGTATGATCGGGTAATAAAAATGGATTTATAACTTCGGACAGGAAATTTTGTTTGGAGAAGGCAATTTGGATTTTACCACCATTGCCAACGGGAATGTTGTTTAAATGTTGGACACAGCGTTCGACGGCAACGGAAT